>JANHMN010000020.1:40154900-40167374 GCA_030674055.1 Rhabdomys pumilio
TGCAGAGTGTGACCTCACCCTGCCTGTCACACCTGTGCTGCTGCAGATGTGGCCCACCCTGCCTGTCACACCTGTGCTGCTGCAGATGTGACCTCACCCTGCCTGTCACACCTGTGCTGCCTGCAGAGTGTGGCCTCACCCTGCCTGTCACACCTGTGCTGCCTGCAGAGTGTGACCTGTCAGCTCTGATCTTAGGTATCTCCACCAGCACCTCAGACCTCTAGAAAGTTTCAAGGATGGTCAGAGGTTCCTGCAGAAGCACCTTCCCTGTGTCTAAAATTCCTTTATATGTTACATTGAACTACTTAAAACAGCCCATGTCTGCCCAGGTCAGCAGTGGCCGTGCATTTCATGTGTGTTGAGCTGCCAACCTGAGGCTCTGGTGGGTTGGTAGGTATTTGCCTAATCTGTGTGAGCTACGTCATGCCCATCCAGGTTCTCACTGAAACCTTGAGTTCATTGATGGCCATGACGAGAGTGTTGTCCTGGATCTTTTCTGGGAAAGATTGACATGCTTCTATAGCTTTGTGGAAAGTGACACAAATAGTTATAAAGCTACTGAGCACCCCAGTGGAGCACACACAGACAGAGCACCTCAGTAGAGCACACACAGAGAGCACCTCAATGGAGCACCTCAGTACAGCATGCACAGAGCACCTCAGTACAGCATGCACAGACCAACTCAGTACAGCATGCACAGAGCACCTCAGTACAGCATGCACAGACCAACTCAATGAAGCGTACACGGACAAAGCACCTCAATGGAGCACCTCAATAGAGCACCTCAGTGGAGCACACATGGACAGAGACCTCAATGGAGCACCTCAGTGGAGCACACACGGACAGAGCACCTCAGTGGAGCACCTCAGTGGAGCACCTCAGTGGAGCACCTCAATGGAGCACCTCAATGGAGCACCTCAATGGAGCACACACAAAGCAGAGATACATTTTACAATGGCTGTTTAAAACTGTAATAGGCTACAGGAGGAGGAGACAGGATTGCTTTCCTATGGGGAAGGATAAATGGACTCTTGAGTTTTAGTCCAACTTGGTTGACTTTGTTGGCATTTGGCCTAAAGACAAGAGGATGAACTTGGTAGTTTTGAGGCTCTTTCCAAATGTGGCCCAGGGAAAGTAAATGCACCTTGAAGAGACTGAACCTGTCGACCCAGCGTCATGAGCAGAGGGCCTCCTCATGTGGGGTGTATGTTCTAAGACCCTCAGGAACGCTGAAACCCTACATGAGCTCAAACACGAGATGTTCCCTACAGACTGTGGCTCTAACCGTGACTCATCAGCTCTGTGGTAGCTTGTGGGATTTTAAATGGGGTCTCTCCCTGGATATACGGCAGGGTAATTCTTTTCGTGTTGGGCCATGACCATGAGGCACAGTTCTGAGGGCCCCTGAGAGGTTGTTCAGAGTGGTGCAATAGAATTGCCCGCTCTGGCTCCATCTGGGTTGAGAGCCAGCACGTGTCTAGCATGTCCACCCAATATTCTGCCCTCCCACTCGCTATCCGCCCGCTGCCTCAGCTACCAGATCAGCTGTTGCGAGGGCTCAGTGCTTTTACCTGGGCAACCCTGAGGACTGCAGCTTAAAGTGTACCTGTCGTTTCTTCCCGGAAAGAATATCCCCAGCCCGTGTTGCTCGCAGACACAGCGTAGGAGAGTCACGGTGACAGGCACATGGAAAGCGTTTATCCCTGGTCTGTTCCAACAGTCTCGTGACCCCAAGTCCCCTTTGCATAAAAATGTCAGGACTCGTGTGTGTGTGTGTGTGTGTGTGTGTGTGTGTGTGTGCCTGTGTGTAGTACTCTGTTCCTCATTTCCCATACAGCACCTGTAGTGTGGAAACATTGGTTTCTCTGCCTCTCCTGCTACATGGCTCACTCTTTCCTGCCGGAGGCCATGTCTCTCTGTTCCACCTTGGGGCCCCAGACAGAGATTCAATACAAATTGCCTAGGAAGGGGAGGACAATACAGTGCATCTTCACAGCGTGACTGAAAAGAAACCAAATGTGGTTGCCTAGCTGCATGCACCTCTCTGCTGCTCTCTCCTCGGAGGATAAGCAGTGGGGACTGCTGCCAGCCACACACCTCAGCATCACACAATCACTTCTCTGGTGTCTGCTCTCTCCTTGGCATATACGCCCACCCTGGCATTTCTTGGGCCATTTATATTTCTGAAGCCATTTTAGCCGTACCTCTGATTGACCAGAAAGGACACAATAGCACTAAGCAGGGCCTAGAAGATTACTGTACTCGTAATCTACACAAACAAAACAGAACAACTCTAACAACCAGGCAGCTCTGGTGAGCACAGAAGATCTGAGCATTGGCTCTGGATACCATTGCCATGGCCATACCATCCTGAATGTCCGCCAGCTTGTCAAGATAGATGCCACACACTGGCACCTTCTTCTACAAGGAGAGACTTAGAATGTGGCAGTTGGTGTTTAGATGTGTATAGCTTTAAGAAAGGAAGCTTCCAGAACTACAGGTATGCCCCCTCCCATTACTCTATGGACGTTTTCATTGATGTGGTTGTATTATAGCTTTATAACAGCATTTTGTTCTTAGCTGGGGTGCCCTAAGCTAAGAAGGCATTCCTTGATGGGATAGAAAGGGTCCTGATGAGTTCCCAGAATGCCTGTCACCCATGGAGGACCCACAGTGCAGCACTCATCATTCCCTCAAGCCCACTCTCCTGTACTAGTGTTCTGTGATCTTCTCCGGGGAAACATGAACGAACCTTTGTTCACCTCATAGGACATGGAGGGAAGACTACCCAGGTGACTCCGCCCAAATCTAGCTTAGGGAACCAATGAGTTAGTTGGGGTTTCTTACCATAGCATAACTGACTCAAAGGCAGATATGTACCCAAAGAGCCCATGCCAGCACAGTTGGCATTCAAGAGAGCTGGATTAGCTCTGCCCACATTGCAGACAGTTCCACTGTCTCCTCCTTCCCAGAAATGGCTGGCTGCTAGTTATAAAACCTTTCAGAGGGGCCTTGTGACTTTGAAAGGGCAAATTTTCTTGTAAGCCTTCCTCCTTTTCCTCCTCCTCTTCTTCTTCCTCCTCTTCCTTTTCTTCTTCCTCCTTCTCCTCTTCCCCCTGTCTCTTCCTCCCCTTCCTCCTCAAGGAGGTGTGTAAGCACCAGAGTGAACAGTGGGGTACACCGAGGAAAATGGGGAGAGAGGGAAAGAAGGGCTGGGACTCAGGTACAGGTCATATCTAAGCTGTTAATGAAAAGATTTTTTAGCCCTTTGTTCTGTGTTCCCTGTGTTCGTGCCTTAATTTAAAAGCACAAGAGCACAGTATTTCTGTAAGTTCTGCTTGGGTTTGTGTGGTCTCCATGAGGACAGAGCCTTAACAGCTTGACTCACATGTAGGGTTGGAAGGTTGACTTCAGAGCCAGGTCCCTTGATCAGAACTTTACTGTGACTTTTCTGTTTATGTATCGCCCATCTTGTGATCAGGGATGATAGTGATCTGTGCATTTGGGGGTTACAGAACTAATGGCTTCACTTTAGTGACATAAAAAAGTGATCAAACCAGTAGAAATAGACCCAAGAGAGCGGGTCAAAGCACTCAGGAGGGAGCAAAAATACACGTATTCAGACTGGGCTGTGGTAAAGCTCTTGGTTACCATAAAGACTTGGCCTCAGCTCCAGCAGAGGGAAAACCCTACAAAACACCTCCCTGTGTTAGCTTCACCAAGTGAACTGCAGCTCATTAAATAATGAACGAAATTAAATTAAACAAAACAGTAAGCACGGGTTTTTACTTTTCAGTCTTTGGAGTCGGAAGCTGATTATGGACTCTTAATTGGCAAATTAAAATGTAAATAGGTACGTGTCAAAAGCTTTCGAATTATCCCTGCTTTTAATCCCACTTCCAGAAGTGAGGCTGCATAGGAAATAGTTGGAAGTCTGGGGTGTATTTGTGTAAATTCATAAACTCATCTCATTTTTAACATCAAAACACTTCTTAATAACTTGCAGATTGCTCAATTGGAAATTATATTCTGATTTTTAAAATTTTTTATTTGTGTGTGAACATGAGTGAGGGGGTCAGAGGGTAACTTCTGGAGTTAGCTTTAGCTTTGCCAAGGCGGGCCTTGCTTCTGCTGCAGTGGCGGGTACTCTAGGCTAGCTTACCCTTGAACTTCCGGGCAGTTCTCCTGTCTTGGCCCTCATCTCACTAGAGAAGCATTGCAGACATGAGGCCACTGTTATGGGCTTGTATGTAGACTCTGGGGACTCTTGCTCAGGTCATCAGCCTGTGTGGCGAGTGCTCTTCCCCAGTGAGCTGTCTCTCTCACCCTAAATTCTAGTTTTAAGGTAGAATTCTATACACTGAATGTGATTTTCAAAGCATATTTAACAATGTAGGAAAATAATCTAACATATTAATCGAAATACCAGGGTGTTATCAGATAATAATTCATTGTATATTTTTAAAATGTATATACAATTGAAAGACCTTATGCATATAATTTAACCTATGTTCAGAATAAGCATTGTTTACATTCATTTAATTATTTTGTGTGCATACGTGTATTAACAATGTCAAAATACCAATGCGGAGGCCAGAGGACAGCTTCAGAAGTCAGCTCTCCTTCTGTCATCCAGGCCTGGGGATCATCAGGTCATCAGGCTTGGTGGCAAGCTCCTTTACCTGCTGATGCTTCCTGATCCATCTCTCCAGCCCTTAGAATGAGCATCTTCTGATGATGGGCATGCACCCAGCGTCCTTCAGGATTGATGCACACACACAGGCTGCCACAGTCCTTACTTCACAAAGGCCCCCTCTGTTATCTGAACAAGGGTGTTAAGCCTGGACCATGGAGAGATGGAGTTTTTAGCTGTCACCTAGAAACACCTTAGCTGCTGCAGACATCCATCAGGTTGGTCAGACATTAGCTGCTTGTGTCATCATGGCAGCTTGTACCTCCTTTGAGGAAGGCACAGGGGAGTCTCCAGACAAAAGGGTCCCAGCACCTGCCGGGGTCAAGGAGCTTGTCATGAGCAGCTGTCCTCCTGGCTAACAGTGGTTGCTAGATTCAGGTGCAGGTGCTTTCCTTATAAGACCACATTGAGGCAAGGTACCCAGGTTAGAAGAGCCACCAGGTCTGGAAGCTGGAAACCTACATCCACCTTGCATCCCGTGGGGATGCTGACTCAGGAGGAGTTTGTGTGCACAGATGGTGGTCCATCCCAGGCTGGCGGGAGGCTGCTCACAGCAGGTGTGTCTGATGACACATGGCTCTCGTCCATCACCCACTTCATTCTGCAAGGTCCAAGAAAAGCAGACGTTGCTGCTTTCTGGTGGTTTGCACATTTGCAGTTTCTGGCACTGTACACGGTGGCCTGGCCATAGGATGCCACTGCCCTGTGGTGGGGTCAGGTAGGGGTAGAGATGAGTCCCAGTGTTGTCTCCAAAAGCACACTGCAGTAGAATCTGTGGGAGGGTGCTCTGACCCTTACAGAGAAGGAGATTTATAGCTTGATGCTCTTAGAAAAATATATGGAAGGGAGCCAGTCAGTGAACTCAGCTGCTGCCTCCACTCAGGGAGACAAGCGGCTAAACCAGAGTCAGCAGAAACAGTGAGGATTGTGACCAAACTCACCATAAACAGGAAGAAGGCAGAGGGATTCTCTTTGCGAGGAATTTAATCAAGCGTTTAGAACAAGTCCGGCATCGTGGCTCAGTGAGGGAGGGCAATTTTACCAAATTTTAAATTATTAATGCTTTTTTTGGAGACAGTATCTCACTATGTAGCCCTGGCTGGCTTGGAACTCACAGAGATCTGCCCGCCTCTACCTTCAGAGTACTGGGACCTGAGTTTGATTCCCAATCCCCCACCCCCAGCCCAAAGCCCAAAGCTCACATGGTGGAAGGAGAGATCTGACTCCCACATGTTGTTCTCTGACCACACATGCACCCTGGCACGAGCATGCCTGCCTAGGAGTATGCATCTCTTCCAGCTTCCGAGACACTGACCTGCGTGATGAGAAACATTGTCTGATTCTTCCAGCCAAGGCCAGTGTGTTTGTGTTGGTGCACCGTCTGTAGGCTAAGAGCAGTTGGGTTGGCTTCCTGGGGCCGTGAAATGTCTCATGGTACTGTAATACTCAGTTCACCCTGACTAAGATGAGCATAAAACCCTGTGTTGAATTTAAAAATAATACTTTTCTATTTTGAGACAGAGCAAATTCCATATCTTGTCACCTAGTATTGTATCTGTGAGATTAAAAAAAAAATAGCGATTTCTTTAAAAAAGAGAGAGATGATGCATATGCCATTCGTTCTTGCTGTCCCAAAGTATCTGTGGGCCTCTCTTCAGCAGAGGATAAACGGTTCCTAACAGGTCTGCTTTTTAGCCACCATTGGAGAACACAGCTCCTCCCTCCTCCCCAGCAGGCTGTTGGGGGTGGGGTCCCTAACTCTGTGTACGCTGCAGGTGACACCCACGGGAAGGCACCTTTCCCTGGGTCAGCTCTACATACCACTTCAGCTTCCAGCACTGTAAGATTCATTTATGAAACAATGAAATAGAGATGATGAAAAATAAGCAGCCTGAGGTTTGGAGTGAAACTCAGCAATAGTCCGTGGGGTAGCAGCTACAGAGCATCCCTTCCTAGGAATGTTCTTAAAGACGTTGCTCACAGGCAGTTTTCAGAGTAGCTGAGCATGCATTTCCATTTATCACCATTTGTCCTCACACAGGTCGTTATTTAGAATTTTCGAGGCTCTCTTCAGCGGGCTCTGTCGCTTTGGCCCTTGGCTCTCTGGTGTTACTTTTCTGTGGCTGTGATGAAGTAACAACAAAGTAACAAAAGCAGCTTGCAGGAGAAGGGGTAGCTGAAGGGTGCAGCCCATCCTGGTAGGCAGTCCTGGCCGCAGAGCTCCCGGTGCCGGCCAGGTTGCATCTATGGTCAGGAAGCAGAGACGGATGAATTCTTGTGCTTGGCTCACCCTCTCCCCTTTCAGGACCAAAGTCCATGGAATGGAACCTCCCCACCCCGCAGTAGAGTGGGTCGTCCAACATCGGTTAACCTAATCAAGAGAATCATAGTAACAAAGGCATAGAATAACTTGATCAAGGTAATCCCTGACAGACGTGGCCATACACTGTTCTAATCTCAATAATGGCTCATGAGAGTACCTGGTGGCCTTTGTCCAAGGCAACTCCAGAGCTGACCCGGTAATAGTCAGCACTGACCACCACAAGCGTAGGTGGCCGGAAAAAGCCACACGGCGGTGTGAGTGCTCAGCTTGTGCATGCCGTGTAGTGGACACTTTCATTTTCTGTTTGCTCGGCTAAGCCGTGGTTGGTTGCTACATTCCCGTGGGAAGGAGCTGGGCTCAGGAACAGAGGTCATGGGGTAGCCACCTCTTCCTGATCCTTCTTCCATGGGGCCTGTGGGGGCAGCACACAGTCACGGCCTGCAGACAGACACCTGTCTTCTGAGGCACTCAATTATAGATACCTTCAGACTATTCCTTCCCATCTTCCTTCACATTTGCAGAATTTGTAAGGGAAATATTTTTCACTCAGAACTATTTCTGTAATTATGGCTAGCTCACAACATAAGATTCTCTTGAGGCAAAAATAAGAAACTCATGTTTCATGTAAATGAAGTCTCACAGCTGTCTGATGGGCGGAGGCCATGGTCATTACAGAATCCTCCGTGCAGAAACACTGCAAATGTGGGAAATTCAATGTTTAACTTAGTTGTCAGCATGAGGGAGGTGGATCCGCTGCTGAAGACCTGACCCTTTGTCCTGCAGGCTCCTGTTCTAAAGTCAGCTCAGACCATAATGAACATTTGACCCTGATGAACAAAGACTTCTCTGACCGGCGATGCCAGGCAGAGGCATCAAATTCTGATGAAGGGTTGACAGGCCAGGTGGCTATGCGTGTCCATGCTAGGACAGCATGTGACCTGTGTGCGCAGATTGAGATCCTTGCCTTTTCACTGAAGCTGAAGTCACAAGCTGTTGAGCCTCCATGTGGCTGCTGGAAATTGAACTCAGGTCCTCTGCAAGAGCAGCAAATGCTATTAATCACTGGATCATCTCCCCATCCTTACTCTGGATGGAGTAAGGCCCTTTTTGAGATAGGGCCTTACTCTGTAACCAGGCTGGCCTGAAACTTAGGATGATCCCCCTGTCTCACCACCCAAATCCTGGAATTATAGGCATGAACTACCACCACACCCAGCTGCCATGTATGGCTTATGTGCTACTGTTCTCTATTAAGTCAGAAACCAGACATATGTGTAGGTTTCATATATACGTACCATGAGTTCAGTAAGCATAATTCAAAATACTTAGAACACAGAGCTCTCTGAGTTGTGTCTTTGAGTCTATAATGGAAGCACACATGAACCCTTTTCCACAGCAGGTCGTGGTGGAAGTGCAAGCCTTCAGCCACCAGAGCTGTGTCAGCGAGGGTCCCTCGTGTGACCCTGCACCCTTCTGAGTTTCATATTTGAGGAATAGATTCTAAGTGAAATGGACTGAGACTGCTCACTAGATATTCTTATAAACAGTATTACATAACCACAGGACACATTCTTGAAACTGGGGCTCCTAGGGAAAAGCTGAGGTGTTTGCTGCCCTCCCCACAGGGCCCAGGGCAGATTCATTCTCTTACAGTCTGCACCAACCCCAGGATTTCTGAGCTTGTGTCATTTCTGTTGTTCAGGTATGTTGGATTTGAGTCTCTGGGAATCTTGCAGTTCTTTCTGTGTGAATGAAGGAAAGAATCTTTTGTAGGGTGTCTTGCTTTTGTTGTTGTTGTGAGATGGGTTCTCTGTGTAGCCTGGCTGTCCAAGAACTGAGTAAGTACATCAGGTTGGTCTCCTAATCCCAGAGCTCTGCCTGCCTCTGCCTACTGAGTGCCAGGATTAAAGGCATTGCTGTGGTTAATTACCTCAATGTCTGTCTCTCTGATTGCTTGCTGTGACTCCTGCCTGCTTTTTCTGCTTCATCTGTCTTGGTACAGCACCTTAGTAAGTGCATCTTTTTGTCACAGCCAAAGGACTCTTATTTTCTCCTTGGTATTTCTCATTTTGCAGATACTTTGATTACAAAGATGGCATCTGTTTTATAGATAAAATGTGTCGATGTCCTTTACACTTTGGGGGCTTTCTGTCTGGTTTGTATGGGTCCTCCAATCTGAGATGGCAGATGTAATCAGACATGGTTACTTGTGTTTTCTCCTACTGCCTCCTTGGTCTTGCCTCTGTGTGTAGCCATTGGGTTCTGTCCAGTGCCATTTTTCTGTGACGAGTGAGGTGGACACGTATTTGGTGAAGTGCTGTATAGATCCTGTGGCCGGAGTCACACCTGCAAGCCTCCATCCGTGTCTCACAGACTGCAGCTGGTTGTGTTACTATTTAGTCCACAGTTGGGAATATCACACACTCTTGGAGATGACATCCAAGCTTTGTCCCATGAAACCCTTGTCACCCTGGCCTAAGTTATTTTCTCATAGAGGTAAGCACAGGGGCTGGGGTTCAAGGATCCTCCTATAACACAGAAATGGAGGGGAGCTGGGTCAGCCTGACGCTCTGCCCGTTCTGCAGTCTTGGATCCAGCCAGCCATGAGCTGAAATCATTTGTAAAGAAGATCACGTCTGTCCCGTTTGTTACACACATGTAGAAGATCACGTCTGTCCCGTTTGTTACACACATGTCGAAGATCACGTCTGTCCCGTTTGTTACACACATGTAGAAGATCACGTCTGCAATGAGCGTGTACAGACTATTTTCTCATCGTTCTCTGGTCAGTCCAGCACAGCAGTGACTTGCATCACTTTTACATTGTACTTGATTCTATAGGTGTCCCAGGCATGACCTGAAGTCCACACAAGGGTGTGTCGAGGCTATATGCCCTTCCACTTAGGTTAGCATCTGCAGGTTTCAGTGGCCTTTGAGGATCCTGGGCCAAGGGATACACTGACAGCCTTTTGTCATGTGATTTTCCAGAGAAAGGAACGTTTTCCATACCCAAGATGCCGCTTTCCCCAGGTAGGTTCCATAGTGTACTTAGGAGGACAAGGGAGACCACTTGAAGCTGAGGTGCCGCTGGTCTGCAGCTAATTTGCAATGATGCACTTGTTGAAATCCATTTATTAAAGTTCCACCGATTTGCCCTTCTCTTGCCACCAGCAAGGCTTACGGTGCCGCTGGAAGTCAGGTCTCCAAGAAGCACTGCTGTCCTTGCCATCTGACATTCCACTCAAGGATCAGGCCCTTGGCGGGGGAGAAAGTGGCATTGCCAGGGTCAGCTGGGTCAGCTCTGAGCACGTCGGCTGTGGTTGTTCAGGCTTCACTGTGATCAGACATGTGACGGCAGTGGGCAAATTAGTACAAGCTCTCCACTTCCAAAGAGGGATACAGGGACCAGCAAGATGGCTCAGCGGGTGAAGGGGCTTGCTGCCAGGGTTGACAACTGAGTTTTCTACCTGGGACCCACATGGTAGAACCCACGAGTTATACACTAAGTAAAAATAACTTTAAAAAGGGACAGGATAATGCCCCCTAGAGTTGTTTGGAGATCAGAAGGGTTAGGTAGTGCAGGGTCTTGGCAAGGCCTTGGAGCAGAGTCTACACCCCATCACATTTGTAGCAGAGTCCACGCCCCACCATGCTTGCTCTGCTCTGGGTTGTGTAGCCCCCAAGTTGTCTTTACCACAATACAGTACTGTGTGGTGAAACCCACTGCGGTGACAAGCAGAATTCT
This sequence comes from Rhabdomys pumilio, assembly GCA_030674055.1. Classification (NCBI taxonomy): domain Eukaryota; kingdom Metazoa; phylum Chordata; class Mammalia; order Rodentia; family Muridae; genus Rhabdomys; species Rhabdomys pumilio. The sequence continues at coordinate 40,165,662 of JANHMN010000020.1, forward strand.
CCAGAGTCTGAGAGGCTGTGTGCACTCTGTTGTAGTTCTGCCCCGCCCGAAGCCATTCGGCTGTAGATGCTGTCTGAAAGACCAGCTCTCTGTCAAGTTTGAAGCCACTGAATAATGTGGCCATTCACCCGGAACTGTGATGGGAGTGGGTTAGCCGTTTTGATAACAATGTTTGGCTTTTTGTTCTGGCCTTATGCCTGCAGCATTACCCTGTGGATGGCTCCCAGGGGCTTTCCCGTGCTGCATGCCCTGTAATCATATTACCCCCATCTAATAAACAGCCAGCTCGTATAGTAACAAACCTCTCCGCACACAGCCTTGTTAATGTGCTAAAATAATGGACCCGGGGGCATTTCCAAAGAGTGTGACTCTACAATTAGCTGGCCTGAGGCTCACAGCATGCTGATTGAGAGCCACCATGTTGCAATCCCAAGGGTCCTCAGAGCACACCAACCATACTGCAGAGGCGCCTCTGGGCCCTCAGAGTCCTTCACCCCCAGACTCTAGATGAACAGTCTCATTTCATTCAGTCTGGATACATCTCTTGGATAAATGAACCATGTCCTTTGGAAGCTGTGACTTTGCCTTAAAGAGTTCACGCTAAACGTTCAGACGGTAAAGACTCAGTTAACTATGCTCCAGCAGTGTCACTCAAACTTGGCTCTCCTGGAAGTCACCTGGTTGGCTTAGCATTAAGGCAATTTTTATAGTATTGGCCTTGCAGTCTTATTAAAGGACAGCCGTTATCTCCTTGGAAATCACACTTTCAAAGAAAAACTGTATCACCTCTTATTTTCTTTGAGGACATATCTTCTATGTCATACCTATATTCATTAGATCTGAACTCTTCAGAAAGGAATTACTTCAGTACAAGGGAAGATTTCCACAGGCTTTGATTCAGTCAGCAGCCTGGTTTTGTGTGTGTGTGTGTGTGTGTGTGTGTGTGTGTGTGTACACATGTGTGTGTGTGTGTACATGTGTGTGTACATATGCTTATGTGCATGTATGTATGCATGCTTGAGTGTGCATGGCCACATGTGTGTTAGGTGTAGGTGTGCATGTGTGAGCATGTGGAAGCCCAGGGTCAGCATCATACAACTTTCCTGCATTGCTCTCTACCTTATTCCCTGATGCAGGGTTTCTCAGTTATACACAGATTGCTTGTTTACTCCCAGAATCCTCTTCTCTGGTCTCCATGTGCTGGGATTACAGGCGTGTTACCGTGCCCACTGTCTTTTACATGGGATCTGGGATCTGAACTGCTGTCTTCATACATGTATTCGTGCACTTTGACTACTGAGCCATCCTGAGACCCCCAGTCAGTAGTCATTTCAGCTTCTGGACTCTGTAGTCCGGCAGGCACTTCCCACGCCTGCAACAACAAACCCGAATATTTGTGTCTTTTTGGTTCCTTGTTGATACTCATAACACACTGACTCTTTTGGAAGCTGTAAGCAGTATCCCAAGCCCCTACCATTAAGGACGGTTTAGTGTGTAACTCATGTCACATGGAGGCCATTTCCCTGAGTGTCTAAGAAATTTTCCTTTCCTTTTTTTAATTTTAGGGATAGGATTTTTAATTGCAAAAGGAATGATCTATCACAAGAATGATCCATCACAAGACGACAATCTAGAAGTGATTAGTAAAACTACCCGCCCCCCCCAAACACACACACACACACACACACACACACACACACACACACACACACA
>JANHMN010000020.1:40167384-40201867 GCA_030674055.1 Rhabdomys pumilio
CACACACACACACACACACACACACACACACACACACACACACACACTGTGGCATTTGGCCTATGACATTTGATCTGTCTCTGTCTTTCCCTTTGCAGTCACAAGCGCCTGTGTCGTGGACATAGGCACATTCTTCTCAGTATTTACTCCAATATTATGGGCTCTTCACTGTTTGCATCTGGCTGACAGTCTTGTGCTTCTCAGTGGCTGAATGGCATCAGTCACTTTTACCAGAGGCCTCTTGGGTTGTGTGCAGCCACATGCAGTTCTGAATGCCTGCAGTAACTTCCTGATGCTGTGCTCATGCTTTGGCTCTCTCCGTGTTTGCATCAGCTCCCCACAGTAGGATGGCTAGGCAATTAGGGTGCTTTTAATTAGTACTGATCTGGTGGGGCTTCTGATAGACCCTGCTCTACGTCTGCAAATCCCTCATTTGTCTACTTTCCTCCTTTGACCGCAGCTTCTGAGTTTTCTTAGCTTTGCTATTTATGGATGAAGACTTAGCTTAGGAAGCTGTAGTTTGGATTTTTGTTGTTGTTGTTGTTGTTGGCTGTGGCATTAGGAAGGAGCCCCTCAAACTCAAAATACACAAACTTCAAGGCATTAAATTTGACAATGTGGAAACTAGATAAAAACAATAGAAAAATGTAAATTGTCAAACTTGGCATCAAAGTAAGTAAATATCAGACGAGAGGGCCGCTCTGTGGAAGGCAGCTCTGGAGCTGATGCTCTCCTACTCCAGATTGTGTGGCTTGTGCCATGAGTGTCTTTATCTACCCAACCCTTTCACAGGCCCCAGTCAGAACAGTTTGAAAAGGTAAATGTTGGTTTTTCAGTACACAATCACACTATCTGCATTCTCAATGTCTTACATGGCCTTCTTTCTTAGAGATCCCTTTCCAAAGCCTGTCTGGTACTAGAAAATCAAATATGGTTTCTGTGGCTTAGGAATAGAGAGGAATGAAGCAGTTGGAGCAGGTGTGCTTCTGAAGAGTTAAACACTAGAATCCCCTGAGTCGTACGCAGATATCTGAGATACCTCTGAGGAGGAGGGTCTTTCTGGAGAGGGGCTAAGCAGAGAACAAGATGGGAGGAGACCATGGGCAGTGACCCTAAGAACTGTGCCACCCTTCCACCCAGTATCATCTCTCCCTTCCTTCCCCACCCCTACCTCTGCACCTCTTATTTGATCAGGCTCAGCTGACTCCTGCAGGGTGCACACTCCCGGAATAACACCACCTACTGGGGACTAAGTGCTCAACACAGGAGCCATTGGGGATGAACTCCAATGGGGCATTTTGCATTGTAAGTGCTGTTCAAATGTTGCCATGTGCTTTATAAATGGATCCTAGACACTAAAGAAACAGATGCCCCTGCGTTACTCTGGTGATCCAGAACACAGAGCCAGTAACAAGACTCCCAGCTCATTGTCCTAAAGCGATAATGAGTGTTATAACCTACTTGCAAATGTCTCTCAACTGATGATCATTGTACTTAGGATACAAATGAGAAAACTTTAAGAAAGAAAATCTAACCTGACAGAATATTGAGGGACCAGTGTCAACAAGGAAGAAAGGTTTAACTCAAGAGCTGGAGAGTAACTCAAGTCCTGTAATCGTGAGTTAGGATTTTGTGGAAATGAGAGAGAATAGAAAGAAGATCAAAGTCCATGCTGAAAGTTCAGCTAGCCACTCTTAATTTTTCTAAAAAAACCAAAAAAAAAAAAAAAAACCCAAAAAACAAAACAAAACAACAACAAAAAAATCCAGCAACAACAAAAACCCAGCATATTTTTTTTAATCTGTTTTCTATCCATGGGTGGTTTGCCTACATGTTTGTCTGTGCATGTCTGGTGCCTGAAGAAGCCAGACGAAGCCTTTCTTCTGACACCCATCTCCTGCAGCCTGTGGGTGAGGCTGGGGGCATTTTCCCGTGGATTCTCAAGAGTGTCCCGCACCTGAGGTCTTGTAGGCTGTCCTTCAAATTCTATATAGAAGGACCAGGCTTCCTGGGTTGTGTATGTGTTGTTGTAGTGTGGTGGGTCATTCCCACACCCCGACCTACATCACACCACATTCTTCCCTGAGAATCCGGAGCTGAGAAGAAGCCAGAAGGTCCCACAGGACAAAGCATTCCTGATTCCTGCCACATGTGGTGACATGATGTTGAGGACCCACGAAGGACTGGTGTCCGTACTTTACAACCTGCTGGGATGGCATTGAAGTCACCTAGTCATCTGAAGCTGAGTGCCTCAGGCCTGCATGGTAAGAACTTCCAGGCTGGGATTTTTGCTGAGACCCTCCTCTTGAATTACACATGTAAGCCCTTGCATAAATCATACCACCATGGTGATACCTGAGTCAGCTGTGGGTGGCAGCATGGCTGTGTGACCCCCACGTCTGCAGGCTGTGCTCCCTCACCCTGCTCCTGCCTGAATCCTCTGGCTTCTCCTCATCACAAACTCAGCCCAGCCCGACACCTCCCAAATCCCCAGAAGAGCAGAGCTCACTGCTGTCTCCTTTTGGTTTGCTTTCTTTTTCCTATAACATTTTTATTAAGGTTTGAAAGACTTAATAAAGACCACAAACAGAAGCTACCACCCAGATTCTGGAAGGAAGGAATTTCCAGATTTCCAAGTTTTAGGGATACGCCAAAGTGATTTTGTGGGCTTTTTTTGATCTTGCTGAGGAAACCTTGAAAGTCATTTCTCCAGTGTCCACATGGCTCTTGCCCCACTCTCTGGCCAGCTGTTCAGAAGCCCTTTCTCAAAGGAGCCTTTGCTGATGGTCCTACGGCAGTGGCCTCATGCACCCTGCCCCTCACAATAACTATGACATGTGACACTATGACAGGAAGGAAAGGTTTGTTTTGTTCACAGTTTGAGGGTGGAATTTTTCGTGACAGGGAGCAGCATAGTCACACTGTAGTCACAGTCAGGAAGCAGAGAGCAATGGATGCCGACAGATGCCAACAGATACCGACAGCTGCCCATGGATGCCGACAGATGCCCATGGATGCCCTTGGATGCTGACAGATGCCAACAGTTGCCTATGGATGCCCATGAATGCTGACAGATGCCCATGGATACCAACAGATGTCCATGGATGCCCATGGGTGCCGACGGATGTCCATGGATGCCGACGGATGCCCATGGATGCCCATGGATACCGACGGATGCCCATGGATGCTGACAGATTCCCATGGATGCTGACAGATGCCCATGGATGCCTTTTAGTTCCACTCACCTCCTTTTTATTCACCTCAGGACTCCAGCCCAGAGGATTGCACTGCCCACATGCAGTGTGCACCTCCCCGCTTCAGTGAAGCCTCCCTGGAAATGCCCTCACTGACATGCCCAGAAATGTTTCAGATGAACCTCCCCAGTGGCCTTCTTTACACTCCGAGCTGTGGCTCCTCTTGTCCCCATCACATGGGTATTCAGTGCATGGTCAGTCAGTCCAAGGATCCCGGCCTGTCCAGTCCCCAGTGTGCCTTCAGGCATGCTTGTCTATCTCTGTTCATGCTGTCTCTGCAAGGTCGGAAGGATGTCACGTCTGGACAAATGCTTTCCCTTTCTTCCTGGAGATGAGTTTCAGGGCTGCAAGCTAATTGCAGTCTCTTTCCTTACCACTTCCCTGTTAGGATCCTGTCCTTCCTGCTCCTCCTAGAATGCCTCACCTCCTTTCCAGGCTGTGCTCCTGAGGATGTGTTACTGGGCTCTGTCTCTTCTTCTTCCTTTCTTGTGTAAACCTGGGTGGAGCCAGTGAGTATTCTATTGTCTGTGCCATCCTGGAAAGTGTTCAAAGGACTAATTAGAAGCCAGTAATTGTGACATTTCAAGAGGGGATACAGAAATCAGTTGACAGACAGCTTAAGATGAATATGTCACCCAGACGTGAGGACAGTGGGTTGTAGACTCAGGAGCTCTCACAGGAGCCATGTTCACTGTGGAGATGAGGACTGTGGCAAATACTTGTAAAGTGGAGGGGTGGGGGATAAAAACACCACACCCAGTAAATCCAGGTTTTCACGTGAAAGCTTGCTTGTTATAAGTTAGTGTTTGATCTTTAAAATAACTGTTGACAGACTCATCCCCGAAGCTCCAACCCTTCTGTGTTAATGATCTTTCAAAGGAGTTGTGTTTCCTCACCATTCCATAGTTGGCAGCAAACTCTGAAGGGCGTGGTGAATGCTGCTCAGGGCAAGCCAGGACCCACCTGTGCCACCTGTGCCTTTCGATTTGTCTTTGAGACAAATCTGTTTTCTGAATCTGTGACATGTAGACTTAGAGTCAAATCAACAAAGGGAGTGGCCCACATTTAAATTAGGATGCTAGGGCTGGAGGTCCAGCACTCCCTCACCTCTGGGGAGGGAGCCTGGAATGGACATGGGGGTGGGGGCGGGGCATTTTCACCATAACCTCACTTACCTGTTCAGTGGTGTTCTCACTGCCGCTGGGGGCGGGGCCATGGTGTATGGAGGCACCAGGATTGATAGCCTTGAGTGGAATCCTGTAAAAGATGTCCTAACAGTGCAAAGAGCTATCTCCAGGCACAGTTAGCAAACATCAAAGAGGCAGGAAACTGCTGTGAAGTGGTTATTTTTGTTCTTTCTTTGTATTTTCTTCTCTGGAACTAAGTATCCCCATATAATTTCTGACAAAGCACTGTGGTAGGTAATATTTTTAAAATAGAATGCACAATGAGAAAGATTTTTGAATAAATTGTGTTGGGTGCATTGATTAAAGAGAAACAAACCCACCACAACTGGTTTTTTTTAAGTTTAAAACAGTTCTTAAAATTTAAGTGTATGCGTCCCTAGAATCCTATCTAGGCTGCATGCCTGTATCTGCTTACAGCTCTTCCCACAAAGTATTCAAGGTGACCAATAAGAGCACTTCCAAGAAACGAGGCTAACAGAGTGAGAACAAGATGTCAAATGGGTGTACTTAGAGCGTAATGATAACATGTTTATCTTAAGTTCAAATTTAATTGGTCATGGTTGAGTCTATAAATAAAACTAGGAAGCGGTAAGCAATGACCATAAACCAGTTTCTGCATAGAATAAGCATTTGCAGTGGTGGGTGTTAGTTGTCAAGGTGACAGAGCCTAGCAGCACCTGGAAGATGGGTCCTGGCACATGCCTGTGGGGTTGTTATGATGACATTAATGGAGGTGGAGAGACTGCCCACTGTGGGCGGCACCATCCCCTGGCTGGGATCCTGGACCTTGTAAATGGAGAAGGGAGCTGAGCAGCAGCAGCACCCTTCTCTGCCTCCAGATTGTAGGTGCTGATGAGCAGCTGCTTCAAGGCCTGGCTGCTCTAACATCTGCCCTGACGGACTGGACCCCTGAGCTGTGAGCCAAAGCTCACAGAGCAAGTTTTCCTCCTAGAGTCATCTCCTTGACTACGATGGAGCCAGGCTAGAATCCTATAACAGAAGGACTACAGGAAAGAAGTTTAACATCTAAAAAGCAAACACACTTAAAATAATTCACGGGTCAAAGATGAATTCTCACAGGAAGTTTTAATACATAGAACTGAACTAAAATGAAAATATATCAAAACTTGTAGAATGTAGCAAAAAGCATCACTTAAAGAAACATTTATAATTTCAAAACCTATCATGAGAAGAAAGGAAAAGCTCAGCCAGGCGTGGTGGTGCCATGTCTGACCTGGTACTTGGGAGCTTTGAGGCCAGCCTGGGTTCTGCAATGAGGATGCTTTGGAGAGTGAGCAGAGCCTGCCAGGCACTCCTGAAGCCCAGGGCTCATTCCCCACTGCTGCCAAGCAAACAGAAATTAACAAGAGAAGAAAGAGAGGGAGGACATGAAACTATTTGGGGGAAGGAGGGGATCAGCAAGCAGAGTGAGGGAGGGTGTGGGGGAGGGTGTAAGGGATGGTGTGGGGGAGGGGAGGGTGTGGGGAAGGGTGTGGGGAAGGGTGTAGGGAGAGTAATGAGTGGGGACAAAGCACAATGACATGTTTGTATGATGCTGCAGTGGACCTTGTTGCTACTTTAGGAAATAGGAAAAGAATATAAAATTAACTCAAAGCAAATCAAAAGAGGAAAAACCAATTGAATGCAAAATAAACTCTTTGGGGGGGATTTGAAAGCTTATAAGAAACGGAAAAGGATCAGAGAAACAGAGATGACTACTGTAGGATGGAATGGAAGGCCTGGGCACAGACCCTGAGAGTATCCCGGGGTGCTCCCAGCCACTTCTGAGAGGAGCCGGGGTGCTCCCAGCCACTTCTGAGAGGAGCCGGGGTGCTCCCAGCCACTTCTGAGAGGAGCTGGGGTGCTCCCAGCCACTTCTGAGAGGATCTGGGGTGCTCCCAGCCACTTCTGAGAGGAGCTGGGGTGCTCCCAGCCACTTCTGAGAGGAGCTGGGGTGCTCCCAGCTACTTCTGAGAGGAGCCGGGGTGCTCCCAGCCACTTCTGAGAGGATCCGGGGTGCTCCCAGCAACTTCTGAGAGGAGCCGGGGTGCTCCCAGTCACTTCTGAGAGGATCCGGGGTGCTCCCAGCCACTTCTGAGAGAAGCTGGGGTGCTCCCAGCAATGTTGTGCCATGGAGAAGTTAATTCATTTCTTTATAACTACAGAACTGCCACGAAGATGAACATTGGATTGTTCTGCAGTCATCAAGGAAGTTAAATTTCTAATCTCTCCAAACCCAGATAATTTCACCAGAATATTCTACCAAAGAGAGATTTAGCAACAGTCTTACGTCATATCTTACATGAAATAAAGGAGGAAAGCATTTCCCAATCCATTTCCTGGGGATGGAGTCATTCTGTTGTTGACTTCAAAAAATGATCAGGAAAGCAAAACACCAAAACATACACACACACACACACACAAACCATCACTAACCAGACCACGGACCAGTATCTCTCCTGACTTCAGAGTCAGCCCTCCGAGCAGTGCAACAGAGCACAGCAGGATCCCCTCCAGATTTGTTCAGCAAATATCAGTTAGTAATATATCCTACACCTCCAAGGTCTGATGGAGAAGTTGGATATACTGTGAGTCTGTACAGAGAAAGTCGTTGACACAGTCTCGCACTAGTTTCTGATAAAAATTCTCCTCAAACGAGGATTAGATGGGTAGGCTTCTGAGGCTGAAAGTGTCTATGAGAACTACAGCCAACATGGGATTTAACAGTGAGCAGCTCAATCCCATTTCCCTAAGACTAAGAGAGCCATGATGTCATGGCCGCCATTCTTAGGACATGGTGGGGGAAGAGAGAGAAGAAGGGAGGCACACGTTCTCTTAGGAAGACAGCCCTGCCTGGAGGTGACTGTGTAGACCATTCTCAGTGTTGCATCATTCCATCCAGGCTACAAGATACAGACACAGTAAAGGAAACACAGTCAAATTCATCAAAATGTGTCATCATGTATCTGTCGCTTTTGTGCTAATTTGTACCTGAAAATTCATCTTAAAAAAATCCTGTTTGTGTGAACTAAGAGTGAGTGTGCAGAGACTCAAACTAGAAAATATAGCATTACGTAAAATTGCTCTGAAGAGAGTAAAGTGCACCACAGCACACAGTAGCAGGCTTGCCCAGGACACTGCAGAAGATGTTAACGATGGCATGGCGGGAATGGATGGAGAGAGTCGCTCCCACATAGGAGGCTCACCACGGTGAGAACATTTGCTCTACCCAAGAGGCGCACAGGCATCGAGCAGTTCCTGAAGGGAGTCAGCAGGTTTCAGGAGACAGGCAAGCTGATCCTAAAATTTATAAAGAAAATCAGACACCCGAAAACAGCTGAAGTCATTTTGAAGAGAAAACTGCCATGGGAGGGAAGTTCTTCATAGGTATGAGGAGGGCAGCGGATGACCATGGTGGGATAGACACCCAGATGGACCAATCCGAATAGAGAGTGCAGAAAGATGGCCAATTCGAATAGAGAATGCAAAAAGATGGCCATGAAAACACATTCAGATGTTTTTGGGTTTTTTTTTTTAACAAATATTTACTCTTTAAATTATGAGTACCTGTATCTGTGTAGAGGTATGTATACATGTATGTAGGACCCTGTGCAAGCCAGAGTCATGGGACCACAGGAGCTGGAGTTACAGGTGGTTTTGGCATCTGATGTAGGTGCTGGGAACCAAGCTGGGTCCTCTGCAGAGCGGTGAGTGCTCTCAGCCCCTGGGCCCGTGCTCTGACCCTGGACTCTCAGGTCTCTTTCTTTTTCTTTTTAAAATTTTTATTCCTTATAGATAGTACATCTCGACTGCAGCTTCCCCAATCTCTACTCCTCTCAGCACCCCTCCCCCATCCACTCCTCCTTAGTTTTCTTAAACAAACAAACAAACAAACAAAAAGCAGGCCTCCCAGGGATAGCAACCAAACACGGCATAACAAGTTACAGTAAGACTAGTCACACACCCTCATATCAAGGCTGAATGAGGCAACCCAGTAGGAGGAAACGAGTCTCAAGAACAGGCTAAGAGTCAGATATCTCCCACTCCCAGTGTTAGGGGTCCCTCAAGAACACCAAGCTATACAACCAAAACGTATATGCAGAGGACCTAGCTGGGGCACACACAGGCTGTGTTTGTCACTTCGGTCTCTGTGGGGCCCTGTGAGCCTTGCTTAGTTGATTCTGTGGGCCATGTTCTCATGGTGTCCTCAACCCCTCTGGCTCCTACTGTCCTTCTTCCCATCTTCTGCAGGGTTCCCCTGGCTTTGCCCAGTGTTTTGGCTGTGGTCTCAGTGTCTGTTCCCATCAGTCACTGGACAATGCCTCTGGTGACAGTTGGCCTGGGACTGATCTATGAGTACAGCAGAATACTAGTAGGAATCATTTCATTGGCTTTTTTTTTTTTCTGGCCATATTTGGTTCTATTGCATGTCTCTGGACTGACCAGCCTCTGGTTCCTGTGTCTCTGGACTGACGAGCCTCTGGTCCCTGGCCTTTCTTGCGGTGTTAGATATGGGCTGTCTCTCTTGGCACCAGTTTCAAGTTGGAACAGTCATTAGTTGGCTACTCTCATATGTTCCGTGCCACCATCACCCCAGCACATCCTGCAGACAGAACGGGTTGGAGGTTTTGTGTCTGAGTTGATGTCCCAGTCCTGCTGCTGGGAGACTTGCCTGGTTGTAGAGAATGGCCAGTGTGGACTCCATATCCACCAATTATGAGGAGACTCCTCTAGGGCCACCCTTGGAGACTTCAGGGAGCTTCCACTGCCCTAGATTTCTTAATCACCACTGAATCTCTCCAAGTGCAGTCATCCCTCCCAGTATGACCCATCCTCCTCCTCCCTAATGCCTGAACACTCCTGTTCCCATCCCTACCTGTCCACCAGTCTACCTGCAAAATCTATTTCCCCTTCCCAGGGAGATGTATGACATCCCCACCCCAAACCTCTTTGTTACTTTGTCTCTCCTGGTCTGTGGATTGTATCATGATTACCCGTTACTTAACAGCTAATGTTAACTTGACATGCTTATAAGTATGTATGTACCATGTTTGTCTTTCTGGGTCTTGGTTACTACACCCAGGATGATTTTTTTTCTAGTTTTATCCATTTCCATTGTAAGTTTCAGGATATCATTGTTTTTAACATCTGAGTAACATTCCATTTTGTAGATGTGCCACATTTTCTTTATCCATTATTCAGTTGAGGGAGAGCTGGGTTGTTTCCAGTTTCTGGCTATTATGAATAAAGCTGCTATGAGCATAGTTGAGCAGGGTATATGCCCAGGAGTGGTGTAGCTGGGTCTTGACTTAGATTGATTCCCAAATGTCTGGGGAATTTCCAGATTGATTTTTGTAATGGCTGTATAAGTTTGCACTCCCACCAGCAATGGAGGAGCGTTCCCCTTGTTCCACATCCTCACCAGCAGGAGCCATCACTTGCAGGTTTTTTTTTTGTTTTGTTTTGTTTTGTTTTGTTTTGTTTTGTTTTGTTTTGTTTTTATCTTTAACCATTCCGATAGCTGTAAGATGGAATCTCAGGATCGTTTTGATTTGCATTTCCCTGACCACTAAGGATGTTGAACATTTCTTTAAGTGTTTCTCAGCCATTAGAGATTCCTCTGTTGAGAATTCTTTGTTTAGATATGTACCCCATTGTTAAATTGAGTTATTTGGTTTGTTGCTGTTTAGTTTCTGGAGTTCTTTATATATTTTGGCTATTAGCTCTGTATCTGATGTAGAGTTAGTGAAAATCTTTACCCAATCTGTAGGCTGCCATTTTCTCCTACTGACAGCATCTTTTGCCTTACTGACACTTTTCAGTTTGAGGTCCCATATGTTAACTGTTGATCTTAGTGCCTCAGCTATGGGTGTTCTGTTCAGAAAGTTGCCTTCTGTGTCAATGTATTCAAGGCTATTCCTTAATTTCTCTTCTGTTAGGTTCTGTATTAGGGTTTTCTAGAGTCACAGAACTTATAGAATCTCTATCTCTCTCTGTCTCTCTCTGTCTCTCTCTCTCTCTCTCTTTCTGTGTGTGTGTTTGTCTCTCTCTGTCTCTCTCTCTGTCTCTCTCTCTGTCTCTCTCTCTCTCTCTCTCTCTCTCTCTCTCTCTCTCTCTCTCTCTCCATATATTGGAATTTATTGGAATGACATATAGGCTGCAGTCCAACTAGTCCAACAATGGTCAGCTATAAATGGAAAGTCCCAAGAATGTAGTAGTTTCTCAGTCCCACAAGGCTGGATGTCTTATCTGGTCTTCTGCATAAGATGGAATCCCAAAGAAGTAGGCTCCAATGCATGTGCTGGCAAAGTGAGGGCAGCACACACAGAACCTCATACAGGCCTCCAGTAGAAGTTATGGCCCAGATTAAAGGTGTCTCTCAAGATCTGGATCAAAGCTCTGTGTCTTCCTGCCTTGATATCCGGATCAGAGGTGTGCCCTCCAATTCTGGATTGTAATTCATTCCATATGTAGTCAAGTTACAACCAAGAACAGCCATCACAGCTTCAGTATAGCTGGTTTTATGCTAGTCTTTGGCTCACTTGGATTGGAGTTTTGAGCAGAGTAATACATGTGGATCTATTTCCATCCTACATGCACATATCCAGTTAGACCAGCACCATTTGTTGCAGATGCTTCTCTTTTCCATTGTGTATCCCAGGCTTCTTTACACCTAGGTCGTTGATTTGATCCCATCGATCAACCTGTCTGTTTTTATGCTAATACAATGCAGTTTTCATTACCAAGGCTCCTTAGTCTAGCTTGAAATTAGGGATGGTGGTACATCCAGACGTTCTTTTTATAGAGGACTGTTTTAGCTATCTTGGGGGGTTTATTTTCCCATATGAAGTTGAGTATTGTTCTTTCAAGACCTGTAAAGAATTGTGTTGGAATTTTAATGGGGATTGGATTGAATGTGTAGATTGCTTTTGGTAGGATGGCCATCTTCTCTATGTCAGTCCTGCCTAGCCATGAGCATGGGGGAATCTTCCCGTCATCTTCAAAGATTTGAAGTTTTTGTCATACAAGTCTTTTACTTGCTTGGTTAGAGTTACCCCAAGATATTTTATATTATTTGAGGTTATTGTGAAAGGTGTTGTTTCCTTGATTTCAGCCCATTTGTCATTTGTATATAGGAGGACTACTGGGTTTTTTTGTTTGTTTGTTTTATTTTATCGTCTGTCCAGCTCTAGCGACTTCACTAAAGGTGTTTGTCAGTGATAGGAATTTTTGGAATTTTTGGGGTAACTTGTATGTACTACACTATCATATTATCTGCAAATAATGATACTTTGGCATCTACCTTTTTTTTTTTTTTTAAATATATGAGTGTTTTATCTGCATGTACACCTGCTTGCCAGAAGAGGGCATCAGATCCCACTACAGATGGTTATGAGCCACCATGTCCTTTCTGGGAATTGAACTCAGGACCTCTGGAAGAGCAGCCAGTGCCCTTAACCACTGAGCCATCTCTCCAGCCCCAACATGTTTCTTCCCAGTTTGTACCCCCTTGATCTCCTTTAGTTGTCTTATTGCTCCAGCTAGAACTTCACGTACTATACTGAGTAGATGTGGAGAGAGTGGACGGTCTTGTCTTGGCCCCCACTTTAGTGGAACTGTTTGAAGTTTCTCTTTGTTGAATTTGATGTTGGTATCACTTTGCTGTATATTGCCTTTATTATGTTTAGGTATGCAACTTGTTTCCCAGGTTTCTCCAAGACTTTTAGCATGAATGGTTGTTGGGTTTTGTCAGACACTTCTTCATGATCTAAAGACATGATCATGAGGGTTTCTTTCTTTCAGTTTGTTATATGTTAGATTACAGCAACTGATTTTCATATGTTGAACCATCCTTGTGTCTCTAGGATGAAACCCATTTGATCATGGTAGATGGTCTTTTTTATGTGTTCTTGGATTCAGTTTGCAAGTATTTTATTGAGTATTTTTGCATCTATGTTCATGAGGGAAATTGGTCTGTAATTATCTTTCTTTGTTGAATTTTTATGTGGTTTGGATATCAGGGTGACTATAGCCTAATAAAATGAATTTTGCACTGTTCCTTCTGTTTCTATTTTGAGGAATAATTTGAGAAATATTAGCATTAACTTTGAAATTCTGCTAGAATTCTTCACTAAGTCTGTCTACTAAATCAGGACTATTATTGTGGTTGGGAAACTTTTAATAACTGCTTCTATTTCCTTTGAGGTTATAGGCCTATTTAAATTGTTTGTTCTTAATTTAACTTTAGTAAGTGGTGTATCTATCAAGAAAATTATCTATTTCTTTTAGATTTCCCAATTTTTGAAGTACAGGTTTTAAAATGAAGACCTAATGATTCTTTGGATTTTTTCAGTGTCTGATGTTATGTCTGCTTCTTTGTTTTGTTAATTTAGATATTTTTTGCCTTTTATGTGGTTTGGATAAGGATTCATCTATCTTTTTGATTTTCTCAAAGAACCAGCTCTTTGTTTCATCAGTTGTTATACTGTTTTCTTTGTTTCTGTTTTATTTATTTCAGCCCTCAGTTTATTTCCTGCCGTCTGCTCCTCCTGGGTGTGTTTGCTTCTTTTTGTTCTAGAGCTTTTAGGTGTTCTGTTAAGTCACTAGTATGAGATCTCTCCAATTTCTTTATATTCTTTAGGCACTTTCTGCTAAGAATTTTTCTCTTAGCACCACTTTTCTTGTGCCCCATACGTTTGGATATGTTGTATATTCATTTTCATTGAACTCTAGAAAGTCTTCAATTTCTTTCTTTATTTCTGCATTGACCAGTTATCACTGAGTAGAGAGTTGTTCAGTTTCCATGAGTTTGTAGGCTTTCTGTTGTTTCTGTTGTCACTGAAATCCAGCTTTAATCCATGGTGGTCTGATAGGATGAAGGAGGTTATTTCAATTCTGTTAAGACTTGCTTTGTAACCATGTATGTGGTCAGTTTAGAGACTGTTCCATGAGGTGCTGAGAAGAAAGAATATTCTTCTGTGTTTGGGTGAAGTGTGTTCATTTCTGTTAGGTCCATTTGGTTCATAACATCTGTGAGCTCCAGTATTTCTCTGTTTAGTTTTTGTCTGGATGACCTGATAATTGATAAAGTAGGGTGTTGATGCCTGCCACTGTGAATGTGTGAAGATCAGTGTGGTTTAAGCTTTAGCAGTGTTTCTTTTACAAACATGGGTACCCTTGTCTCGGAGGCATAGGGTTTTAAGAATTGAAGGACTGTCTTGGTGTATTTTTTTCCTTTAATGAGTATGAAGTGTCCTTCCCTGTCTCTTTTTGGTTCGAAGTCTATTTTGTTAGATATTAGAATGGCTACACCAGCTTAAGTCCGCTTGCTTGAAAAAAATCTTTTTCCAACCCTTTATTCTGGTGAAATGTCCATCTGTGAAATTGGGGTGTGTTTCTTGTATGCAGCAGAAGGAGGGATCCTGCTTTCCCATCCTTTCTGTTAGTATGTGTGTTTTTTATTGGGGAATTGAGTCCACTGATATTGAAACATATCAGTGACCAATGATTGTTAATTCCTGTTATTTTGGGGTGTGTGTGTGTGTGTGTGTGTGTGTGTGCATGCTGCTTTCAGGTTTGCTGCTTTGAGATTATTTATTGCCTGTGTTTTCATGGGTATAGTTAACTTCCTTGGGTTGGAGTTTCTCTTCTAATACCTTCTGTAGGGGAAGATTTATGAACAGATATTGTTTAAATTTGACTTTGTCAATGAAATATCTTTTTTTGCCTTCTATGATTATTGAAGGTTTTGCTTGGTACAGTAGTCTGGGCTGGCAGCTGTGGTCTCTTAGAGTCTGAAGGACATCTTTTCCGTTCCTTCCAGCTTTATAATTTCCATTGAGAAGTTGGGTGTAATTCTAAGACGTCTGCCTTCATATGTTACTTGGCCTTTTCCCTTGCAGCTTTTAGTAGTCTTTCTTTGTTGAATTTTTAGTTTTGATTATTATATGGTGGGGAGAATGTTTTCTTTTCTGATCCAATCTGTTTGGTGTTCTGTAAGCTTCTTGTATGTTTATAGGTATCTTATTCTTAGGCTAGAAAATTTTTCTACGATTTCATTGAAAATATTTGAGCTGGAAATCTTCTCCTTCTATTCATATTAGTCTTAGGTTTGGTCTTTTCATCGTGTCCCAAATTTCTTGGATGTTTTATGTCAGGAACCTTTTTATTTAATATTTTCTTTGACAGATATGTCTGTTTCCTCTATTGTATCTTTTACACCTGAGATTCTCTCGACCATGTCTTGTATTCTGTTGGTGATGGTTGTGTCTGTAGTTCCTGTTCTCTTACCTGGGGTTTTCATCTCCAGGACTCCCTAGTTTGTGACCTCTTTATTGCTTCTATTTCCATTTTCAGGTCTGGAACAGTTTTAATTATCTCCTTCATTTCCTCACTTGTTTGTATTTTCCTGGGTTTCTTTAAGGGATTTGGTCATTTTCTCTTTAAGGACCTCTACCATCTTCATAAAGTTGGTTTTAGGGTCTTTGTCTTGTGCTTCAGCTATGTTGGAATGTTCAGGGATTGCTGTGGTAGGATGGCTGGGCTCTGGTGGTGACATAGCATTGGCTGTTGTGTGTTCTCTTGGAGTGATTATAGGTCTAGGTGCTAATCTCTGAGTTTGCCTTATTGGTTGGGTGTTTTGTTCCTTGGTTTCTGGTTTCTCTCTGGTCTTCTGGTCAGCGTGGCATGGACTCTATGCAGTCTGTGTTGTCTTTAGTAGAACAGAAGTCTCCATCCCAGCTGGACACTGGGACATGGCAACGAGGGAGGCGCTGAACTGGGGATAGGGTGGGGGGAGCTGAGAGAGTGAGTGAGTTGGGAGGTTAGGGGGCAGGCAACCTGCCTGGACTGTTGGCCCTTCTAGATGATTGTTAACTAAGGCATTTTTAGGATCAGTGCTAGAGCAACAGGAAGTTTGGGGTGGGGGGTGGGGGGGAAGGGCACTCACAAGAGACAAAATCCTCTTTCTAAGCCTCACATTTTATATGCAAGTCAACTCCAAATTAAGTGAAATTTAAGTATAAAATATAAAATTATAATAAATTTAGGGAAAAGAAATAGGACAAAACCTTCAGGACTGAAGGTGTAGCCAAGAAATTTTAGATCTGACACCACAGCTCCGCTCCTAGGAATAGAGAACTATTCATTGGATTTCATCAGAATTATTTTTTTTATGCCAAAGACTTTGTGAAGTTGACAAAAGGATATGTCCCTACATGGAGGCCATACTTGGAAAATATAGAGCCAGACATCGGGGCCTATACCGGGGACAGTTAAGGAACTCTGACCTGAGTGAGATGAGACTGGACCACACCACATAGGTCAGAGCTGGGACTGTGCCGAGGGAAGATGCATCACTACTTTTGGGAGATGGAGATGCTTGCATGGTTTCCTTAAAGAGAAACCTGAGTCACCCCGGCACAGCCTGGCAGCTGCCCTGGGATCCCCAGAGAGTAAACGGTGTTTATTTTTAGGATCTGTATAGATACTTGCAGGAGCTTTATAGCTTCAAATCGGAAATGGGGCACGTTTTTTTTTAATGGGTGCATCTACTCTGTGTAATATCCCTCAGCAGTAGAAAGTGAGGATCAGCTAAGTAGCTAGCAGCTTCTCTACCATAGTGAGCTTGCCAAGATGGAAACAAGCAAAGTTCCCTGTTCATAAAGCTTTAAAAACGCATTAGGAATAACTAGCCTTAGTGTCTTTTATGCAGCAGAGGGTTCCAAAACCAAGTTTCTAGCAAACGTGTGTCTAAAGAGGTCACAGGGTCACATCTGTGACCCAGCATGGTGGCTGAGTCCAGCCCAGGCTACTACACATCTGTGACCCCAGGATCCAGGAAGCTGAGGCCAGCCTGGGCTACACAGTGAGACCCTGCCTCATGAAAGAAAGCAAAGAGGGTGAGGAGGGAGACTCAGAAAGCCAAGGCTGTGGATGTGCAGTTGGTGCCGCCCACTATACATATGTCAGCACACGCGTGTTGACATCAGCACACGCGTGTTGACATCAGCACACATAATATTTTTTTCCAATCACTGCTGGCCATGGGCCACTCTCTTCAGAGGGTTGTAAGAAAGAGCACAGGTGCCTGGATTTGGTGTGAATTGCCTTCACTAAAGCACTGTAGTGTGTGAATAATGATGCAGCCACTAGAGTGTCTGTCATCTTCTCCCTCCCATGATTCATTGGGAAGCCGGTCTGGGTCTGGACTCGAGCAACACGCCACACCAGTAAAACTTACACAGCCCTCTCGCCCACTTCCAGCTTCCCAGTGAGGACCCTGAGATCTCCGAGGTTTCGTCCAAATGCCTGTCCATCCTGGTGCAGCTGTATGGAGGGGAGAACGCTGAGAGCTTGTCCCCAGAGAACCTGGTGACCTTTGCTGACCTCCTGATGACCAAAGAGGACCCGAAGGACCAGAAGCTTCTGCTGAGAATCCTCAAGAGGATGGTGAGTCAGCCAGGGCCACGCCTCCGCCACACACAGCACCCACACTGAGCAGGGGCCTTATTTCAGATTTCCAGAAATGTTTCCTGTGTGGCATGGGCCTCCAGTTGCCTCTATGTGCAGTCTACGTGGCTGACATGGGTCGTAATCTATATGCTGACATTGGTTATACACTGTATGTGTTACATTGTCTTTCTGAACCATCTGAGAAATTCAAGAGACATCATTCTTGTAAAAAGAAAGTAAGGGAGAGAGGGCAGAGAGAGGGACAGAGAGAGAGAGATTGGTTCTCTGGTTGTAGTGTCCTAATTAGTAATTTAACACCGGATTGATTCTTCGATGCCCCTGCTGTATCTACTCTGCTTCTGCCAACTGCCCCGGTGTGTGACTTAAATGGCTTTCTTTCTGGCCTAGGACACCTTCCAGTGTGCTCTGTTTTAATCTGGGATAGACTGGCACTGTTTCTTTCACCATGCTTTAAAAGAGCACAGGCTGGGTACTATCACACTGTGTAATGCCCAGTGTGGGACTGCATGCTGTTGCCTTCCCACATTTTCAAATCCCCAGAAGCAATGATGGTCTCTCCCAGTCCACCACATCCCGAGGCTCAGGACAGACATCTACCCATTATTCAGCTCATGTCTATTCAAAGCAGTGGTTCTCAACCTTTCCTGAAGATCCTTCAGTACAGCTCCTTGTGTTATAGTGACCCCCAACCACAAAATTATTTCTATTGCTATTTTACAACTATAATTTTGTTATGGATTGTAATGTGAATATCTGGTATGCTCCCTCTGTGGGAGTCTTGTCCTATGGGTTTTGAATGGCTGATCTAGAACCACCTGGGAAAGCCATTCTATTGCTGCATGTAAAGCTGGCTGTGGGATACTAAACTGGGAAAGCAAGAATTCTCTGCCTGCCAGATCGGTGCCTGGGGAGATGTGGACACGCATGAGATATCTGCATTGCATTTAGTCACAAGTCCGAATGTAGTTGGCACTGCCATTGGGGGGGGGCAGCCAAGTTTGCAGGGCACAGCTCACAGGGCACCTCACAGGGCACTCCCGCTGAGCAGGCTGGCGAGCACATCATGTGATGTTTAAATCATGAACAGGAGGATGAGCTGGCATCACACACAGGGAGAAGAGAGAAGGTGTCCCAGGTGAAGCCAGGGATGGCTGGGGGACAGGGGGAAATGGGACACAGAAAAGGTATCAGGGAGAACAGAGCCACCAAACCCAGGTCTTCATGGTGTTTGAGGCTTGGAAGTAAATGTTGTATTGGGTCTGAGGACTCCTGCCCCCACCATTCCCCCCCCCCCCCAGAGAGTAACAGCTTCTCTGGTGAATCCCGCCAGTCTTGACTGTTAGATGAAGCTTGCTCGTTAGACCTGGCCTGTAATGGGCAGTTAGAGAGCTTCTCTGGGCTAAATCAGGGATGCTTAGAAAATGCAAAAGCTTTGTCAGCAACAGTTGTTCCTTCAGTCCTCCAGGCTCCTCCTCTTCCTGCCTCCCAGATGTCAGTCAGCTCAAGGCAGGCTGTAGCAGCATCTAGTGAGTCAGAAGTTTGTGTTCCCACCTTCCCTACTGTCCCCAGCCCAGTTCAGAAGCGTGGTGAGATTGGATAGGAACTCCAGTAGTGCGTGGGAAACTGCCCGAGATCTCCTGTGTCCCTGTCACCTGCCTGTCAGCTCTGTGGACCAAAGGAGCCAGGTTCCACAGAGGGACTGGGCAGTGTCACTGATGGAGTTAGAGGGCTGGCACACCTGTGAGTTCTTTCAGTTGTAAGAAGTTACAGGAGGAGCCTTCCCTCAAGGGTCACCTCAAACACGATCATTAGATGTACATGCTGGCCAGGGGCACATGGACATGGCTTCTAATGTCCTGAAGGTCGGTGTGCCCTGTGGCTCCTGGGGCTAGAAGCCTGGATGGATTCTGAGCAGGTAACCCTGTAGCATGTCGTGACGGACTACACGGCTACCCCGTGACGGACTACACGGCTACCCATCATCTGGGAGGCTGGGGGTATGTGCTCATCAGAAGAAATATCCTGGCATTGCTGTTTAGGGTCTCAATCTTAAGAAAGAATCCTTCTGAAGCCATAATCTTCACTAACAAAGGACTGGGCTGTTCACTTCTGCTGATGGACTTGAGTTTGCCCCCCAGGTCTTCTTCGTATCTGTCTACATTTAGCGAGTTCAGAGAAGAATATGGAACCTGATGATCTACTTACCTGTTTTCACTTACCAGAAAGTTGGGAGGTTTTTAATCTTACTTCATGCTTTTGCTTTAAAAACGTAGTGGGCATTCTTCAAGTCCCAAACCTGTGTATTGCTCGTAGTGTTCCTAGGAGGATTGCAGACTGGCCTACATGTCTGTTAATTAAATAGCCTACGTCAACACTCAAAATGGCGATTGCTTAGGAAGTACTGCAGAACTGTCTGGGGCCTAAGACTGGCTGAAGTAAAGCTGCCAACTACTCTGGGAGAGCAGGCTGCATCCAAGAGAAGGTGACACCTGTCGTCTTCAGGCCCATATGTCAGGGGCAGTGAAAGTGTCAGGTGGGTAGTGGGTAATTCCGGTAGCCATGTCATGGCTGACTGTGAAGGAGATGTGATTGGAATTGTCTCACATGCATCCATCCCTTGAAAGGTCTCTGCTCTGTGTCCTGTGCCTGTGGGGGAGGGGACAAGAAGCCCTGGGTAAACGTGTACCTTTACACGTTTACCCTTTACACGTCAAGGGTATGGGCTTGTCATGGACACTAATGACTTGAGCCATGGCAACCGGCAAAGCCTTCCTCCAGGTAAGGCTAAGATGTGCGGTGACACCTTCCTCTGGTCTAAGTGTTTAGGAATGACTGACCAGTGTGCACCAACACCAGCAGTCCCAGGTCTCTGCCCCTGGGTGACTGAGAACAGCCTGGCCTTGGAGACTGCTGACACTTCCCCTGGTGGTGTTAAATGGACATTACTGTGTAGCTGGTGCCTTTCCTCAGAGCACTGCCTACCCAATCTCAGCTTTTCTGTCTGTGTTCTGTCCTTCCTTTGCCTGAGGCTGGTCAAATCCCTGAGCCAAGTAGGGCGTGGCAAGCGCCCACCCGTCACTTCCTGTCTAAGTCCTGACATTGGTCATCCGCCGGGTGTTCTTCTATGAACATAAGTGTTACGTGGCATTTCCTTGTGCACTGAGCCCTTGTGGGTGTGTCTAGGCCCCATGCATCTCACGATGGCTATGAATGTGGCTCAGACATTGCAGAAGACAGCATCCCTGGTCAATGTTATCTTGCAGACAACACAGGAGGTGTCCTGTGACTGCAAGTCTGGGGTTTGCTTGCCTGTTCTTATTCTAATTTATGACATATTGAGTTGCAGAACTCAGACTCAGAGTGGACCTAATTTTGGCCACAAAAGTAAAGAAATATTCTTGTTATAAAAATATTCCTCGGGGGGGGGGGGGGGTCCCTCTCTCCTGACTTAAGTTTCTCAAGATTTAGATCAGGCTGGCCTTGAACTTACAGAGATCCATCATCTCTGCCTCCCAAGTACCAGGATTAATGGTGTGCTGCACCAGGGGTAGGTGGTTTGAGTCCAGGGAAACTGTTAAGAGCAACACACCTACCCCAGTTAGTACATAATAAATGTGAGCATTGCAGGAGACATGGAGCTTCTCCTGCAGTTCCGGTAGAGGGCCCAGGGAGGGGCTCCTCAGGAGACTCTCCAGGAGTCTCCAGGAGTCTCCCGAGGAGCCCCCTCCCTGGGCCCATATATGCCTGGTTACTGTTGTGCTGAGTGGATCTTCCTGCCTGAGACTGCCATAGTCTCTGGGTTACCTTGGGAACTCCCCTGAATGAGTTCCACATATCTTTCCAACAAACGAGAGAAAAAATATCTTACCTAGAGTTCTTAATTATCACAGGAGAACATGTCCTGGAGACCCATGTGTGTGTGTCTGCATGTGCGAGTATTTTTAAACCTTTCCTGCATGTGACGAGTCCTTTACATGTGAGAAATGTCTATGCAGCCCTGGGTATATAGGTGTAAATAGGAACAGAAAACATTTACTGATAAGCGAGCACAAGGAATTTCATTTTAAGACAATTCTTTGGCATACATATAGCCTTACTACTTACTAATGACAGCAGTGTGTTTGTATACCAATGAGATACATGGGCATTGCCTGAGGAGTTAAATCTCAGCTGGATGCAACCGCAGGACCAGGAGCATTTTCCACATTCGTAGGGCTCCATCTGCACCTTAGTTTTTTTACCGCGGATCTGAGCATGGTCTTTGGATACACATTACATGACTGATATCTGTTTAGTGTTATTTCAGAAATTCTGTCCTAATCTTAAGCTAGAATTCATTAAAGAATTGTGTTTGAAGCTCAAACAGCAATTTTAAAAGCCAAATATTCTGATGTAATACAATCTGGAGAGGGACTGATTTGATCCTGGCAAGCTGAGCTGAGTCTGTTTGCCGTGGCTGATCCCAGGCCCTCTGAGCAGCACAGGGACCTGTGTGATGAGACAGTGTGCACACTACACGCTATACACACTGCTGCACACTCACACTGCACGCTGCACACCCAAGGCTTCAGCAACATTAGTACGTGCCACAGACAGTTCTGCAAACACACCCATTTCTGAGGCACTGAATGGTTTTTGTTTGTTTGTTTGGGGTTTTTTTGGAGATTGTAATAATTTGATTATAACACTTCTCCCTTTCTTCCTCCCAAATCCTGACACGTGACTCTCCCCATTCTCCTTCAAATTCTTGACCTCTTTTTTCACTGTTATTGCATGCATACATGTATTTGTATTACGAGGATATTCCCGAACATAACCTGTTGAATCTATATCATGTTACCTGCATGTATGTTTTCAGAACTGCCCATTTGGCATGGGACAGCCAGTTGGTGTGCCCTTCCCTAGGGAAGGCCCCCTCTCCCACTCCCAGCTTTACTTTGTTACAGTAAGGGATTTGAGTCAATCTGGCATCAAGCCTCTAGAAGCCTGTAGGTTCACCAGCTTTCCTCTGACCTCTGACCTCTGACCTCTGACCTCTGACTTCCAGTTCCATGGCCCCATGTGCTGTCATGACCCACAGTTGAAGAGCTTTGGCTAAACATTTATCAAGTCAGACATTCAGGCCCAGCATCCTAGGGATAACACTCTTGAAGGCATTGTTAGGACCCACTGAAGCTTTCCTTCTTTGGGAATTAGGTCCCTCAGATGTCTTCCTACAGGGCCCATTTCCAGATTGTTCCAAGATTGTGCCCCCTGGCATCATGGCTTCTACCACAGCTGAATGCCTGCTGCTACCCACCCCTTACTGACACAATTACGCTGGGCCCTCGCTCCATGTCACCTGTGCCTCTCACTCTGCTTTATTCATGGAGTATATTTATCCCTGCTTCAAAGAGGCTCTCAAAGTGCCACACAGCACAGGTTTGTTTTTTTTTCAGGACACTAACTACTTTTATTTATGCTAAATCAGTAGCACTTGCTGTCTCTCTAGGAACAGGCGCTTAGAAACGTAGACCATATTAATCGCAGCTCTAGAATGTTTGATTTTTAAGTACCACAGAAGTTTTGATGGCACTTTAAAAAAGTCATTATTATGTCCAGAACCTAAGCCTGGTTATGAACTCCTAACAGGCCTTTTGTGCGATGGGTATGGGCAGGTTTTAATGAAATTTGAGTGTCTCTAGAGATCACAGATACTTGGGCCTGTAACATTGTGGCGTTGCTTAGCAACCTGGAAGTCATTACCTCCCAGGCACTGTAACAACAGGCTCTACTTCTCCTTGCTGGTCTCTGATGAAAATGTAATGGAGACAATCCCTTTCTAAGGGCTCCACTCCAGAGCAGGCGGCAAAATGGATTGTTTAATTCTCTTTACAGCCTGGGCAATTTTTAATCCAGTTTAAAAAGTATTGTCTCCTGACTGCCATGTGTAACCGAATGAAGCATATTCTCAGGTGTTCTTGTGAGCAGGACTCCTGCTGTGACACCAGAGAAACCGCTCACAATTGCAGCCTCAGTGCGTTGGCAAGACTGCCACATTTACTGTCCGCTGTCAGTTAACACAGGGCATCTCCTTAGTTCATTCCACCAAGACATTGGAAGATCTTGGCAGGTCTGAAGAATATACCAGTGCCATACACTTTAGGGATGTAAGAGTAATGTTAATCTGAACTACTGGAAAGTTGGATTTAAAGAAGAATATGTTTTGCAAAGTTTTTATAGAAGTGTCGTGCATTGTGTAATAAATAGACATTCTGTGCATTAAGTTCGTGAACCCAAAGGACACACAACAAATTGGTTAGCGAATGGGTAGATGGAACAGGTAGTCCATGTGGTGGCGCATCAGTTGGCCGTCGGAACTTTATAGATGGAGCTTGGAAGCAGTAAGCGATTAATTCAGGTCAAACACAGAAGCCCGACCACTTGGCTCTTGTCACGTGGAAGGTGGAGGCTGGGTAATAACAGTCAGGAGAATCTACAAAGCCACAGAACTAGACGCCAGGAGCTGCAGCGTGAGCGCTGTGTCTTCCTGCTGGTGGGCGTGCCTTCCTTTCTGAGCTGATGGGCTGCTCTAGAATTGACCGTGGAGACAGTGGTGAGACCATGGATTTCCTGAACAGCATTAAGTTGTACACTTTAAGATGTTAAGTTTAATGAAGTGGGGTTTTTTGACTTGTTTGTTTGTTGTTTTTAACAAATTGAGGCACCAAAAAGAAAGAGAGGGGAGTTCAGCTAACTTGGGAAGCCTGTCAAGGAAATATGGGGAATGGAGATGTTGGGGGGGGAGAAGGGGGTGAAGGGGGAGTCCTGTGGGCTCAGAGGCGTGTCCTGTAGGCTCAAGGCCTTCAATATCTACACACACACACACACACACACACACACACACACACACAGCTGCGTGTGCATATTACAGATACACACAAGGACACATCACAAATTGATTAAAATAGCTATAAAAATGAGTCAGAGTACGAAATGTCACTGACAACAGGAAAGCACCAGGTTGAGAAGTCTCTGGTAGACAGCACTGGCTTGAGAGACTGTGTTCAGGATTGAGGAGCCTAGCCCACCCCAGGCAGGAAACAGCTGCCCTTAGGAAGCTTCTGAGGAGTCTCAACCCTGGACCACTAGGACACTCAGCAGCTAAAGTGCCCACCATGCACAGCTGGCAGTCTGAGTTTGGTCCTTGGACCTATGGAAAAATGGAGAGAGCATATTCCACAATGTTGTCCTCTGACCTCCACACATATACCCTGGCACATGTGCTCAGAAACATACGTTATACATGTGTGTAGTAATAATAGTTTTCAGAAGAAACCCAGCCCAGGACAGCAGGTCTCAGAGGAAGCACAGCATGGGCCCAGCCCTACATGAGAGCTGCTTATTCCCCTGCCCCCACCATTCCCATGCCCCTCTGCAGGTGAACATAAGAGTCACTGGGCTCTGGCCTGTTTCCAGGCTCCCAGAATCACCACTCATAAAAGGGCAAGTTGAGCCTCTGCCTGGGATGCCTCACTCACTCACTCACTCACTCACTCACTGTAGGACAAGGCTGTGTGGCCTTCAACAGGCTCATGGTACAAAGACATTCTTATGAAATCGAAGCCAGATCTTCCAAGCCACTGACTGGTTTACCAGGCAACCAGTCCCCACTCTTCAGTTACAACCATGACCAAGCCGGACATATAGCTGGATTTGTAGGAAGGTCCAGAGCCAGCACAAGATAATCTAAGGAACAAGATGGGCTGGTAAGAGGGCTCAGTTGCTAAAGGGGCTTGCCACCAAACCTAAAGACCTGCGTTCAATCCCTGGAACCCACATGATGAGAGAGAACTGGCTCCCTAGAGTTGTCCTCAGACCCCCATACATGTATCATGGCTTGCAAGCACACAGATGTACACAATAAGTAAATGCAATAAATAAATAAATAAATAAATAAATAAATACATACAGAGTGAGAAGTGCAAAGACTTTTGCCATGTGAATTCAGACAATCTGACACCCCTCGTAGGAACAATATGTCACTACAGGTCTGGTGACCCAGCAAAATTAAACACCCACCCAATAGAGGGAAAAGGGGGAGAACTAAACACTGTGGCATGCAAGCACCTTCCCGAATTTCCCTACGTGGGTTCATTTGCATATTATGTGCATAAATACATCTGCTTACTTACCCTACGATAATGTCACAGTGAGTCATGAGTATTCTAAAGACAGGGATGCTGATATATAAGTAGGCTGACCTGTGAATAACCAGCACATGTGTTGTTTACTCACTAAATATAGCTATTGATGTGCATACAGTATACACCTATGACAGAGACAAAGACACACGCACACATATACACACACACTGAGAGGGAGAGGGAGAGGGAGAGGGAGAGAGAGAGAGAGAGAGAGAGAGCATTCAGTCATATTTTCCAGAGATGTACTGAACTAGATATTGCAACATCGGACTGTCTTCAGCTTCTGATGATGTTACATCCCCATAAAGACACAGAAAGTTGAAACTATCTTAGATCCAAAATGCACTTCCTACATAGCTGGCCTTCTGCACCTTACAGCAGCTACACCCTAGAGTGTGGGCTGCTTCCATCTGTTTGGGTGGCTGGCTCGGAGCTTGGAACATGCCAGTACCCATGTATCACTGATAAACCAGGGAAAGATCCAAAGATCTTAAGAAGAGGCAGTGCAAGTCAGGCCCATCTGTGTTTACAGATCAAATGTATGTGCCCAGTTTAAGTTGCGTTCATTTTATGTGTATTCATGTGTATGAGTGTTTTTCTGCATGTATATCTGTGCACCTCATTTGTGCATTGCCCATGGAGGTCAGAAGAGGGTGTTACAGATGGTTGTGAGCTGCCGTTCAGGGGGCTGAACCCAGGTCTTCGGCAAGAACAGCCAGTGAGCAGTCTCTCCCGCCGCCATATGACCATTTTGTTCTGTACCCCAAAGCATATGATTTCTTGGGAAAATACCTTACATTTCCAATTCTATAATAAACAAACAAATGACTAGACCAGCCCCCACACACACTGAGCCCAGAGGCCACCTCTCTGTTGAGGAACTGCTATGAATTCATCGGACATGGCTCCTCTACTGAGTGAATCTTGGAGGTTAAGTGTTTCTGTGTGGAAGCTAGCACTGCTATGTGGCCGAGACTTCTCCATGTCCTTGATGCTGGGCACTCAGATGTGGGGAGTCTGCTGGTTGTTCCTGGGCTCCGTGGTTGTGGAGTTATGCAGTATCTGGCATGCTGGCTTTTCCCTGGGCATGTGCAGTGTGGAGTGGATGCACCTTGTTGACATGACACCTTCCAGGTGACACCTAAGAAACTCACCTTGCAATAGGATTATTGAGGAGTGATTACGTCTTTAACTGGGAAGTTCAGCCTTAGTTTAGCTGATATTTTTAGTTTGTTTGACACAGTCATGTGATTCAGTTGTCTTTCTGTTGGCATAGGTAAAATTAAATTCCTTTTGTGTGTGCCCTGGGGAGGAGGCCTGTGTGCCCATGTGGGGGCTGGAAATTGATGCTGGGTGTCTTACTCTGTTGCTCTCTTGAGACGATCTCTCCCTGAACCTGGAGCTCACTGTTTCCTGTCACCCCCATCCTCTACCCTGGCACCAGCACTGAGATTATGGGTACACACCACCATTCCCAGCTTCTGCAACTGAGGAATGCCATATACAGCTAGCCTTTTACCCATGAGCCAGCTCCTCAGCCCCTGCTCCTATAGACAAATTTTGTAGTTGCAAGAGAAACATTAGCTGTCTTATTTTCCAGACCCACAGGACTTTCTCACTGTAGAACACATTAGGATGTGAGATGCGTCTCAAATACAGGAAGGAGATTGTAAATTTGCATCATTGAGTTTTGATCAAAATTCTAGACTATGGAGGCTGCCACATCTTGTCAAAGCTTAGTTTCTTCTTTCTCTCAAATGAGGCGTTATCATGAACTATGACCTGGAGAAATGTCCCTCATGGGCTCTCATAGTCTCATAGACTTTCTACCTGTTGATAACTCAGCACAAGGAGCATAGGGATTTGGGCACCAGAGTGCAGGAGATGCTGGGTGGCACTGCCTCTGGCATTGTTCACAGTGTGGTTGACTGGCAGGACCCCAGTCCTTTCTTTCTCAGAATTGCCCCCCTACCTTTACCCTCCAGCCTATGACTGCAGCTACCAGGGTGCCTATTTGAAATACTGGGCCTCAGGCCTCATCCCTGCATTTTAATGAGGTCCCCTGGTGTCTGCTGTGCCTGCCCTTTCAGCATTGAAAAGAAGGTGCTAATACAGATGGGTGCATGGGAAAGAAGCCTAAGGGAGGAGCCCAGGCTATCTCATCTTTCCCATGCAGCACCCATGGCTCGCAGGGAGGAAGGCAGGACACAGTTGACATCTGCCAACTTGTTTCTAGAAGGCTCGCTCGTATCTCTGTTTAAACACCACCAGCACCAGCTTAGAAATGATCGGAACGTTTCAAATGGACATTTCTGTTAGGGTCTTCTGTCTCTAAAGCCTAGCTGATCCAGCAGAGAATCTGCATGTAGGAATCCTTAGGGCAGTGCTAGAGAAGTCTCAGGAAAGGAGGAAATTAACAAGCCAGGGAGACACGCTGGTCCCCAGCACAGATTTCCTCATCTGTTCTGAGGATGCTGCGTGCCTGCTGATACAGGTACTGGGCAAGCTGTCATTGTCATTGGTCAGTTCAGGGGTGATTATAAAGTGGGGAAATGAGGGTAGGAGGAGTGCCTCCAGTGAACCCAAGCAAGTCCTTCTGGATGTAGAGAAGAGAACCCAGATTGCAGCCTGTCCCTCACCCAGTGTGCATCTTTGGGGGTACCAGTGACCATCTCAAGACTGAGTGCTTTGCCGTGTGGACCCCTCTGAGTGCCACAGGACAGGATGATGTCACAGAGCTTGAAGTAGAGCAGTCACGTACAAGGACAGAGACACACACACACGTGCACGCAGACAGGGGTGAACTGGGAAATGGCAGTCACGTGACCCACACCATTCCCGTGCTTCTGTCCGCTGGCGCTCTCAGTAAAGGGCCAGTTCTGTCTGCATACAGCCCCTCTGCCTAGGGTTCAGTGACGGGGGAGCTAAACACACCATGAGATGCACATCTCTGCTGTGCCCTGTGCATGAGATTGCTGCCACAGAGCAATGTGGAGAAGAAGTGTGGGCCAGCAGGTGTGTCACAGCCCAAAGGAAGCTGTCAACCTTCTCCAAACCAGGGATGGGATAGGTCTCACTGTGCCTTGCTCAGGAGAGCTCAGTGCTGTGTGTCAACCAACTCATGACTTATGCATAAGCACAGGTGACCCCATCTGGCCTCCTTCAAGGTCCTGACCCTTCCCAGCCCTTCCCTGCTGCCAGTAGATAATCCCCAGCAACTGGGGAACCAGAGGCCTGTTACCAATTACCGTGGGCATCTCTGTGTGCCCCCCAGAGAGTACCTTGTGCCTTGTTAGGCTTAATTGCATGGCCACGGAGAGCTGGAGCCTCTGGCGTTGTATATCCCTGGCCCTGGGGCATCCCAAGGATGGGCAGCTTTTTGGCGGGGAGTCCACTGCTCAGTAGAGCACAGGCTGACGGAGTCCATTACCACTACAAAGGCTGGAGAAGGGCTGGCTGCACCAGGGCCTCTGCTGCAGGGAGTGACCCAGGGAAGCTCTGCTGAGCTGGAGCGCAGTGTTGCTTCCCGTTACAGCCCTGACTGTACACAGCAGAGTTTATAGAGCTACACCCACGCTGGCCGTGAAGCCAAGTCGAGGGGGTGCCAGCCCAGAGAAACCTCAAGGTGAAGGATGCAGCCAGATCCATCTTATATTTCAGAGAGATGTGTGTGCAAGAAGCCAGAAAGACATATTCTAAAGCCAGGGTTTGAACCCAGAGTCTGTGAGTGTGTGTGTGAGCATGTGTGTGAGAGTTTGTATGTGTGTGCGTGTATGAGTGCGTGTATGTAAGTATGACTCTGTGTGTGTATGTGGGTACAGTGTATGTATGTGTGTGTGTGTGTGTGTTGAAACAAGATGTATGTGTGTTTGTAGTCCAGCTCACTTTGAAATCACTCTGTAACCCCAGCTTGCTTCAGACTCACTACATAGCCTAGGCTGGCCCCTGGCCTCTGTGCGCCTTCTGCCTCTGTGCCCTGAGCGGAAGCTTTAGCTTAACACGTAGCCATCACACGTAGTGCGTGATATATTTTTACCCTCAGATAGTGAAGAGCTGGCAGAGCCCTCTGGTTATTTCCAGGAGTGTTCTTGAGCACTGTCTGCTTTATCCAGGCGGGACTGTCACATGTAGTCTGTTACAACATAGGATTCTGCCTCTTCTATTCAAGTGAGGTTTCCTCAGAGGGAGGGAGGGAGGGAGGGAGGCAGAGACAAAGAGACAGGGAGAGTCAGAGTCAGAGAAAGAGAGAGAGAGAGACAGAGAGAGACAGAGACAGAGTCAGAGACAGAGTCAGAGTCAGAGTCAGAGTCAGAGTCAGAGAGAGAGGAAACCCTCCAATAGCTTTGTATTACACACAGCCGTCAGCTTCACATGCTGTGGTCAGCACTGCTTACCCATCTCCAGGCTCATGCTCCAGGCCTGTGACTTTCACCGCTGATGTCCTATCACCTGACAGACCAGGAGAGTGAACCTCTCTATTAATCCAGGCAGCAAACCTGCGGCCCTCACAGGAGCAGCACTGCAGAGTGGTCTGCAAAAGTCCTTTGGGCAAGGCTCACCTTGGCCTGGCTGTTTGAGCTCTCTGAGGTGACAGCAAGTCGGGGACACCATGTGGAGCAGGAGCCTGGAGCTAGCGAGCGAGCGCAGACTCAGTCAATTACCCATGCTCTCCAAGCTGCTGAAGCCCTTTCTTATATTGATGTAAATACAAAAATAACCACTTTCCCGAAAACATCAAAATAGAGTTGGTCTTCATAAATATTTCATGGCGGGAACCTGCATCTAATGTAAATCCATTAAGTCACAATGGGGAAGGCACTTGACCATCTATGAATATTTCACACTCAAGAGAAAGAGAGATAATTAACATCGAGGAGCCTGCTGCCCAGTAAAATGCTGTTTTAAACAGTGTCCCTGTGAGCTGTTGCGCGGACACACGCTTGTAACCCCAGCATCCAGGAGAATCCACAGAGTTATTCCGACTTGTGACTTCAAGGCCAGCCTGGGCTACATGAGACCCTGTCTTAAAAAAACAACAAAAAAAGTTCTAGCTAGAACAAAATAATAAATACATATAACCTGCTACCTAATAAGATGTATTTAAATATATGTTCTCATTAGGTGTATGAGGGTATGAAACTCGGTTGTGTTGTGACTCAGAAATGTACTTAGAACTTAGTACACCAGCCATGGCGTACTTTGAGCTTTGTAGCTTTGGACCTTTCCAGAGCTTGGTCTGGATGCCACTGCCTGCTTCCCCAGAGAATAGCCCATGTCAGGCCTAATCCCACTCAAGAGAAACCTCTCCCATGACAGAGTGACTGGCACTTCTGATAACTTCCCAAGACCTTCCTTTCCTGAATTTTGCTAACTGCCTCAGCTCTTCCTTAAATGCGAGTTTACAGTTTTGTTTTGTTTTTGTTTTTCGAGACAGGGTTTTTCTGTGTAGCCCTGGCTATCCTGGAACTCACTCTATAGACCAGGCTGGCCTCAAACTCAGAAATCCACCTGCCTCTGCCTCCCAAGTGCTGGGATTAAAGGCGTGCGCCACCACCACCCAGCTGAGTTTACAGTTTTCTAATCTTCAAAAATGTGACCAAGCCTCCTGCCGCCTTCCCTCAGCCAGTGCCTCTCTGTCTGTCTCATAGTGGCTAGGCCCCCTCCTCTGTGTCCCCTGTGGACTCTCTCAGTCTGCTTTGCTGTCTCACCCCTTCCCGAGCCCTCTGGACTCTTCTGCCTGTCTGCCTCTGGGAGGCACAGCAGCTGCATGCTTCTAAGTCATTTTCAACCTTGGGACTCATTTTTGTTCCCTTGGGCCATTTTGGGTACCACCCTGCAGTCTGACCAAGCTGATAGTGGATGCCTCAGACCTCCCTGCCAACTGGCTGCCATACATTCCCACAGCCTTTCCCAGCCTGTTGCTTCCCCATGCTTGCTCATCTCATGATGACCTCAGGGTTACCTGGAGGACGGGTGAGAACAGGCGAGGTGTCCCTTACCTCTCCCCTCACTCCCCTGCTCCCCTGCAAATCACGATGGCCCTTCTTCCAACATACTGAGACTCTGATCATTTCCCCACCTCTTCCATTAGCTTCTGACCCATCACTTCCCATGGGCCCCTGGTACTCTTGCTCCCATGCCATCTCTTCTCAGGGACCCTTTAAGTCCTATGTAAGACTGTACTGCTCAGATCTTCCATTGACTCTGACCTAGGACCAGACACCCTGTCCCACAAGGCCCCACAGTTTGCTACCATCTATGCGGCTCACATCTGTGGGGGTTCTGTCATCCCCGCGTGTACAAATGTATGCCTGGGACATTTGCATGTGCGATGCGATGTCCTCTCTCTGGAAGATTCTGTGCCGCAGCCCCACATTTAGTTAAAGCTTCTCTTTAATTTCTTCAGGAGTTTCTTTGGGTGTCACCAGTCAGGTGTTCCTTGGTGTGGAGCAGCCGGCAGGACAGAGGATAAGATACCTGGCCCTGTGTCTCCCCATCGCTGTTCTCTCTAGCACAGACTTGTACAGAGCGTATTGATTGTTTAAAACAACAAACCATCTTTGTAGAGTTAGACCTGCCCTTCCCTGGATGGACTCAAGCACTGAACTGTCTCCAAAGCCCACCAGCCCACGGGACAGCCACCCACCTTCAGGCTGGGTCTTCCTCTGGGCAACCCCTCTGGAAATACTGTCAAAACTCAGTGTGCTATTCCCAAGTGGCTTGAGGTTGTAAAGGGATGCTGTGGTGTTTGAGAATGAGAGACTTCGGAGCCACACAGCTCAGTGTGCACCTGGCTTCCGTGTGCAGATGGGTTAGTAAGCACGTCTACACCTCCAGCCTCTCACCTGTAAAGCAGACCAGGGCTCTAACAGACTTCTCCTTGTGTCGCACTGTGGACAGCATGTGAGGGTTGAGTGCCCTAGTCAACTTTATACGATCTAGCTGGGCTTGGGTGAGCATGCTTGTCTCATGGGCCAGGAGCCGGCTAAGTGAAACAGAGCAAGCTGAGCATTCGTCTGTTTGCATCCTGACTGCGGGTGCCATGTGACTAGCCACCCTTGGCCCCTGCCATGATGGACTGCACCTTCAAACTCTGAGCTTCCTAGAGTTGCTTTTGTGAGAACAAAGAGTGATGTAAAAGTCAGGAGGTCACAGCTGTGGCCGCAGCTAGGGCAAGAGCCCAGGACCTGGCAGGTGCTGCTTGCCAGTTGTGTCTCCCTCACTGCTGGCTCTGTGGCACCTGCTCCAGCTGGCCTCTTCAGCAAGCACACTGCAGACTCATGTCTCTTGGAAAGTGTAGTATTGGCTTGGTAGCGGCAGACTCCTGCAGCCATTTTCAGTGACAAATGCTAGCATCGGATGTGAGTCCTACTATGTGCTGGGCTCTGTTCTGGGTATGGGAGGGATGAGCAAGCTGATGATGACAGTCTCCAGGCTCTGAGGAGGACAACAGCCGCCTGGGTAGTGTTAGGCTCTTAGTGTCACACTCTGGGGAGCTGACAGTTCAGCAAGCAGACTTCCTGTAAGCTGCAGTTGTGTCTTACAGTTCCCTCCCCTTCCTACCAGCCCAGCTTAGTGCTGATGCCTTCAGAGATGTGTCATGCCCATGGCCTATGAGATACTCTCACACTTAGCACAGCCCTGTGATGGAGATGCTAGGTCCTGGGGTCTTCATGATGGAATGCAGTACTCACACTAGCCCCAAGCCTAAGACTCAGCTCTAGCCAGGAAGGCCTGGACAAACCACCATTATCTCCTCAGTGGCTCTTCAACAGTGAGATACAGGTGGTAGCATCTGTCCTCACAGCCCCTGGGCTGCTGGGACGTGGGTCCTTTGACTTCCAGGTCGAGTGGCCTTTGTGTTCCGGTGCTGTCAGGTCAGGGTTTCTACTGCTGTGACAGACACTGTGACCAAAAGCAGCTTCAGAGGAAAGCATTTATGTCATCCTACAGCTTGGGTTCATCGTGATGCAGGCAGGAGCTGAAGCAGAGACCATGGAGGAGTGCTGCTTACTGGCTTGCTTTTCATGGCTCGCTCATCCTGCAGTGTTACGCTCTCCTCAGGACCACCTGCCTGGGGGGTGGCACTACCCATAGCATCCTGGGTCCTCCCATGTCAATCACTAATGGAGAAAAAGCACCACAGGCTTGCCTACAGGCCAGTCTGGTGGGGACATTTTCATAACTGAGAGTCCCTCTTCCCAAATGACTCCAACTTATGCCAAGTTAAGAGAAAACTAGCCAGTACAGATAGGACATGGTTGGGTCATGGGGCACAGGGACACCACACCTGACACATGGAAGGGGCTTAAATCAGCTTGGCCATGTGTAGCTGAGATCCTTACTGCTTACTGTCACACCCCCAGCTGCTGTTGCCCCTGTGTCCCTGCTCTCCCCAGAGCCTGGGCCCAGGTCGCTCCACCTCACAGAGTTCAACCTCACTGTGTTGGGGGAGAGTGTTTCACCTGCTGACTTTCCTTCACCTCCAGGCTCCCAGGACTCCTGGCTCTGACATCAGCTTCCCTCCCTCCCTCCCTCCCTCCCTCCCAGTACTGTCAGCTTAGACCTGAAGAACATTTGTTATCTTAGCAAAGTGAAAGCTTCATTTTCAGTTGTCTGACTGAATACTCAGCACGTGGCCTTTGAGGTGCATGAGTCGGGTGTCACAGAAATGACTAAAAAGTGAAAAGTACCCTAAAAATAGCTGGAAATAAAACAGGACTCTCACAGTTCACACCACCCCCTCCCCAGGACTCTCACTAGTCACACTGCCCTTCACAGGACTCTCGCTATTCACATAGGACTCTCACTAGTCACACTGCCCCCCACGGGACTCCCACTGTTGACTCACACCCCAATACAAGATTCACACTATTCACACTGCCCCCCCTAAACAGGACTCTGACTATCCACACAGGACTCTCACTAGTCACACTGCCCCCTCACATAGGACTCTCACTAGTCACACTGCTCCCCACAGGACTCTGACTATCCATACAGGACTCTCACTAGTCACACTGCCTCCCACAGGACACTCACTAGTCACACTGTGCACCTACAGGACTCTCACTAGTCACACTGCCCCCTCATATAAGATTCTCACTAGTCACACAGTACTCTCACTAGTCACACTACCCCCTCACACAAGACTCTTAACTATTCACACTGTCTCCCACAAGACACTCACTATCCACATAGGACTCTCACTAGTCACACTGCCCCCTCACATAGGACTCTCATTAGGCACACTGCCCTCCCCCTGCCAGAATACTTACTATCTACACAGGACTCTGACTAGTCACACTGCCCCCACACACAGGACTCTGACTAGTCACACTGCCCCCCCACACAGGACTCTCACTATCCACACAGGACTCTGTAT
>JANHMN010000020.1:40201877-40238276 GCA_030674055.1 Rhabdomys pumilio
CACACACAGGACACTCACTATCCACACAGGACTCTGTATTCACACTGTCCCCACACCGCTGCCTTTTGCTACAGTTTAAATGGCATATGGTTTATGCCTATTTATTCTCCCATTAATAAAAAAGTAAGCTCGTATTTTGGGGTGCTATAGTTTAGGACCTCTGTGAGCAAATGTGTCTAGAGAACCACCATGCTCACTGAATATTGGGAGCTGGGGGAGGTTATTAAGAGATAGGCAGTAAATGACACAGTTGACAATAGCAAATCAAATGTATTCCTCGCAGGAGGAGGCTTCAGGCCTCATTTGCGTGTCTGAAACATCCCAATGATTACCACACCTCCCCTCGTCCTAATAAGGCTCGATGGATCTTAGACGATCCCCGTTCCTTATAGGAAAGCATGTAACACCATCAGCAGTTAGGCATGGAGCCCAAGGGGACAGGCTTGTCCCCGGGGTGGCCTTAAATGTGGAAACACACTGAATTTTAAAGCATGCATTTTTCATCTTACCAAGGTCAAAATGATAAGCAATTTAAATTACATGTAAGGGGAAAAAAGTAGCGGAGAGTTTAAATGAAATCAGGTGTTTATCTGCAGGAAGCTGCTGGATCGCCGTAGGGCTAGAGAAGGGTTTGCGGAGGGCGTCTGTTCCCAAGTCTTCTGCTCTGATTTTCATGACATCTTAGGTTTGCCGTTTCATTTCCACATACCCAGTAACGAGATAAACAAAGCATGGACTCCGGGACAAAGCTAGTTAAACATTTATACAGTCTATCCTGTCATTCCCAGAAAGTATTAAAATGTAATGTTCTTATACAAAATCATTACACATTCATAAGCAGCCGTATGAGCAGTGAGGCACCGTCCTGTGGCCTGTGGCCGACTGCTGTGGATCCCGGAGGCAGCTGCTCTCTGAGTCCCAGTTCTTCGGTGATTAGATCCCAGGATGCCCTGGGACACGCTGCATTTCGTTTGCATGAAACACGAGGCTGATTATGCTTTTGGGCTTGAGACTTTCTGAAACGCTTCCCGAACAACCATCTTGACAGCCCTCCTACAGAAGGAAGGTGATTGTGACGACTCTCTACCTTAAAGTCTCTATTAAGAGAGTATCCATAGAGGGGAGAAAAGGAGGGACGTCACTCAGTTTCCAGGAATGCATGTCGCTCCTCGGGTCCAGTCTTACAGCACACACTGTAATGGAATGGGGAGGGCAAAGAAGTAGAGGGCGAAACATGGACGTGGGGTGCAAAGGCAAAAAAGTGGGGTGGGGGAAAGCCAAGGATGTGGGGGTTGGGTAGCTTTTCTAATGTGAAAGGAACCTAGCAGGAGTGTGGCTACAATCTCCATAGCACCAACCCAAACTTGACTTTGAGTTTGAGGTTTGAGGCTTTCTCTCTCTTTTGAACCCTAAGTCTTTTCTCATTGGAACAGTAAATACCATGGCCACGGCTGATTCTCGGTCCCCTGGGATACGGAATGGGAGCTGTGTACATCCTTGGCAGGCAGCATAGGGATTCTGTAGCTATGGTGGTGGTGGTACTATTATTCCCAAGTCACAGGGACCCCAAAGATCACCGAAGAGCCAATTCTGATACAAACACATAAGGGTCTTTATTATGAGCTCCCAAGCGAAGTCTCTCGCTGTTCCCATTGTATCGGGTCAGAGTGAGAGCCCTAAGTCTAGAGATACAGGGTATTTATTGTGGTTACAGCAAGCTTGGGAAATTTCCATACAGGTCAGCAAGTTAACATTTCAAAAACTGCATCTCTGGTATAATCTGCAGGAACCTTTCATGGAGGCAAAACCACCTGACAAACAGGATAGCTAAGTTATCTATTCTCTGCAGGATGTCTTAAGTTATCTGTATGTACCTTAACCCTGCTGTTGGGGTGTTTGTTCAAGTGGAATTTGTGGTTTTCTTCTTGGCGTTGGAGTTTATCTTCTGGTCTCGAGCAAAATAGTTTCTCTAAAAATGGAGTTGGTTGGGCGTTACAGTACTGTTTCGCAGGGTGGGCAATCAGTGGTTTCTGAGACCAGGTGGTTACCAGGAGGCAAATCAGAGGAAAGGGACAGCCACGGCCACTTGTCTCAGGCTGTGCTCTTTCCAGATTCTTTTTCTCCCCTCATTCTTAAAAGGGTCTTTTAAGTTACTCAGAAATCAAGCAAAACAAAGTCAGAAACAACAGATGTAGGCCACGCTGACAGAGAAAGACAGATAAGCCAGGATTCTATCAGTTCCCCTTATTATCAGTCTGTGTGGAGAATGGGGATGTGGATTTAATGAATGGTGAGTTTGCATAACACATAGGCATGAGCTGTGCTTGTGGAGAACCAGCTTTCACAGATCTCATTGATCACGGTGTAGTGTTAAATGATGAAATGCATACCACGAGCATGGAAACTGCACCAGGATACAGCCTGGGACATCTAGGTCCGTATCAATAATGGCAAGATGGACAACCTGGTCTACATCTGACTCTTCAGAAAGGCTGTGTGGCCCTGGGAGCGGAGCTGTGGGGGAATAAGTACATAAAGAAAATGTATGCTATTCTATCAAGAGTTGGAGTGCGGTGCCTTGGGCCCTGAGGTCTGTAGAGAGACTCCTCCAGAGAGAAGCCATATGCTTTATCTGTGTACCCTGAACTCCGAGGGGAAATCAGAGTTCTGTGCATGCCCAATAAACAGCCTGTGGGTGGGGAAAAGGCTGACTTTGCCTTTCCTAGAGCCCAGCTCTACAGGAGGTAGAGGCACCCTCAAGCTGACTTCATGCTACGGGAGTCAAAAGTAATGACACTGGCCGCTTCCCCGCCAGGCCCACGAAGGGCAGTGGTTGTAGGTACACACATTCCATGTTGCCAGATACAGGCTAGAGGGAACATGAGATCAAGTTGTCTCTAGTCAAAGGGACCCAGATAGTGGCTCAGGAGCTGACCTAGGTAGTCCAGTCTCCTTAAGGATGTCCCCAGAGCAGGGTTAGAAGGCATATGCCATCCAGCAGGTTCCCATGCCTGTCCTGAGCCAGGACTGAGTGTGACTGGCCTGCAGGGATTGTGCTGGGTATGGATAAGGAGGTTCACTGGCTTTGTCTTTACTGTGAGAACTGTGTCAACGGCTTTCCATTTTCAGTGACCTTTAAGGTGGCCTGAGCCCTAAGGTGCCGTGCCATAAAATACTCTGACCAAAACCACTTGAGGAAGAAACGGTTTGTTTGAGCTCACAGCTCAAGGTTACAGTCCACGATGGCAGGCAGGGAGGCTGGTTACATGGCATCCACAGTCGGGAAGCAGAGGGTGATGAGTGCCAGAGGTCAGCTTCCTCTTACACAGTCTGGGATCTCTGTCTAGGGAATGCTGCTGCTCACAATGGACCTGTCTCCCGCCTCAATTAACCCAATCAGCATTGATACTTCCCAAGAGTGCTCATCTCCTAGGAGATGCAAGTCACTGGTCCTGGTCTCTCTCTCAAGGACAGCTGTGCAGTAAGAGCTCCTAGGTGTAGCCACCCTGAAAGATCCCAGAGAGATGGGACAGTGCAAAGGTGACAACTGACCCTTAGCTCTGGAGACAGAGACAAGCATCTTAGAGAAAGTGTCGCTGAGATGAGTTACTGTGAACTGTGACAGGACGGGATCCTGGGACCGCCATTAGCTGCAGCACGGAGCCAGAGCGAGGAGCACATGACCGGAAGTGGGTTCTAGAGTAAAACGTGACATGTCGGTGGAACAGGGAGGAAGGACTGAAGTAGACAGGGTCCAGCAGAGCCTTCCCTAGGAGGGCCTTGGTCCAGCAGAGCCTTTCCTAGAATGGCCTTGGCACATCTCAAGTGTTGAAAGCCAGGGACAAAGGGCCTGCTTTTACATGTTTGCCTGGGTGTGGGCTGTGTGGTTCTGTATGAGCTCTAAACTGAGAACATTCAAGACAGCAATTCCTTATTTTATAGTTTTTCCAGAAACGGAAAGGCATTTTGCATGCTGGAGCAGTATGTGCGTGTGCAGTCTGGCTCACGCAGGCCTCGCTCGGAACTGAGTTGATTATGGGGATAAACTTTGAAGCTGTGGGACCGAGCCTTTGAACTCAGCTGGGGCCCTGATGATGCTGCTTTTCTTTAGTGCCTGCTCTATTTAGAAAAAGGGATAAATCTTGTGAATATTTTTTCTTCCCTTAAAAATCCTTTCCTCTGTCTAAAGGGGGGATTCCAGTTACCACATTCTGTAATTGGCATTCTTTGAAGATAAATCCTGCGTAATAACTCATGTGTTATTTTTAAATCATTAGAGAAGTTTGAAACTTCAGAGCCCCTGTGCCTGAGGCCTCAGGTCCAAGACAATACTTCACCCTCTTCTCACGCTAAGTACAACGTTCCTAAAATACTTGAAAAAGATTTCTCAAATGAATTTAAACTTTTCTTTATCATTTCTGACATCATGCCTGTATGCAACTGACTAATTTTCTATTCTTTTCAAAACCAAGAACCCAGCATCTTCTCACAGTCACCTTTTGTCAGTTATTTCATTCTAGATTTGCTTCTTGCGCACAATAGCCACTCCCCTTTCTCCCCGTGTCCTTTTTATAAACAGTAGTTCATGACAAAGGCTAACAGTCCTTGGATCAGAAGCCAGCCCCCAAGGTGGCTCGGCTTTACTCCCCACCCTGTCCTCCCTGTACTCCCAGTCGCTGGCTGTCCTCCAGGGGCGCCCTGCTGGGCCCTGCTGGGGTTGCTGAGTCAGGGTTGGCATGGCTAATTGTTGCAGAGAATGGGCCCAGGAATATGACTGTCAGAAGCTCTCCTGCCAGAGCTATCCCACCCAGGCTGGTCCTCATGGTGCTACTGGACCTAAAAATAGGAAGCAGAAAGCATCCAAACTCACCACACCTGAGCCCAACTGAGTGTAATGTTGTTTGAATGCCTAAAAGTACAGAGCCAGGCATGGCATCACATGACTGTAGTTTTAACACTTTGGACAGTGGGGCAGGAGGGTCCTTGTGAGTTCAAGGTCAGCCTGATCACACAGTGTGATCCAGCCTAGTCTATGCTACACAGTCAGGCCTGCCTCCAAATTAAAAACAAACAAACAAACAAACAAGAAAGGCATAGTGTTGTTTGACATGGATGTTTTTCCCCTTTAAATAAATTATATAAAATTGAAGAGAAGACAGGCTGGCCCGCTGTGACTCCTTGTTCCTGTGTCACCCCCATCGGTAATCGGTAATCGCTGTGGAGCTTGTGGGGGAGGAGAGGCCTCTACAGCACAGGCTCGC
This sequence comes from Rhabdomys pumilio, assembly GCA_030674055.1. Taxonomy (NCBI): domain Eukaryota; kingdom Metazoa; phylum Chordata; class Mammalia; order Rodentia; family Muridae; genus Rhabdomys; species Rhabdomys pumilio. Next base: position 40,207,139 of record JANHMN010000020.1, read on the forward strand.
CCACCATTCTGTCTGGCTGGACTGTGAGGATTCAAGTGAAAAGGAGTTGGCCTCAGAGGCACCCTCTGCCCTTCACTGGACCAGGCAGCAGGTGCCTGGGTGTTCCTCACCCAGCATTCACTAACCCAGCAGGACTGTCATTCTGAGAAGCCTCTCAGCTTTGGCTGCACTGTAGACAGGAGAAGCCTCAGACTGACAAACACTCAGATGGAAGCCCCTTCCTGCATACTCTTCTCAATCCTGGATGTGAAGTGGCCACTGTGAGGGATTCTGTTCCCACTGGAAGCTTTTGCTTCTTCCCCAACAAAGAGATGCTTCATTCTGAACTTACTGTCCGCCTCTGCTTCCTCACCCAGCACCAGCCCAGGACTCTGGAGGAGGGAGAGGGGGAAACTTGCCCATCAGGGCGGATTATTGTACTTTGTCTACCTCCTATCACAAGCCTTATTACAATGATTTTCTATAATATCAGCCTCAGAATGGCATCACTTAATACATGCTGAAATTTTATGTTGCCTTTACTTTTAATATGGACAAAATTACCTATAATTATAATGGCCCAGGAAACTGTTCTAAATTATGAAACCATTTTATGGGAGCTTCAGATTACTTTTCATTTCTTAGACAACACAAGAAGGAAGATCTGAAGTGCCGTGTGTGTGTGTGTGTATTTGTGTGTGTGTGTGTGTGTGTGTGTGTGTGTGTGTGTGTGTGTGTATGCCAGAGGACAACCTCAGGTGTCATTCCTCAGGGACACTGGACACTGGCCATGTAGGCTATGCTGGGTGCCCAGCAAGCCTGACGGGTCCACCTGTCCCCACCTCCCTAGGCTGCAGTTACAAGCATATGCTACTATACCTGTTTTGTTGGGTTTTATTTATAACTATTGCATTTTATTTATTTTGTGTGTAGGGTGGGTCCTGCCTGTGCCACAGCACAGTGTGGAGGCCAGAGGACACCTGGAAGGGTGTTCCCTCCTTCCAGCATGTGGGGGGTCAAGTATGTTGGTAGGTGTCTGTCTCCTCTTGAGTCATCTTATTGTTCCTCTATTGATTTGCTTGTTTGTTTATTATTTTGGACTTTTGGGGATCCAACTCAAGTCCTTGTGCAAAACGTGATCACTTTACCAACTGAACTACCTCCCAGGCCCTTAAACTGTCAGGCATTTTGGTTTTGTTGTTGTTGTTTGTTTTTTTCTGTACATTTAAGTATCTGTGTTTCTTCTCTGAGAGGTAATGCACAAGAACCCAAAACATCTCTGAGATACTTGACCATATCTGCCTCTGTGTCAGCCTCAAGCCCCAAGCTGCTCACTGGCTGCTTTGTCACTGGTCACCTGTAGTGACCAGCAACCAGCCCGCAGGCCTCATCAGGAGGATGTACACCTTGTAGCTCTAACTGATCTAGACCACAGCTTCTATTGCGTAACAATATGAGGGTCACAGAGAACTGCTGACAGTAAAGCTTTCTGAGACAAAAACTAATTCAAAATCTAGTCGTGCCTGGGGAGTCTCAGTGTTCCTGGCATTGTTTGTGCTATGTACTGTGTGCTATGCTATGCTTGCGTGCATGGGTACGTGTGTGTGTGTGTGTGTGTGTGTGTGTGTGTGTGTGTGTGTGTGCATTGCATTGTGTAACCTCCCTGCAGCCTTGACTTTGATACCTCTCTCTCTCTCTCTTTCTCTCTCTCTCTCTCTCTCTCTCTCTCTCTCTCTCTCTTTCACACACACACACACACACATACACACATCTCTGGAAAGCCTCCACTCAGGCTGGTCACTATATGTTTTTCTAGATGCAAGGTTTCCTATACTGTTGAACCTGAAAATTTCAGGGAGAAATTGTTTAATTGAAGCAAGCTTTATTTCAAGAGCAGCCCTGGATATGAAGAACACAAGGCTTTTATAGCTCAGTGGTAGGGGTTTCCAAAAAGGGGCTTTGGCAGGTAAAACAGACAGAATTACAGGAATGGAACATAAACATACCAAGTTTGTCCCTCCTGAAAGAAGGTTGCCATTTTCTGGAACAGGCAGTATGGAACCATTTGTAGATAAGCTTACAGCTGAGGCATAGCCCAATCCTTGAGACAGAGGTTTAATCATAAACAGGAATGAACCTAGTCTGTCTTTACTCTGAGGTAGCTGTGAAGCCTAAAATGGAGTCAGGCTGGTTCTTCAATGCAGACACATTGCCTCAGCTTTAGAAAACAGAGTACTCACTTCCCTGCTGGCCCTTCCTAGAAAGTATCCAATCAGGATGATCCTGGAATATACTGTTGAAGGCTGTTTGCTTTTTAGAAATCATGGCTTGGGCTGTTGACTTGAGTTTCATGAAGACAAAAAAAAAAAAAGGCCCATCTGAATTTTGCCTTGAGATTGGAACAGAGTATTCGATAGTCTCTGCCACCTGGTTCAGTGCAGTTCAGAGCTTTCTATGTTGAAGGACACGTTCCCTCTGTGCCTGCTCCTGCAGTGGCCATGGGCCACAGTGGCTGTTAAATACTCTAGACGTGGCTAGTGCTGCTGAGGCCTGGGAGTTCAATCTTATTTAATTTTAATTAACTTAAAGTTCCATGCCACTTGCTGCCAGCTACTATTACATTAGCGGCCGGCCATGCAGCTAATCCCGCTCTAGCCAAGAGCACTGATCAAATGTATTCCCTGTCTATTCATTGCTAGTGATAGAGTGAGCCCAGGGATCTGTGCGTGCTAGCAAAGCAGTCTGCCACTGGGCCCCCTCCCCCGGCTCAGTAGTGAATGAATGAATGAATGAATGAATGAATGAATGAATGAATGAATGAAGAGCAAATGGCCTACGCAAGCTCAGACAGCAGCTGAAGACCCTAGGACTATGCCTAGGCTGGTGCAAGCGCTTCCTGCCTGGCTCTCCCATGCCTGACGGTGGTATTTGCATTGGTTTGGCCATAATCTTGTCATCAAAACCTCACACCTGAATACTTTGTGGTCAAGTAGATTTGAGGGGGGGAAGAAAGAAAAGAAAACCAAAACTATTTGTCTGTCGTTTGTAATTTGAAGAGTAAATAATACAAACCCAACCAAACATCAAATAACTTTTGCACAGTAGAAAAAAATATTTATATTGCCACCCAAATGAAAACATGCGATCCCAGCAATTTGATTATGCAAATGTGACCCAAGCAGCAGAGGTTTGAGGTTAAAGGGCAGAATGAAGGCTGGTAGGCTCATGTTTCCGGTGGTGTTTCCCTTGTTCATTTCCTCTTTGGGTTCAACTGATCTGATTTTTCGCACTGTGTAGGTGGGTACCATATTTCTTAGTGATCCTGGCCCCTGCGCCTGTATGCAAATACTAAAAGTCACTGTATAAAACATGACATCACCTCTTACTGCCCACATGCTGGCAACAGAACTGGATGGGTCTTCTAATGGATCTTAAATACATACACCAGTAAGCAAAGCTATGTGTGTTCCCTCTAGCTGCATGCAGAAGCTGGACATCTAGTTCCCATTTCTGCTAGAGAAGTCCAAGCCAAAAGCCTGAAGGTTTTCTTGGTTAGAGCTTATCAGGTCTCCTCCAGATTAGAGGCATCGTGCTCTTCCTGGCCCGTGTAGTCAGGAGCCCCATCTAGGAATGACCTTTTAAGTGTGGGTCCCAAGAGAAAGGCTTGGATGCAAGGTGGACACACACACTGAGAAGGTGTTTGGGGGAAATCAAAGCTGTGGGTAAAACAGGGCTGACCAGGAAATAGGGGACAACAACCACAGGTGCAACCTCCAGGACTTAGAGAGATCCCAGGGGCAATATTGGGCAGACATTAGGCCTCAGACTTGGCAAAGGCTACAGTGTATGCCCTTAATCCCTGTGTGCTTGAGGCTTTCTGGGGGGACAGACATGGTTGGCAAGCGAAGAGTAGTCTTGACTAAAGTCCCTGAGACGGGTGCAGATTAAGGCGACTGAGGGTCTGTGTGGACTCTGGCCAGGCCCACTAAGGTCTTGCTCTAGGTCTCACCCCTGTCCAAGCCCTGCCTAGTCCCCCCCCCCACCTCCCTTCTAAACCCATCCCCAGGCACTTCCCATCAGACTGCTTGTGGTTGATACTTCTGTGTGTTTGAGGATGCTTCTGTTGACCCACCAGACTGGTGAATGAGTATCACCAAGCCACTGAGGGCCTGCAGAGACAAAAGGAGGGCTCATTTTCTCTGCCTGGTGGCATAAGTGGGTTCACAGATCTGGGTCAATGGCCCTGTTCCTTAGCCATCACACCTGGACTAGAACTGGTGCTGCCAGCTCTCCGGCTCTCAGGCCTTCAAGCCCCTGCACCGGCATTCCCAGGTCTGAAGCTCACCACAGCAGATCAGTGGTATCTCCTGTCTCCACAGTTGCCTGAGCCTGTTCATCACAAAAAATCCCTTCATGTAAAGAAACATGCATTGAATAATGTGTATTCATACAGACACACGCAGGTGCGCGCACACACACACACACACACACACACACACACACACACACACACACACAAACAATGTCCTGCTAGCTCTATACTGCTCAGGTCCTGACTTGCACCCTGTCCCACCCCATTCAGCACACCTGGAAATGTCCTGGTAAATTAGGTCCTGGCAAATGGATTTTTTTTTCTCCCCAAGAACTTTTTATTCCATTGATCTCAAGAGTTGAGAAGAAAGGGGTGAATGAGGAAGGAACTCATGGCCAGGCCAGTGGGAATCGAGAGCCACACTGGGGAGGCTGATAAGGAATACACCAAATGCACAAACTGAGTTTGTGACTCTCTCTCCATCTTGAAACTCTTTTCTCAGGATCCAAAATGTTGTGGGCATGCTTACCTTCTCCAGGCAGGGGCAAGGGTGCTGGGATTCCAGGCGCCAGGCTCCTTTATGTTGAGACTGGTGATCCTAGTGATGAGAAATGGCTGCGGCCCCTTCTCTTTGTGTCCTTATTAACTTCCTGCCTTTCAAAGCAAGTGCCCCTGTCTCCCCGCTCTGTGTGGGCACGGGTGCTATTCTGAAGGAGACATAAAAGCTTTCTTGGTAAAGAAATTGCTTTGTTCCACCCGAAGCTCTCAGCCTTTGAGAGAAGACAGCTGGATAAGCTCTCAGCATCTCCGGTTTTCAGAGATGAGGCCAGACAAAAAGGTGTTCCCTGTCCCTCTGTTCCAAGGACACAAGCCCAGCCCAGATAGAGGAACTTCAAGGGTCATCACATCCGTAGTTGCCTGACATTTCAGCGCTGCTATCAGGACAAGAAACCCAAGGGGCTGGCCTGGGGTACACACAGGGAGAGAAGGAGCCCAGAGGGCTGGCCTGGGGTCCATGTAAAAGAAGCTCTGGGGCTCTGCAGAGGGAGAGGAAGCCAGGAGGGCTGGTCTGGGTTCCATGCAGAGGGACAGGAAGCAAGGTGGGCTAGTGTGTGTGTGTGTGTGTGTGTGTGTGTGTGTACATGTGTATGCACTGCATTTGTGTCTGTGCATTTGCCTGTGTATCTATATGTGTGTGAGTGTGTGTATGTGTATGTCTATGAACATGTGTGTAGAAACTTTTTTCTATCTTAGCAGGTGTGTGTGTGTGTGTGTGTGTGAGAGAGAGAGAGAGAGAGAGAGAGAGAGAGAGAGAGAGAGAGAGAGAACTTTCTGCCTTCTAGTGCCAACCTTCCCTGCCTCCCCTGGCCCCTCAGACAGGTAGGGTTTCACTTCCCTCTAGACAGTGACAGGAGCCAGGTGACTTTTAGTCTAGAACTCTACTTTCACCTCACACAAGGGACCTGTCAAAACAATGTCAACTTTAATTTATCCAAATAGTCTAAACTTGTTGTTTTTATACAATAAGTACACATAGCAGTCCCTTGGCATCTGTGGAGGGCTGCTGCCAGGGTAAACATCCCTCCCCTGCAGGGCACAGTCCTCGGGTGCTCAGTCCTCACATATGACTGCATGGGCCTGGTGTGTAGCCCATCACTTCTCCCTGTGGACCTTAAACCATCCCAGGTTTATTTATGACACACAGTACAGCTTAAGTACAATATTATACCACATTGTTCTGGGAATAATGACAAGAATAAAAACCCTGCCCCCATTCAGTACACAGACAACCAGGCCTAAATACGTAGTTACTAAAAAAGGTGAGAGGCAAGCTTCACAGGACATCTGTCTGTCTCAGGGATGCTCCCCAGTGTTCCACACAAGCGCATTCAGTAAGATGTTTGACCAGTGACAAATTCAGGATTTGTTTCTTGGGAAGCTTGGCAAAAAGCCCTGTGTGTCCTTCTGAAGAGGGGCCTAGGCTAAGGTGGAGGATGTGGTTACCGCCACACTTGTCGGTGTCTGTGTGTCCTGCCCACCTAGCTCCTGCTATACCTAGCCCACAGCTGTGGGAAAACCTGCTCCAGAGCAGGCATGGAGTGTCTGTCTGTGTCACAGAGGCATAGAGACACTGCTCTCCTTGTTCTCTGGTTCTGTCTTTTAAAGAACACAGGAGGCTTTCCTCCTCCTGTCTCCTGAGAGACATTGCATCTTTAGGATCTCCTTAGATCTTGTGATAGAACTTGATTTCTCACCCAAAATAAGAAATAGCTCAAGGTGAGGCTCTGGTTGGCAATCAAAGACCAAGTAGACCTCTGTCCTTCCTGTCCCCCTGCTGTGGCACCCAGATCCCGTCATTTCCTCAAACCCCAGACACTAGTTGGGTAACTGTCAATGTCTTGTGTGTCAGCATGGCGGCACTGGGTGCTTCAGCAGAGTAAAATATGCTTGCTCTCGACACAGGCCACGCCCCTAGCCTGTGTCATTAGTGGGTAGAGAATAGTTTAAGGAAATCAAACTTTATCTCAGTGGTTTTTCTATTCCATTCCCAAGATGCCCTGAGAAATCGTTCAGTCTCCAGCTTTCCCACTGAGCCAGGCAAGCACAGACAGAACATTTTCTTCTAAAAATCTATTTGTCTGGTGTTGAAGTAAGGGCTGATTTTGTAGTCACAGGACGACCTCAAACTCAAGGCCACTTTCCCCCCTCCCCATGATCAAGGGAGACTGAAGCAGAGGAATCACAAGTTTGTGGTGGGGAGGGTATGGTGGCTCCATCCGTGACAGCAGGAGCTGGACACAGCATGTTCCATCTCAGCACACCTGGCTATAGCCTTCCAGGCCGCCTCAGCCCTCACATCCTCCAGACAGCACCACATGGCTACCCTCCTCAACTCCTCCTTCTCACTGAACCGCCATTCCTGCTACTTCACAGACTGAGTTACACTCGAGTTAATTAGGCAGGAAACTTTACAAAGCATTTATAGTTAACTCTTCCCACCACAAGTCATGCTTTCCCACACAATAATCATAGCCCAGATATTCTTGAGGCAAGATATTTCAGCGACCCACAGATCTACAGTGTTCCTTTGTTTCAGTGGTCTGTGGCCACACAAGTGGCTTTTCTGTGGCCACATTTGGAAGATCCCTGAGTTAGATGGGTAGAAATGACAAAAGAGGAGGCCTCTGGCAACACTAGAGTGTGAGTGTGTGTGTCTGTGTGTGTGTGATGTGTGAGTGAGAGAGGAAAGTTTGTGTGTGTGCATATGTGAGTGAGAGAGAGAGAGAGTGTGTGTGTGTGTGTGTGTATGCAGATGTGCGTGGGAGTGTGTGTGCAAGTGTGACTTTGCACACGTGTGTGGGGGTGGGTGTGCAAATGTGCTCTTGAAAGTTAGTGTAGTGAGCTTTGTTTTGTTTTTGTTTTTCCTTTGTGGTCTCACTGTCATCTAAGATCATCCTGGAAGCCACAAAATTTCAACTAGAAAGAATGTCGGACATCGGGGTGGGGGCACCCTCTCTGCAGCCATTGCCCTGAGTCCCCAAAGCACAGCAATTAGCAAAAACCTGCATGGCAACTACACCACAGGGAACTCAACAGGCCTCCCACTGATGCAGTCAGAATTGAGTCCTCCCGACTGGACTGGCGACCGGTGGAGAGGCAGCCTCACCACCTCATCTGTGGAAATCCTAACAATGCTTTCTGTGGGTTAAGCCCTCTTCAGCTCACTACCCCCTTTTCCAAACTCTCTATGTCCAGCCCTCTTCCTGTTACCATAGCAACACAGGTTTCATGATAAACAACTGAGGAGGAAGACCTCCACCTGCCCTCAGATCTGTCACCGCATGCTTTCCTTGGTCAGGCTGTCATGGGAACATTACCCTCCTCCCCGGATCTTGATGCAGCAAATAACACCGGACCATTAAGTACGTGGGTGTGTTATTCATGTGGCACCAACTGTCTTACTCTAGCGCCCATGGCGGCCAACAGTGCAGGGCAGCTGACAGACCCATCTCTAGTCCCAGGGCCTCTGCATCTTCACACCCTGTACTGGCACTGCCAGTTCGGATGCTCATGGCTTATCTTCTGCACCTTTCCTGAACATCTAGAATGTCAACCCTGCTTCACCCCTTCTGCAGAAAAGCAAAAGGCAAAGTAGCTCGCCTAGGTCCCCAGAGGAAGCCTCAGGAAAACATTCACCTGAGAAAGTGGGAGACCTTTGGAGGGTGGTGCCACCCCCGGTCACCTTCACATGAGAGACTCTGGGCTGCAGAAGGCAGTTCCAGACACCAAGGTGGAGGAACCTTGAGGACCAGTGTGGGTTGCAGACATCATGAGCTCTAGTTTCTGCAGAGTGGATGGCTGTCCAGTGGTGGGCCTCTGCTTCTGGTTTCCATCTGATTTGTCAGCCCCAAGTCATCAATTCTCCGTGCATCTTCACAGAAAAAAAGGAGGGGTCCCTGTCACAAACAGAAACAGTTGTGGCCCCCAGAGCCCTAGTTCACACCATGATGCAGATGTGTTTGGCTATGTTCACTGGGCAGGTTTTATTCTCAGAGAGATGACTGTACAGCTGGCGGCATGCGCCTGTCCAGTTGGTGTTTGTCTGTATGGTCAGTCCAGTGGCCCTATGTGGAGGACCTATTCAGGATGTCTCTGTGGTATTCTGCTTCTTATAGTGCCAGAGATGACTTCTTCGGAGAACGCCTCCTCTCATGATGTGAAGTAGCTGTCACCCTGACCCATCTGGCTCCCGATCCATCATTCAGAGCTTGAGGGGAAAATGTCAGAGATTCAGATGAGAAACTGGAAGTGTTTTAAAGGCTGGCTTAGGTTGTCTAGGGACATCAAAGGTCAGTACTAGCTCCCGAAGAAAGAACATTGCTTTACTCAGACACGGTTTCTCTGTGTAACCCTGGCTGTCCTGGAACTCACTCTGTAGACCAGGCTGGCCTCAAACTCATAGAGATCTGCCCAGCTTTGCCTCCTGAGTGCTGTGTTTAAGTGGTCTAAGATTTAAGGATTAAAGGTATATGCCACTATGGCCAGCCTTTGAAGAAAGGATCTTGAGGAATTTCTCGTCTGTTCCTGCACCATTGTCTATATGAGCAGTTGCTGAGTGGACCCTGCCTACTGCACAGCTAAGACCTCTGCCTCCCACCTCTACTGCCCCAGGAAAAACAGGAAGGTGGGCATGCAGTCCTCTAGTAGGGGGCCATGATGAAATCAGGCTGACTCATGTTTGGAGTTGACTCATGCCAGAGTTGACGGCTTTTTAGAGTTTTCCTAAAGTCATGAGGATGCTTGATAGAATTCATAGAGCAAACTTGAAGTAGCCACAGATCTGCTTTGCAGTGACTAATTTTGGAGCATATAAGTTTTGGAAGTCTAAGGTGTGTGTGTGTGTGTGTGTGTGTGTGTGTGTGTGTGTGTGTTGGTATCTGATTTTTTTTCTTCTGGAAAAGTCTCTGCTTTTTGAAGGAACTCACCTCATCCTATTGACTACACGGGGCTGTGGACTTTCCAGTGGGTTCTAAAGAAAGACTTGGAAACTTTTAAGATCTGACATCCCAAGATCTCCACGTAACAGTGATTTTCGTGTGGGCATAGCATTAAGTCTTGCTCATTTTATTTTATTTTTAGCAGTTACTATCTTAGCTTGGAAAGAATTGGCTAGAAAGAAAATTTACACAGCAATCGCAGGTGACACATCCGTTACAACTTGGTATATTTCCTTCTTATTTTGATACTGTGTCTATGTAGTCCAGGCTGGCTCTGAACTCAGAGAGATCCACCTGCCTCTGCTCCTACAGTGCTGGGTTTAAAGGCGTGCACCTCCCCTTGACGCCTAGCCGTTTCCTTCTAATTCTGTATCTACTCATTCTCTGCTGGCGTGCATTGATTTCTGAGAGGCGCCAAGACAGAATGGGATCTTCTTCATGGGTAAACAAAGAATACTGAGTTACTGGCGAAGATCCATGAAATCACTCAAAGGGATAAAACAGAGTGCTGAGAAATTAGCCTGAAACAACCTGAGAGGTTTGGTTTGCTGTACAAAGATGCCTGATGGTTCTGACTGCCTGTGCAAGTCAGTATGGCAAGACATTTGAAAGTGCGTCTTGTATTGTAGCCCAGGCTGGCCACTTTGGATTTGAACCAATCTCCCTGCCTTTGAATCCCAAATGCTGAGATTACAGATATAGCCTATACTCCACCTCCGATGTGCTCTGTTGAGAGTGACAGAAAAGGCAGATTGCTGAGAGAGAAAAATGTTGAGTGCCCGGGGACCCCAGGTGGCATCGTGGCACTGTGACACTTTAGTTACACATATGACAGAAGAGATGTTGGATTCCTCCGAGACCCAGACCCAGGGAACTGGTCTCAGTGGTGTTTTACTCTGCAGTTGTATTTTGTTATCCTCGAGCCTTGGAGCATCTCAGTGCTCACACACTTGCAGCCCAGCCTAGTTTGTACCCACTTGCCTGGGTTTCTACCCTCCACCATGATGGACTGTGTCCCCTTAAAGCCCTAGTCTGTGTCTTTAAACATCTGGGGTTTCAGGAGCCATGGATTATATCTCTAGAATTAAAATTAAATACCAGCTAAAAGACAAAGAAGAAACAAATGACACCAACTGCCTGAAACTGAATTCCTAACTCCCCAAATTGAGCCACTGAAAACTGAAGACCCTGGGAGGGGGTGTTTCTGCATAGCCAAGTCATGTTCCCCAGAATCCCATACCAGAATTGAACTGTGGGTAAGTGTGGCACCTTGGAGTCTCTCGAGGCATCTTGCTGGGTGAAGGAAGCCAGCCGCCAAAGGAGGCAGAGGTTATGTCTCTTTGTATCTGATGTTCCCCAAACCACACATCCACGGGGATAGAGAAGAGACCAGGGCTTGTCAGTGTTTGGGGAAAGAGGTTCCCCGAGGAACTGGTCTCAGGAATGAAAATCTGAACCCTGACTGTGGCAGTGAATGAGAGGTTGACATGTTAAAGTTCTCGGACATTTTGTACACAGGAAAAGGTCAGTTTTGTTGTAAGCTAATTTAAAACAATAACAACTTTCAAAAAGATGAAGAAAGAAAAAAGGAGGTGAACTGAGCCAGGGAAGATTACATGTCTGAAGCCACATGAGAACAGGGCTGTGGTTTTCCGGTCGATGAGCCCACGCTGTAGGGCTCACTATCCTGGCTGAGTCCCAGGAGCTGCCTCAGCATCACCGCTGCCCAGGGCCTCATTTCCACCCCCCGAGGACCTGTATAGGACTGTCCAGTCTGCGTGAGTATGCTCACTACCTTCCTCGGTGCTGTGACCAGTACCTGCTGGTAACAATTTAAGGACATGGACTCGTGGTTTGAGGGAGATAGTCCATCATGGTGAGGACGTCGCTGCACTGTTCATGATGGCAGACATGTGTAACTAGGATTCTTCATGTCTCAGTGGGTCAAGAGAAAGGGAGAGACTCTTGTTCCCTTAACATCTTCCTTTCCCCTCTTCTTATTCAGTCTTCATCTCCAATCCACGGGATGATCCTCCCACATCCAGGATGGTCCTCCCACATCCAGGATGGTCCTCCCACATCATTAAGCTACTGTGGAAAGGTCAGCAGAGACACATCTTTGGATGTCAATACTCAGGGTGTCTCTGAATCCAGTTAAGTGGACAGTTGAAATTAACAGTTACAAATCCTGAATCGGGAAGCCCTGCAAATTTTAGAATTGGGTTTCCATTTATGTCTTTTATGGAGATGCAGCTTCCACCCAAGAGACCTCATTTTGCCCAGTGCCCCCCACATAGCATCAACCCCTCTTCTGTAACTCAGCTCTGTAGTTTGATCTGAAATGGCCCTTAGAGGCCCATGAGCTGTAGGTTGGTCCCTGATGGTGCTATTGAGCTGTGGTCCTTTGAGCCCTGGGGCCTGGTGGGAGGTCTTAGGTATTTGGGAGTGTGCCTCCAAAGGGATCAGTCCAGCTCAAGCCCTTCCTGTCTTTTCACTTCCCTCCGTGATTGGCTGGTTAGTACTGCCCCTTGCTGTCAGGAGGTACTTGCTACCTTCTCAGCCCTAGGAACAATGCAGCCTGTCGGCCATTGTGAGAACTCTGAAACCAGGAGCCAAACCAACACTTCCTCTCCATGGCATTTGTTGTAGCGATGGGAAGCTGACTGACACAGCCCTGGCCCCCCCCCCCCCCCCGTTCTCTCTCTTCTCATCTCGGTGGCCACACCTTCCCCTGTTCTAACCTCTTGCCCTCTGTCTCACTTGCCAGCGTCCCTCTGAATATGCACTATCCAGGTATGAGTGGGTTCTCTGCGATGTTCTCCTACAGAGCACAGAGCTGCCCTTCCGTGAGCTGACCCGGGTTCTCTGCTGACGATCATACCCCACCTCTATCCCTCCAGACTCCAGGTTTTTAGATTCTGTGCTCTGCAGTGCCCTTTCTTCCTTGTGTTCCCCGGGAGTGGAGGGGAGGAGGTCATTCTTTACCAACCTCACTGTGGAGTGCTCCATCCCTCATATTCTCTATGTCTTCCTATGGTTGGCCAGCCCAGTCCTCCGATTCCCCCACACCCACAGGGTTCTGACATCTGCACACCTTGCTCTTCCGGCTTCAAGCTCAGGCGTGCTGAGTCTTCACTCAAGTTGGCAGTGTGGTCCGACTTCACAAAAGACTTGAGGAAGGGAGATGCTCAGATTTCAGTGTGCCCTTCAGCTCTGACTCACCGAGACAGCTTGTTCCCTGAGGAAAGAAGAGCCGCCATGCATTAAGCTTGGCTCTGGTCCCTTTCTGAAAACTCCTCTTAGCTATTGCTCTTTATACTTGATGGTTAATTGCACGCCTTGGTGCTCATGGAGGTGGCCGGGGCAGGATGGCGCCACATAAACACACGTTATCACGGTAATTAGCACCGCCAGTATGTAAGCAGGCTGGCAACCCTGGGCAGCCTCTGGCACAGAATGGGTGTGTATTATGATGCAACCACCACACATCTGGATTCTGATTTCCATAATGGCTGTACTTGAAAGTGATGGTGGTGGGGCCTGCTCTAGAGGGCAAAGGTGTTAATTACATTAATAGAGATCCCAAGGCTGCTTCTGTCATTGGTAGAGGGGGCGTGGCTTCTGGAGACCACAGAGGAGGCAGGGAGCTGAACCATCCTAGGGAGGAGGAGGACACAGAGGGTGTGGGAACTCTGCCAAGGGAAGTGGGGGATGGTATCTTGAGTGGCCGTGGGTCTGCTGTGACTGAGACGTACTTGAAACAGTAAGGTAAACCTAACAGGATGGCATTTGCTGCAATTTGCTCTTGGATAAAGTGCCCTGGGGATTTTCTCCATCAGAACGTTTCCCAGGATGCCACTGAGCGTGAAGGCAGACAGAGAAGCTGCCAAGACTGACCTTGTCTTCTCTGCACAGAAACCTCGCTCTCTTTCCAAGCTGCTTCTTCTTCCTTTTATTTATTCTCTGTTCATCTCCCCAAAGGAAATAAACCCAATCACCCTCAAAGCTAAGAATCTGTGCCATTCACCTCATCAAAACCCTGTAAACGGCAGGCAGGCACCCCACACCTACATTCAGGGTTAGCAGACCTGGCTTACAGTGTCTCTCCTGGTCCACCTGTGAGAGCTCCCACCTAGAGCATCTGCCAGGGCCCTGACGCCCTCTCTTGGGAGGCAAGAAGGGGGCTTGCCCGCTCTTACTGAGTGCTGTCTAGCTATGGTATCCCTGTCTTCAGGGCCTTCTACCATGTCTACCCCCAACCCAAAACATGCTGTCCCAGAGGCCTTTCCGAATAGCCGTGAAATAAACCGTCCATCTACCAGGCCTGCCTCCGAAACATGTACATCGTATCCTGTCAGCTGCCCTGGTCTTGAGACAGACTCCACCCAGTAGTGTCTTTCCTTGACTCTTAACAGAGAGGGTAGTGTGGTGACAGCACCCTACCAAGAGTGTAAACATCCTTCTTAGAGTGAGTACCCTTGCCAACCAATGTGGGCCACTGAAGCAGAGAGCTAGGGACTGTCGTGTAGACCTCTCCATCAGCACTCTTGAATTGCACTCTAGTTAATAATGAATTAGCTGCAAACATGTATTCAGGAATCAAATACGAAGAGTTGTCTGTATTGATTTGTGAGACATGATGGTGTTCTCAGAACCAGAATGCTGGATCTGCTGCCTGCAGAGAGAGCTGTGCAGAGCATCTCTTTCAGGAAGCCCGAGCCGCAGACGCCTCCCACACTCAGAGCCCACACTCAGAGCCGAGGCCTGTAGTGGCAGCTAGTGGGGACAGCAACACCATCGCCCTAGGCAGTGACTTCCCAGAAGATGATAAAGACCGTGTTTTGCATTGTTACACATGTGTAAATGCATATGCATGTTAATATAAATATACATTTATGAATACATATGCATAGAATTCATTCATGCTGCAGGTGTTTTGTTTATAAGAATAAAAACCTTTTTTCAGGACCAAGAATGTCTCACCTGCAATTTCCATGTCTGGATTTTGTTTGTTAGAGGCAAGGGATCATGTAGAGACTAGCTTCAAACTCCCTTTGTAGCCTAGGAGGGCCTTGAACTCCTGATCCTCCTGCCTCTAACTCCTGAGCGCTGGGATTACTGGTATGTTCAACCACACATGGCTTGTGCAGCGTGGCACAGGGTCAAAGCCAGGGGTTCCTGCACTTTAGGCCAGCACTGAGCTCCCGTGACACTCTAGTGTTAGTGTATCTGGAAACTTTTCAACCAGGACAGTGACGCATATTCTAGAATTTACTAAATGGATAAGCATTGGATTCAAATATCTGTGTTATTTACAGAGCAGCACGGAATCCTCTTCCTTTTCACTTAAACAATTCCTCTTTGTTTTTATCACTGCATTTACACACATATGTACACATGTGTGCACATGCTTTGGCACACATGCAGATGTCACAGGTGTTCTCCCTCCCACCATGGGCTCTAGGGAAGTAGGCAGGTTGTCAGAGTTGCATAGCTTGCACCTTTACCCATTGAGCCATCTCACCAACCCCTTTCCAGTTTAAACTAGAGTTTAACTTGCCTTTGAAGAATTTACATTAGGGCACTGAGGGGTTGCTTCTCCCATAAGCTTACTCGTGGCTCACGTTGGTTCTTCAGGCTTCCCATGGACACCCCAGCTTCGAGGCTACTTTCAGGGCCTCGTTTTTCTGAGTGACCAGATTGGTGTCATCAATAGTTGTGAGAGGACAGCTTACCCTTGGGAATTCCAAGGGAATGGCTTCATCCCTCCTGTCTTATAATTTCTGGACCCTGAATGTCTGAGGTCAAGCTGGGCTTAATGAAAAACACATCTTTTCAACCATCAGATGAAGGTAGGCTATGCCTGAGGACCCCAGAGGTGTTCTCTCAGGTGGAACGGGTCTCCTTGCCCCACCCCAGGGCTCTGCCGCTGTACATGATGCTGAGGGGCTGGGTATATTGGAGACACTGCCAGGCACCCAAGGTCTCCTAGGTAATAATGATTTTTCTGAGGGGATATTTGAGTGCATCACTCCCCCTCAGCCACTGACAGATGCTGGGCAGAAGTGAGAAAGCCAAATGAGACTCTCCCAGGGATCATGGTGTACAAAATGCCTGACCACTTGTCAGCAGAGGCGCAGAGAGCGGCCACCTCCCTCGGAGCTGAGTCAGCCCTGCTCTGCCGGCTGCTCCCTGATCGGCCAATTCTCTCTACCTGCCGAGGTCCTCTGTCCTTGTGTTAGGACTGGACTGTTGCTTTTTACTGACTTTCCTCCTCTCTGTCAAACCAGGGCTCAGTCCCTTTCTGCAGGTCTGAGGAATGAGTCTGCAGACTCTGTACAGTGTCTCAGCTTTTGTGCACAGAGCAGACACTCCATAATTGCACTGAATTTGGAAAAGTCCAAACTCAAGGAAGCAGGTGTTCCACGGCCCCCTCGGGGGATTCAGCCGCCGAACTCCGCAGACAGCTGACTAATGGCTGCTGCTGGGGTGTTCTCCTCCAGGCCTGCATCTTTTTGGTTCCTTTTATACTCTTGAGTTCAGCAGAGTCCCAGAGCCTTCTTGTTGAATTAAAGGGAGGGGAAGGACTCACTGCTAGAGCTAAGGTCACAGCTGAAGCAGCCGTGCTGTGGGAAACCCGTGCTGGGGCTCACACTGCAGCGACAGCCATTCCTCAGAGCAAAACTGTGGTGACACTGCTGAATCCATGGGCAGCTCAAGATGCCAGGGGCAAGCTCTGCCAACTCCCCGTTCTGTGAGCCCAGACAGCAATTCTACTACACTGCTCACACAGGAAATATTTCAAAACCATGTCTTCTACTTTTCTCTCTTCTCATCCTAAATCTAGTCTCTCAATTTCACGGTTCTTTCAAATCGCAGTACTTGTGAGGTCACTTGCTATTGCCTCAGCCCTCTCTGTAGCCTCCTCCTACCTCCTCTACCCATGACCGCAGGTACAGATGCCTGTAGGAGTGGCAAGCGGAAGGGGCTGGGAGGGACCAGTGAATGCTCAGATGTGTTTACAGCCAGTCGTAGCTGCCGAGCATATGCTACTATAAACTGTCATTGCATTTCAGAGTACGTGGTGCATAGGATAGGATAGCTGGGTAGTGCTGAGACCACTGACGATGTAGTCAGAAATGTGCATTTAATTAGAAAATACTCTGTTGCCTTGAGCTGCAGGTACATTTCTTTCTTTAGAGAGACCAGCCTTGTGTATTACAGTTCTGCTGTTCCGCTAGGGGTGGAGTTTAAGTCTCTTTCCAATATCACTTCCCGTGCTAATGTATTTAATGTATGTTGTCCACTCCTTGATGTATACAGGTCCAAGTGTATAAACACGTGTGTCTATACATGTTACAACGTGACTGGTGTTTTAAAAGATATACACGCAGCTGTCATGCATGTGTTCTTGTGTAGAATCAAGAGAGCGAGCACAGCTTTTACATACGTCCTGTTTGCAGTGTAACTTGTTGACACCTCGTCTTTTTGAACTTTGTTCTAACCAAGCACCGCACTTGGGCACTCTGCCCCTGTTGCTATGTACCTGTGCCATCTCTGCCTCTAGAACAGAAATCCATGTACAGGCTTGCGGGGCCTCAGGGCAGGAATGCACATCCTCCAGTTCCTGTCAGATTGTTTTGCTGAGGACTTCCACCAGGTTAAATTCTCTCCCACGGCTCTAGAGAGACACAGTCAATGTAACTTGCCTTCTTTGTAAGCTGCTGTGCAGCTCCGGAGTTCCCTCTGCATCTCCTGTCCTCCCCACATTGCGTTCTAGCTGCTCCTGGCTGACTGACAGGCACAGCTTCTGTGTTGTAGCTATCAATTCCTGGACCCAAAGATGGCGGGTCTCCTCTTGATGATGAATGCGTACACTCGCTTTACTCACAGCATATCCTTCAGTCACTGGAAAGAGCCCAACCTTGGGGTTTTTATTTCTATTTTAGGACCTGGCTGAGCAGTCTCCCGGACCCCTGCCACAGGCTAGCCCCCAACCATACACTCTTCACCTCAGGTCTGGCATGCAGACCTTGGCTCACAACTCTATTTGCCTTTGTCTAATTTGAGGGAAGCAGTTCTTAGCAATACGTTTTTAATATGTCTGAGATGTATTTGGCAAAGTGTACTCTGAATGCTTGACCCCTTTGACCAGGCATCATTCCTGTGCCTGTGGCTCTGAAGCCCTGGTGCTCATGGGGACCACAGGGAACTTTATGAGCTCATGGGACCATGAAGAGCTTTGTGCGTTCACAGGGACCAAGGGGAGGCTTTATGAGTCCATTGAGAACCACGGGAAGTTTTGTGAGTTCTTGGTTACCACAGAGAGCTTGGTGAGCCCACCGGGGCTGCAGAGAGCTTTGTAAAAGTGCAGATTTTTGGTCCCATATGAGATTCTAGCTCCGTGAAGGGTTTAGAGCAGAGCTGGGGGCTTTTCCTCCCTGTGCAGTCCTGGCAGCCAGCCATTTGTGTGACCCTCAGACCAGAAGTTCAAATCATGGCTGAGTGATATTGACTGAAGTGTTTCGCAGAAGACTAACTTACAATACCATTCTGGCCTCAGCTGAGTGCTGTGGGCCTAAGACAGAGCTGATTGGAGATTTTAAACCCTGGGGTCTTCTCACATACTTGTTCAGCTTCCAGCAGCACTGAGTGTTCTGAGAACTAGCTGTGGTTTCGGGGACACTGCACCCTAATTAACACCCCTGTTCTTCTTTCTAGAGACGCCAGGCAGTGGTTAGTGGACATGCACCATCTAGGGAGAAAACATCTTTCGGGGGAGGGGGGAGTTGTTGTAGGGGAGAGAGAGAGAAAGAGAGAGGGATAGAGAGAGAGAGAGAGAGAGAGAGAGAGAGAGAAAGAGAGAGAGAGAGAGAGAGAGGTAAGAGCCAGGGAGACCTGGCAGTTAATTTCCAGCCTTTAAAAGTGGCAGCAATACATAACTGCACTAATTTGTCCAGTCTGAAGACTTGTCCCAGGGCAGCCTGAACCTTACTTCAAGGAGGGTATCTCCAGGGTCACTTCATAGGATATTCCCAGCTGAGGACTCTTGTCCAGGGTCAGTAAAGCAGCCAGACTTGTCCTCAATGCCCAGCCTATGCTCTGGACAAGGCAAGGTCATGGTTCCTCAGATCCATAGTCTCTGGAGAAGGAGATGCAAGCGAATCGGGCTCCAGGGGGCTCCCATTGTTCCCTTTGCCACTGGAGGAGGTGTTATGACTGGGGCCACGGTGACACAAACCTGCAGTCATGGTACCTGGGAGGTGCAGGCAAAAGAATTGTGAGTCCAAAACTAGCCTGGCTATGTAGTGAGACAGCATCTCTGGAAAGAAACGAAGGTGTGATCTAACAGTTGACAGCCAGGAGTGACCATGTCCACAGTAGTGTCCCTAGGTATTTCTATAGGGAACCACAGTGCTCCCTAGATGATGTCACAGTGATGGCTCCCTCAGTGAGGGTCAGGAGCCAAATACATGCTTCAAGTATCTCTGAGAAATCTGCCCACCCCATCCCCCCGTGTGATTATGTGTGCACATGTGCATTTGCTGGGATGTCATGTGCGTGTGTATCTGGAGGCCAGAGCCTACACTATCAGTCTCTGTCTTATTCTATGAAGATGGATCTCTTGCTGAACCCAGAACTAGACTGGTGGCCAGCGAGCCCCAGAGATGCTCCTGTCCCTTCCCATAGTTCTGGGTCACAGGTGTGTGGCTGCACCCAGGTGAGTTAGGTTGGTTTGGTGGTGGTGGTTGTTGTTATTGTTAGTTTTCCTTTATTTTTTGAGAATTCCTTACACGCATACACTGAAATATGAATCTGGAGTCAGTCTAGGCTACAAGAGACCCTGTCTCTTATGACAACATAGACAGTTCATGTGCTTCTTGTATTACTTGACATGATACACAGTGTCTAGGAAGGTCACTGACAAGAACAGAGAGGTCAGATGTTAGTAAATGAATGTGGTAGCATAGTGGCCCTCACCCTAGCCAAATGGAGACAGTGGCATCTTGCTTTGACCATGTGGCTAAAGCTGGCAGGGACTGCAGGCCCAAGTCTGTCTTACGCTCATCTATGGTGGCACACTCCAAGAGGTGGTGCACACGGGCGGCCTGGGAGAAGAATGCAGCCTGCAAACGCACTCCACAGTTGCTCCTGTAAGTCTGTGCTGACTGCAGCTCCATCCTTCCTTTCCACGGACCTGATGCTGTCACTCGGAACTGCTCAGACTTTGTTCCTCAGAATCCACCCTGGTGTAACTCGTGGCAGTGCCATCACTACAGCACGGCGCTTTAAAACCTGGATTAGCGTTCCTTGAGCACTGGGTATGGGTGCTGATGTGCCCTCGCCTTCTACAGGTTGTGGGAGTGTCACCATTGTGATCTGAGCATTGAAAGCACAGCTCAGTTACTCCGCCAGCCATGGTGGGCTGCACAGTGCCCCAGCTGTTCACTGGAGCTGACCTCAGGAAGTACTGACTGCCTCCTCCTGTCCCTCAGGAGTGACCCCTGTGGCTGGCCCCGGTCCTCAGGATTACCCTTGGCCGTAGGCCCTAGATATCCACCCCCATACCACCAGACACACACAGTGCTTGACATAGTATTCTAACTCCAGAGAAGATGTTCTGTGGCTGAAACACAAAACTTCACTGTGACATTTCTTCCAAAACTCCAGATATGACTTCCACTGAATTTAAAGCCCAAACCAGCTCCCTGTCTTTATTTTACTTTATTTTATTTTAAAGATTTTTTTATTTATTTAATGTATGTGAGTACCACCAATCCTGTCTTCAGATACACCAGAAGAGGGCATCAGATCCCATTACAGATGGCTGTGAGCCATCATATGGTTGCTGGGATTTGAACTCAGGACCTCTAGAAGAGCAGTCGGTGCTCTTAACCTCTGAGCCATCTCTCCAGCCCCCTGTCTTTATTTTAAAATAAAGTTTTTAAAGGCTAATTTGAGAGCTTGCTTCAAAGCAATAGTTCTCTGAAATATGGCAGCTGGGCTTAGGAAGAGAAATGTGAGCCATTTATACGGAAGAAAAGGGCCCACCTGTTACAGTCTTTTGTGCGACACCATGGGAGGGAAGCACTTAAAAAGTCATTTTCTCCATGTGCATCTTTTCTCCCCTATGCTTACCCCCTTAGGGTTTTCTCAAGAAAGAGTATTGAAAAGTTAAGAGCCGTGTCTGCCTTTTAACTCATTAATAATTCACCCACCTCCTGGCACAGCAGTGTTGGCTGGACCCATTAGTTATAAGGTCAATACAGTGCCATTGGCAGGGAAAGGAGATCGGTGAGCTAACACTGAACACGCAGGGCCAGGGCACTTGACCGCAGCTGCGCCAGCCCAGGAGCCCGACCCACGGCCCGCTCATTGTTTGTGCTGTTGTAAAGAAGCCCTGAACGGCTGTGTGAGTGCTTCACACACCAGTGAGTGGATCGCTGGACAGTTTGGAAACCAGCCTGACCATTGCTAGGCCAGGGCCCAACCTCTAAAGTGTCATCCCTAAGCCCTGATCACCTGACGGGTCCCCTGTGCTGGAAGAACGGCCCCCTAAGCTATTTCTTTAGTTCTTTCTTGCCGGTGAGGAACCTGGGCTATGGTTTTGTCTGTCTGTAGAGCCTTTCCTGTCTTCAGCCTAAGACTGCTGCAAGTGAGGGAAATCCCTCTGGGGTTCATATCCTTTTTAAAGTAAGGTCTCACTCTGTAGCCCAGGGCGGCTACACACCTCCGACTGGCCCCGGACTCATAGACTCTTCCTGCCTCAGGGATTATAGGCATAAACTACCACTCCTGGTTTGCAGTTTTTATTCTCAGGGGCTGGCCCTTCTCCTGCACAGAATCTGAGTGCTTCAGCTCGGGAATGGTGGGAAAGACACCGTGGTCCATTTGGAATGCCATAGTTTGTTTGCCTCTTCCATAATGTACCCATGCTTTGAGAGTGAACAGGGCGAGGGCCATCAGAGCCATGCTCCCACCCTCAGTACAGGCTGGGTGGAGGAAGGAGGCTCCTGCCTCTTGTCTGAACTTGGTCTGTAACCATTTCCTCTTCGTGTTGTGAGGAGTCCTGGGGAGTCTTGAACATCTCCCATCTCTGTGTCTTGCAGCTTCCAGTTTCAATCCCAGTCACTCTTCTAGGCTGGTCCTCACATAGCTGAGGCCGACTCACACGTGCCTTCCCAGGACTGGCTCCCAGAGTAACCCTGACTTAAGGCCTGGAGCATCAGAAGAAACAGCCATGCAGAAAGAGAATGCACAGCTGGGATCCTCAAGCTATGCTTGCCCCCGCCCAGGAAGCCCCTGTCTCAGAGGACCTTGCAGACAGTCATGCAGGAGTCCACATCCACTGTGCATAATTGACAGTTAGCTGTCTGTATTTTACTGTATGGAGACAGACAGAGGAACCAAGCTGACTGGGTCCTTGGGGAGGTTTGCCTGTTATTCCGGCGTGCCCGCGCACATGTCATGTGCATGGCTGCGGCCACAAGATCTTAATTTGAATGAACACCGCTTCACTTGTGTTCTCTGGAAAGTGGAATTAGCACTCCAGCACAAGCTGGAAATGCTAAATTGTTAATACCCTCCCTGGAGTTTTACTTCTCACGCTGACTCTTTCAGTGATTTAATCTTAATTTAGGCAGACTACAATATCCCTGACCAGCTCATGAGCTGGAAGCTCTTTAAATGTTACTAAAAATAAGGCAGACTTTTGAGCTCTGAGGAGTTTGTCAAAAATCACTGACGAGCAAGCTTACTAACCGTAAAGCTGTATTTTTAAAAATGTAAATAGTGACTTAAAAATACTACTCGCTGCTTTGTATTTGGGCATTTGGTGCCTCGTCCCGTTTGAATATGATCCGTACTGTGTTCTGACATAAGTGCATAGGTGTCTTCTAGTCTCCAGTTGTGGGCTGTGTCAGCATATTCCATTTTTATGGAAAGTTCACTCACTCTTTAAATACAAAAAAACAAAACAAAACAAAAAAAACCCTCCTCTGTCTGCATTGAATTAGTTAGGCATAGCTTATTGAGTTATTTTTTTTGTTGTTTTTTTTTTTTAATATTTAGGCTTGTTTATTTAAAATTTGACATACATAGATCCCCAGGCAGATGCTCGCTAACGAGGACCACAAAATGATTACGTTTTCCCTAACCCCGCAGCAGATGCCCAGTCTAAGTTTTTTTACTGGAATCAAAACCTTGTGTTGCCTTCTTTCATTTAAAGATTGGGCGCTCGCTTGCCATCCGTGCTGTTTGCAACTTGGAGCCTGAGCTTTTGGAAGAATCGTTGGGGAGAAAATAAATGAGTGCCAAAACTGTACACTACTCTAAATATCCACGTGCTTTGCACATAGCTACTCCAGTGGGTCATCACAGCACACTAACCTTTATAGAAAATCCACAAAGCAGCTATTTTCTGTCCTGGTTAGCTGTAGTTGTCAACTTGACTCAGCTAGAGTTCCCCTGCAAAGGGTCTCGTGGAAGGATTGCTCAGATCAAGCTGGCTTGAGGGTTTGTCTCTGGGGTTGGTTTTGAATATTAATTAATGCAAGAGGGCCCAGCCCACTGTGGGCATCATCATCCCCTAGACAGGGGATCCTGGGCTGTACAAGGAAGCTAGCTAAGCATGAGCTTGAGGGGGAGCCAGCAAGCCAGCAAGTTCCTCCATGGTTTCTGCTTCAAGCTCTTGAGTGAGTTCCTGCCCTGACTCTCTCCATGATGGACCATGACCTGGAAGTGTACGCCAGATGAATCCCTTTATCCCCTAAGTTGCTTTGGGTCAGGGTGTGTTTTTGTATTGGTTTGGTTGGGTTTTTATCACACCAACAGAGGCAAACTCAAACAGATGTCTTCTGAAGGGCTGGGTCAGTGGTCATGACCTGCCTTGGTTTGTGCTTGTCTTGAAAGGTCCTTATCTCTCCTCCATCTGTTCTTGGAGATAGTTTGCTGAGCACAGCAATCTTGGTAAACATTTATTTCCAAGGCTTGAGATGCATCCTTCCACACTTTCCTTGCTTTTAGGGATCGACTGCTATTCTGCCATTTCTGTTAGGTGAGTTGAGGTTTTCCTCTTACAGTGTTGAGCATTGTTTCTTGGCTTTGTGCTGTGGAGAAGCGCCTCTCTCGTCCGTTGAAGTTCTAAATGCCTCTTGAGTTTGAATGTCTGGCTTTCTCTCAACCTGGGAAATTGTGTGCTCACACTTTCACTAGATACATTCTGTGCACCTTGAATGTTTCTAAGCCCCTTCTTCTGTGCTATGGATTCTGCAGGTTCTCTGGACTGAGCTATCCCAGAATTTAGGGGCATTGTGGCTGTGCCCATATATTCTCTTGTTGGTTTTCAAATGCAAAGCTTCACCACCTTGGCCTCCATCCCTCCAATGCTTCTGGGTGCCTGGCTATGCACCCAGGAGTAACTTGTATTTGATTGACTGAAGTTTTAATTTCCAGCCGTGGTGTTTAATATGCAGAAATCTGTCTTCTTGCTGAATTCCTTCCGTTTTGTTGTTTTTCTCATCTTACTGACTTTCTGGGGGGTGGGAGGCTGTGCTCAGCTTATCTGTTGCCAGGAGGCTTCAAACAAATCACAGAAATGTTTGGAACTCAAGAGGACAAATGCATTTGATAAACTTCAGCTAAGTTTTACTGCAGTGACCAGGCCATCCTGCAGAATTCAGCGCGGCGGAGTTAATGGATTCGAACTGACTTCTTTTCCTTGGGCAGGCCTTGTCCTGGTTAGCATCAGCACCTGCAGCACCACAGTGGTAGGTAGCACATCTGGTGAGGTGCATTGAATGGTGGTCTCCTCCCTGCCTTGAGTTCACAGAGATGCTTTCTCCTATTTTTTTTTTTTTTTTGTACTGACTGGGTTTTTAAATAGAGACACTTTGATTGCCTCACTTTAAAAAAAAAAATGCATGGACTCACGTCTCAGCCTCATGTCTCAGCAGAGATTGTTTCCACGGGAAGCAGCGGTGAGCCACTCGCTCTTACCATCTGGCTGAAATTGAAATAAATGAGGATGGTGTGAAATCTTTTCAGCTGCGTACACAGTTCAAGTCCCATCTACTCATGGTGTGCAGCTTGGAGTTAACTAGAGGGTCTGTGGGCCCTGGAAACATTCTGTCCACACCTATTATGGCATTGGACCCAAATGCACACTTCCCTTAATCTTAAACGATTGAACGGAATTTCACTTAAAATGAAATACAGTGCTGTCTGGTTACGTTAGTCAAACGTTCTCCCCACAGGCAGAGCCACCCTCAGCATGCCGACTGCTTCCCATCTGCTGGGCTCTGCCCTCACTAATGAAGGCAGCGCGGAGCATACATGGACCTCAGGAAATAGATGACCCAGAAATCAGACCTTTTCTTGTTGTCATGAAATCCAAGTCTCCCCCAATCCTTTGAGCCTGGTCCTGCTCCGTCCAGGACTGTGAAGTCTTGGGTAAATCCGGGTCTGAGGAACTCAGCTGGACAGACAGCCATGCTTGACATTTGCCATCTGGATTTCACCTCTTGCCCCTGTGGCTTCAGGTCCCAGCTGCTACAGCTCAGACAGAAGCCCAAAGCATGAGACACAGTTGAGCTTTAGTTATCATGAATAAAGGAAAATGACCCCTTATCAACCGAAAGGCTTGAGCTGGTCTTAGCCACAAATCCATGGCGCTCTTTTTGGTGGATCTGTCAGGACATTCGCACATTACTCTGTGTGTGTGTGTGTGTGTGTGTGTGTGTGTGTGTGTGTGTGTGCCCATATGTGCATGTGTGTGCGTGCGTGCGTGCGTGTGTGCAAGTCAGAGGACAACCTTAGGTTCTCACCTACCACTGTGTTTGCCACAGGCTATCTGCCTGAAAAATTACTAGGCTCTTGCCATAGGGACTCTGGGATTAGAGACACACCATGTCACCATATCTGGCTATTACATGGGCTCTGAGGATTCAAACTTAGGTTCTCCTCCTGTGCAGTAAGCTCCCTAGCTCCTGAGACATCTCCCTAGTCTCATCTGTCTGAGCCTTTGTACAGGGATCTCTTGTGTATCCTGGGATGCTGGG
Source organism: Rhabdomys pumilio (assembly GCA_030674055.1). Taxonomy (NCBI): domain Eukaryota; kingdom Metazoa; phylum Chordata; class Mammalia; order Rodentia; family Muridae; genus Rhabdomys; species Rhabdomys pumilio. The sequence goes on from JANHMN010000020.1 coordinate 40,232,986, forward strand.
GCCTCACCAGACTGCAGTGACTGTGAACATCCATCACTAGGCCACAGATGAAGGGTCACTTAAGTGTGGTCACTTGCATACAAACACTAGTATGGGCTTTTGGTAGAGACCTGTGAATAGAGACCTGTGAAGAGTATTTTCTACCAAGTGTTGCTCTCCTTCAGGTAGTTATATAGGTCCTTGGTCTAAGCATACATTAAGCTGTGAATTACACACAGACAGGGATTAATGTCTGTAGCAATGAGAGACCCTCTTTTTAAAGCTCAACGGAAAGACAAAAACGATGAGTTTCTCCCACTTAGAGGTGTCTGAATGTTCTAAAAGGTCAGAGCGGCATTCACTCACATTGCCAGGATGCTCTGTGTGCTTGTGTTCCTCTGCCATGTGAGTGTGCACTAACATGGAGATTTCTGATAGCTTCGCCACCCTCAGCCCGCTGCGTGCTGTGAGGCTGTGCTGACATTGGTGCAAATCCAGCAGGACACACCGCAGATTAAGGGGAGACAAGGCAGTGATCTCAGAGATGCTTCTGTGATCCTGTCCTGGAGAACTAGAGACAAGCCCAGGGCCCTAACCTTCACTCTGATCCACCAGGGCTCTGGAAAAGCTGTGCACTGCAAGTGGCTGAGCACCCCCACGCCCCTGCTGTGGGAGGGGCTGAGGGGAGTATCCCTTTCTCACCTGCCTTGCAGGGACAGTGCTCTAGAGCCTTCTTGGGATGCTCACATGGTGGGATCCACCTCAAACTCAAGTAGCCAAGGCACACCCTCTGTTCTGCCTTCAGAGTTCACAGCAGGAAGGAGTCACACAGTGGCCCACTCAGTGGGACCTGAAGGGGTGCAAAGTCAGATTGTCGTCACACATGCTGAGTCCACTGGGATGATGCTCGGCCACTGTGGAGCTGGCATAAAGTAGAGAGATGGATGGTCTTCCACGAGACAGAAGAAAATGATCTCCTGCAGGGCACTGGTGGGTAGCAGTATGGCCCCTTACTGGCTCAGGCCACCTGTACAGAAGGCCAAGGCACAATGGCCTTCACAAAGCAATGTCACCTCGGCATGTTTGCTTGCTCACATGGTTCTCCCCAGCACACCCACCCTCTTGTCCTCTCTTGCCTTCTGTGGGCACTCCCTCCCAGCCTCTCTGACTTTGCTCACCCCTACCCACCACACATCACCTGTCCATTCTGTTTATTCTTAGTCTAGTGTTTTCTCACCCTAAGGCCTGGGTGGTCTACCCTTGTCTCCTATACCATCGCTGGGAGCCTTAGCTGCCTCCTCTGGCCATGAGGCATCTGAGAACCCCTCTGCCTGGAGAACCCCACCCCCACTCACTTGTTCATCTCCTTCTACCCCTTCCAAAGGCCTCTGGTGTGTCACACATGTGCATGTTCGGGCACATGCTTGAAAACACAGTCCAACACATGGTCTCTCACACATACATACACATTCATACACTCACACACACATCCACATACAATCACATACTCACACACAACAGTCACATACACATATGCAGGTACACATGCATTCACTCACACTTATAGCAGCAGCCTCCTGCCTGACCCCCATGTGGTAGGCAGAGTTTTCCTGCAGGGAAAACAGCCTCCTTCCTCTCAGCTTCTGCAGGTCTGGGATCTGTGCTCTGAGGGCCCACCAGGCTGAGGTTACCTGCCCACCCTGGGGCCGGACACCCTGGCTGAGAGCTCCAGCAGCTCCAGTCCCCAGACTGCTGTCTGCCCCCCTTGAGGCGCCTTTCTTTCACAGTAAGTCATGCGAATCCTCTTCTGGGTTTTTACTAGAGTCTATTTTTAGATCCACTTTATATTCACGGCAACATTAAAGGGAAAGTGCTGAGATTTCTCAGCGTCCACCAGTGTGTAGCCTCCCACTCAGTGGCTGTCTTGGCCACTGCTGGAGTCCAGGCATCCAGCTGAGAATGTCTGGGAGACTTTCTTGGACCTGTAATTACCTGAGAGTCCCTTGGCCTAGAGGTTGTCGGCACATTCTCCACAGCTGGTAAACCTCTCAAACACCATGCTGTTCATAAGTCACATTGGGGTTCACACTTAGTGTGGGGCATCCTGTAGGTTTGGACAAGTGTGCAATTGTGCGTTGTCACACACAAGTTGGTGTGACGCAGAGCATCACGCTGTCCCAGACATCTGCCCGACTATACTGTACTGTCTTTTTCTCGTCCCAACAGACCCTACCAGCCAGTGATCATTTTTACTGCCCAATGCTTCCTCTTTCTCTACAGCGGCAGAGTTAGCGTTGAAAGCATTCTGCGTTGATTCCGATTACTCATCACATTGCAATGACATCTCCCTTGTGTCCTGCCACTGCATGGCTGCTCACAGAACAATATTCCGTCCTCTGGATGCACCACACATTATTCCTCCCTCTGCCTTCTGGAGCATGCTAGGTTTGGTTGCTTCCAATTTTTAGCAATTTTCTGTAAGCGCCTTGAGGAGGTCTCCACTCTTCTGGGTAATTACCCAAGAGTGTGGTCCCAGGAGCACATAGGGAAGCCCTGGCGTGGTCTGTAACTAACTCTCCAAGAGTCTTCTGAAATAGGTACTCACTTCCTCATTCCCAGCAGCAGAAACCACAGTTCCTGATGCCCAACACCCCAGTCAGTGTTTGATGACTTTAGCCCCTTAGAGCCCCACCATCCCAGAGTGGGTGCAGTCGCTCTTCAGAGTCAAAGCAATTGCAAATTACGTTTCAGTTGTTGACAGACTCAACATAAAACGTATTTGGAGAGGCTTAAGACCCCGAGTAGCCAGCTGCTTTGAAACCAGCCTGTGAGTGCTGGCTCCAGCCCTTGACTTCATGGCTGAGTTGAAGCGACTTCACCCTCAGTCTTGTTTTCCTCCCTGTCAAGGGCAGTGCCCTCCTGAACATGTCTGCACCAGGATTGTGGGTGCACATGTAAAGCCCCCAGACACACAAGCCTTCAGGAGACAGCTGCCCTCATCCTACATGATGACACCTTAGCAACCCAGAAGTGTTCAGCAGCAGAGAGGGCAGCAGGTGGTAAGGAGAGGCAGAGTCCCAGTCCACACCCCAGTAACCTCAGCTCCCTCCCTCCCTCCCTGCATCTCCTCTGCCCCAGTCAGTACTGAGCTTCGAGTTTCCCCCTGCAATGGGAAGTTAGGTGGAAATGCCCCCAAGATTTTCCCTTGTGCTACCTTCTGTGGCATCTGAGACCAGATGGGGTACCAAAGGGGACTCTAGGCTCTCACTGTAAAACACAGCCTTCATGTTTGCAGCATAAGATGTATGTGTTCGGGCATCATGGAGGTGCCTTCAGGAGGTTGAACTTCTCGGGGTGGGGTGGGGGGCCGTGTTTATTATGACTGTGTAGTGGGAGATACAGCAGCCATGTTCCCCCACCGAGCCCATTTTGTCTTGGCAAGCTCTCCTGCAGGACCAGAGTTCCCTAGCTAGTTCCACTCTCTGTAGCTTGCCCTCTTAGTGACCAGCTGCTATGCTTCCAGCTCCAGTTCGCTCATCCTTGGAGCCCATAGTTCCTTCACAGCCATAACCATCCAGTTGTCAGCGGACCCACCTCCCAGTAACCCAGTAAAGTAAAAGTCTAAAGCTTTATTTATATAAACCAATGGATTTATATATATCAATAAAATCTCAGTACACAAGATGGCCACACATCTTAGAAAGTTATCCCAATTTTCCTAACCTTTAGATTGCATATCTACTTATTTACTTGAACCACACAGTTTCACGTCTACTGCCATTTTGCCTTCCCTGCGTCTCCCTCTCTGCCACTCTTAGCTCCGCCTCCTTTTTTCCTGTCCAATCACAGGTCTCCCGCTGCAAATAGATTGGACAGTGAAATTTCTGCCACATGATTGTAGAGAGATGTTGAGTCCAAATGACTGTGAAAGTGAGGATTTGAAGCATGCAGAATTGCCCTAGTCCCGTTGTCGTCATGTGTCCCCTCAACGAACACCTGAACCAGTGATACACACTGGCTGTAATTGAAGAGTTCACTAATGACATGTTATTCCCAAATTAGGGATATTTTTGGTAGATATGTGAACTATAATGTCACAGTAACATCACCAACAAAGCCAATAGGCCATCTACAAGGTTCTAAGCAGGAAAACAGATGAGATGGCCCAGGAGTGGACAGCCACGTTCACTGCCCAGCCCCCCAGCACTGTTGAGAAGATACCTGCACAGCCACAGTCACGTGGGGAGCCCTGTGTGAGCACCAGAACATGGTGGGATCGTGTAGCTCACTGTCTTCAACCAATCTATGCTACTGAGCACCTTGGCCATTCAAATAATGGCTTCAAATAAGGGTTCCTTCCCTGGAGAGCATCTTCCCAAGATGCCCCACAAGTGCCCTGGACATACCTTTTTCCTAAATATCATGTGTTGGGCCCATCAGTAGTCTGGGAATGGAGGCTCCTGCAGTATTCTGAGGGCCATGTAGTAGTTGCCTTACAATAGCAACAGGAAATAGGTCTTCCATGTCAGATTGGTGGGGCCAGAGTGGCCTTATTGCCTAGCACAGAGAGCCTGGAGGGTACCTGCCTGTCTGGCCCTTTAGTTGTAGGTCCCTGTGAAGGTTCTCTGTGACATACTGAGTCCCTAAGGACAGGAGCCTTTTCCCAAGGCCTAAGCACACTCCTGCCTCAGGGTGAGATGCTTCTCTAGAAATGAGTTTATGAGGATTAGCGTAGGTTGTTCACATACCCCTCTGGTGTTCACCTTCCCTGGAACAAGCTATGTGGAGAAAAGTGCTTGGACAGAATGGTGTTAGGAAGGGATGGTGAGGCCGGAGCTGGGTTTTATAATCACGGTGCTGTCCACCGACTGCTGAATGGACACCAGACTCAATGAAGTCTCTGTGTTCCCTGTAGGTCATCTCTCACCTGCCTCAGACACTGGCAGCTTGAAAGTAACTCCAAAGACATTTAATCCTCTGATTGTACTTGTGCAGGCTCATGAGATCAAGGTCCAAGAGGCTTTTCAGTCAAGCTTAAGATAACAGACTCCATGTGCCTTGTCCTCACTGGACCCTGTGTGTAACCTTGGTAAATAACGAGGCACACAGGAGTAAACATTGGTGACTAAATGTGACTTCCCCTTGAGTGACTGGAATGACTGTCACTCACTCATCTGCGCACTCACCTGAGCGTACTCACCTGTGTGTTCACATGTATGCACCTGTGCACTCACCTGTGCACTCATCTGTACACTCACCTGTTCACTCACCTGTATGCTCACCTGTACACACACCTGTATACTCTCATGTAT
>JANHMN010000020.1:40247832-40416065 GCA_030674055.1 Rhabdomys pumilio
ACACACACACACACACACACACACACACACACACACACACACACACATGCATGTGTACATGGACATACTGAACCCCAGCCCCAGAATTATTTCCAAACTGTTGGTTCACTAGTCACAAACTTTTGGTTAACTAGACTCAAACTTTAGGTTAACTAGACACAAACTTTTGGTTAACTAAACTTTTGTGTCAACTAAACAGAACCTAGAATCACCTCGAAAGAGTCTCAGTAAGGGATTGTGCATGTTTGCTTTACCTGTGAGCCTGTCTACGGGACTTGTCTTAATTAAGTCTGCTGCTATGGGAAGACCTGGTCCACTGTGAGCAGTACCATTTCCTAGGCAGGGCACTCTCCACTGTTTAGGGATGGGTAAACTGGGCTAAGCACTAGCTGCCAAGCAAGAAAGTATTCATTTTTTTTTCCTGCTCTTGACTGGATGTGCTGTGACTTTACATTTGAAGTCCCTGCCTTGACTTCCCCACACTGATGGACATAAGCTGAAATAGCCTCTTTCTCCCGCAACCTGCTTTTTGCCAGAGTTTTAACACAGCCACAGAAATGAATCTGGATAAAACTGACCTTAATATTAAGGTCAAATTCCCCAGCTGTAATGATTGGTGAGCTTCCTGTATTCAGTGTAAGTTCTGTTTCTGTTTTGATTTTGATGTTAGTCAAACACCACCTATCACATTATCATGACTAGGACCAAGGAGCCACAGCTAAGTGTCCTTGACGTCTTAGCCCACCCCTCTTGCCTTCACCACATTGCAAGGGCACTCCAGCCTCAGAGGAGACCTCAAGACTGAGTTCCTCAGACTTTATTCTGCTTCCCCAGCTTCCTTTCCAGTTAGTCATCTATCTGGAGAAATTCTTCCCAGGATTCCCATCGTGCCTTCACTAAACTCTCTGGATGCTGGACTGGTGGTGTGTTGCTGGGTTATTGTAAAACCTATTTAGAAACCAGCTTGCTGCTGTATGTTATTGACTCTGTGGGGTGGGAGTGTTCTGACAGGATCTCGTCTTTTTATGGGACTTGTTCATCCAGTGCCCCCACTTCCTGCTCTCCAGGCTTCTTTTGCTCTGCGTGAACGTGTATAGTGTTGCACGTTCTGTTATGTCTTCTATTTGTTTTTTGTTTGTTTTTCAGGGAGAAAGGGTGTATTCTGGGTCATGGTTCATGGTAGGGAAGGCATGGTGGCAGCAACTTGGGGCAGCTGTTCATAGCGCATCCGCAGTCAGGAAGCAGAGAGATGATGCTGGCGTTCAGCTCGCTGTCTCCGTCTTACTAGGTCTGGGACTTCAGCATGGAATGGTGCTGAGCCCTCACCTTTAATTAATTGATTAACTTTACATCATGACCCGAGTTTCCCCTCCCTCCTCTCCTCCCAGTCCTTCCCTTCCTCCCCACACCCATCCACTCCTCCCTCTTTTTTCGGAATAAGGAAGGCCTCCCATGGATATCAACCAACCGTAGCATATCAAGTTGCAGTAAGACTAGGGGCATCTTCTCCTGTTGATGCAAGACGGCAGCCCAGCCAGAGGAAAGGGTTCCCAAGACAGGCAATGGAATCAGAGACAGCCCCCACTCCTGCTGTTAGGAGTCCCACATGAAGACCAAGCTACGAAACTGTAGCATATTGCAGAGGGCCTACGTCAGTCCCATGCATGGTCCCTGGCCTCTGTGAGCCCCTATGGGTCCATGTTAGTTTTTGGTGGATTTTCTTGTAGAGTCCTTGACTCTCTGGCCCCTTCAATTCTTCCTCCCCATCTTCCTCAGGATTCTCCAAGTCTCACCTAATGTTTGGCTGTGGTTCTCCACATCCGTTTCCATGAGTTGCTGGCTGAAGCCTCTCTAATGATGGTTTCCTAGGCTCCTGTCTGCAAGTACAGCAGTATGTCATTATCAGTGTCAGGGTCAGTCTCCCTCTCATGGCATGGGTCTCAATCTGGGCAGTCATTGGTTGGCTGCTCCCTCGATTTCGGCTCCATCTTTACCCCTGCACATCTTGTAGGCAGGACAAATTGTAGGTTGAAGGTTTTGTGGTTGGGTTAGTGTCCTAATCTCTCCACTGGAAGTCTTGCCTGGTTACAGGAGAGGGTCATACCCCCATTGCTAGGAATCTTAGCTGCACTCTCATAGATTCCTGGGAGTTTCCATTGCCCTAGGTTTCTTGCTTGTCCCAGAGATGCCCCTTCCCTTTCCAGTTGTCTCTCCCAGTACTCTCCCTCTGTCTTCCTCCAACCTGATCTGTCCTGTTACCACCCCCAACCCCATTTATAAGTGAGTACATATCATCATTGTCTTTCTGTATCTGGGTTACTTCAGGATGATCTTGTCTAGTTCCATCCATTTGTCTGCAAATTTCATGTCATTGCTGTTAACAACTGAGTAATATTCCACTGTGTAAATGTACCATGCTTCCTTTATCCATTCTTTGGTTGAGAGATATCTAGGTTGTTTCCAGTTACTGGCTATTACAAATAAAGACGCTATGGACATAACTGAGCAAGTATCCTTGTGGGATGGTGGAGTATCTTTTGGGTATCTGCCCAGGAGCAGTCTAGCTGGGTCTTGAGGTAGAACTATTCCCAGTTTTCTAAGAAACTGCCAAATTGATTTCCAAACTGGCTGTACAAGTTTGTACTCCAGTCAGCAATGGAGGAGCATGACCCTTGCTCTGCATCCTCACCAGCATGAGCCGGCACTTGAGCTTTTGATCTTAGCCATTCTGATGGAGGCAAGATGGAATCTCAGAGTTGTTTTCATTTGCATTTCCCTGATGGCTACGGACATTGAGCATTTCTTTAAGTGTTTCTCTGCCAACAGAGATTCCTGTCGAGAATTCTCTATTTACATCTGTACCCCATTTTTAAATTGAGTTGTTCTGTTGATGTCTAATTTCTTGAGTTCTTTATTTTTTTAAAAAATTACTTATTTGTTTTATGTATGTGGGTACACTGTTGCTGTCTTCAGACACACCAGAAGAGGGCACCAGATCCCATTACAGATGGTTGTGAGCCACCATGTCATTGCTGGGAATTGAATTCAGGACCTCTGGAAGAGCACTCAGTGCTTCTAACCGCTGAGCCATCTCTCCAGCCCCCTCATGAGTTCTTCATATATTTTGGATGTCAGCCTTCTGTTGGATGGGGGATTGGCGAAGATCTTTTCCCATTCTGTAGGCTGCCATGTTGTCCTTTTGATGATGCGCTTTCCTTACAGAAGCTTCTCAGTTTCCTGAGGTTCCGTTTACTAAGTGTTAATCTTAGTGCCTGAGCTGTTGGGCCAAAACCACCTGGCCCTGGGCTCTTTTTGCTGTTGGGAGACTTTCAGTGACTGCTTCTGTTTCCTTAGGAGACATAGGTCTATTTAGGTTGTTTATATAATCTTGATTTTAACTTTAGTTAAGAGGAAAAGGGAGACATAACAACAGACACCTAGGAAATCTAACGAATCACTAGGTCTTTAAATACCTGTTCTCCACAAAATTGTTCATTTCTCTTAGAGTTTCCAATTTTATGGAGTACAGGTTTTTGAAGTAAGGCCTAAAATGATTCTTTGGATTTCCTCGGTGTCTGCCTCTTTTCCCTTCTAATTTGTTAATTCGGATATTCTCTCTCTGCCATTTAGCTTGGCTAAGGATTCATTCATCCTTTTGGTTTTTCTCAAAGAACCGACATGTTTTGCTGGTTCTTTGTATGGTTCTCTTTGTTTCGGTTCTCTTGACTTCAGCCCTGAGTTTGATGTTGTCCACCCCTCTTGGGTCCATGTGCTCTTTGTGTCCTAGAGCTCTCAGGAGTGCTATTAAGTCATAGTATGAGATCTCAGTAACTTCTTTATGTAGACATGTAGTGCTGTGAACATTCCTCTTAGCACTACTTTCATTGTGTCCTGTCAGTTTGAGTGTGTTGTATATCCATTTGTATTGGATTTTAGAAAGTCTTTAATTTCTCTTATTATTAATCATTCTATTCATTTACATCTCAAATGACATCCCACTTCCCAGTTACCCCTCCACCAACCCCCATCTCATCTACCTTGGACCTTAATTTCTTTATTTTTTCCTTGACCCATGGTCACTGAGTAGAGAGTTGTTCAGTGTCCATGAGTTTGTAAGCTTTCTAGTGTTTCTGTTGGTGGTGTTTAATCCATGCTTTAACCCATGGTAGTCTGATAAGATGCAGGGGGTTATTTCCTTCTGTGTTCTTGCATCTACTGAAATTTGCTTTGTGACCAAGTATATCATCAATTCTGGAGAACGTTCCCTGAGGTGCTGAGAAGATATATTCTTTTGTGTTTGGGTGAAATGTCCTGTAGATAAATGTCTGTCAGGCCCATTTGAGTCTTATGTCTGTTAGTTCCATTATTTCTCTGTTTATTTCTGTCTGGATTACCTGTCCATGATCAGGTGGTGGTGAGAATGGGAGGTTGAACTTTCCTGCTCTTAATGTGTGGGGTTTGATGTGTGATTTAAGCTTCAGTGATGTTTCTTTTACGAATGTGGGTGCCCTTGCGAGCATGCTTCCCTTCTTTTGGTTTTGCTGCTGTGAAATTATTTATTTTCTGTGTTTTCTTGGGTGTAGTTAACCTCCTTGGGCAGAAGTTTTCCTTCTAGAATCTTCTGTAGGGGCTAGCTTTGTGGATAGAATTGTTTAAATTTGGTTTGGTCATAGAGTATCTTGCTGTTTTCCTCTACGGTGATTGAAAGGTATAGTAATCTGGGCTAGCATTTGTGATTTCTTAGACTCTGCAAAATATCTGCCCAGTCTCTTCTGGCTTTTGGAGTCTTTGTTGAGGAGTCAGTGTAAGTCTAATAGTCTGACCTTTTGTTACTTCCTTCGCCTTTTCTCTTGCAACTTTTATAAAGTATTCTTTCTCTACTGAATATTTAGTTTTGATTATTATGTGACAAGGGGATTGTCTTTTCTGGTCCAACCATTTTGTGTTCTGTAAGCTTCTTGTATGTTTTATAGGTATTACTTTATTTAGGTTAGGAAATTTTTCTTCTATGACTTTGCTAAAAATATAGTTTCTGGGCCTTTGAGCTGGGAATCTTTTCCTTCTTTGATTCCTACTATTCCTAGGTTTGATCTTTTCGCAGTGTCCCAGATTTCCTGGATGTTTGGTGTCAGTAACTTTTACATTTAACATTTTCTTTGACTGACGTATCAGTTTCTCCTATTGTATCTTCTACACCTCAGATTCTCGCTTCCATCTCCTGTATTCTGCTGGTGATGCTTGTATCTGTAGTTCCTGTTCTCTTACTTAATTTTCCAACTCCAGGACTCCCTCAATTTATGTTTTCTTTATTGATTTTTTTTTCTGTTTTCAGGTCTTGAACAATTTTATCAATTTCCTTTAACTGTGTGACTATCTTTTCCTATATTTCTTTAAGGGATTTATTTTCTCTTTACAGCCCTCTATCATAAGATTGGAGTTAAGGTCATTTTCCTACTCTTCAGCAGTGCTGGGATATCCGGGGCTTGCTGTAGTAAGATAGCTGGACTCTGATGGCGCCTTATTGTCCTGGCTGTTGTGTTCCTATGCTCTAGTCATCTGGGTTTGTGGTGATTATAGGTTCAGGTGCTGATTTCTGAGTTTATCTTTGTTAGATGGGTGAGGGTTTTTTTTTTGTTGTTGTTGTTGTTGTTTGTATGTTTTCCCCCTTAGTTTTGTTTCTTTCCTGGTCTTCAGTGGCCTGGGGTTCTGGTGACCAATGAGTCTTCAGGTCTAATAGGATGTCTCTGCTGGACTTTTTTGTGGCCTGTGTGACTTCTGGGGTTTGGGTGGCAGCATTGCCTCTGTGGTCCCGAGAACCTGTGTGGCTTCCAGAAAAGCAAAGGTCTTTTGTTCAAGTTGTGAGTCAGAATAGGTAGCCCAGAGAATGAGGTGCAGGTTATGGCTGTTGGATGTGCTTTAAGGGGAGCTGGCAGGCATATGCTGGGGTCTTACCTGGGGTCCCTGGTACTGGCATGGCCTCCAGGAAAGCAGGCAGTTGTGGGCCAGAATATAGAGCCCAGGGGACGGGTACAGTTTACAGATGTTGAGGGTGCTTTAAGGGGAGTTGGCAGGCATAGGCTGGGGTCTTACCTGGGGTCCCTGGTACTGGCATGGCCTCTGGGAAAGCAGCTGAACTTGTGGGACATGTATGTCTTTTATTTTGTCTCTGCTAGCTTTAGTGGTAGCATTGAGATTATAAAATACTTTGTACAGGAGGCTGGAGATGGCTCAATGGTTAAGAGTCCTCTTTTCTCTCAGAGGACTGGCATCCAGTTCCAAGCACCCATGATGGATGGATGAACAGCCACCTGAAATGTCAGTTTCAGAAGACCCAATGCCATCTTCTGGCCTCTACAGGCACCAGTGCCCATGAACACAAGCCTGCTTTGTTTTGATGCAGGGCCTTAGGTAGCCAAGGCTGAGCCTAAACTCCCCATGCTTCTGTCTGTGCCTCCCAAGTGCTGTGATAACAGGCTGGTGCCACGTGCCTGGCTCGGTTGTGGGGTATCTGGGTGTGACCTGGGGAAGCGTCTCATTGCACACATCTGGAGAGCTGCAGCTGTGATTTCTCACGTTTGCACACACCCTTTCTCCATCCTCTTGCTCTGCAGCTCCAGCAGCACCATCCTGGCACAGCTACTCTCTCAGAGGCCTGCTGATGTGGATGTGATCTTTCCTGTGTGGTCCAGCTGATGTTCTGATCACCTTCACTGACCTTTCACTTTGCTATTGAACCAATCATGTTGTTGTTTTCTTTCATTTAAAAAAAATGTGTGTGTGTGTGTGCATGACCGCCTGTAGGAATCCATTCTCTGCCACCATTGGTTCCTTCTTATTCTGTTTCTAGAGTGTCAGTGACTGACAGTTCAGTTGGGGTCAGAGGGCATCAGTTTAGACGTCCTTGGATGTTCGCATGCTAACTTCACATTTCATCCTGGTTGTTATGCTGTTCTGTCTGGTTGGAAACTCACTGGCAATGCTATTTTTGTCTTAGCAGCAGAAATTGCTCTGTAGATTCAGCCACGAGTTGAGACTCCTGCTTCAGACCTGGGTCAAAGGTTCCCAAGTGCTGTGTGACTCTACCTGGTGTGTCCCTGCCCCTGGGCTCAGGCTGGCTGGGATGTGAGACTTTGAGGTCTTTAGTATGCTGTCAGATCATCCCATGTCTGCACAGCGAGGTGGGGTGACAGAGCCAAGGTATGCATACATGGTTCTATGGGCTTGCATTCCCCAGGCGCCCCCAGATCAGTATCACATCAGGACCTTCTGGCTTCCTCGCTCTCCCATGTCCTGTCCGCTGTGAAGCTGTCTGTGTGAAGCTGCATGTCAGAAGCCAACACTGTTAAAGCAGAGGGAGGAGTCTCAACTGCAGTCTCCAGTTAATAGCTGCTCACACCACCGCTGAGGGGCCATGGGCCTGTGGCTTTGGGCACACCAGAACGGAAGCTAAGGAGTGGGAAACCCTGTTCAGCTTTCTTTATGCCTATGCTCATGTCAGCCGCAACGGATGGTATCATGTCCACTCTCTTGGGCACTTAGTTGTCCCTGTAGTTTCCATTTGTGTTTCCTAAGCAGGCTTGTGGGAAAAGGTCATTTCATTGAAGCTTAAGGGGCGACTTCCTGAAGCACAGCCTCTGTTGCACCCCCTCTGTGTGCGCCCCCTTTGCATCCATCACATGTGAATGCAGTCCCCTTCAAGGGGCTATGGCAAGCAGTGGGTGGGCCTAGACATAAGTCATGTAGCCTGTAAGTTTGTGTTTACTCTCACCATTTCCAGCCATCTTTATGTGCAGTTCTGTACGTAACCACGGTTAATGGCAGTCAAACTGACAGCTGGTTTCTGGCACACCAAGAAGAGGAAGAGGGTCTCAGTGGAGGTGCAGACCCTCCAAATCCTGAGGCTCATCCTGAAACTGAGAGACACTAGTCCTGCTTTAGTTGCTATGATCAAATGGAAAGGCAGGGAATTCTTGAGTAGTGGTGGTGACCTGAGGCCAGCCAGCACCAGTTTCCTGAGGACAGGAGCGAAGCAACCGGAATTTGTGGGGTTCATTATCCTCCACAGTGTTACCTAGAACATACTCAATGCTTACCTTGCCAAGTGACTATGGACCATTGTATGCCTGACCCTCGTCTAACAGCAACAAGAGAGGGATGGGCCAACTGAAGCTGTCTTCTTGCATTTCAGGTAACGTCCAATGAGAAGCTCCTGGAAAGCCTCAAAAACACCAGCAGCCTTCTGCAGGCCCTGGAGCGCCTGGCTCCAGCTCACAGGTATGAGGGGCCAAGCAAATGCTCTGAACCATCTTTGCTCCCCTCCCCCATCCTCACATATGGGGGGTCAATAACGTGTGGCCTGTCACTATACAGTTGGGCGCTTCCCACTGGGGAAGAACCACATGCCTGACCGTGGAAGACCATGGAAGTATCAGCAGAGGCAGTCTTGACCCTGACAGCTTCACCAGGCTGCCTCCCTTAGTCCTTCTTTAGTGGGATCTCACACGCAGCAGCTGACAGTGTAGGGACAGCCCCAACTCCCACCTCTCACTGGACAGTGTGTTGAGAACATCTGAGAAGTGATGCCTATGGACTAGGGGTTATGTCACCCAAGGAGTATGTCATATACACTGAAGGCAGACATGGTATCTCAGCGATGATGACGCTTGGCAGAGTGACAGCCTCTAGTGATAGGTACCCAATTTGGAAAGCAGGGCTATGGCTGACAACCCCAGCAGTCAGTTCAGTTCTGTGTCCTGGCTAAGATGAGACCTGGTGAGCATAGAGCCCAGGGAGATGGCTCTGGTCCCTGCAATCCCTGCCCTGGGGAAGGAAGAGCCACTGCTAAGGGGAGCCCCGCCTTCACTGGTATCTGGCATTGGTATCCATTTGAAGGAAGCTGTAGCTGTGGCCCTGCAGGGTGGATGCTATGCAGCAGCTCACGCCCAGTCCTGGGAGGTTAGGAAGAGGCTGGCTTGGATGGCAGGGTCCTTCTCATCTGCTGGGACCCATGGTGTGAGGCAGAGGCCAGGAACAGCCACCAGTGCTGACCAGTGCTCAGGGTGGCTAGGCCACTGAACAGGGCTCCCTAAAGCCCTTCCTGCCAGCCATCCGGGCCTCCACACCTGCTGAAGCGGTCTGCCTTGAGACCAAAGGTAGCTTATTTTCGTGCTAGATCAAATGTGTCCAAACGAGGCTTAACATTCTGCAAGGCTGTGACCTTTCCGCCCACACCCAGGACACAAGCAGACCTTGCCTTGTCTCTCAGGGTTTGTTCAGATGTCCCCACCTGCAAAGGCCGGATGAGTGGGTGGCAGTGCTCTGCTCAGACTGCCCTGCCAGGAGGCTGGCCTTCCATCCATGCCAGCCCTTCTGGGGCTTTGGTAGGCAGTGTGACCCCACAGGAGGACTGGCCTGGACTCTACCAGAAGCAGGCCAAGTTCAAAGACATTCCACCACCCCTCAGGGCCTTTGATGCACAGAACAGGAATGCACGGCACTGTCTCCGGGTGGCAGTCCTGTCCACTAGACTGCAGCTTTCATGCGGCACCCCACCAGCCCACCCGATTATGCGCCACCATAGTCTAACTTTCTCTTCAGGGGGCTGCCTAGTGTCATACTTTTTTTTCGTTCCTAGCCAGGTTTACCTGTGTCTCAAACAAAACAAAGTTCCTATTTTAAGCTCCTAATTGCCCACTTGCAGTCTCCGAGGATTATCCCGCAGTGCATGGTGGTGAGGGCCCACAGTGGACAGGAGCTAGCAGTGCAGAGCAAGAAGGGGTTAGAGTGGGTATGAAGAGGGTTAGGTACCAGGGGCTGGGCAGGCTGGCTACACCTGTCCACCACCCACATAGGCAGACTCAAATGGCTGGTGGTGCCCAGGGCCTGAGGCTGAGGTACAGCTGAGAGGCACTGGCCCAACTGAGGACTTTGGTAATGAGACTCTTGATATGTAGGCTTTCAAGGCCCAACCCTCTTACAGGGGAGGTTCGACCCACATACACATTACCCACCACTCTGCTCTTCCACAGCTCACCCGTGGATACTGTCGTGGCTTCGTTGGCCCTGGAACTCCTCCAGGCTGCTGGGCATTAGACAAGGCCATCCTGTGGCTCCCATCCACTGCACAGCGTGGTCAGGTCCCACAGTCCTTTCTCACCAGCCTCAAGTGGAGCTAATAAAATCGATGGGCCAGAACCTGATGTCTCCAGCACTGTCACTGGGATAACTAAGCTATTCCTCCTTACGTGGAGGTCAAGTGGCCTCCACTCAGGTGAGCCGCAACCCTTAGCAGCAGCTAAGGGGCAGACTTGTCTAAGCCCCACTTTCCTCTGGTATTGCATGGCTACTTCCTTTCCAAGGACGGAGAATTCCAAGAATCCCAGGGAGACTCGAGTGAGACTCACATGCAAAACAAGTTCAGTTTGCTCGCAGGAGTGCAGGACACTAGAGTCCAGCAGCTGTGGGATGCTGATGTCAAGGCAGATTTGTGTCTCCCAATTGCCCCCTCATCCCTTAAAATCTCTGCCATGTGCTAAGTGACAAGTCTGGTGGACACTGAAGGATGAGGGACTGCTGTGTGGGGAGGCCTGTTTGAGCCAGCCCTAGACAGAAAGCTGGGACCTCTGGGACTTCTTAAGACTAGGTTTCTGACCCACTTGCTACTCCCAAGAGAACAGACATAGCTGGCCCATTTGTACTCCAGGATATTTCTCTGGGGAGGAGGTGTGCACATACGAAGCAGCCAGCCCAGGTCCGGCGGGCGGGCAGAGGACTCCCTTCTATAGCAGGGAAGCTGGTTCTACTGTCACCAGCATCCCTGCCTTGACATAGTGACCTGGAGAGCCTGCCAGCTCCCATTTAGCTTCATGATGAAAACAGCCATACCGTGCCAGGCCCTCCTCCTGCCTAGAAGGCTCCTTGGCATGGCTGGACTCAGGGTTTCACTGTCCTAGGTAGGCCTTGGATGGGGTGAGACACAGAATCACTAAGGATTTTAAGCAGCTAGGAGTGGTGTCTAACAGGCTGTGTGTCCATGTGGACCCGGCCTGGCTGCATTATGCAGTGACGTGGCTGAGTGTTCTTAGGGAGCAGCAGGTTCAGGTCTTAGCTCCCCTCTCTGTCCAGTCCTTGAGTTCTGGGGTCTTGCCAGGAACTGCTTCAAAACAATGGGACATTCCTCTTCCTCTCCCCTTTTCAGAACATAAAGCAATCTAAACTAGGAAGGCTTTAACATTCCACACCATTCTGTCAGGTGGCTTGTTTACAGGCAAGGGGTCTGGGGTGTGAAGCAGAGTTGCTATCTTGCTAGCCGCTGGGCCTGGCAGTCACCACCATCCAAGTCTCCCATCCCCCACTTCCCCCACTCAATGTGATATGGATTACAAACTACTGTGGAAACTTGGCAGGTGAGCACACTGGCTAGTGGGGGTAAAGAGGTAAGCACTGCTCCTCCTTTGCCCTCCCTCAAGAAAACAGACATAGCTGACCCCTGCCCTGAGCGCTACCATTGTGGTGGCCGTCAGTCCAGACTCAGGCTTCTGCCTGCACTGCAGTCTCATTCCCTAACTCCAGATGCCACTAAGCACAGCAGTCACAGAAGCAGAGGACCAGGCAGGAGGCTGCCCAGGCCTTATTTCCATCCCTCCAGTAGCAGCCCCCAGCTCAAGCCTTTGCCCTAAACCACAGCCTGAAAATAGGGGCTGGTTGTGCTGCCCCTCAGGAAATGGCAGTATGTCAACGGCCACAGCTGCCCTGAGGATACCTAGGTAGCTGTGGTCCCCTTCAGCTTTTCACATGTCCAGCTTTTGTTTTCTGCATGCATCACAAGACACTGGGCTGGCATTTCCTGTGCTCTGGTCCAACAGAGAGCTGCTGAACAAGGTAAGTGAAGGACTTGCCCCCCCAACCCAGTCCCAGCCAGCTCACAAATGGCCTTTATCTCCTTCCCCAGACACTGAAAAAATATAGTGTACAAATAAATTCCCTGATACCTGACATGGGTGCAGACAAGAGCAGCCACAGCCCAGGTGGCTCAGCTACAGCAACCTCAGCCTCCCCCACACCAAAGGCAGCACAAGGGAAAAAACATTGGCCTGACTCACGGAACCCTGTGCAGCCGGTAGTCGCTTGTTTTTGTAGGTAGTTATGTTCAAGACCTCATATACCCAAGGCCAGCAGCCACGAACTGCCTGTTCTCTGCTAGTCTATTGCTGCACTTCAGTGGTTTCCTCTCAGCTCAGCCATGCTGGATTCTCTGCTACTGAATGCTCACTCACCAAATGGTCATGTGACAGCTCGCTTAGCTGTTGGGAGTTGCTATTACCCACAGTGCTCTCTGCCTTTGGCAGCACCTCAAGCTCTCTGGCTTACAGTGTGCTGGTCCCACCCCAAATGGACACGAGGTGTGGCTTCTATTGTCATGAAGATCTCTTGGAAATACAAATGGTACTGTTCCCAGGCTCTCCTTTGAGAAACCGTGTGCATGTCCACCGCAGTGCATGTGTGAAAAGGCACTGCTCTCTGGGGTCGGTTGCCTTCCACCCTGTTGAGGCAGTGTCTTTTTATAAAATCACCATCCCATTTTCATTACCTGGGCACCACTGCTGCATGTAGAAGGGGAAAGTTGGTTCCCTCTCTGCTACCTCCATCATCCGGTGCCCAGACCTACAGAGCCATCTCCCTGGCCTGAGGCAAGGTCTCTTGTTTCTGCTGCTGGGCTCCACACTCTAGGCAGTTCTGCCATGTCCAGCGTTTTAAAAACAGGTTCCAGAGCTTCAACTAGGGTGGCCAGGCTTTCACTTGCTGAGCCAGCCTTCTCTGGGGCTGCTTGCTTGGCTTCATCACTGACTACAGAGACCTGTTACTTCTAGTGCTGGGGTTTGAGGAGTTAGGGGTAGGAGAATGGACAGACCCCATTCCACACGGACTTAGAAAATGTTGCCTTCTCCCCAGGTCTCACCAGTTTATAACTACTCAGGACACTACTTTCAGGAGGCAGTGTGGTGAAGAACACGCTCTAGAGAGAGGGCAGCCATCAGACCTGTCTGATCAAGAACAGTTGCTTATCTTACCAGCGCCTTCCACTATCAGGACCCAGATCAAAGCACCTACCTCATCTGTGCCCATTCCCCTTTGGCATGGCTGCTGCAGAGGAGTCAGGTGACAGCTCAAAACTGGAGCTGCAGTCAGAAGAATGTGCCCTTTGGAAAGCCCTATCTCCCCTTCACCTGTATGTGTGTCAGAAACGGGAACACAGCTGTTTAGGAGCTCCCACCTACAGCATTTCTTCACAAGTGTGGGTACCTGCCAGCATCCTGTGCACCTCACACCCCCAGACATGCCGTCTGTGAATGCTGCCCTACAACTGCCACCACTGCCTGTGATTCGTGCTTGCATCTCAGACAGCATCTATCTGCATGGTTTCTGTCCCTTCGCCTGTTAGGGACGGACCTCTGCAGTTAGGACTTGGCTCTACCCTTGTGCTTCTAGGTATGTAGGAGCACTGTTTTACAGACACCCTGCTGTGGTCCTTCATATAAGGGTGACTGCAGTAAAGCTCTACCCTGACCCAGATCCAGTCTGGATCCCAGTGGGTATCTCTGAGTACTTCCTCACAGGACCTTCCTCCTCCTCCTGTGGATTTTGAATTTAACAACCACAATCTTAAAATCCAGGAAACCAAATAGCTCTCTAAAGCACAACACATTCTCAGTTTTCAGAAAACCCAACCATGAGCTGTTACAGGTCTTTGTAGGAAACGTACAAAGCCTGCTTGACAGACCCACCACCAAATGACAGCTCCTCTGGCAGGCCACAGGGAAGGCAGCCCATTCTGGTTTTGATTAAGATCACATAGTTACTGGCTCAAAGGAATAGGGTTGCTCTCTCCAAGGGAGCCATGCTATCAATGTTGTTTAAGTCCACACCCAGGCAGAGCTTCCCTACTGCACAGTGGGAGGGATGACAGCAGCCAAAGAAGGGCTTATTCAGCTTCCAGCTTTAGTTACTACTCAGTGTAGCACAGACACTACTGCAGGAAGTGCTTGACTAATTCCTGGGAGAGAGGATGAACTGAAGGAGGACTGGTTACACAGGCTTGCTCAGCCCTCTGGTCAGAAGGGCAGCCAGACAGTGACAATATTCAAGGTCGACAAACACGCTCCCCTCCTCTGGTGTGCCTGGGTTTTGGTGTGACACTGCTACGGGTCACTAGCATTCCCATCCAGACTTGCTCCTTCTCTACCCTGACAGCCTGGGCACCTGATGGTGTCCCTTCCCGGGGCAAGCTGGACACCTTCATTGCCCTCAGCAACCATCTCAGGACAAACAAACAAAAAATGACACAAGCGAATGAATTAAAAGTTTAATTCTGAACCATTTTTATAACCGCATCTGTTGAAGCATTGTATCACAGCAGGTTACAACAACTTTGGGATAAAAGGCAACTGGTATACTGTCCAAAACAAGGCTCAAATAACACCTCTTACTGATTCACCCTACCGCACGTATCCCCGATAAAGTTTTTGTTCAAAAACATGAAATAGATCCACCTGCTTATTTTAAGCATATTAAAAAGGAAACTAATCGGACCATTTCTATCTGTCTATTTATACAAAAGGCTACACAATGTCACACGTCTCCAGGTTACAATTAGCGTGATTATGAATTAGTGTTCTACACCATTACTCAGAAATCAGAAACTGCTGTAGCAGGTTCACTAGAACATAACACTACGAGACTTAAAACTAACAGTTACTGCAAAAAAATAAAAGCTACTTCAAAGCAAGCAAAGTCAGTACCATTACAGATATTTAAAAAAAAAGAACAAGCAAGGCTAGGGTTTGGTAACGCCACCTTGTGATCCATTCGTGTGCATTCTTCACTGCGTGAGTCACTCCCCAAATCCATTTGTATTGTTACTCCTCGACCAAAAAGGACCAGAACAAAAAGTTTACTTCGACTGTTCCCATAGGAAACTCAGCTTGGTTAGTGTGTCAGGCACTTTCTGAGATACCAGCCCACCCCTCGAGCCCTCTCAGCAACTCTACAGGCCAATCACAATGCAAGTTCAGACAATACAGCTGTATATAGAGAGAAAGGCTGCTATTAATGTTGAAACAGCAAATGTTACTCATCTGAGTATAACGCTGCAAAAGCTGTGGCAAAAACATCAAAGTGAGAAACTTCCACACATGAACATCTCCTTCCAAGGTTATTTATCTGTTTTGTGGCAGATTTACAAACAGGCCTAAAACCACTCCCACCCTACCAAGTCTTTCTGGAGTTCTGCAGGCAGAGTAAAGTATTTACCCACACTGGCTTTTATAAGCTTTCTTACCTAAAGGACGATTTACAGGTCAGTATCAAACCAGGCCAGCTGATTGCTATCACCTGGGGGCAGCCCATCCATGAGGTCCTGGGCATGTCCCAGATCAGGCAGCCCATCAACTGGATAGTCAGCACCAGGGTGGTGGCCACCCATCTCATGTTCCATCATAGGGTCCATCCCCAAGGCATCCTGGCCGTATCCACCAGAGTGAAAAGAACGGTAGCTGGGATCTGTAGGAGTCAGGGCGTCCACAAAGACGGGCAATGGAGAGAGGAGAGACTGATTAGCTGTGGTAAGGACATCTTGCTGGGAACACTGCTTCCTAGGCTCCTCTGTTGGTAATCACACAGAGCCAGGCCTCACACAGCCCTGAGACTTGTCTACCTCACAGCAGCAGCAGCAGTGTGCCTTCAGCACTGGATTCTGACCCTGCACCCATGAGCCAGTGGCAGCAGCTTACTATGCCTGACCTGAGAATGCAAAGTCTGACCTGCTTGTCACAGATCAGGTGAGGAGCCAGACAATCCACAGCTCCTAGAATAAAGCCTCTGGGATAAGGTAATGGCAGCAGCATGTTGGTCAAATTTGGATACTTTTCCAGAAAGCTCTGATGGATCAGCTATGAATCACCCATCCTAGACCACCCTCTATTTTCCAAGACAAAGGCATGATGAAGGGTTGTGTGACCAACGAAAAGCCAGGCGACAGGGCTGGCAGGAGGAGCATGCCCTGGTAGCAGGCCACGGCCAAGCTCCCTGTGCTCCACACTGCTGCTGACTCTGGAATTCAGTGACCATCTTTAAATGCAACTACCTCTTCCTCCAACCCAGGTTCCCAAGCTTGACAAGGGCTTTACAACATACCATCCTGGCGATATCCAAGGGCTTCTCCCTGGGCACCAATGTCCAGTCCAAGATCAGCAGTCTACATAAATGGGTACAGGAAGAACAAAATTTCATACCCACACCTGAGTGTTTATAAGATCACAGAAGACAAAGACCTCAAACTGCATGTAGCATTAAACCATTCACTCATTGAGTGAGTATGTGCACATGAGAGACAATGGCTGTTCCATCCAAGGATACATGTACAGAAATATTGCTCCAATACTGAGTGCACAGTGGCAAATGACAGTCTGAGCATGAGTAGCTGGAATAGCAAGGCTGCCATTACCCAGACAAAGGCAGCTGTGGGAACAGGCTTCAGGACGTAATGGGCAGGGGAATGGCAAGGGCTCAGGCTGGAACACATTACGATACCTACTGAACACCCAGCTCCCACATGACTCAGTCTGAAACCCAAGACTGCGCTCAGTGAGCGTCACACGCTGAGATCTGGGCTCTAGTAGGGAACTATGGGGTGTTTAAAATATACTTCTAGGGAGGTTTACTACAAGCAGTGATTCAAAGACTATCTGTACTGAAGACAATTACTAACAAATTCAAAGAAAAGCAGACGGTATATAAACAGCATATTGATAAACCGATTCTCAATTAACTATTCAGCAGATTGCTTTCCCTCTCATCCTTGGAAGACTCATAGCCCTATCTCACCTACGCTCCTATGAGTTCTGAGGGAGACTGTGTTCATGCTAGCTGTAGTCAGAGCCCAGTGAAAGCACTGACTCGTGCAATGCTGGCCTACCTCATTCCAAGCCATTGGCTCTGTCCTGAAGAGGGAACTGGTCAGCTCGACCGAAAGCCGTTTCTTGTAATCCTGTGGCTTGTCCTCAGACATTCGGAATAGAACAGCAGCTGCGTATGTTGCTGGAATAGAAAAAGAAAAGAGTCCTGGAGGCCAGGCCCATCCCCCAGTGCATAGGCAGCTAATGGACTGGGCTCCTCTGCTTACCCACGCCTTCGTTCCTGGAGTGGAGTAACTCTGTCAGGGGAGCTGTGGCTCCCTCAGCTTCGATAGCCTCTGCAGCCTCCTTGTCCTGAGCAAGTTCACAGAGGACCCCTGCAGCTACTCTCTGGATATTCTCAATGGGAGAATAAAGCAACTATGGAAAAACATAAAAACAAGACCCAATTAAACCCAAAATAAAGCATGGCATGGGCCCAACTGTGGCACAAACTTGACCAATGTGGAGTATCAGCAGCCCCCACTTGGCTGTGTGTGTTTCCTACTCTGTGTTCCCAGGAGCAGGCTGCTCCTGCAAAGGATTTCTAGAATTGTTCTCTGGTCGTCCCTCCCCCAAGGTGGGAGTCCCAGTGCTCCTGACTAAAAAGGAAAGGCTTCTGGTCTCTAATCCAATGTTTAGGAACTCAAGTCTGGAAGGCAGTCACCTGAAGCCAACGTACCTGCACAAACAATGGAATGGTATTGAGTCCTCGGATTACAATCCGGTTGTGAACATCCCGAGCAAGGATGTGGAGAGCTCCAGTACACCCTTCAACTATTTCCTCCATGCGGACGCCCTCCTAGTAGGAGAAAAGCAGTTAACAAGCTGGCACTCTGAGTAGCAGCTGCTAGCTACTTCTTTGCATTGTCTCCAGAGGTCCTCACAGCTTGCTCAGTGCTCAGGTGAATATCTCTGAAGGCTCCCAGCAGAGGCCTTCTCCCTGCACAGTGCCATGTACAGTGAGCAGCTTTCCTGTGCTGTGACTTCCACAACTGCAGATTAACCAACCACACATCAAATGCAGCTGCATAAAAGCCTACACCTGTGCAAAGCGCAGCGTGCCCTGTCCGTTACTCCCCAAGACTCACTCTCGCATGCACCCTACAGGGGGTGAACAAGGGCATACTGTGAATTCTTGCACGAGACTGGAGCTTCTGCAGATACAAACCCCACAGGCACTGAGGACAGTGACTGTTCAGCTTCCCTATCCTTCCAATGCCAAAGTTGGCTTTCTCACTGCATGGCAGAGCATCAACCGTCCTGGGTAAGAGGTGAGTGGACGTGGGCCATTCTAATGGTTCTTTCTTTCCACTTGTTCTTACATGTATCTGGTGAAAACTTCCCTTGACTTTATTCCTACAGTTAAAAATCAGCAGTCTGTATATCTGCTTTCTGATCTACAACTATGTTTTGACTCTGCTACTTTTATAGTCAACTTGATTTTTATGAGGACATAGAATTTTGTTGATGGACTACATAGGCGGCAGCACCTTAATATGAAGCCACCCTATGGGGAGGGGCCAGAAACAATAATACTGTTTGTGCAAACGCACAAAACCACCAGCAGTATGGGGTTCTAAAACCTGTTGTGACAGGCTTCTTCTTGTTTGCTGATGTGGAGAAAGAACCTGGTCGAGTCGGATACAAGTATGGCTGTGGTAGATTTCCTACATCGGCACATGCAGTCAGGATCTATCCCACACCAGGACATTACACTCCATGTCCCTTTTTAAGGCTAACCAGGGAAACATCACCAGAGCTTGTCAGAGTGTCTCTGGAAACTAACACAAGTTAGGTTTTTCCAGTCATTAGCAGCCCTTCAGCCAAGGATGGGGAGGTAGAAGACAGCACATGGGGGTTACACTCCCCCCACCCCTTATAACAGCCACGTGTCACAAAGATCTACCTACCACAAACTGCTGCTGGGTTCCACCCATGGAGGTGCGCCGTTGGGTGTCCTGATGCGCTCGTACAAGCAACTGCACCAGTCGTGGAATCGCACCCTGCTCCCGCAAAGGCGCATGATTTGCTGGGCAAAGGGCAAGGTTTCGAATCAATCCAACAGTTGCCTACAGAGGAAAGAATTAGTAGACAACAACAAAGCACAAGCAGCGTTGAGTAAATATATGCTCTGGATCCCACCGCCCTACTCCCAGCCATCCGTCCCAGCAGGGCACCCTGTTCTGACAGTTCACCTTTATCAGAGGCCAGTGGGATGGTGGGTGCAGGAGTTTAACCACAACAGGTAGTCCATAATGAAGGCGTACGGCATTCTGGGCCATCTCGGCTTCCTGATGCCGGCTGGTCAGATGACGAAGAGCACAGATGGCAGGCTCGGTGATGTCCTCCCTGTCCCCAGCACGAAGAACAGTGCGCACAAGAGCCTCAATGCCACCCACTTGGCACACCATCATCTTGTTTTTGTAATTATTGCAAGTGAGGTTAGAGAGAATTCCAGCTGCACAGGTGACCACGTTTATATCATCAGAACCCAGAAGCTGCACTAGAGTCCCCAGGAGGCCTTCCATCCCTTCCTGTTGAGATAAAAACACACTGAGTTCAGGGCTCACAGAGACCCTAGCACCAGAGCAGCAACTTGTGCACAACGTACCTGCTTAGTCGCTGCATCTGAAAGGTTTCTGAGAGTCCAAAGACAGTTTTGAACAAGTCGCTGACTCGGGTCTGTCAGGTGAAGGCCCAGTGCCTGCATCCCACCTGAAGGTCAGACATCAAAGGCAATGGCTCTTAGCTAGGCAGGCCTGTCAGCCCTCACAGTGTCCCGACTTGCAAAGCCTACTCTCCTCCTCCAAAGACTTTATTTCCTTCAGTTTTCTAGAATGTCACACAGCTTTTCTAGTCCACCTTGCCAGTGACAACTCATGTCAAATGGCTGCTGTTTCCTTCTACCGTTTACCATCGTCACCTGCAGGTAACATTCCTACCAACTCCTTTCATTCAGCCACTTCCAGAATGACCCTCCGCACCAGGTTGGTTGTGAGCTGGATAAAGCAGTTTATGCTTGCTTTGCTGACCATCACATGGTGTGCGCAGAGGAAAACACTGCAGTCGAGTCATGAAGTCATGTGAGTGGGAAGGCACTGCCTGCAAGTCTTGAAGTACAGATGTAAACCAGCGGGTGGACACCCTGGGACTCATCACGGGTCAGGCAAGCTGCACCGCAGTAGCTCAGTCAGTTGGGACGGCTTAAGCCTGAGTTTAAGGACAGTCTGGGCAACAGTGACAGGCCATAACAAGTCACTTAAAACACACCCCCTTCGGTAACTGAAATCACTTCTGAACGAGACACATTCTTATCTCTTTGTTCATCACTTACTTTGTGTCCTAAAATCTGACTTTTTAGGCTTGAATTTGTCACAACTTTAATTTAGTCTACCTTACTGACCCGATGAAGATGGTCTCTCAAATAATTCCTTCTCACAGTCACCCTCCAGCTGCTAGGCAGTGACTTGGGTTGAGGCTGATGCTCCACCTTTGGTAAATGGCTGGCTCCTTACTTTATATAACTATTAACTCTCAGAACATGCAACTTGCCCCAAATGCTCATCAGAAGAGCTTAGAAGACAGCAGGTCTGAGTGGTTAACAACCCATTAGGCTACTCTGAGACACCCCTCTTCCTTCCTGTCATAAACTCAGGCAGCTTCCCACCCTTAGCCTGGCTTTCCCCATGTCCTTCTAGCTGAATGTCACCTTCTTAAATAACCTTGTTAACAAATTAGCAAGGCCCTGACAGCTCCACTTAACCTGCAAAGTGCCACTGTTCTTGCCAAAGACCATTTCTCTGGTTTGCTGCTGCAGTCTCATGGCTGCTAAGTACTAGGACTGTTTCCCAATACTAAGGACTTCTACTTACTTGCTAGGTTTCTACGCCAGCTGTTTCCTTCAGTGGTTCCCACTGTGCAGCTGTCCTGCTCAGCAAAACTGCACAGCACACAGCTGCTCCTAGACGACCACCTCAGTTCTCAACCCTGAGGACCTGTAGCAGTGTTCTCCATGTGGTACCAACAGCACAGTCACTCCTGTGTACCAAGGCCGGGCCTAGCTCACTACCTGACACTGCTCAAGCTGTACTTGTACCAACAACCTCCTTGCTCTAAGACGCGGCCTACACAATGCTCTACACCTAGAAAGCATCTAAGCTCCCATGTCTCAAGCAAAAACAAGATTGCTGCTTCCCCCAAAGTGCCTGCCATGCAGCACTCCTTTTCTGGGGTGGCCTCCTCAGTAGCTGTCATTGTTATGTGCTGTCCACTCCTGTCATAACACACATTCCTCTGTTCTATTCTGAGACAAGGCCTTGCTAAATAACCCAGGAAGTCCTTCCTAGACCTCTTGACTCTGGCCCTGCCTAAGCGCTGGGGCTCCAGGCCTGTGCACTGAGCTCAGTCAGCACCTGCCTTTGTGATTTGTGCTCATCTTCACAAGACTAAGTAGGAACCAGTTTCCTACCACTCTATAGATGACTGCACGGTAACAGTGTCAATTACACTGCTTCAAATATTCTAAGTGCTGTAAGTATATTCCAGATTAACACATCCACATCAGAATGACCTGGGCATCTGAAAAGGTTCCATGCACATCCATCTCCAACTATCCCAGCTAACTATGGACTATCAATCTACAAGTTCACATTTAAACAAGCCTTATCGAGGTTCTGGAAAAACTGGCAGAGCCACCCATGTCTTTGCCAGGCCCATGGTTTCACTGTTAGCAACTCCTTCAGTCACCTGAAGTGCTCCCAACAGCACAAAGGTGTCTGTGGCAACCCTAAGCCTCATCCTCAGCACCTTTTTCTACAGAATGCCTTCATCACTTCCTTCCCGCTCCTCCTTGGGATCTGAAGCTTGGGTCAACAGTCTAGGCAGAAGTTAGTTGCTTGCTGAAAAAAAGCCAGAGAGCTGAAACTACTTTCTTGGGCCAAACCAAGAGGCTTGGACATAAACCATGTATTTTCTTTTCTTCTATCACTGAGGAGAACACATTAACAACAAATCTCAAAACGAAACCACTTCTCTACTAAGCTGCACTCTATATTCACAGGATTGCTAGCGAGGCCCAACCTCACATTACCAAAATCAAAACCAGAAATAAGCTTTATGGAACGATGTGTTTTTGTTGTCTCTAACAAAAAATCCAGTAACCCAGGGACAAGTGATCGCGTACTATGAGTGATCTCGGAATGCATGTACTCACCAGCTTCCACGATGGCTGGCTTGTTGCTAGAGCAGACAGACAGCACCTTTAGCACTCTGCTCGTGGTCCACAGAAGCTTCTCGTAAGTGTAGGTCCTCATGATGTTTACTAAGGCTTGGGGTCCACCACTGGCCAGAATGATCAGCTGGAGAGATATGGAACTGTAAGTCATGAGACTCAGGAAATGCTGGAGAACAGCCCATCACCGAGTTACTACACATGCAAGAACTTTAGCCAGCTTGCAATTAAATGTGTCTCTGGACCCTTCTGATTCAGTCTCCAAGTGGGGTCCCAAGTATGACTCCTGTGCTACAATTCTGCTCAAATCCAGGCACACCAACTCTTTCAAAAATACACCAGCTAGAGCTAGAGAGATGGCTCAGCTGTTAAAAAGAACTGGCGGCTCTACCAGAGGACCCAGGTTCAAGTCCCAGCACCTACATGGCAGCTCACAACTGTCTGTAAATCTAGTTCCAGTGGCTCTGACACCCTCAGACATACATGCAGGCAAAACAACAATACGTGAAAAAAAAATCATTGAAAAAAAATCATTAAAAAAAAAAAAAAATCAAGTCTGGCCACCTCTCCATAGTGAACACAGAAGAAAACGACCATGAAAAGCAGGCAGGGTTGCTGTAGTAGTGGTCAAAGTTCTGTCAGAACAGCCAGTTGAAAATGGGCACTAAGAGTCCATAGCTTCTGACTCTGATCTTCTATGCTATGTACCTAATGAGACCCTGCAGATACCCAATCCCTCATCCTTAAGGCCCTTGAACATCTCCACAGGCAGGTCTTATCCCATGCCTGTGTTTAAGATCGTACCTCCTGGACTTTGGTATGCCCAACAAAGCCTCACAGGATCCACCCAGCCCAGCTACAGCCTTAGCCCAAATTCTGTCTAGCACTGTGTCTCTTAACCTCTCTCTAGCACACCACCCGCCTTCCTCCTCAGGACTGTAGCAGATGTCATCCTCTCACTGCCCCCTCCTAGATAACACCTCACTTCTCCTCAAAGATCTCCACAAGACCTCAAAACACCATTTCCTCTGTATTCCTAGCCCCTCTTCTCTGCCCAAGTGTAAAAGCTCAGGAGGCCTGCTGCCCATCCCCTTCAGTGCTTAGCACCACACTACACACATGGAGAGTCAATGTCTAAAAACACAAAGGGTGAGTCAGACACACGTCTTTGAGCCTCCACACTGAGGAAACAACTCTTGTCACTCTACCTTGCTCTCTTGATTGCCGTAAGCTAAGATCTGAAGGCAGTCTGTTGTAATAGCCAAGAATTTCACGTTTGTTTTGTTGAGCAAAGCAACCATTTTCTGCAGCCCACCAGCTAAGCGCACGGCCATCTTAGCTCCTTCCTGGTGAAGCAGGAGATTGTGCAGTGTGGTGATGGCGTAGAACAGTACGGAATCCACCGGGGACCTGGGGAGAGGACAGCCTTTGTCAGCCACACCAGCACCCTTCTGCTTCCTACCCTCCAAGTTCCCTGACCATGTTCATACCCAAGCATCTTCACCAGTGCTGGGATGCCTCCAGACTTAAAGATGGCCAACAAGCCCTCACGGTGGTGAGAAAGGTTGTGTAGAGTCCCAGCGGTACAACGAGCTGTTTCTACATCATTTGTATTCTGCATGGTGCGTACAATGGCAGACACCATCTGAGGAGAGCGCATGATGGCGTGTCTGGAAGCTTCCTTTTTCGAAAGCTGATGAACCATAACTGCAGCTTTATTAACTACCACCTAGAATAAGGGATGAAGAAGCACCGTTAGTTCCCAAAACTTGACATGGGGCAGCCATCGGCATCCCCTGGAGAGCTTCCCTCAAAGTCAACGGAAAAGCAAGTGGCATCACTGCTTACCTGGTCCTCGTCATTTAGCAATTTTGTCAGCTCAGGAATTGCACGTGTGGCAAGTTCCGCGTCATCCTGATAGTTAATCAAATTGACAACGGCATGTTTCAGCATCTGTGATGGTTCAGCCAAGCGCTGCACATTAGTGGGATGAGCAGCATCAAACTGCGTGGATGGGATCTGCATGCCCTCATCTAGTGTCTCAGGGAACATGGCAGCACGGACCCTCTGAGCCCGAGTCATCGCGTACTGACCGTCAATATCTGGGAAAAGTAAATCCAACACTCACTAGGCACGTGAGACTCGGCTGCCCTCCACCTTCCTTCCAACCCACTTGTGCTGTGTCAGATATCACACAGCCTTGCCAATAGACTTCAAGGAGAATGTGGGGCTCACAGCTAGCTTCCAAACACAAATGCTCTTACCAGCTACTTGCTCTTGCGTGAAGGACTGGGAAAAGCCTTGCTCCCACTCATAAAGGACTTGGGAGGTGTCCACATCTTCTTCCTCAGGGTTGCCCTTGCCACTCAGGGAAGGAGCTGTGGTGGTGGCACCAGAATGGATTCCAGAATCCAAGTAAGACTGCTGCTGCCAGTGGCTGACAGCAGCTTTTCTGTCGGGCTCCATGGCCATGTCCAACTCCATCAGGTCAGCTGTAAAAGCAGAGCATGTTGGTACACTGAAAATGCCACCTGAATAAGATGTCTGTGACAATGACCCACTGACATGCTATTAGAAGGCAGCCAGGAGAGCAGAGTGAAGGCCAGTATGAGCTCCACGGAATGGGTAACCTAACAGCTCTTGGGCTCCAGAATCGCTCACCCACTAGATCCCATCCAGTGACTTGTTGATTATTTCACCAAGTCAGTAGTAGAGTGTATAAGAGAACAAAGGCGGTCTGGTAAGGCGGCAGGAGGAGCAGGGGCTGTGAGGCAGACCCCACCCCATAGGCAGCAAGGAAGCAGATTCCTCGGTGAGGAGCCTTGGCAGCTTCGAGTCACAAACCTTGAGTAGCCATTGTCCACGAAGCAGTGTCACAGCAGTTGGGCGCTGAGCTTCAGATACCCTGAAAAGATTCCATCAAGTCGTTACAATTGAAGCTTGATTTTTACCCCAGGTCACTGGGATTCTGCTACCTATATTAGGCTATTCCCCCACACATGAAAAGCCAGTTCACCATGGCATGGTCTGAAAATACAGACCATGCCACAGTTCCATCTCCACTGAGCTTAAGTTAGGGTTATGTCCAGGCAGCTCTTCTCAGGAGAAACACAGATTGTAGATACAAGGTGCTGCAAGAATTCTAAGCATTATTCCCCCAAACAACAACACCCTGGCAAGTCCACCAACAAGTGGAGCAGGGCCTTGCCCCAAAGGGAACTCTTCCTCGTCAGAGGCTTCAAGTCCAGGGCTGCTTGGTCCTTTCAAGCACACCTGCCAATTTCTTAAGGGACCAATCATATAATTCATATAACTGCCACTGTGGGAGAGTCTTCAATATCAAAAGAAAAAGCTCAAAAAAAGCGAACTCAGCAGAAGCAGATAGTGCTTTTAAAATGGGGTAAGGGATGCCACAAATACTTTAACCTGGTATTCCCATGAAACTTAGAACCAAAACCAGTAAGTTAAATATTAACCAAAGTTGCAAAATACTCCTGAAACACCATTGGGAAAGACCTCAGACATAAAAGAGAAGAAAATGGTGATGGATCCAGGAACCAACAAATCAAGGTTTCAGAAAACCCACAACGGTCTGAGGAGAGCCTGCCTAAGTGCTCACTCGGATGCCATGCTCACAGGCTACAGTGTGGGGCTCACAGCTTCTCTTGCATCTCCTTACGCAGTCTAAGGAATCTGTGTACAAATTTATCTTTGGGTTTTTTTTCTTGCTTTCTAAATGTATGTTTTACTTTTCCAGTTACCTATGAGCTCAAAGACCACCTGACTTTATCTATAAATGCTTCTTGTAGAACTAGTATAAATTTACACTAAGATAATTTCTCAAGTTCCCATCAGGATAAAATTATCCTATTTATCTTGTAAGAATTTTGAATTACTAACTGTGGATAAGGTCACTGCATAAAGTACATACATTATAAAACCACATGCCAAAATCCACTTTTTAAAAAAACGTGGAGAACAAGTCCAATTATTTAAAGAAAACACTGCTCTAATCCTGGAGTGTCATAACCTTTGGATTTATCTCCAGGATTTAAAAACTTACTAACCGTGTAACTCTGAAAGCTGGGATGGAGCCCTGCAGTGAGCTACAGTTCTACGGTTTCCCTGCTTACCCCCTTCAGCTGTATAGTCTGGAAGGAGGCTTCTAGAAGTGACCCTACTCTTCCAAAGCACACAGAATTAAAAAAAAAAAAAAAAGTCCTTACTGTTGTACTGATAAATTTTAGGCGCACAAATGGCCGAGAAACAGGAAGCAGAACGGTTATCCTCCTAATGACTACACCACCCACCCCACCTTCACCATAGTGACAGTTCGAGGAGTGTTTTAATTTGGTCAGTTCTATAACATCAATCCTGCAGTTAATGACACTTTGGGATTATATGAAATTGACCACTAAAGTATTTTTTCCAATAATAATCACGCACGTCACCGGTTATAACCCTGAATGTCAGTGCTACGGTGAACGACCACAGGACAACTGAATCCTGCCTCCTATTCCCGAATTCCTCACGTGCCTCTTCTAATACAAGAACATGATAAACACCTTAACATAGAAATTAAATTATTAAATTTTCTAAACTAATTCTAATGACAGGAATGCTAGCAGCACTGTGGCTTTTAAGGATAAAAAGAACATTTAAGCCATGATTAACAACACTAACTGACTGATAATCAGCATGGCTCCAAAAACTGACCGAATTCAGTCAATCCCAAGTCCACAGAAGGCACCGCACAAGCCACCCATTTCTCAAGGCCTTTTCAACAATGAACTGTGATCCCAGCCCGCTTTACCAGCCATCCCTGCCCACTACACAGTCTGCCACTTCCCAGCACTCACCCCCACCCTGCAAGTGCTGCTTCTGCCTGGCTGAAACCTAAACACTTGTTCTGTCTTGTCTGTCAGACCTTTAATGCGGCACTTTATTTTTATGAAGCACACATATGCACTGTACTTAAGTTCTCTGAATATGCAGATTTAGGACAAGTGTTCACACACTTCAATTTTACAATTAGAATTTTGCATTTATTGTCAGCCTCACCAAATGAGTACTCAAGATAGTACCAACTCTTCCGAGTGTAAACAAATGTTAAGATGATCCTTTATGAACACCACCAAGAACAGCCCAGAGCTGAGGAGCTGGTGAATGCTCAGGGAGGGAGAGTGCGGTTTCTTATATGATACGAACTCCAGGAGTAGGTCAACCATGTTCCAATGGATGGCCCCATGAGCATGAGTGCCATAAACTGGAACCCGTGAATCATTAACAAAAAACATGAAATCTGGAGTTTTCTGAGGTGGTAGGTAGGCCTGAGGAGTGAAGAGAAGGACTGCGGGTGAACAGGATCAAAGTACATCACATACACGTATATTACTATATACACGTATATTACTATATACATGTATATTATCATATACACATGGGAAGTTCCCAACAAAGTCATTGAAGCATTTTCCTCTCCAGCTCATCAATGCTCACTATCGTGTGATCCAGCAATGCTGTCACAGACACACAACAGCAGGTGTCACACCAGCTGCTTCAGTGAGGACAGCGCCAACTCTTTAGCAGGCTTTAGGTTTTATTTTAAAAATCAGATACAGTAAAACGGTATCACCTATAAAATGTTTATTAATCTGTGATGGGTACATGGGTATTTTGGTGCGGTATTATCTATACCTTACATAAAACTATACAAACAAAAAATAGATATTAGCATTTCAAATAAATATCAAAGTGTAATGTTATTTTGAAACTTAAAAGTTTCTGTACTTCTACACCATAACAATTATTAAAATGGAGTCATCCTGAGAGGAAAAACCAGTTTTCTCAACAAGTAACTGCATGGTTAACTCTCAAGGCCTTTGCCCATCAAGCATGTTTTGTAACTTAATAAGGCTTCAATATAATAACTTTAAAAGCAGCCATTACAATCATATGCAAAAAACTATTGGAATCCATTCATGACAGCATCAAAAGAAAGAAAACACAAGGGGAGGGGGTGCCGGGTCTGTGCACTGGGAGGTCTTGCTTTCTAATTAGAAAGGGGCCATGTCAGATGGCGGTGCCAGCTCTGGAATACGGCTAGTTCAATGTACTCAATAAAATTCTAGACTGATTTCTTTAAGTGAGACCACTTTACTCAGTTGATTTAGGGAAGCCACTCCAACACTTGTTCCACGTGCTCTATGAGCCTCCCTGAGCTTCCTCAGCGTTGGCATGGCTACGCTTCATGAAGGTGAGACTTCCTAGGCTTCACGGGCTCGTATTTCTGAGGCACTGAATAGTCTCATTTTCCCACAAAAGCAGACAGAAACAGAAAGCAAGTCTTCCAGACACCCAGAAAGAGCTAGAAGACTTGACAAAACATTCAAGAAACTGCCCTGTGATGCTAAAAGCTGTCTTCAACCTATTCTTCTCTACAGTAAACCCACAACTAAATTCCGTCAGACACCATTAAAAGTAAAAATCAAACTACTGTAAGCCATTAGGTATGTGTTAAAACTGAAGCCCATCAGAAAGCATAAAGGATGTGTGCACACCCACATACATACATACATACATACATACATACATACATACGCACGCCTACCAGTTAAAATGCTAGGCAGTGCCCCACTACCTATATGTTAATTTTTAAAATAGTATACTGGAAACAAGATTAATGGCAAAAATACACAGCACACAAGAACAGGACAAAGAATCTTTACAAAGGCACACCACAGAGTACAAGAAACAATACTTCAAAGAAAAAAATAGAAGCAAGCAGTAAGAACAGTGAGCCTCACATTGAAGGCCGTTTGCCTGTCTAGAAGACCAGTTAGAAAGGTAGAAGACAACCACAGCCAAGAGGGCTCATTAAATCGGCTAGAAGCAGAGCTAGCACCACTTAACACCTTGTAAGTTAAAACCTCATCTGTTAACGACAAAGGAAGCAGAAGCATTCCACCTGTACAGCATAACAAAAAACAAAACAAAACAAAAAGCTGTAAACTTCATCAACAGGACTGAAAAATAATCTATATGTTAATATTCACCCAGTGGACAAACTAAGTACTTTTTGTTACTGGTATTACAATATCAAAAAAAAAAAAAAAAAAAAAAAGTCAAGGCCATATAGCTAAAAAAGCCTCTACTTCATTAAAAAATGTTTTTCCCTTCCCCCAACTCTTCCCCATACAAC
Source organism: Rhabdomys pumilio (assembly GCA_030674055.1). Lineage (NCBI taxonomy): Eukaryota > Metazoa > Chordata > Mammalia > Rodentia > Muridae > Rhabdomys > Rhabdomys pumilio. The sequence continues at coordinate 40,277,216 of JANHMN010000020.1, forward strand.
AAGAGAAGGAAGGAGAACTGAGCTTTGAAGTGCATGCATCTTAGAAACAAGGAGCCACCATAGTTGAGATGTCAAGGAGGCTCCCCAAGGCAGCACCAGCCAGATGGACAAAGTCGAGCAAAGCACTCTGGAAGTGGACAAGCACAAAGGAGAATAGCAGTGTGACTTTTGAGTCAGAATTTCCCAAGCTCTCTAGGAACTGGAGCCTAGCTGAGCCCCCACCCCAGAGTTCACATGGGAGACGGAGAGGCTGTAAGAAGAAAAGACAGCAGGCTGACCAGGAAAATAGTTACTATAGCCAGTCAGACAAGCCTGCCCCTGCAAATTTTCAACATTATCAAGCATGCAAACCCACAGGTTTTACATACAACCTGCAGAACCAATACAGACAAACTGAAACAGTGTCCTGTGTATATACAGTCACTATAATCAAAATAGGATAAAATAGGATAAATGTCCAAGAATAAATTCTTGTATCTTATTCTATGTTAAACAAATGCTGAGACAGAGCATTAAAAGCCTGAAAGTTAAGTGACCACATGGCCTCTCTGCAGATGCAGAAACCACTACTATCTTGGTTCAAAAGGCAAAACTGCTAAAACATAAAGTAAAAGTTGCATTCTCTCTCATGGAGAGGGGAGATCATTGGTTTTCTCAAAGCCAGCTCTTACTGATGTAACCAAGTCTTGAACTCTGAGTTTCCCAACTACTGAATGCACTATGCTTCGGTTCAAATCCTCATCTGTCTGTAGCCCAAATAAGGTGCCCAGCCTTGTCAATTCAAGCCTACCTCCTGCTTCTCCAGAGTTACTGCTGACTAAGTCAGAACTTCAGATAAAGAAATCCTACCTAACTCTCCATTCCCCACTGCGGCCACACCCGCGGCCGTGTTTCTCCCTGCTGCACCACTCCACTGTGGCTCTACCATGACCAGGAGAGGGACAGTCTCTATATCCAGAATATAAGCAGTTAGCAGCAGGACTCCAGAGTTTTACTTTCCCTCTCTTATGAAAAAAAAAAAAAGTCTTCATCTGCACTTTTTATAAGTTTCTCTTTCCCAAACAAACCAGAACTCTGGCTTTCAAAACTTCAAGACACGTACTCAGGGGACTGAAACTTCACCTTCAGTTTCTTAGTCTACAAAGTACTCAGCATATATTAAACTCAACTATTTGATGAACTAACATGTTTATCAGAAAATAAAATGTTGTACTCTGTGAAGTACACATAACACCATACTAAGGAGGTGGCTATGCACCAAAGAACTTCATTTCTCACCTTCACTTTCTGTGTGTCCAACACAGTTCTGACCTCACAAGCAGGAACAAGCAGGAGCCAACCTGACACTGTTTCACACTTTCACTGAGGACAGCAGAAGGTTATTTTTTTTTTTTTTTTTTGATTAAACAGTGTAAGCACAAGAGGAAGAAAGAAAGGTTTTTAAGTGGGTTAACAGGTCACTAAGATCATCTCTTAGTTGTTTTCATGTGAACCTTCAAGACAGGCTACGTGAACGTAAAACTGGACAAAATGACCCAGGGAAGTCACACAGCTTTATTTGGGGAAAAAGTATTTCAGGCTATCACGTATATAATAAATCATAACTCAGGTTCAATATATGTAAGACTTTAAACCCTTTAAAGACCAGGAGGATCTGCAGCGTGCTCAGGTGTCCCCACATGCTAGGTGATCACGTGCTTGCTAGCTGGGAACTCCCAGCCAGAAGGAGACAACACAGGACCCTGGCGTGGCACTTTTAGTGTCACATGGTGCTATTAACCCCTAAAGGACAGTAAAGACAAACCATCAGAGCCCAAACTTCATATGCAGCATTGGGTAGTAATACACAAGGTTAAAAAGCACACAAAGGACCCAAAAAAGGAACTCAGAGTGGGCTGGCAAGAGACTCCAGGCAGCAGCTGCTCCTTAAGGCAGGACTCACTCTCTTTACCCACTTGCCCCAGCAGCCACATCAAGTTGAACTGACATGTCACTGTCTAGTAGGTTTCCAGATCAGCAAGCCTTACGGTTCTGGAGTTCCCTGATATTTAGGGTATTTCAGAAAGAGAAGATTTTACTGAGAATGTGACTGCATTTTATTACTTGATACAAAGAACTTCAAGAACAGCCCCTCATCATTGTCATATCGTGAGTCCCAAAGCACAGTGAGTAGTTACCTGGAGCTGCACATCAACACCCCACTGGTGCTTTGTCAATCTTATGATCTAAAAGGAGCAAACAATAGTTTGTTCACACTGGGCCCAGAAGGGTTCAGGAAAAGAGGCACCATGAAGGAGCAGAGCAGAAACACACAGGAAAACTCAATACCCTGTGCAAGGCCCACACACATTAACAGGCTCTGTTTAAGCACCACACTTTGAGCTCAGTGGTTTAATCTGAAGAGATGGGTGGAGTGAAACAAAATGGCGCCGAAAGCCATTCTCCAGTCTGCAAGCCACTCTCCAGTCTGCAGTGGGTCGTTTGTTTAGTGGCTAATTGAGTCTGATTTTTCTTCTCTTTAGGTCTCACTGTGTGACCAGAACTTGCTACATTGCCTGGCCTGCCTCTGCCCTCCTTGTGCTGGTTCTCAGCACTGGTGACAGGACAGCTTATCCTTGCTATAATTCACAAGTCTGTAAGAAAGGGGACACCAGTCAAGCAAGCACAACAGCAGGCCAGGTGCTCACAGCAGCTCAGACCTGGGCAGTAACACTAGGCACTAACACAGCTTAGTAGGGGCAATACCTTGGAGTCAATGACAAAACTGAGTATAGGGAAGAAAAAACGTGTCAGAGGAAGAAAAGGTGAGTGCTGGAGCTGGAGCAACAAGGTCTGGTAGGGAAATGGTGCCCATCTATAGTCACGCTATCTGGGGGGCAGCTATCACTTATCAGTCAGTGGCTATGGACATTTAAGCTTAATTCTTAAGATTTTAGTTTTTCAGTGATACAGCTACACTCTAAGTGTCTACCAGCCACAGGTAGGTAAAGCTCAATCATAAGACAACATAAACACTGTTCCTAGCACCACAGATCATGGGTCTAAGCGGGAGCTGCGGCAGTGTGAACTGGAGGGCGGCTCAACAGCGTGAGGCATTCGTAGATCTCATTGTCAGGAGCATTAGCTGAAAGCAAACAAGGGGCAAGAGATCTGAATGTACCTGTCCAATTCAGATTACAGAGAACAGGAGGGCCTGTAAGGGGAGACAGCAGTACACACTGCTTCACAGGTCATTTTCAAACAAATGAGAGAGGACGGTTTGGTACTTTTTTCAAATCAGGGTAAACAGGTGACAATGAGAAGGAATGACGTGAGCCTATGGTGCTTCCTCAGTATGAAGGAGACCCAGGGTAGACATAACGGTCAGCACAGGAGATCATGTCATTGGTGCAGTTACTGTTTCACCTATGACTACAGCGCTGAGTCCATTTAAGGGGAACAAACACATAAACTATAAAGCCTTGGCAGCCAGAAAGCACCACACTAAGATGGCATAGCTATGGCAAGAAAATGATGGGTATGTCTGAGAGAAAAGTGGATAAGACTTGCAGAGAATTTGGACATTTATGAGAGGAGAGAGAACAGCCACAGTTACAGCAGTGTTAGCTGGGAATGGAAGCAGGCAGGGTCAGTTTTCAACTCACTGCTTGCGGTGTCCATTAGCAATGTACTATGGTGAAAAGCCAAGAATTTACAGGAGGGAAATCAAGGCTGGGATACATATGCAAAGCAGAGTATCTATCTAAAGCTGGATCATGAGTAGGGACCAAATAGGAAGGGCCATTCACCTCAGCCACACCAACACAGGTCAGTGATGAAGGAAAGAGCCAAGGGGCTGGCAAAACTAAGGGTGTAAAAGCTTACCCAGGTATGGGAAACTCAAAGTCAAATTCCAAGCAATTGTAGCAACTGGGCTGATGCTACAGTAACTGAAAGGGGGCCTAAAACATGTAACATGGTAGCCACTGATTCGAGATGGGAGTGGGGAATTTAAAAACCATTAGTGCTATAAGTCACAGCATGTCCATATGCAGACAGCAAGAGCCAGGCAGGTCTCAGAGAAGCACCAAAGAGCAGGAAGGAGAAGGATGAGCAATGGTGCTCTTGTTCTGGCCACATCCACAACAGTCGTCCGTCCAAGGGAGTTCTTCCAATTCAATATTCTTAGCAATGACAAAACAAGAACAAAGGTGAGTGGGGATGGAGAAGTGGTGTGAGTCAGAGGGAAGAGTGAGGTAAAAGAGCAGAGGCAGTGCTGGGCACGAAGTCTCAAGGCCAGGCAGGCTATGCGGTTCAGAGACCGAGGAGCAGGGAAGCCTGCGAGACCATACAGCCCCATAAGCTGAGTCTTCACTAGAGGATTGGGAGGCTGGGCGCTTGGAACGAGGTGAGGTGAGGAGGGCAAAGTTCTGAGTACGTGGCAATGGTACTATGGGGCTGAACTGAGGGAGAAAACAGAATTACTAGAGGAATCAAGGAATCAAACTAAGAGATCAAAATCCCAAACACAAGATCATAAACAACTTTTTGTCAGAACACAAAAAATGTCATCACAAAGTCATGCTGGGGACAGGGTAGCTGAACTACACAGTAAAAACAACACCATGAGTCATTTACATTCTAGAGTCACCCAATGGAGCTCACACTACCAGGAAACAATTCATAGGCTAGACTATAGGAGTTGACACAGTTCTAAATGTGTATTTCAAGGAATTATGACTGGCCTAAAGGAGACAAAGGGAGTGAGACAGGTGCTGACCAAGTGTTCCAGGCAGAAACCTGATGATGTAGACTTTGAAGGTATCAATATCAAAGTTTGGAGTCCGACACAGAATCGATCCCAAGTTACAAGACCCTTGGGTCCAGTGGCCAAAAGTATGAAAGAGGGCACACCTCAACTAAAAGACACAAGAAACTGCTACAGAGACCTTGACTGGCTTGCTGGTGACCAGATCCAGCCATGAGTTGCCAAAGTAGGAAGTAGGCGATCCCTGCCCAGGCAGAGTGATGGAGTGGAAAGGTGTAAGACAGTTAGTTATTCAGAAAGCAATATGCCCCTTACTGTCAAAATGGACCCTTGATGTAATGGATCAGGTCACAGGTTCCAGCTGTGCCTCCAGTTGAGGAGTAACGGGTAGGGAATCAGTCATAGAACTTTCAGAGAAATTTCACAGAGGAAATATGAACTGTGACAGAATGGCAATTAAGGAAAACCCAGTCCTTCAGCACATGGGCAGAGCACTCTTCAAGCACCACCTCAGAAGGCCAATTTTCTTCTGTTAAGTGATTCTAGCACCCCTACTCAGTCAGCCTCCACGGTGGTAGGCAAGGTTGACTCCAGCATTAAAACCACAGTTTCTCGCCCTCTGGAGTGTCGGCAGCTCTTCTGGTATTCCTAGATTTCAACTGCATTTCCTGGACAAGAACAGTGACAGACAACGTCCAGAACTTTAGGATCCAGGAAATGTAACACTACAACTAAAAGTAGGTAAGAAAGGCCTCTAGCAGATAGTTATCAGACATGGGGTCACAAACTGGCTGAGTGAAAACCTAAAATATACTCCCCTGCCATGGTGGATCTCCTTCTTCCTCCCTTCTCTTGTTCCCAAGCCCAGGAAATTTTCAAGTCCCACTTCTGTCAGCCTTACCCAGCCATTGGCTGCCGGCATCTTAATTTACCAATCAGAACCAACTGGGGGCAGGATCCCTCAGTGTCTTCTGTGCAGACACTGTAAGCAGTTTTGGGGACCAAAATTAACATAATTTAGGTTAAACCCACTACAGTCAACAGTGTTAAAAACCATTCAAGAAACCCTGTGGTGTGCACTTGTTTCCAACAGTACATCCAAACCCTGAGGAAACTCATTCCTGAGCCCTTGTCGCTCTAGTTCTGGAAGGGGGCACAGCTCTTTCTCACCTGCTTAATCTGTATAAAGGAAATGTTGGAAACAGTTTGCTGTCCCCACACTGTAACCAACTCTTATTCCAACCTAAATATGAGAGCTTCAAACTGCACTCCCAAGGTATCCTGCAGCGAACTCCGTTCCTTACGTTTTATGTGGCTGATGCCCGTAAGCATATACTCACTTATGGGTACATAGCACCCATCCCCCTTCAGCTACTGCAGAGTCTGATGATACACATTTTTAAGTTAGCAACCAGCAGCAATCAAATCCACTGACCCCAGAGAAGTCTCTATGCTGGGAGGACGTCGTAACATGGAGTAAAGGTTATAAATCAATCACAGCTTCTTTAAAACTGTTCATGTATCTGTTCTAGATCTACTTTAAAACAGAATATCAATGCAAAAATTGAGTTAAATCTCAAATAAAACCAGAAAAAAAATGCGAAGTGTTTGAGGCAGCTTCCAACAGAATCTAGATTAGTGCTTCACAACCTGTGAGTCGTGACCCCATTGGTGCCCAATGACACTTTTACAGGGACCACTCAAGACCATCTGAAAACAGGTATTTATGCTACAATTCAAACCAGTAGCGAAATTACAGTATGCAAATACTTTTATGTTTGGGGTCACCACAACATGAGGAGCTATGTTAGAAGGTCACAGCATTGGGAAGCTTGAGAACCAATGCTCTGGATGGTCACAGCCTTCCTATGGCACTGCATGGTAGTAAATGGAAAAGCATAGCCTTCTGAACCAATGTTCATAAACCACGACCAGGAAAATCTCTGGAATACTACAAGACCTAGCTAGGTGCAGTACTGCATAGTCTCAGCAACCCAGAACCTTTCCAGCAGCTGCAGGAAGGCACACAGGATTGTGGGATAGGTGAGTGTTCTAGGACAGATGCACAGACCCATGTAGTGTACATGGTCAGCACAGCTACAGCGCTGTATTCAGAAGTACTTTTGTTGTTTGTTTTGACATGGTCTCATTCTGTCCTCCTACCTCAGCTTTTTGCGGTGACTTGCAGAGCAGGAGCCACACCAGGCTTAGATGGTGCTTTTGAACACCAGCTCAATGCACCGAATCCAGCCAAACTCTGCTATATAAACAAAGACCACTTCCATACAAACGCAAACTGACAAAGAATAATGCTCTGCTAAAATAACGCTCTCACCTGACCTCCACCTCAACACTGTTTCTGAGTTTGGGATTAGCCTAATACCACACTCAGCTTAAGAGGCTTCTACTCAAACTAGGAAAACTGTTTAAAGAAGCTGAGTGGGCCGACAGACTGTGCACACAGCCTCTGTGGGGTTTCTCCAACATTCACCTAACACACTGAGCTTAAACAATTAAGACATGAAGAGCTGTACCCAAGCTACTTCTCCATCAAGACCCATGGCTTCACTAGCCCTGGGTAGTTGGCTAGGTTTCCAGCACTAGGCATTTCCCTCTTGCTGAACCGGTTCTACATCCAATTAGAGAGCTGCTGGTTACCCCAAAGTACACAATTCCATTACTACACCCTTAGGGTTCATCAGGTCATGGTTGTGGTTTGAAGGCATCATAGCTGGGTGACTGTTCGTTGCCTTCCTCCTTTGGAGGCTTGTACTGTGTCTTCTGGCTCCATGAGAACTAGTAATCAGGTAGAGAGCATCCTCTGGGCCTTGGTCTCAAGTGCACGGTCTCTTCAGCAGTAGGGACATACCTTCCAACTCTCGGGGGCAACCAAGGGTAATATAATAGGCTATTAGCTATGTTCTGGAGTCTACTGAACAGAACTGGCCAACAACTCAAAAGAGGACTTCTCCTGTGTAGTATTGGGGTTTTATCTTCAGTATTTGAAGGGAGCAGTGTCAGTCCAGATGACAAAACTGCATGTTAACTATATGTATATCTATACAGTTTTGTTTATTACAGATTTTTAGGTATATAGTTAATAGTACAAGAGACACGCTAAAGAGGGAACACAAACCACAAGGCCTCAAATCTACACACAAGGAACTACAGGCAGCTAAGAAATGCTGAGAGTCTTCCCTAGAGAAGAGTACAATTGGTTATCCAATAGCAAATGTCGGCTCTAAAAACATACAAACCGAACAGGTTGTAGTTAAGGGTGTGTGTGTGTGTGTGTGTGTGTGTGTGTGTGTGTGTGTGTATACATGCATGTGCACATAACAACGATTTACAAAAGAGGCCATGAATTTGAATGAGACCAAGGGTATATGAGAGGGTTTGGAGGACGAGAAGGAGAAATGATACAATTATTTCAAAAAATAAGAGACATAATTTTTAAAAAGTCACATTCGAATGTGACAAGGCTCCCTTAAAGAAATTTGTATTCATGTTTCCATGAGTTCTGAAGGCTAAATGAATCACCAACTGTCTCTATTTGATTTTGTCTGTTTCTGAAAAAGCAGAATCCAAAAACAAAATCTAAACTCTTAAGAATCCTTTCACAAATTGACCATTTCACTTCAAAAACTAATTCAGAATATGCTTCACTCTATTTGCCTGGCTGATTTCAAAGTATTTTCAGAAGCAACTGAACGTTACCTACCACAGGGGTAGGAAGGAGGGTCTGTAAGCGTGAAACACTCTGAGTGTGGCACACACCTTCCTGCCACCAGCACTGCTTAGTTCACCAGAGGGAACTACACCTGTATTTACAGCGACAGATCTCCATTGGGCACGTAAGAATCTCACCTCTGTACGTCGTCCTTTACTCTCTCTCCGAGGCGCCTGAGCATTTGGTGTCTCATACTGTTCGCATGTGGCCTAGAACACCTGTTCTCTTGCAGAGGCAGCTACCCTCCCATGCCAGTCTTTTAACTGGGAGTACTTTACAACTGGTTCTCCTGAAGAGTCATCAGCATCCATTCCACACACTTGCAGAGAAAGAGGAAAAGTGACCCGTGTTCTGTCCACCAGAGGGCGCTCGACATGACTAGAGCACTGCTGTCTCAATTGAACCTGGAAAATGTGTCTTAAAAGAGACACAACTAAGTTCAAACCAGTGCTAGCAGGTTTGACTACTTACTTCCTTTAAAAAGTCTTTGCCACCATGGAAGATTAGACGCTTTCTTCCAGAGTTCTACCCAGCAGATAAATCAGGGTTCCTAGCCAAGGGAAGCTCAGTCTTGCATTTAATACAACGGAAGCTTTCTTAGGTAAACAGCAGAAATAAAGACCTTTCTCCGGAGTGTAAAGAAGTTTTGATTCACTTTGAATTGACACAAATCACTTTTCATTTTGTAAAACTTGGAATCCACTGTGACCCTCCCTTCCATGGTGTTGCTGAACAGCAGCACCTCGGGGCTGCCGCCATGGGCCTGAGCCTCCACATGGCCTGAGCCTCCACGCAGCTGCTCTATCTTACTCTCTTCTGCAATCAGTGGGATTGTTTTAAATAACAAAGAAGTTGACAGGGGCCACAAAAGAAAAAAAAAAAAACAGTTAAAAGTTTGTACCTTTGTAATGTTTTTACAAGTTTGTGAACAGTTTATCAGGAGTTTGTCCCTCAGGTATGCTTCTGACCAAGGACACTAAAAATTTACCTCTAGGTGATGGGCAGAGGCCATCACCTCACCTCAAGCACTGGTATTTCATTTGACTCAATCTACTTTCACTGTCCACTTCCTGCTTAGAAACAACAAACGATCTGTAAACATACCACTCCCCCCACCTGCAGTGTGTCCAGGCTTGTCCATGCTCTGCCCTGCATTTATTTGCAAAAGGGCTCCACCAGTCTTCCTGAGCACCCATTTCAAAACACACTCCAGACTAAGAAAGTTGCTTCTCATCCTCCCCTTGGCGGTGGCATTCTGAAACCAGTCAAAGCTTCACTCCCAACAATTCCTACTCTCATCGTCCCTACAGCAGTAGATACAGCCCTTCAAGCTGGAGACATCTGATACCCAATATACAGTCTCTAGTGTTCTCAATCTGGGGCCCAACAACTCTTTCACAACCATGGGGAAAACACAGACACTTACATTATGGTTCACAACAGTAGCAAAGTTAGTTATGAAGTAGCAAGGAAATAATGTTATGGTTTCTCAACCATAACAGTTGAGAAACTATTTTAACAGGCCGAAGCATCAGGAATGCTGAGAACCGCTGCTCTAGACTGTCAGGAGAAATGATCAGATGACAGTTGGACTTATTTCTTCACACCTGCATTGATTAAATGCTTCCCTGTTTGAGGGTGGTCTTTTTGCAGACTGTGAGGCCCAGGACTCTGATCCAGGCAAGCTAAGCTTTCCAGATAGCCTGCTTCCTCAAGGACTTCAGCCTGGGAGGGTTTGTTGTAGAGAAAGATCTGCAAGTTTCCAACTTCCCTGCCACCACTAAAGGCCTTGTCTAGCCTTGGCCTTCAGGACAAAGGTTAGGTCACAGAATGACGATTCCCAGAACCGTCATCAATGTTGTCTGCTCTGAAAGGGAGTTCTTGCAGAAACTTTTTAATTCGGGGATTTCTCAATGTTTAAGGTGAACATGAACTAAATGTAACAGCGGGCCTTAACTCAAATAAAGTTTGAGCCCGACGTACAAAATCGAAACACAAAGGCCACAAGCTTAAAAGCAGCGTTAAATTAGAACCAAAGAGCAAGTTCTTTCCCGGCACGAGTAAAGTCTGCACCGAGATTCTCCGCAAGCCTCAAGTAAATAGCGAAATGGCTTCCTAAACCCCAGACAAAACGCTTCACAACTTGGCCATGTGAAAAACATGAGGCAGACTTTATCAAAGGCAAAGCTGCCGTCTCTTCAGCTTGCTGTCTGGTCTAAGCCACCATTATTCATGGCACAAAGCTCTCGTTTCACTAAAACCACTCCTCGATTTCCTCTCGCCGACCTCCGCATACCAGCAGCCCAGCCGCTCTCCATTCAGAGCTCAGGCCCGGGGAGGGGGGGTGCGGGGGGCGCGGGGGAGGGGAGCCCACAGATGTCTGGAGACCCGAGCCCGAGACAAAGCTGCCCCGCAGCCAGCGGGCTCACCGGAGAGGGCCCGGGGTACTCAACTTGGGAGCGTCGGCTCCAAGTCTGGTCCCCCAAACAACACTCAGAACAAGTCGCCAGGCTCCCACGCCCTGGCGGTCCGCGCTCCGGCCACTCAATCTCGCCCAGAAAGCAAACGGGCTGGGGAGAAACACTTGAAGCGGACCCCAGACTTACTGGCTAAGGGGAAGTCCCCCTCCCCCAAGCCCAGTTTACGAATCCCGCGCACCCCCATCACCACCAAGAGTGGCCAGTGACCCGTCCACGGTCCCAAATTCCCGCCAGGACTTCGGCCCCGCAGCCACCGACCCCACGCGAGTCCAGGACGCCACCTCCGAGAGCACGCTCCTGACGCATCCCGCCCGCTGCATCCAAGTTTGGCGACTCCAGGGTTTAAAGTTGTTTAGATTCAAACTCACACTCAGGTCGTTGCAGGGGAAAAAAATTATCTGTGCGTGCTCCACGAGGGACAGAAGGGACGCGCGCCAGGTCCCGCGTCCCCCGGCTCCGCGGGCCACGGAGGCGGGGCCCCCGCCCACCCCGCCCCCGCCGCGGCCCCAGCCGGGACCCGAACCGCGGTCCCCACCCCCCACGGCGGCCAGCCGTCCATCCGGGCTCCCGGCGCGCGCCCGCCCGGTCCCAGCCCCAGCCCGCGCGCCCCCGCGGCCTCCCGCCGCCACCCGGCCCGCGAAGTTTCCCGCTGGCGCGGCGCGAGCCGGCCCGCCGTGGCGCCGCACCTCCGGGCTGCGCGCTGCTCCTTCGGGGCCGCCCGCTCGGCCTCGGCCTCCTGCACTGACGGCTCGGCGCCCACCGTGCTCCGTCTCCGCCTCCCCGGGCCGCGGGCTGCACAGGACACGAGCTGACGCGGCCGCCACCGAGCGAGGGCTTAAGATGGCGCCGCACAAGGAGCGATTTATAAGCGGCGCTGCACCGTGTATCCTGCCGCCGCCGCTCCGCGCGGAGCGTTCCGCCGCGCGAGGACGAGGGGCGGGGCGCGGGCGGGCCGCGGAAAGTAGTCCCCGCCGGCCCGAGTCTCTCTGCGCGTGCGCCGCCGGGAGGGGCCGGGCCGGGGCGTGGCGTCCCGACGCCGCTCCAGTGGAAACTAAAGGGATCCAGTGCGGGCCGCCTCTGTGGGCCGGGTGGAGCGCGGCCACGCATGGCGCAAGTTCGAGGCTGTAGTCACCGGTGCGCCGCCCGCCACACCCCTGAACCTCCATTGGACCCCATCACACTTCACCGCTCGTAGGAGTGCCCGGCTCCCCTTCCTGCTGTGCCTCTGGAATCCTGACAGGGAACCTGGGGCCCACCCACCTTTTCTCCCCACCCCAGGAGGCCGTGGAGTCCCCAGTAGTGTCTGCGGACATCTAACTATAACAAGTGATTCCGCCCCACCTCTCTGTTCACCAGCGTGATTCGTAGAAACCCCATCTTACCCGGACCCACTGGGTCACTGTCCACCGAACCAGGCATGGGAACGTTTTCCAGGGATTACAATTTTTACTGTATTGTTTGAGAAACTCCAGTGTATTGCTGAGAGGACCTGTGGATAACCTCTTAAAATTTTTAAAACTAATTTTGTATCCTTCGAGAGCATTTTTTTTTTCCTGAATCATGACAATAGGCTGAAGTTGGATCTTCTCTTGGAAATGGCCCCATTGTTTTCCTCCACGATTGGCGCTTGTCAAAACTGGAGCAGTTGGGGTGAATTGGCTGTCTCCAGTCTATTATTGTGAGCTCACGTCTCTTCCCAAACAATGGCAACAGCGAAAGTTGCCCCATTGCCTTCTTTCATCCCTGCGCTGTAATTAACGCAAGTAAACAATAGGCCCTTCTGTGCAGGTACTGGCAGGAAGCCTGCCCATCCACTGAGGCAGGGCCGGTGCTGTAGGGCCAGCTTACTTTTTAAATGACTCAATTTTCTATCTTAAAGACACATCACTGTAACTCTGTGAACCACCACAGTCCACCTAGGAGCTGCTCAGTGAGGGCCTTTGTCTAGACCTTTCCCCTCTGCCGCTCTGCTAGGATTTCTGGAGACTAAACTCTGTTGCTGGCTGGGGCTGACTTGGCGTGCCTTAACACAGAGAGATGAGGCAGGAAAAGGTATTTTCCCAAAGCCCTACCAATGGTGGTAGCAGCTACCACTGACAATTAAAACCCCTCATTTTAATTGTCACATGTAGAGTTAAAGAATATTTGCTCGACTTGATTAAGGTCCTGCTTTTAAAATTAATTTCACCTCTGTCAGGGGTTTCCTTCCTTTTTTTTTTTTTTTTTTTTTTTCTTGCTTCTTTTTTTGTGTCCCAATTTTGCAAAAAAAAAAAAAAAAAAAAAAAAAAAAAAAAAAAAAAAAAAAAAAAGCACGCTATTAAAACCCATTAAGAGATGTCTGCGCCACTGAGAGATCTAAAACATAGACACCCTTATATTTATATTTCTCTAGCCAGATGTCGAAATAAAGCATATAATTCCGGCATTTTAATCCCAGCTTAGAATTAGAAGACTCGATCCCTATTGATAATTCACAGAGAATATGTTTCAGAGAAAAGGCGGATTTTACCACAATGCAAACACTCTTCTTCCTATCAAGTGTAACTCGGCAGGAGACATAACCAGGTGACTAGCCTTGAAACCAGTGGAGCTGAATTTTACATTTTCGCCAGATTTCTATTCACTTCTCTCTTGAAACAAAACTATTCCATATTTTTGTCACCAAAACATATGACAATTTCTGTGAAATTAAAACAAATTACTGACATTATACCAGAAAGAAAAACGTCAAAATACTTGATGAAAAAAGAAACCTGCTGGTTCTGTGAGCTGATTTGAAAATAATATAAGTAGCTAAGGAGGAGGGGGTTTTATGAAATTAGTTGCTAAAACAATTGATCCTAGGTAACACACTTCACATAAATGCCACTTGGTTTCTCTCTTACACCCTTTCTTCCAAGATCAACCCAATGGGTTTGACAAAAAGTAGTTCATTTTGAGAAATGAGGGGTGTTTGTCCTGTGGTCAGACCACCCGTAGATGGTGGCTACACTGAACATGAGCCTAGAGTATACTCACTAAGACACACACACACACACACACACACACACACACACACAGCTTTGTTTGCACTGTATGCAGAAGTATTAATAAGCCAGCATTGGTCTGTCCTTCTGCTCGAACAAATCCATTCGTCAAACATTTACTGGGTACCTAAAACAATGAGCCTCCTTTTGAGGACAGCTGATGACTGTCCTTCATTTCAAGTAAAACTGTAATTGTCAGTCAGGTCCATTTGACAATAGGCACAAAGGATGAGAAAACAAACTGAAATTAGGGTGTGGTCCACTTTGGATTCCATCCCAATCCCCCTGGGAAGGAAGACTACTTTCCCAGCAGAACCATGCACTCAGAAACAGCCAATACTGACTCTCTAAGACCTGTTAAAAAATAATTTCTCTATGATAACGTGGAAACACAAGGCAAAAAACATCACAATCGGCTTTCCGGTCTATGTTCGTCAAGTGGGCTATTTAAGGATCCAGACTTTTGATTTGTAAAACACCGTGTCAGGGATATGTCATCTTTTTGTTGATTTCCAGTCGAACAGGCTAAGCAGTTGTAAATACCTCTTGTCAGACTACATGTGGCTTATTCTCCCACACAGATGCCGTCTAGTAACCCACTGGGCGGATTCCGCAGAGAGCCACTGTGGAAAGCTCTGGCAGCCCATGTACAGCTCCAGAGCGAAGGAGAGACCGTGAAGGTATCGGGAAGTGATGGGTACGGAGGTGGCCGTGGCCTGGTCCTTTAGTTACGCTGGCACCATCCTTCACGCTTGAAGTTGCGTGTTCTCCGGGCCTTCCTTGGATTACGTTCTAAAGACGTGTTTTAACAGCTACCATACAAAAGCGTGATGAGGAAGCAATGGAGACTCATCGTGACAGGCAAAGGGAACAGAGGTATATATGTTTCTTAATATTTCTCAGAACAGATACCAATTCAGCGCCAGGAAAGCATGCTTTGGCACACCTAACCCCCCCGCCCCCCAATGCCTACATGCGTGCAAAAATACACATACACACACCCACATACATACATGCACTCACACACACAGACCCTCTATTAAAAATTTCAAAATGGTTGCAGGTATTTTATTCACAAGAAGGTTCAAGGCGTTTCCCATCGCAAGAAGGATTAACTTACCGGAGGATTCTGGGACTGCAGATGAACACTGCGGCAAAATCCTAAATTCGTCGAAAAAAATCATTTCTGGACTCCAGCTGCTAAAAATAATAGAATTATAGTAAATCATGAGGGAGATGAAAACAAGCCATTTTCACATCCCAAAGAGTTTGGGATGGGGGGTGTGCGAGCCTTTTCTTTTAAATGATGTCTTTAGACAATGCAAATGTTAAAGTAGCTTTTCTTTTCCAGAGCACACAGCGCCATGAAATCGATAATTTTTGATCTTTCGGTTAGTAGGCAACATGGTGTGCTATTGCAGGGACTGCAGGCAGCAGACATGTTCTTGTCAGCTGAAAATTTTCATATTGTTTTTGAATCCATTGAGATTTATAGAAGGGGATATCACCTCGGTTTCTGTTCAGCTTGCACCAGGCTACGGCGGGGGTGACGCGAACCCTCAGTTTATCTACATATACATGTCTATTGCTTTATATATATTTAAAAAAAAGGGGGTCTTACTGGATCTTAAACAAAAAATTATGTAAAAGGAGTGGCTGGTGTGATTATAATCCCATCATGCAGGGTCCACGGTTCCCATTTAGTGAAATTTCTCAGAGGGCAACTTCTTAAGAACATCCCTGCTGTGCTGAATGAAAGGCATGAACCAACCAAAGACAGAACTCATCTGTGTTTATATTTTACAGACAATGAAAAACCCACTCTTTGCATTGCTTCTCTCTCCCCCACCTTATTATTTCATGGAAACTGCAGCATCCCCCCTCCCGCCCCCTCGCAAACACTCACCACCCCAGCACTGCAGTGTTCCGTCCCCACTTGCCTGTCCTTCCTTCCACACCCCTTTCCGCTCTCACAAATTCTGCACGCGCCATCTTTGTGTGGGGGGATGACGTTTTGCTAACTTCACTCAGCCATTCTCTCACAAATCCGTTCAGAAATAGAAAATTACAGTGCGCTTTGGGGGCACAATTTGCCTGATTTTCTTACAGTCTTCCCTTCTGACATCGAAACATGGAAATGACAAGGGGGGACCACCCCCCCAAAGAGATATTTCTATTCGTCCCATAACCTGTTGTATACAGTGGTGGTAAAAAATTATTATTAACATAATAGCAACAGCTGCAGCCTAAATAGAAGCTATGAGATAATTAATGTGCTACAACAGATTAATTTGGTGCAGGTGTTTCTGCTGTGAGCTGGGTAACCCAGGCCATATAAAGTCTGAATATAAGGACCATCCCCGCCACTAAAACAAAATGAAGAACAACATGTCTTGTTCAACAAATGTGGCTATTATTAAAAAAAAAAAATCCTCCCCAACTCAACCCCAATGGTTTAGTTACGGTGGATATAGTGTTCTCTCTCTCTCTCTCTCTCTCTCTCTCTCTCTCTCTCTCTCTCTGTGTGTGTGTGTGTGTGTGTGTGTGTGTGTGTGTGTGTGTGCCACAGTCCATGGTATGGCATGTTGAAACATATGGAGGTTTTATGCTGTCTCAGTTGGAAAACATATGAACCAGCTGTACTTTTTTATTATTATTATTATTAAAGACAGACCATCATACTTAAGAACTCCATTAGTTTAACAACAAAAATTACGTGTAGCTGAGAAGAAAATACTTCCTTATCTGAAGGAATGATTTTTAAAGACTATGACATTCACCCACCTTAGAGGAGCCTTGTTTTCAGGGTGACCCTCTTCGGTGATGTAACCCTCACCTGCCATCAGGGGAGGGTTTTAGGGAAAGCTGCTACCGACAGCCCACAAGCTTGTGCCAAAGCCACTTTGAATCTGGGTAACACCAGCAGGGGCCAGAAAGAAGGTCACCATGGTACAAGTAAGCGTTTGCTTTCTATTTTATACCCTTCCGCATTTAAAAAAAAAAAAAAAAAAAAAAAAAGTAACTTCGAAACAGAGGGATATACTAATTTATTTTTTTCTAACTTGGCTAAAAAAATTTTCTTAAAGATATAGTCACTTCTGATTTTTCTCCTATTAATGCTACAGTTAGCATGGCAACCTTAATTTTGTTTGTTAAAAAGCAACATACACACACACACACACACACACACACACACACACACATACACACACAATCATGGTCAAAATGTGAAGATTTTTAATCATTAAATTTTATTCTATTTGATGTCTTTTAGCGTTAATTCTAACCCTTCAATGGAATAAATTGATTTCTTATAGGATCCATGCATTTTAATATTTTGGGACACTTTTGCAGACATTTTAGCTCTAACAGTTACAAAGTTATTCAAACTCCAGTTTTCCACATACACACCTATAGAGTGCTGCATCAATATATTATTTCTTTAAAATGTGTCTTCTTTGTAATGCTCCTTTCCTGAGCTGGAGGAGTGGTCTGAGCCACTCGCCTTCTACACAGAGGTACTGAACATTTACCACGGAATCATCAGGCACACGCCTTCGTCTTTCCTTTGTCTTTCTCAAAGCCCTTTCCTTCATGATCTCTGCTTCAATCTACTCAGATTTCAGATTTACGAATCTATAATTTGGACTGGGGAATGGGAGAGAGTTAAAGAAACAAAGGCCATGATGATTCCCTTTTTAAATAAAGAGGGAATTCGCCAGTCCTTTGAGAGACAGAAGACAAGTTGGGAGGTGTGAAGGCACCCATGTTTGCTGGGGTTTCCTCCGTGCTTCCTACCCTAGCCTAAGCCAATCTAGGCTGAGGCTCTGGCTCCAGGAAGTGGTGTGATTATGAAATCTATGTGGGGAAACACAAAAGCACTCTCAAGTCTGTTGTCTGGAAGAATTGCCCGCAGTAAACATTTCTCCTTCTACTCTAAGTTCCCTGAAAAACTTGATGGAAGCCCACCCACACAGTCAGCGCTTGCTACTCACTCCATCCATCGCCAGCCCCAGCAACCCCTCCTCTTAGCCTTAGAGGTGACCCTGCTCAGGTTTGAAACAATGTTTTCTAAAGCGATGGACGGTTACTGTTAGTTAGTTTGTGGCCGGGTGCCTTGTTACATGGGAAAAGCAAACAGAGCTAAGATGATTCAAGTGCCGGCTTAATTGCGACAATCACACCACACTGCAGCATCCTCCTGAGTGTGCCTTAAAATTTCTAAATATTTTTTTTTCCAGTGTGCTTAATAATTTTTAATATGTAGCCCCTGGATGTGTATTTATTTGAATGGCACCAATTTACTGCTTCGGATACTTAGACTAAATATCAATGAAGCTTAACTCACTTTAAGATTTAAAAAAATGTAAACACAACTGTTGTATTTTATCTCTGCGTCCTCCAGCTGCCTGTGTGCACATTTTGGATTCTATTTGCTCCAGTCACCCATTGTTCAAGAACTCTGAAATCATTTACTTAATCTGTTAAGCCAACATTTTATCCATTCATAACCTGTGTAACTTGTAGCTTGACTTATTGTCATTCCTTATCTTTGCGGAGTCCTTTAGAGACTCCCACCTTGATCCTTTCTGTTGGCAGATTCAAATGAACCTCCACCCATACTTTCCAACGGAACCAGAATATACAGTACATATGCAATGTAAACAGACTATGCATAGTCTCTTCAATTACCAATTTTTTATATAGTTAACTCCTCTGTGTGTATCTAAATATCCTGTGTCTTTTTCATCCTTACTACTGTTTTTAAAAGGAAGTGAGCAATGAGCACAAAGGATATCTTTTAACGTCAAAAGATTCTAAAATATCTTACTTAACAGTAGTTGCCTTTGGAGGCTGGAGAGGCAACATGGTAGTTAAAAGCATTTTCAACTCTTTCAGAGGGCTGGGGTCTGGTACCTACCTCAGGTGACTCACAAATGCCTGTAACTCAAGCCCAGGGTATTCAGTGTTCTCTTCTGGCCTCTGTGGACAATAAACTCATGTACACATATCTACACACATGCACATTAAAGGAAGAATGTTTGCCTTTGGAAGCTGGAAAGATGGCTCAGTTGGTGAAGTGCTTGCTATTTAAGCATGAGAACGTAGGTTCAATTCCCCAGACCCATATAACAAAATAAGGCATGGTGAGCACACTTACAATCCCAGGACTGAAATAGGCTGGGGCTCCCAGCCAGTCTAGCCTCCTTGGTGAGATCCAGATCATGTGCCCAAAACAAGATCGATCTATCTATCTATCTATCTATCTGTCATCTATGTGCCTACCCATCTACTTATATATCCAAATATGTAGATAATTTTCCAAAAGCTTTCATATAGGGCTGAGGATACAGCTCAGTGATGGAATAGATACTTAGCATGTACAGGCCCTAGATTCAGCTCCACACCACTTGCTCCATAGATCCCAGGAGAGAAGAATCTCAATGACGCTATCAACAGACAGTATATACTAGGTAGTCTCAGTTATCTCAGGTGTTGTAATAGTTTCCATTTTCACTGGCAATGTCTGAGTATCTAGTCTCTGAGAGTTTCATCGTGGGAATGTGTGTGAATGATAGCGCTAGGGCCCATCCACACCTAGACAGTCACATTATACTACAGCTGAATGAGACTACCCAGGGCTTTCTTCTGATATCACAAAGCAGGCTTGGCTTGGAGGGTGGGGGTAGGGAGGTGGGCAGACGTGCCTGAGAGTTAATTCCCTACAAGTGCCACCAACCACCACCGGTTGGGCAGAGACTTGGTGGGTGAGTGCCATGGTTTTCTTACTTGAAAATCCTGGTAGATCATGCAGTAGAACAGCCCACATTGCCTCCCTCAGCTCCACACCTGAGCTCTACAAGCTTGTGAAGGACCCTGGCTGGTCATCTATGCCTTCACTTCCTCTTCTCTGCCCTCCATTCTTCTGTTGGTTTTCCTTCTATCAGCTCTCAGATAAACTCTCTGTATGAAGATACCTGAAAGGACCCTGCGGGACAATTCGTCATCAAACTTTTAGTCTGTGAGTGACGCTTTGCAGTTTGAATTTGCATTTCTCTTTTGAATAACGCCGAGCATATTTTCACACATCTGAA
Organism: Rhabdomys pumilio; assembly: GCA_030674055.1. Classification (NCBI taxonomy): domain Eukaryota; kingdom Metazoa; phylum Chordata; class Mammalia; order Rodentia; family Muridae; genus Rhabdomys; species Rhabdomys pumilio. Next base: position 40,297,294 of record JANHMN010000020.1, read on the forward strand.
TATTTTTTACTGCATTCTATTGGCTATATATTTTGCTCTTGGTCTCTTCCATGCCTATAAAATCTCCACATTAGCTCATCCAGTCTACGTCTGTAATAGGATTTTTTTTTTTTTTACTCAGTTTGTTTATGCTTGTCTGATTTTGTTTCTTTTACTATTCTTTAATCTCCCCGCCCACCCCCAACCCCTACCATCCCACATACACATTGGCCATTTGGGAGATTTTTATATTTGTTCATTAATTTAATATTTGTTTAGTTAGTTGGTTCTGAGTATCGAACCCTCATATTGAAGGCCTCAGGCATACTAAGCAACATTCTTAGCCTACGATTTTATTTTTATGCAGACAAATTAATGAACCTTTCCTTTCATCTCTTCTGCATTTTATGTCGAAATCGGAAGCACTTGGCACGATGGCTCAGCAGGTAAAGGTACTTGTTGCCAAATCTGACAACCTGGATTGGGTCCTGGGACTCACATGGAGGAAGGAGTGAATAGATGCCTCTGGGTAGTCCTCTCACCTTTACCTACATGCCTCGGGGTGTACATGTCCACCTACCAATCCAAAAATCCAACTAGAAAATGTAAAAAGAAACACTTTCCTACACTCCAAGCAATAAAAAGGATCCAGTGTTTTAGAATGATATCATGTCTATTTTTACATTTTTATTTTTATTAGAATTGTATCCTATGAGAGATTCTCCAACTCACACTGACTATAGGAGGCTAGTCTGTGGCCTCTTCCAGAGCCATCCACCGCTGTGAAAACTATCCTTGGATTAATTTGGGTCTGATGTCATGTCATCTAAACGTATTTCTGTATTTCCTGTTTCTTCTTGTCAACTACTGTGGGTCTCTCAGCAGTCCTCCTCACTCCGCCTCCACTTCACCTGAGATATTTCCTCTGCATCATGTCGACCCAAGGTAGCTTGGCACTGTTTCCTTTATCGGGTTCATATTTCATCTCTGAGAATGTACATTCTCCTCATTTCTCCCTGTTCTCCCTGTTTTGTTCTGTGCAGAGCAATGGGTCAAGTCGTGCGCCCTGTCTTTGACATTATCACTCCAAAAATAGCAGTGTTCTTTTTTTTTCTTTCTTTCTTTTTTTTTTTAATGTCAAGTTAAGAACTAACAAAAAACATGGAGAGGACTCTTAATAGTTTTTTAAAACCTGAGCTCTATAGCTCACCCTCTGCTGTTTACATTTCAGATCTATTTTATCTTAATAATTGTTCACTCAGAAAAAGAGGAGGGTGGAGAAGAGGAGGGGGGAGAAAGGAAGGAGGAGTAAGTGAGGAGGAAGAAAGAAGGAAAAAATAAAGGAAGAAAAGAAGAAAGGGAGGGAGGAAGAAGGGAAGGAAAGAGGGAGGGAGGAAAGAAGGAGGGAAGGAAGGAGGGAGGAGAAAGGAAGGAGGGCAGAAGGACAAAGGAAGGAAAGAAGGGAGGAAGGAAAGAAGAAGGAGGCAAGGAAGGGATGAGGGGAGGAATGAAGAAAAGAAAGGAAGAAAAGAAGGAAGGACAGAGACAGGCATGATTTTTTATTTACTTCTTTAATGTTATAAATTACTCATGAACTTAAGTAAACTTAGTTGTTTTCACCAAACCAGAGTAGCCAGAAGAATTAAAAGCAATGTTTTAATTGATTGCTAGCTGTCTGTGAGCAGCTACAAACATTTCTCTGACACTTGTGGTGCTTCTTATGCTCTGGAGCACATTCCGCTGCTGACCTCATCCACATCATACCCGAGGGAATCGTTCTGGAGCTAATGGCACTTACTGGTCTTTGCCTTCTCCACAGAGGCATAGCCTCCTCTCAGAAAGAAGGAACAACGAGGTCTGCCACTTTCTGTAGATCTGGTTAGCTGTCTTACTCTTGAGTTTGAGGCAAGGAAGACAGCTCAAGTCCTCACTCTCACAGCGGGGGTGGGGCTCTGTCGCCATCGTCTCAAGCAGCTCACTAGACGGTGTGTCTATCTCTGCTCACCTCAACTGGGACAAAATTGTGATGGTTAACATAGCCAACTTGACAGATCTAACTTACCCGAGAGACAAGCCTCTGGGCAAGTCTGTGAGGAAGTTTGCAGACTGTGTTCACTGAGGTGTGAAGACCTTTCCCCACCCTCACCCCGTCGAGGTGTAGGCAGCACCATTCCAGGATCAGGAGCTGACTAAAAAGGAGACAGTGAACTGAGCACCAGCGTTCATCTCTCTCTGCTTCCAGACAGTGGGTGCCATGTGACCTGCTGCCCCACGCTCCTGCAGCCATGTCTTCCCCGTCATGATGGACCATGATCCAAAATCAGCCTCCCTTCCTGAATTTAGTTTTGCCAGGTGTTTTGTCGCAGCAACAGGAAGAACGGCTACTACAATAGCATTTCTGCTATTAGACCAGCATAGCTGCAGATCCTACCTCCCTGGGGAGCTAGGAACCTTCATGGCTTTTTCTTGTATGAGAACAGGAACTTGCCCCGTCCCCTCATCCCTCCACAGGTTTCTGGTCTCTGAAACTTTCACCATCACCGTCCATCTGCTCATCAGGATAGTCCTCCCCATGTCCTAGGCTGTGATACCATTATAACATAAGCGACCATGACAGATTCCAGGAAGTGCGGCTCAAAGTGAGGGAGGCACACATCAGAGGAACTGGGCTTGTCTGGCTGCTAATGAGTACACAGAGGGTTTTTCCTGCTTGGGGTTAAAAATGATGGAAGTCTATTTAAAGACCAGGCACGAGATAACACCATCACAGAGCCTCCTAATGGGACAGGTGTGCTGTGTCCATAGTACATAGTACAGCCTCGTTCTTACGCACCAGGTGACAGAGGTGTTCATGTGAGTGTTTACTGAACGCACTGGACTGGGTAAGACCACAGGCTAGCCAAGACTCCTACGCAGCAGAAGTGTGTTCTGGACGATTTCATTTAATTGATTTAATTGCCTTGAGTTTCATGGATAAGGTTTTCTGGGTTTTCTGCTTCAGTTGAAAGAATAAAGACCCTTCAGAATTACTGTCAATTCATCTCTAAAGGATGTCCAGCATGCAGGGTACACTCTTAGATTCTCTTTTCCTGAGAGGTAGGGGTCTTCTGGGAGGAAGGGAGTGAGGGAGGGAAGGAGGGAAGAAGGGAGGGAGAGACAGACAGAGACAGACAGAGAGAGAATGCATAGGAACTACCCACCTTGTTTATTGAGATAGGGTCTTTCTTTCACTGACCTAGAGCTCGCCCAGTAGGCTAAACTTTGCTAAACACGGAGCCCCAGAGGTCTGTCTGTCTCTACCTCTCCCAAGCTGGGACTGTAAGCAAAAGCTGCCATGCTGGCCCTCTTTGGATTGGGTTCAGGGTACTGACCTCATATCCTCACATTGCTAGGAGCAGCTCCTCACCGGCTCAGCTCTTTCCCCAGCACCTTTGATGGAGGTATGAGCTTGGCTCATTTATCTACAGCCCTGTCAACTCTTTGTGTAAAGAATACCCTGTTTTCCACCTTGACTGTGGAGATGTAGCCTCAGCAGGGAGACAGCAGGCATCACTCCTTGGTATCCAGAATGAAATCAGGCCATCAGGTGCTCGACATGGCTACTGAATTCCCCTAGGCCTGAGCCCAGGATGGAATCACCAGCCTGGCTCCCTAGGTCAATAAGATTATTCTTCCCTTTCTGTGGTCCCATGGTTGTTCCTGAAGCCCAGCAGTCAGAATGGCAGCGACACTCCCAGTGAGGTGGATCATGGAAGGCTTTCCAGAGGCTCACTGGAAGGTTACTGTGTGAGGAATAAGAAGGAAGGTGCCCATCCTTATTTAGTGTTTGTTTGGAAGCAGGGACTTTGGAGAAATGAGGAGTAACTGCTGATGGGTGAGAGAGTTCTCTTTGGTGGGATGGAAAGATTCTATATTAACACAGCACTAAATGTACTGCCATCTACTGAGCTGCAGGTTTTAAAACGGGAATCACATAGTAAACAAACTCTACCTCAATGAGCTGTATTTTATTTTGAAACAGCATCTTAGTTTGGGTTTCATTGCTATGAAGAGACACCATGACCAAGGCAGCTGTTATAACAGACATTTAATTAAGGCTAGCTTATAGATTCAGAAGTTCAGCCCATTGTCATCAAGGTGGGAAACATGGCAGCATGCAGGCCGACATGATGCTGAAGAAGGAGCTGAGAGTTCTACATCTTGTACTGAAGTCAAACAGAAGATTGGCTTCCCAGAAGCTAGGAGAAGGATCTCAAAGCCCACCCCCAAAGAAACACACTTCCTCCAACAAGGCCACACCCACTCCAACAAGGCCACACCCACTCCAACAAGGCCACACCCACTCCAACAAGGCCACACCTCCTAATAGTGCCACTCCCTGAGCCAAGCATATTCAAACCATCACAGACAGGGACACTCTATGCTGCCACAGCTGGCCTGGGACTTTCTATGTAGATCTGGCTGGCTTTGAACTCACAGAGATCCTCTTGCCTCTGCCTCCTAAGTCCTGGGATTGAAGGAGTACACATCACATCTGACTCTCCATGAAGCTGTTATAAAATTATTCATCTATTTTATCATTAACAATTCTCTTGAGTCACTCTGTGATGAACCTCGAGATATGCACCTCTCGAGGCCAGAATGTTGTTTCCTGTGACTAAGTGCAGGTATCAAAAGGAATAAACAGAGTCTGGGCAAAGGTTGTTTGTGTCAGCTTTAGAGACACTTAGAGTTTGTTTTGAGACATAGTCTCACTTAGGCTAGGCTGGCCTTGAACTTGGTATATAGGGGATGGCATGAACTTCTGATCTTCCTGCCTTCAGCTCTCAAGTGCTGGGAATGAACTACAGGGTCCCGAACATGCTAGGCAAACACCCTACCAACCCAGCTAAATCCCAACCTCAGTTCTCACACACTGTAATTCCTTCACCATACAATAGGAATCTGATTTTTACTCAAGTGTTGCTGATAATCTAACAGCTTCTTTTTCAAACGTTCCATTTATTTATATGTGGAGGTCAGAGGACAAGTTGTAGGAATTGGTTTTTTCTTTCTACCATTGTGGGCACACAGGATCAAACTCAGGTTGTCAGGCTTGGCAGCAATCACCTTTATCCTCAAAGCCCACTCACCAGCCCCTGATGTTCCCTTTTAAAGCATTAGACGAATGAAAGCTCAGAAATGTTGGCCTTGTAGCTCTCCCCTCTCATCCCTGGTGGGTACTGACTGAAAGGACCGCAGACATCTCCAGAACTCTGAGGTCTCTTTCTTCAGCATTTTATCAGGACTGCTGAGGAAAGCTCTGAACCTGGGACACAAGTCACCAGATTAGATTACCAACACCATCGTGTCCTCCCACCCTTGACTCTGGTGTCTATCTCCCAGAACCAGCACCTGCATGTCCTATTTACACTTTGTTCCCAGGCTACCGGAGTCCATTTTGAACATTGTGCAGATACCCACTGGTGCTTGGAAATCATATGTACCACACACATGGGATAGTCCTTAGTCAGTGATGTGGGGTAGGGGAAGACACCAAACTTGGGCTTCCTGGTCTCAGGTTCAGCTAACTCTGAGGTGTCAGTCACAGTCCAGAGCCTCCAGTGGGTGGAGGCTGAAGCCACTCCCCAGGTGACACACCCTTCCTGCTTTCTTAGCCTTCTCAATCTTCTTTTGTTTGCTCCCAGGTCTCCTAGGCAGCACCTCTTTCATTAATCTGTGATTAATGAAAGCCTTTATCTCAGAGTTGGCTTTAGAGAACTTAAGACCACAGTCAACATGTATGACCAATCCATGTGCTCCGTGCCGTCAGCATGCCCAGACATGCAGAGGGTGTGACTGTTTAGTGTAGCCAGGCCTGCTGTGGGAATCTGGGCAAGCCTGCTCTTTCGAGCCCTGGAGTACTGGGCAGGTAGGGAACAGATGAGACCTGGCTTTTTTCCTGTATATTTTAGGTTTGGTGAAGTCCAGCTTAGGACTCTCAAGCCGGGGGCTCTCTAGGCCCAAGGAGAGTGGGGTTACCCCTGCCTCCTCCATTCTGAACGCTCCATAACGCTTAATGCATAAATGTTTTAGAGAGGGCCACAAAAAAATTCTGCCTTTACTTCAGCTCCAACCTGGGCTCCAGCTCAGTTTTGGCAAACTTCCAGCCTTCCAGTTCCAACCCAGGTTTTCTGTGTCTCCAGAGCCTTTAGCTTTACGGCTTAGATAAACAGGACAACACACCACCGAGTCCCTTCACAGACCATGTATGAGGTTTTCTACCAGCAGATAGTGGCCACTGTGGATGTCTGATTCAGGCAGCTTAGACTTGCTCAGCCCTTGGTCATTCGCTAGCTGTCTTCCGGGTGGGGAAGCCCACTGCCTCACAGAATAGCTGCAACAAGGAAATGGAGCAGTGCCTGTGATTGGCAACGTTGTGTCTAGCACAGAAAATCACCAGGAAATACTGGGCGCTTAACTCCAAGCCTAGTGATCTAAGTTTAATTCCCAGGACTCAGGTGGTGGAAAGAGAAAACCACCTTGCACAAGTTGTCCTCTGACTTCCACACCTGCTCCAGGGCATTTACACGCCACTCACACATGCCCACACGCACACAGAATAGATGAGTGTAATTTTAAAGAATAAAAAATAATACTAGTGACTGATTTTTTTTTTTAACTTAAGGACATTTCTATTCCTGTTAGTGTCCAGATGGACGTGTGTGTGTGTGTGTGTGTGTGTAGCTAGATTTTGCACATGCGTGCTCTGTGCAATGAACCACATCCTGCCCATCCTGGGGCTTAAACAGAACCTGCTTTGGGGATTAGGAGGTGCTTTATAAAGAGAAATAGCCTTGAAGAGCAGGAGTCACAGAGAAATGATGGGCAACCTGGAGACAGCCAATGGAGAGAGATGCAGGCTGGGAAAGGCAGTGATAGTTCAAATTATCAGTCTGCAACCAAAGCCCGGGAGCTGACGGGCGAGTGAGATCCAGGCATCCAGGTGCAATGGCCATTCCGTAATGTGTAGATATGTGGTACCAGGGAAGAAAAGTCAAGATGAAGGCAGCAGCATCCAAAACCAAACACACAGAAACAGCGGCTGATGTTATTTATACAGAATATTGTCTCACAACGACATCTTCATACACATGTAAACTTATTTTCTTGCTGGAGCAATGGCTCAGCAGTTAAGAGCACTGGCTCCTCTTCCAGAGGATCCAGGTTCAATTCCCAGAACCCACACGGTGGCTCAAATCCAGCTGTTAAGTCCAGTTCCAGGGGATCTTATGACGCCCCCCTCTGGCCTCTGAGGACACTGCACACAAGTGTCACACATACCTATGTGCAGCCAAAACACCCATACACATAAAACTAAAAATCTAAATCAATTGAAACGCATTTTGTTACTCTCTTGTCTTCTCTCCTCTAGGTCTCCTTCCTCTTCTCAGTGAGCTTCATCCCTCTCGTTTTACCTGTATGTACTTTTTTCTTTAATCTAGATTCTACCTATGAAAGAGAATGGGACATTTTTTCTTTCTGTGGCTGGCTTATTTCATTTAATTTGATGATCACCAGTCCATACAATTTCCGACAAACAACATGACTGAGTAAACCTCTACGACTTAGTAAACCTCCGTCGTGTCTATAAACCACATTTTCTCTGTCCATTCATTTCTGATGGGCCTTTAGATTGAGTATATGACTTGGCTGTTGGGAACAATGACGGCAATAATACACACGGGCACGCTCGCATCTTTGTGGTATGTTGACTTCTGGTCCTTCAGGTATATACCTAGGGGTGGTCGGAATTAACTCGCATGGCAGTTCTCTCCCTTTTCCTTTCTTCCCCATTCCCTCACTTCAGACTTTCCATACTGACTTCCATAGAGCTATGCCAGTTGTAACAGTCTCGCCTTCAGGCCATAAGACCTGCCCAGCCCAAGCCCCGCCCCTTCCCCTCACTAGCATTTGTCACTTGTTTTCTCAGGGATGATTTATCTTAATTGACAACTTGATGGGATGTAGAATCAGCTAGGAGATATGCTCAGGGTGACTGGGAGGACATTTTTGGCGATTTACCGACAAAGGCAAAACCCACCCCAATTGTGGGCAGCGCCATAGCATGATCTACATAAAGAAGGAGGAAGTAAGCAGAGTACCAGCATCCATCTCTCTGCTTCTTTGCTCAAGGTGAATTCGACCAGTTCCCTCAAGCTCCTGTCCACTGTGATGGACTGTCCTGGAAATGGGAGCCAGAATAAACTTCCTTCCTTAAGTTGCTCTTGTCAGGACACTGAATAACTTTACTTAGTAACACAGTGGCCATTCTGACTGGGGAGAGATGGAATCGCAATGCTTAACTTGCATTTTCCTGATATATAAATATGTTAAATATTTTTACACACTTACTGGCTATTGCAACAAACTATCTGGATGCAGGTTGGTTATATTTGGAAGGGGAATGTAGCAGACTTTGTTTACCAATCCAGTATCAGCTCCTACCTCCCACTTAACCTGCACTGAGCAAGGCCCATTCCCCTTGAGCTATGGCATAGTTAGACCAACAAGATGAAAAGGTTGCTTACTAGAGACTCCATTTAAGCCACAGAGAAAACTGTCACTGTGTTCATGCCTCTTAACCACCTTTAACAGGGGTGTGACATCAGGAGCCTGAGCAGCCATGGTATAACCACAAGGCAGAGGACAAGAGAAAGCCAGAAGCGTTGGCCCCAATCTTAAAATCTGTCACTGGCGAAACCGGTTTCTATTTGCTTGAGAAACATCTATTTGCTTGAGAAACATCGGACTTCAAGATACCCCTGGTACTCTCGGAGAAGAGCATTCCAAGATGGTTAGCTGATTTTCCTCCCCTCCCCCTTTCCTTTTGTTTGATTTGAGATTTAGCCCAGAACAAGCAGGAAGCTAGCTGAGAATTGACCAAAACTACCTTTCTGGCTCTGTAGTGCCTGAGAGACCTAAAGCAGACACTTAACATGTATACCATTGTGTTACCTTTGACCTTTCTGTTAGACAGAGAGGCACAGTGGTGATACCTTCATGCTGTTGTGACGAAAGGGGGTATTGTGGTCTAATCCGCTCAGAAAATACGCACAGCTAACAAGATCTCGTTACTGTGGGAATCCTCACAGCCTTTAATGGGCTGGCGTGCCGGAGAGAGAGCCGTACTCGTTCCCTGGCCTATATGACCTGCAGCTAATGCTCTCCCAGAGGACCAGAATTCCAATCCCAGCACCCATTTTGGGTAGATCACAACCATTTATAACTCCAGCTCCAGGGGATCCAATGCCCTCTTCTGGCCTCTGCGGGTACTACACTCATGTGCACACAAAAATGTAAAAGAAAGAACTTTTTTTTTTTTTTTTTAAATAAGCAAATAAATAAGTAACACATTTCTTGCTAATTGTTATGGTTTGGGAGAAAAACCACACTTCTGAGATGTGTGTGATTAAGCATTTGCTTCCCAGCAGGTGGTGCTGTTTTGGGGGTTGGGTATAGAACTTGTAGGAGGCGGGGCCTCCTTAAAGGAATTGAGTCACTGGGAGCCTAGCCCTATTTCCTGTCAGGCTCCATCATGGTCCATCATGGTGTGAGGAGGGGGAGATGTACCGTCTACATACACCATGCTGTCCCTGCCGTGGTGTGCTGTATCTTAGCGTGTGGTTCTGAATAAATCTTCTCCTTACCAAGTGGGTTTTGTCAGGCATTCTGTCACAGTGTCAAGGAAAGTGTCTCACACGGATGTCTGTGTGATGCAATGCACATCAGGCCCTTCCCCACAGGCTTAGGATGCTTCTCGATCGTGTTGCTTCTAGTGGGTGGAGAATAGTGGAGGAGAAGGGCATTAGCTCTTGATGGTGCTGGTCCACCACACCGACTTTTGCCTGGCTTACTGTGTGGAGACTGAAAACAAGAAGAAGGTGCTCTGCCTGTGAGTTGTGTTGGTGTCGTAGTGGCGTAAAGCTCGTGGGAGTAACCAACCAACATCTGACTGGATTCAAGGCCACTCTGTGAGATGGAACCTGCTTGGGTGGCCACGAACCTGAAACTGGGTATGCCAGGGACCTAGGGGAAAAGCAAACAGTACAGTTCTCCTTATGGAACATAGCAATAAAAATGACTCCTAACAGCATTCCATCATACTTAGAGTGCCGTTCCTCGTGCAGTCACCACCAGAGATGCTTCCTCTTGCAGCAGATGGGAGTAAACAGAGACACACAGTCACACCTTATGCAGAGAGTGAGAGATCTTGGAACACTCAGTCCTAACCATGGTGTCTACATCCACTCCCAACCCTCAGGGCTCAAGGAACTCTGCAGAAGAGGAGGTGCAAAGAGTGTAGCAGCCAGTGGGGATAGAGGATACCAAGGAAGCAAAGCCTTCTAAACACAGCAGGACTCATACCTGTGTGAACTCACAGAAACCACGGCCAAAAGGCACAGGGCCAGCACGGGTCTGCACTAAAGAGTGTCCTAGAGCTGACCGGAGAAATGGATATATCCACCATCCCTAACCCAGAAACTATGTCCAATTGATAACCACTTGCATATGAAAATTTGGCTTTCTCCAAGGGAGTCTCACTGGGGAAACAAACCACTCTTAGAGTAGGGTGCAGGGTGCATGTCCAGAAGTAGACGGTAACACAAACTCAGTGGTGTCTTTAGAAGTTGTCTCATAACATTGAGTCTTTTTTTTTTAATATTTTTTTTATGTTATAGATTCTTTACATATATACTATGGCTTCCAGTTTTTCATTTTTTATGTGTGCCAATGTGTGTGTGTGTGTGTGTGTGTGTGTGTGTGTGTGTGTGTCTATGTGTTTCTTGTGCTTTTTCTTGGGCTCTTTTTCTTCTGTTTGTTTTGTCCTGTTCTGACTTGTTTTTGTTATTTTATTTTATTTTATTTTAACTATTCCTTAGATTCCTGTTTGTTTTCTAAGGAGAGAAAAAACCCCCAAAAACAAAAAACAAAAAACAAAAAACAAACAAAACAAAACAAAAGATGTGGCTCTGGATGGAAGTAGAGGTGGGAGGGATTGGGAGGAGTTTTGGGGAAAGGAAACCATAATCAATATGTATTGTATGATAAACATAAACAAATAACACACATAAACAAATCTATTTTCAATAAAAGGGGAAATAAGGAGAATACTGAAGGCTGTTCACGGTGCCACCGTTTTTTATAAAGTCACGTTTCCTACTGAGTTATAAGCACCTCAAGAACTAGTGTGCTGCCCCCCCTCGCCCTGCCCCCCCATTCAGTGTACAGCAGTCAACTGCGTCGCCTGTGCCCCATTCACTCTCCCTTTGATAGCTCACTGACGTACCTCCCACCCTCCACTCTCAGGTCACATGTCTGGAGTGGGAACTGTTCTCCCTTCCGTAGTGACCAGCCTGGCCAGGCACAGCTGGGTAGTTTTCCTTTTGAGTCTCATGTAAACACTTCCTAGGAGTAGAGCACAAGCCACCTTTCCACCCTACATTAGCTTCGAGAATCAGGAGCTTCCCTGAAGACAGGAAGTTCCACTAAAAGCTCTCAGGAGGCACAGGAAAGCGACAGCACCCGCTGCTTCTATACATCTACATTTTACTGAGGACTGTGTGTCTGTGAGTCAGCGGATGCTCACCCAGTCCTGCTACTCTGAAGGACTACTTGGGTCTCCCAGTGGGCCATCCCAGTTAAACCCTCCACGACCCCTTCACACCACTTTTGATGCCTCCCTGGGTCTACAGTCTGATTTCTCTTTCCCACCAGGACTCCTAGCTGGGACAATCTGAGACCTGTTCTACACAACCTTTAGGGTATAAGTTATCTGGCTACCTGGGAACAACAGTTGGGAAGACTATGACTACACCTAACCACAGCTGGCAGGTAATAGCCCCATTTCTATGCAAAAGCATTCTGTTTACGCTAATATTATTTTTTATGCCAGTTGCCGGCCCATTCCTAAGGAGTCTATTTCAGAACCAGGTGTTAACAAAATAATGAACAAAATCAAGTATACAGTCAGCAGTTATCAGTTTCCTTTGATGAATCTGCCCTAGAGTTTACTATCACCAATCTGATGTAAAATTAAACAGAACAAAAGAGCACCTTTGGGAGGGGTATGAAATCAGCATTTTAAAACAATCGTTTCATCTGCTTTGGGCCTTTACTCTGAATGCATTTAGCCTGAGAAGAGTGGAGCTCAGAAAGTGACCCTGGCCTGGAGGTCTGGTAGATGCTGTTTGGGTTTCAGTTGGGTGAAAGGATCCAGGTGGCCTGTGGGAAACATGTCTTCATCTCAGAGAGGTAGTCTGATCCCAAATCACATCTACAGCACACTTGTGGCTTTTCCAGGAACTTGACAGATCTTGGAAACAGGTAAGAGCCAAGACCCACATCTTGGCCCTGGGCCAGCAACAGGGCTCTCTTGTGCTGCTGTCTGGAGAAGGGTCGACACAAACTGAGGTTCTTCTGCATATTGGGTTTGTTCCTCAGTTGATGGGATAAGAGACCAACCAGGTATTGCAACGAATAGGTGGGACATTCCTTTATGTTGCTGAGATTAAAACCCAATCCAGGGCACTGTCTATCACAGAGGGAAGTCAGGGCGGGTTCAAATAGGACCTTAAAGCAGAAACCACAGAGGAATGCGGCTGGTTTGCTCAGTCACGGGTTTAGTTAGCTGTCTTATACAACTCTGGAGCCACCTGCCCAGGTGATGCTGCTGTCCACAGCCGGTGGGTCCTCCCACTGATTAATAATCAAGCAGTCCTGCAGACATGCACACAGCCTAATCTGATCTGGGCAATCCGGCAATCGAGATGAATTTCTCAGGCAACTCTAGGCTGTGTCAGGTTGACAAGTAAAGCTAATCACGACACCCCACTGTGGAAATCAGTATAGAGGTTCCTCAAAAAAAAAAAAAAATATCAATGAAACGATTGCAAGAACCAGCTAGAGCACTCCTGGACTCTTAAGGGCTCTTAGGTCAGCAGACCACTCTTAAACTCAAAGGACTCTTAAGTCAGCAGACCACAGACACATCCTCAGTCATGTTCACTGTAGCACCGTTCACAATGGCCAAGCTTTGGAGTCAGTTCAAATGTCCATCAAGGAATGATTGGATGAAGAAACTACAGGATATAGGTACAGCATAGCTTTATTCATCCACAAAGAAGAACGACGTTACGTCACGTGGAGGAAAATGGATGGAAACTAAGATCATCACACTAAGTGAAACAAGCCAGGTTATGAAATTCAAGTCTTTTCTCTCATATGTGGAAGCTGCATTAAAATAAAACACTCAAATATGAACACAGATAGGATGGGGACTCTATAGGAAGAGGAAGGAGACAGCGGGAGTGGGCGGAGCCAGTGGGAGGGACAGGACCAGTGGGAGGTTACCGAGAGAGTAATAGAAGGATGTGGCTGCTAAAACTCCTTCTTCGGGTGGAGACGTGAATAGAGTCTCCTCCTCTTCTTCCTCTTCCTCTTCCTCCTCCTCATCCCAGCATCCTAATGACAAACAGGGATAGGGATTCCTCCAAAGTTCATTCCTGGGAACCAATGAGTTTATTGAACTTACCCACAGAGCCTGGATGAAGGGTTCCTGATAGGAGTGTGGGTGGCTTCTCTCGAAGCAGTCACACTGGAAGGTCCGTACCTGCATAAATGATGGCTCCTCGGGGCTGTGAGGATGGAGCTCCTTCCCCAGTCTACCCTCACCCATGTACTCTAGTTCCTCCCAAGATCCAGGGTCACATGCAATTAGGGCAGAATTGCACACAACTGACTGGGAGAGAGGCTGACCCTCAGGTGAGCATCCGCTGACTCTCCCCACTTCCTCTTCTCTGAGGGAATGTCAGTAGCCCACGGGCCCTGCTGTGACGGTATTCTTCAGGATACACAGCTGATCTGACAGAGATGGTGGCAGTTTGGCTTGGAGGATAGTCTGGCAAAGTACAAGATCTGTACGTGTGAAACCGTCAGCATGATGCCACTTCATGAAAGCATTCTTTATAAAAAGACTTACCTCTGGTCACTTACACCAGCCATAAACTCCTATATAATGTGTCCCCGATCTAAAGGTCACGAGGACAGCCCAATAAGCATCTGCAATTGGAACCCCATGGGGAAAGCCCCGTGTCAAGTGGTTTGAAATAATGTCTTTTTTTTTTTTTTTTTTGCATATGGCCATTCTACAAAGAGACCGCTTTCTTGTGTTATGAAGCTTGAGACCTCTCCCCTTACCAGAAAGACACCCAGACTCAGTTTAGATTATCATTAGCCAAATTTATTAAAACTGCTTAGCAGGACCACAGTCTCTAAGCCAAATAATGTACTTTTGACATAATATTTAATATAGTACATAATATATGTAATATTACCTGAGAACTAAAATCCTCTCCCATTGCTTCTGTGTGCTACCACAGGCCCTTGTATCATAAACTGGTTAAAATATTAACCTTACAAACTCAGAATCAATTCGTACCTTAACACGAATCAATGATTCGGTCTTACAGTTGAGAGCCAGTGGGAAATGTGGTGGCTAAGGAAACTCCATTTTATGCTAAGCATCCATCTTGCTACCTAACAGCCATTTATCTCTGACCCAGCCTCCTAGAAGATAAGTTATCTGTAACGCTGGCTCTTTGACACCCCCATCCCCCACAGAATGTACAGCTGTGAACTTCTGTTTGCTATAACTAATTGCTGATTTTGGCTTCTGTAACCTGCTTGTGCAGACATTCAAGGACTATCTTGAAGTTGCCTTGACTAACTAATCTTGGCTGAGCAGGACGGCGCTTTAGCTCCTGGAACTGGCCCTTAACTGTTGCAACCGGCTCCGCTCTACCTGGCTTGAGACAAAAGACTTAACGATGCCTGAATAGTTACTTGTTGAGGTCCATTCTCTGTCTGGTTTGGCTTGCGCTGCTGCTCGGGTCCACGGGGACTGAGTCTCGAAGAATGGAGACAAGACAGAGGTTCTGGAGTCAAGTCTCAAGTCTCCTTTATTGTTTCTCTTCTATTAGCGCATATTCACTCTTGTTCATTCCTCTTAACCCTATTTACTCATATACCTCTTAACTCTATTGACTGTATATATATTCTTAACTCATATTGCTCTTAACTGTATTGACTGTATATATTCTTACAAGGAAATCCTGGGTATTTATAAGCACACGCAGGAGAACACAGGTGAAGACATTTTACCACGTGCACTATGCAGCTGGGGTCACTAAACAGCAAAACAAGCTATGTGGGATAAACAAGATATTTGTTAGAGTGTGCTCAGCTGTTGTAGGCTGCTGAAAAACCAAGTCTCTATCAGGGTAAATGGTTCCAGATGGCTGCAAAGATGATAGCTGCTTTCTAGCCGCTTTCTGCTTAAAGTCGGCTCCCTACAGTTACTATAACAAAAAATGTTGCGGCTTGCTCCGCTCTGCCTGGCTTGGCCTCTCAAGGGCTGGGATTAAAGGCCTACGCCACCACTGCCCGGCCCAAACTGCCGCTCAGGTCTTCGGGTCAGGGTCTGGAGGGAGAGAGAGTGGGGATAAGGGGAAGAGACGCTAGGAATGGAGACAAGACAGAGGTTCTGATCCAGTCTCTTATTGAAGGGAAATCTGGGGTATTTATACACTTTTGCCTCGCCCCTTGTAGGGGCGTGAATATGATGTAATCCTTGCAGGCGTGGATACCACGAGCGCCTTACAGGCATGGATAGCTGCTTTCTAGCCGCTCTCTGTTAAAAGTCGGCTCCCAACAGATATTCATGGACTTCTCTCACAGAGTTTAGTCCTGGATAACCTGCAACTAACTCTGTAGACCAAGCTGGCCTCAAACTCAGAGATCCACCTGCCTCTGCCGTCCGAGTGCTGGGATTAAAGTCGTGCCCCACCACTGCCCAGCTGTGTTTTTCGCCTTTAAAAGCTCTTCCTGCATATGCCGCTGCACTCTTGTCTCTCATTTGGTCCTGTTAGCAGTTTTAATAAATTTGGCTAATTTTAAATCTACACTGAATCTGGAGGCCTCTTTCTTCGGTCTTGAACCCCCAAACCCAGGGAAGCCATTGCTTGTTAGAATGACTATATGCTACAATAATTATATGCTTTCAAATAATCTCATCTGGATATTCGTCAAGCAGTTACGTACAGTAACTGTCCAGTCACCCTCTTGAGCCATGCTTGTCCTGTGTCCCCAGCCTTCACTCTCACTGTTTCTATTTCTTGGAGTATCTGATCCCATTGCTTGCTGCCCATCAGTCATGAGGCCGTGTGGAATTTTGACAGGAACCATTAAAACATAAAATGAAGTCTATAAATCTTAAGGGGTCATTCTTTGCTGATGGCCAGGAGTGTGCATCCTCTCCTTGTGGGCAGCCTGGGCCAAGTCCACTTCCCTTTAGGACCAGTGTTCAGGCACACTCCCTACACTGCACAGGGCAGGGGATTCTCAGGCACGCCCCTGTACTGCACGGGGGTGGGGGGATGGGAGGGTGGGGTGGGCGGGGCGGGGAGGGGAACTCACGTACTTTATTCCACCTAACTGCGTTGAAGGCAACAATGGCCTATCTTTAGAGGCAGGTCTTGGGGAACCTGTGTTGGATACATTTGCAAACCTTGAAATGAATTTGAAAGGGATGAAGAGCAGCTTGGGCACTTGCTCCTCAAGAAATGACCAGCCTCTGGGAAATCCACCTTCTGGTAGCAATGGCACTGTCTTGTCTTTGGTGGATCTCCTGACCAGACACTTGCTCAGTGTCCTGCAGCGGTTTTGCTTGTGTTGTTAAAGCCACTTAAGGAAGGAGCATCTGGGCTCACAGAGTGAGGAGGGGAGACAGGGCTGCAGCAGTGTGAGGTAGGTGGTCTCGCTGCATCCAGACTCAGGGAGTAGAAAACGCAGTGAAGTGGGGTCAGGCTCAAGACCCACCCCCAGTGACCACTCCCTCCAGCCAGGCCCCACCTCCTAAAGGCTTTACAACCTTCCCAAACAGTCCACTCCCTGAGAACCAAATGTTCAAACATGTGTGGACGTTTCACATTAAAAACACACCACTATGGTCATGGTGCCTTGCTTTCCTGAAAGGTAATGAGGTCTCCTCCATCAGAGGAGACAAACGGCATGGGTCCTCTCCCATCTCTGAGATGGCAGGACGCCCACTGAACTTGAATCTTCAGAAAAACAAGCAAGTAAACAAACAGCAGCCACGACAACAACAAAAACCTCAAACAAACAGCTTCCGACTCCTCTGTGGTAAACTGGACACACAAACCCTCAAAGCGAGCCTACAGCTGCACAGACAAATCTATAGTATATCCAGTCCATCCATTCTGACTTGAGGCTTTGGATCTCATCTGAATCTGGAAACAGGGTGGGCCGGGGCTTAGGATATTATTAGACAACTCTAAAAAAATATGTGTGACCTTCAAGTTACTCAGCCTCTGGGTGTCAGTTTGTTCATGTGTAAAATGGGGCTAATAATGGTGACACATGAATGACACAGAACACAGTGCTGGGGACATACAGTTGGAGCTGGAGGAACCTCAGTCAATATCCTGTTACTCAGTGGTCACTTGGGGGTCACATGGGAGGCTGGAGTCCTAAATGTGCTCTTCTGAGAGGTATAGGAAGATGGACTAGAGCCGTGGTCCTCAACCTTCCTGATGCTGAGACATCTTTAACACAGTTCCTCGTGTTGTGGTGAACCCCAACCATAATACTATTTTTGTTGCTACTTCACAACTGTAATTTTGCTACCGTGAGGAAACGTAATGTAAATATTTTTGGAGCTAGAGGGTTGGCGAAGGGGTCGGGACCCACAGATTGAGAATCGCTGGACTAGAGACACTTGCTCTTAGGAGTCCTGAGCTGTGCTTCTAACGCTGCCAGGCTCCTCTGGGCTGGGTTGGCTTTTACAATAAGCAGAGATTAGGGTCTGGGGGAGAAAGGCTGTGCCAGAATGAGGACCTCGGTCAGATCCCCAGTACCCATGTAAAAAGGGAGGTGCAGGGGTGCATACCTGGAATTCAGGGGTAGAGGCAAGAGGATCCCTGGGCCTCACTGCGTATCCAGCTTAGCTGAATCAGTAAAGTCCAGGTCCAGTGAGAGACCCTGTCTCAAGAAGTAAGGTAGAACCAACCAAAGAACATACACAGGCTGGACCTAGGCCTCCCCACTCATATGTAACAGACGTGCAGCTTGGCCTTCATGTGGGTCTGCTCAACTGGAACGGGGACTATCCCAAAAGCTGTTGCCTGTCCGTGGGATATGTTCTACCAGCAGGGCTGCCTTGTCTGGCCTCAGGGGGAGAGGAAGCACCTAGTCTCCAAGAGACTTGAAGTGCCAGGGTGAGGGGATACTGGGGGTGGGGGGTGGGGGGGCACCAGCTCAAAGGAGAAGGGCAGAGGGAATGGGGGAAGAATTGTGGGAGGGTGACCGGGAGGGGGGCAGTGAGCGGGATTTAAAGGGAGTAAGTTAAAAAAAAATTAAATTAAAAAAGAAGAAAAGAAGAAGAGGAAGAAGAGGAAGAGGAAGAAGAAGAGGAGGAGGAGGAGGAGGAAGAAGAAGAAGAAGAAGAAGAAGAAGAAGAAGAAGAAGAAGAAGAAGAAGAAGAAGAAGAAGAAGAAGAAGAAGGGTAGAGGAGGAATCTGGGGAAAATGCTGGAGGTTGTCATTCTCTGACTCCTCCTTTCACACACACACTGAACAAAGCTCCAGGGCCAAGTCTCTCTTTCTCTCTCTGTCTCTCTCTAGTTGACTCATCAAGCCATCCTTCCCCAGGGCCTGACTGGCCAGAGATAAGCTAAGAAGGGACTGGATTCCAGACCTTTTGTCTAGCACTGAGGAATTTGAAATCTTCTAGAAGCAAAGGTAAATGTTCCAAGGGCTTGAAGAAGGCTTTGATCAGAGCTACTTCTTAAGGTTCCCAAGAGGGCCTGGGGCTGTAAAGTTCAGTTGGCCCAGTGCTTGCCTGTTGCAGGAAATCAGCCCTGGGCTCAAACCCGGGTTAGCACCAGGAGAGAGGGTCAAAGTTCAGTATCATCCTTTGCTACATAGCTTGTTTGAGGCTATCCTGGCATACATAAGACCCTGCTCCCTGCTGAGAGAGAAAGAGAGAGAGAGAGAGAGAGAGAGAGAGAGAGAGAGAGAGAGAGAGATTGATTATACCTACACAAGTCTAGGTGGAGCCTGAGAGTGGAGGAAGCCAGTTATATCTGCAGTCTTCCAGATAAAAGATCTATCCAGATCAAGGTGGTGTGTGTGTGTGTGGGAGGGGGTTGGGGCATAGAGGCTGGGGTGAGGAGAATGGTTATGAGTTCCATCTAGGGGTTGGATCAGCTGGGGTTGGTGGCCACCAGATTTTTACATTAATCTGGTCAGAACCAGTGTAGATGGGCCACCTAGGGAGAGAAGGCATGCTGAGATATGGCAGAAGCCTTGGTGCCACTGGGCTGAGTGAATGTGAAGACCTGCCTTAGCATGGGTGAGTGCTGCCCACTGTATGTAGGTGTGCTCGGCCCACCGTGCCAGACTCCTGAGCTCTCTGAAGAGGTCCTTTGAAGGGCCAGAGGCTGGAAGATCAGCTTTCTGAGAAGATTACAAGACTCATATTTTTTTCCCCTTACTGTGAACATGGTTGCCCTGCCCCTACCTTACACCATAACCATCTCTAATGGGCTGGGAATAGCTGCAGAGGTGCCGTTTCTAAGAGAATTCACTGCCTGCCTTCATCTCCGGGGATACCAGGAGAGAGTAAGCAGCCTCCAGGAGATCTGATTTCCGTTCTCAGAGGCCCTCCGAGTCCTGCTATCAACAGGAAGGAAAGCCTCTTTCGCTGGGGTTAGAGTGAAGGACCCTCCATAGACCTAGAGACTCCACTCAGGCAAAGGAGAAGGCAAGGGTGATGGCTGTGTCTAGAGAAGCTCATGAGTGAAGGTGGGAGGGCTCCAACGCAGGTGCAGGGGACTGGCACTGTATGACCAAGTAAAGCAGAAGTGGGTAAGGTGTCGAGGCCACCCTTAGAACCTATTTATGGTACAAGATTGGCAGTGGTGCAGGCACAGACTGGAGAGATGGTTCAGTCGGCGAAGTGCCTGCTGTACAGGCCTAGGTAGCTGGGTCTTAGCATCCTTGTATAAACCCTAGCACTTGGGCCAGGGGGTCGAGGGGGAAGGAGGGCAGAAACAAGACAATCCCTAGAGCTTGCTAGCGGGCCTGTCTACCAGCGACTGCCAGATTCAGGGAGAGAGAGTCTGTCTCAAAAGCTAAGGTAGAGAATGATAAAGGAGGACACTTGCTGGCGACCTCCACATGCCTCCGGGCAGAAGTGCATACAAACTCAGAAGACTGACTCCATTTCGGGTTGTGATTAGTTCAACTGTAAACTGAGTTTCCTAGTCTTGGTCCTCTTAAGTTTGGGGACCATATAATTCTTGGAGTGTTGAGTGACACCATTGTGATTCAAGTGCTGGCAGCAGCTCCCCTTTGTGATAACCAGAATTGTCTCCGGTATTTCAAGTGCCCCTTGGAGGGGCAGACACCACCTGGTTGTAGGAAGGCTTCTAGCTATGGGGTGTCTAGATATTTATGCTGAGCCCAACCCTGCTCTAACAACAGCCTCATGAGCAAAAAGAGGAGGCCAACATGGCAGCTGTGGAGAGTGGTGGAGGGTGACAAGGGACACTATTGCTGGCTTTTTCATAGTCCAGGCTCCTGGGCCAGCTCTGTGAGATTAGGACTTTATAGTTCCGCTGTACTGAGACCCTGCCCTTTGCCCCACCTCCATCCATCTGAGACCCTCTCTCCCCTTGCTCCACCCCCACCCATCCTCAGTTACTGCTTACTCTCTCTGCACCCTCACTTCCTTTGCCTGTGCACTCCACACAATAGGGTAGGGCACTCACTACTCACCTGCCTCCAAATGAGAACCCCAAATCTCCATAATTGCAAGCTGGCTAAGACTGGAAAGGAAACACTACTCCCTGAGAGTGTTCTAGACTAGCCTCTGGATGCTTGGTTTGGTTATTTTTGAGACAGAGTCTGATGTATTTAAGGATGATCTCAAACTCATATGTAGCCAAGAATAACCTTGAATCCTCCATTCCCTGCATATAGGCATGTACTACTGTGCTTAAATTACATGTGGTGAGGACTGAACCCAGGGATTCACGAAAGCTGGATAAGCGTTCTACCAACAGAGTTGTATCCCCAGGCCTGATTTTTCCTTGGCAGAACTTCACATCATCCAGTTAGTTACACATCTTAATTTATTATTTATTTTTTTTCTACTGTTGTGTTAATATATAATCTTAGGAGACAGAGGGTTGATTTGGTTCACAACTCCAAGTTAGACCCCATCATTTCTGAGAGGTCAAGATGGTGGGATCTTGAAGCAGCTAGTCATTCTACAGCCACTGCCAAGAGCAGAGAGTCACGAGTCAGTGCATGTTAATGCTATCTCCCTTACACAGTCCAAGGTTCCCCAGCCTAGGGAATGGTGCTGCCCTCAGTGGACAGTCCTCCCCACATCAATGAACATAATCAAGAAACGCCACCATAGATACTCTCAGAGGCTTTTTCCAAACCCAGGTGATTCTAGACTGTGTCACACTGACTGTTAAAACCAACTATCACACTTATGGATCCACTGGGCTAGTACTTGATGGCTGTAATCTTATCGGGCTGTATTTTATGTCTTGCTTGTGTATTGATGTGTGATTTATGTGAGGGGCAGAGCCAGAAACCTAGCAGGTGCTTGGTAGACTGGATGAATTGATGAACCTCTCCCAGTCTCAGTTTCCTGTCACGTGAAGTTAATGAGGTTTCAACATGGGTTCACACAAGCGATCACCCATACGGAAAGCACAGGCCATGCTGTCTAGCCAGCTCTGCATGCTGTTCTGATTCCCCCAGCCCCCGTTTGTTCACCTACCTGAAAGTGCCTGCT
Source organism: Rhabdomys pumilio (assembly GCA_030674055.1). Classification (NCBI taxonomy): domain Eukaryota; kingdom Metazoa; phylum Chordata; class Mammalia; order Rodentia; family Muridae; genus Rhabdomys; species Rhabdomys pumilio. Next base: position 40,319,206 of record JANHMN010000020.1, read on the forward strand.
TTCTTGGCCTTAAAACATTTTTTCTAATTTTTTTTTTGCCCACAATTCTATGACCGCCTGCATTGAACAGTCAGCCCTTTGTTCTTTCCCAAGCTACTTCTAGAAGGTTCTGCACCAAGCAGGTGTCCAGTTTCATTCAGAGCTTTAGGGAAGACTTCTCCTGTGGTCTCAGAAAGACATTTACACATTCGTGAGTGTTTTTACAGGTCACTTAAGCTGACCCCAACCACAGGGATAGGACATCCACACTCAAAATCACTTAAGATGGAGAGAAGGGTTAAGGAACTCATTTTATCACCACCAAAATGAAATGAAAACATCTTGTACCCTGGTGTGTGTGTGTGTGTGTGTGTGTGTGTGTGTGTGTGTGTGTGTGTACAGAGCACAGGAGATAGTCTCAGGTGTCATTACTCAGGCACATGCATCTTGGTTTTGGAGACGAGTCTCTCTCTGGTCTGGAGCTCACCATCTGCCCAGTGAACCTCAGGGATCTGCAAACTCCCTGGTGCTGGAATTACAAACCCCAAGTCCACCTTTCCTCATGTAGGTGCCAGGGATTGGATTCAGGTCCTCCAGTTCACACAGCAAGCACTTTGCCTCTGAGCTGTCTCCTGAGCCCACCTGTACACTTTTAGGAAAAGAAAACTCATTTGCCATAAGTCAAAGGGCTGGCTAGGGACCTTCAGGGCTAGACAATGACCATGGAGTACACACAACAAACAGAGCACCTCTATTGTACAGGTAAACAAACAGCCCGCGGAGCACAGAGAATCCAGAGCAGGGCCTAGACAGCATCAGCACCAGGACAGTGGAGCTGAGCAGCAGCTGCCGCTGGTTTCAGTGACATTTCTTGACAAACATCCCTGTGGTCCATATCAACAGGTAAATGCTGTCCTGGGCAACTAGCCTGTTTTCTCATAAGACTGACTGGGGATTAGTCAATTAGTGTAACAATATTTGCTAAACACAAACTTTGCTTTAAACCAACTAAGGGGCGAGGTGAGTGGTGGCAGCTGGGACAACCAAGAAGGGACTGGTGAGTCCTTAGTTTTCATCTTGAGTTAGGGTCTCATGTGCCCCTGGCTGGCCTTGAACTCCTGATTCTCCTACCTCCATCTTTCATTACCTTGCCTGGTTCAGAGTAATTCTGGGGATTAAACTCAGGGCTTTTTTGCTAGCTAGGCAAGCATTCTCCTACTTTGGTCATAGCCTCAGCCTGGAACTGCCAAATTCTGACACATTTAGTAAGAGAACTATCTGGAGTAGGTTTCTAGACTTTGATTTTCTAGGTTTCATTTCCATCAAAATTTTATGAAGAAGAAAGGGATTCTGCAGGAACGGTGACTTGAGTGGTGTTTGTTTGTCTGTCTGTCCCATCTTCCCCGCTTTCTTAGTGGATCCCGCCCCTCAAGTTTGGACCGGGTGGTGAGAGGTTTCTCCCTGGGAACGTCATGCACAGTGCGAAGCTGTTCTTGCTGTTTCCAGCCAGCTGCACCTGCTTGCGGCCTCCACAAGTGGACTTTGCCCCCTGGAAAGAAGCAGCCGTGGGAACCTCTGTCACACCCACCAGGAGCCAGCAATGTCCTGAAGCAGTTTCTGTAGGAATTGTACTCTCTGCTAAATAGCTTTGCCCTCTGACAGAGAGTCCTTCCTGGTTCTGCCTTGTGATCAGAAGCCAGTTCTTAGTTCATTCTGCTGGTACTGCTGGCTTTTGTTATGCATCTAAACTAGAGCTACCCAACAGGACTTGCCGCAAAGATGGTTTGTAAATACGCTTCAACAGCCAGACTTTGTAACCATTTTATTGTCCCGGTGTGGGGGTGGATAGCAGTGTGAGTGTGTCTATATTGGGAGGTAAAGATGGCAGAACTTTCAAGAGGGAGAGCCTAAACTATCACATCCACTCTTCTTATTGTCTCTCACAGTTTAATTCTGTTAAAGGGAAAATGTAAAAGCCCCACGTGATTTAAATTACCTTTCAGAAGTCTGTAGATCAACAGGAATGTCAGGACGTCAGAATGAAAGCTGGAATTCTTGAAGACCTGCGTTAGGACCCTGCGGGTCAGGGGTCACGCTCTGTGTACTGCAGCCCTCTCCACCTTTGTTCTGGCACTTCTACAATTCCAAACATGCTATGGACAGGTCTGGTCTCATGGAGATCACGGTTGATCCACACCCTCCTTTGAGACCTTTCAGGAGGAGCTGGGGAAAGGCTTGTCCTTAGTCAGGAAAGTCAGGGAGACCTGAAAATGGAGGGGGTCAGAGCTTGTGTTCAGCCACCCCAGTAACCCCTCAATGAGAGAGTGAGGCAGACAGACAGAAGCAGGCAGAGTGGATAGCCCCTGGACTTCTTTTTCAGCCCTATAAGGACACATAAGAATGAGCTCTGAGAAGCTAAAAGGATTTTAGAGAAAAATAGGTCAATTAAGAGAATCAAATGTGAGCGTCCCACTTAGGACGTTCAAGTAGCTGAGATAGAAACAAGAGGTATTTTTCCCCAGTCAGGGCTGTGCTCTGTGGGATCTGCCTTCCTCGGTCTTTAATTTGTCTTGGCAGATTCCACTATTCTCTGACCACTTCTAATGGTTAAACACAGCCAGCTCCTGTCACAAGTAGCCATCCTGAATCTAGTGCCATTTCTCTCCTGCCGTTGCCATGAACTGGTAGCTCCAAGAAGATGTATCAAGAGAAAGGCATGGTTGTCTTTTTCCCTTCTCTCCCTCCCTCTTCTGTTCCCAGCTTATATACACTGGGGTGGCAGGAGACCTGGAAGCCAGAACCAGCTGAGATGGCTGTCTTGTGGTGGTGTGGCTTTGCAATTCAGTGTGGTCACTTTGGCAATCTCTGGATAGAAGAGGTGGAAAAATTAATGCCGCCTTTTAAGGCTGTGGCTGGTTTTGTTCAGTTTAATTTTTATTTTTTGTTTTTGGCTCTGATTTGTTTGTTGATGATGTTTTTTTGTTCGTTTGTTTTTGCTTTTGAGACAGAATCACATTGTATAGACTACACTGCCCTCAATCATGTGTTCTTCCTGCCCCAACTTTCCAAGTGCACAGTTATTAGTGTGTTCTCCTACATTGGCTTTCCTTATTCTCCTTAACATTCTTGACTTGCTGGGTGGAAAGGATAGGGAGAGAAAACTGTTTTTTAAAAGTGGTATCTTAGTCAGGGTTTCTATTCCTGTACAAACATCATGACCAAGAAGCAAGGTAGGGAGGAAAGGGTTTATTCAACTTACACTTCCACATTGCTATTCATCACCAAAGGAAGTCAGGACTGGAAACCAAGCAGGTCAGGAAGCAGGAGCTGATGCAGAGGCCATGGAGGGATGTTACTTACTGGCTTGCTTGCCCTGGCTTGCTCAGCTTGCTTTCTTATAGAACCTAAGGCTACCAGCCCAGGGATGACACCACCCACAATGGGCCCTCCCACCCTTAATTACTAATTAAGAAAATGCCTTACAGCTGGATCTCATGGAGGCATTTCCTCAAGGGAGGCTCCTTTCTCTGTGATAACTCCAGCTTGTGTCAAGTTGACAAACAAAACCAGCCAGTATAAGTGGGGACTCGGATTTTATTCTTTATCTCATTTCAAAATATTGATTTTTATTTTACATGTGTGAGTGCTTGCCTGCCTGTCCATATGTGTAACACACGTGTGCAGTGCCCTTAGAGACCAGAAAAGGGCACAAGATCCTCTGGAACTAGAGTTAAGGACAGTTATGAGCCGTCATGTGGGTTCTGGGAACCAAATCCAGGTCCTCTGCAAGAGTCCCGAGTGCTCTTAACCACTGAGCTGCCTCTCCAGGTCCTATTTTGTTTTATTTTACTTCTGTATTCTTGATGATCAGGAGAGCAGTGCTTGCCACAGAGCAACCTGTAGTGAACGTGGTTGAAGAAGGTAGATGAGCAGGAACAGCCCCCTCAGGAGGCTCGGGAGGGCTTGGGCGAGAGAGTCAAACAGTATGCCAAGTGTGGCCTCTGGTATAACTGAATGGGGGAAAGTCCTGAGAGGACCATGAGGATGTTGTGCCTTCTGCCTCTTGGGGAGGGAGTATGGAAAGAAGTGGAGGCTCCGAAGAGGAACTTAAAAGAAAGATAAATCTTTGTCCCACCAGCAGAGGAAGAAGACTGCACTGGTTTCTGTTGAGTACTCGTTCTCTGACTAGGCTGCCTTGCTGCACATTCACACCCCTTAACCCAGACTTTCCATCCGCAGAGCAGTGGGCAGCAAGCACAGCCTTCAGCCTGCGCTGGTGGGAGCCAGGGGAAACTGCATTTCTGCCCTTGATTGGGCACCACGAGAGTGAGTCCTGAGGTCTCCTTGGTCCCCAGCAACTTTCTTTCCCATTTCGTTTCCTTCTTAAATATCTGAGCTCTACTCTGAGGAGAACCCTCTAAGAAGCAGCAAGAACATGGACCAAGACAGAGGAGTAACAGTTCTGGCAGCAGGCAGATAAGCTAAAGCAGTGGATCTCAACCTTCCTGATACTGTGACCCATTAACACAGTTTCTTCACGTTGTTGTGACCCCCAACCCACAAAATTATTTTTGTTACCACAATATAACTATAATTTTGCTACTGTTATGAATCGTAATATAAACACCTGTGTTTTTCCAATGGTCGTAAGTGACCCCTGTGAAAGGGTTGTTTGCTCCCCAAAGGGGTTGTGACACACATGTTGAGAGCTGTAGCTCTTAAGAGACACTGTCTCTCTCCCTTTTGGTTATCAAGCTAGTAAGACACCGGACCCCATGATATTGGTGTTTCCCCCCTCAGAAGCCTCATGTTGGGAGAATAAAAAAGGTTGAGAGCTTGGCGCAACCAGAAGTGTGTGCGTGCGTGCGTGTGTGTGTGTGTGTGTGTTTGTCTCCCACGAGAACATGTCTGAGAACATGTCAGAACACCTTGCTAGGAAGCTGAGCCAGGTTAATAGTGATGGACAGGACCCCACCTCGGCTAGGACTGCTCACCCATGCGTGCCTCTTATCTTCTATTTAACCTAAACTTCCAGTCAGGATTGTGAGAATGGACTTAGGTTGCTGGACCTCTCTGTTTCTCTTCCCAGTGTGGCCTCAGCGAATAAATTTCACTTCTCTGCTTTTCACTATTGCTTGTCTGACTTCCTACTGAGGACAGGTGACTGAGCCTGGCTTGTTAGATCTGCCTGGGCCCAGCCTTTGACCCTAACAACTCTAATAATGAAGGGCCTAAACTGCACCTGGAAGTCTGTCGGTGCTGGAGAGGCAGGAGCAAAAGTTAACCTGGCCAGCCTGCAGCTGAAAGACAACATCCACAGGAGATTTTAGTAATAAAAAGATTGAGCTCGCTAGCAAGGGCTTAGGGTATTGGAAGGGAAGCCAACTTGTGGTCACTTTTTATTGTCCACTTGACACAACCTAGAGTCACCCAGGAAGAAGGAGTCCTTACAGAGAAATTGAGGAGATTGGATATTAGCCTGTGGCCATGTCTGTGTGGGATTGTCTTAACTGATGCCCACTGTGGCCGGCACCATCCCTAGACAGCATCTGGTGTATAAGAAAGTTAGCTGAGCAGTTTAGTGAGTGAGCCAGTGAGCAGCCGCCTTCTGTAGTTTCTGCTTCAAGTTCCTGCCTTGATTTCCTGCCCTGACTTCCCTCAGTGCTGGTGTGTGACCTGCAAGCGTGAGCCAGATGAAGCCTTCCTTCCCGACGACGATGCTTTGTTCAGAGAGTTCCTCGCGGCATATTTTACTCTTCTGCAGCTTGGAGGACTTTGTCAGCCCTTCAGTATTTCAACAGCCTCTTTACCCTCCATTCATTCCACAATTTCCTTCTCCCTCAGACACCAGAAGAGAGAGACCGCTCCTCTTCTGGGAGGCAAGTTGTATGGAGTTCACTCTGGAAAATGCCACCAGAGACCAATTCCAAGGGACAGAGTGTGTCACACAAGAATGTTTCCTAGCCAGCACATAATCTACTGGCTGTGGGTGGTCCAGGCAAAGAGAAGGAAACCGTGTTGAGGAAATAGGACTAGTGTCCCTTTATGCTGTGCACATCCAAGAACACTGTCACGTCAGTGAAGTCCCCTTGACTGAGTGCTCAATTGTTTTAGAGATAATGAACTTCTATCCAAAGCAGGAGCAATCAATATGAGGATGGCCTCTGAATGAGGTGACAAGAGAAGGGAGTGTTTTGAGAAAACAAAGCCATCTTCACGGGGCTGCAAATCTTCCCCAGAGAAGGCTACTCAGGTCTTAAAGGCTCCACTGTGCTGCCTTCCTTAGATAAGTGACCACTGGACCTGCTGTGTCACCGGGAGGCTGAGAGGAAATTGAGCTGCCAAGCCACATGAAGCTGGAGCTGGAGATTTGGAGGAAGATGAATGTTACTAAGTAACAAGAAGAGCGTGAAATCAACTATTTAAAAAACCATTTTCAGACTGGTCAACTCCTCTCACCTGTGAGAAAGCCCGGTCCCCAGGGGGTTGGGGATGGTCCCTTTGATCTTGTTCAGGTTGGCTGTTGGCTTTCTGACCACTTTGTGTAGCCAGACAGGAGCTCCTGGGGTTGGGTAATGCTGTCTCTGGAGGGAAGCTTCACCTCCTTAGATTTTCCCCTAAGAAGTTACTTCATCCAAATCAAACTCTCTGTCACTCTACCTGCTCCCTCAATCACCATCACCACCACAACCACCACCACCGCCACCGCCACCGCCACCGCCACCGCCACCACCACAGAACAGGGCAGGGTGAACCTGGGTTAGTTATAGTCCACATACAGGTGCCCTTAAATCTGACACTGACCATGGTGGTGATGGTGGTAGTGACAGGAGATCCCCAAGTGTCATAAATTTACTTTGTCTGGAGGGTTCAGCTCTATTTTTTACTTTAAATTTTAGCTTTAATCATAGGAGTGATAGAGAGACACACTGTTGCTGTGCAGCCACGAGATAGAACATTATATAATGTTGAAGGGCAGACTGGCATTCTTCACGTCTGTTCCCAGGAGAATAGCACGGCAGACCCGAATTCTCGAGTCCTCTGTCTCATTAGCATGCAGGGTATCTCTCATGTAAACAATGTGTGTTTAAATTAGTCAAAAGCGGTTTACACATTACTTTAGAACTTGTTTGCCCATTCAGCAGAGTTCTCTGATTGGTGGGAGAAGACTTGCAGCTTCTCCTGGTCACAGAGTGGAGAGAGTGGACGAGCGAGGTTGAAACTGAATCCAGTTCTGATAGCTTATCTCACACAGGGGCTGGCTTTCTCTGCTTGCATCACCCAAAGGGGACCATCTTTTTGTTTTTTTTTCTAATTAATGTAAAGACCCGCCGTGTGCTGTGGTGGCTTTATCTGGTTGTTTCCTTCCATTCTGCAGTGTGAGTTTATGCACCTCATATATGCACCTCTGTATTTGGATACCTAAGTCCTTTCGGTGTATCCCGATTGTATGTGATGATACAGCAAGCAGCCTAGTCCTTGGGTCTGTGTAAACACACATGCAAACACTTCTCTAAGGAAGTACTGGGGTCACTGAGCCATACAAAGACACGTTTTAAAAACTCCTAGACAATTCTAAATTGCCCTTGGCAGGACCGCTCCCACAGGTAGTCCCATTATGGCTTCCCCATAGCTGCATAGATGAAGCCTCCCTCCCTGGTCTTCTCAGACCTATATAATGTAGCCCTCCCCTGAGGCAATATGCAATTAAAGCGTAGTTGCACACCACAGGTGACAGGGAGCATCTGGGGACACTCAGGTACTCCATGAGGGGATGTAACTGGTCAACAATCACAGCTTGCATGATTCTTTTGTGAGGAGCACAAGTGAATTTCCCAAGATGGTGGTTGCTTGTCTTGGAGGACACACACGCTCAAGGACTAACGTCATTCGTGAAGGCTCCACCCTTACGACGTATTCTTTTCACAAGGCCCTGTCTATTGATCCTGTCAGCTTGTGGATGAATACTCAGCATGTGAGTTTTGGTAGGATACACGTATGCAGACCACGGCAGCTTTTCCTTCTCACCATAAGCCTGGTTGGTTTTTATGGCTCTTAACCTACTGTTTAATTTTGCTTCTGGTTTTTCATTAACTTGTTTTCAACTTGGCTCTCTGGTCGCCCAAGCTTCCCACTCTGAGAATTGTCTGCTCTTCTTCTGAACTGAATTCTAGGTGGCAAGAGAGTGTTAGGACCAGATTGCTCCTGCCTGGCTGTGTGACCAAGGGGCATGTACTAACTAGCACAGTCCTCAGTTTCCCCATATTCACTGTGAAGGAACTGGGTTACAGAAACTCCAGACTCACAGTTCTAAGGGGCCACTTTATTTTAAAAGACGCACATTCTTTCCCTCCGCATCGCTCACAGCATTCTGGTGCAGCTGAATTGTCTTACTGTGAATGCCTGGACACACGAGTCATGCATGGGAAGAGGCCATGGGTGGGGATGGACTTTCATCGGTCCCGTAAATCCTGTCACCATTCATTTCTGTTTTCAAGGGCAGGGGCAGGTAACGGAGGAAGGGTGTTTTGTTCTATGAAAGCTCTCAACCAGTTAGCAAACGTTCCTGTAATAAATCACAGCCCCTTCCATCTCTGCTGCCACTTCCTTCTGGCTCCCACACTTTCCCCACTGACACAGGAGCCATCCATGAACACCTGCAATAAATATCTACTGTTGGCCATTTTCAGAGGGGCTAGGGTGACCGGTGGAGGAAAGAATCAGCAGGCCTGCTGACTCTGGGGACTTAGCTCCTTGTCACCTGAGAGAGCCTTCTGTGGAGCTGGAAAGGTTCCAGAAAGATCTATGCCATCTAATACAGGAAGACTACAAGTAGCCACTGAGCACTTGATAACTGGAAGCGTGGCTCGAGGTCCCACGGGGCTGTAAGCAATAGGAGGTGGGAGGCTCTCCTTGGCAACAAATTCCCAGAATTCAGTCCTCACCACACTCTCTTATGGTTCTTGAGACTGATGCCTATTTAAGGTCATGGAAGCGTTCAGCCTCCAGGAGGCGAGGCCAGAGCATTGGTGGGAGGAGCCATCTGGGAGGCTGTCTTCTGCAAACACCTCAGTGACTCAAGACTGATTCTCTCACTGGACTTATGCAACTTTATGGCCACACATTGTATCACTCCCAGATTGGGGACTTTTGAAGGCGGGGACGACTGCCTACCGGAGCAGCTGTGCACCATTATGGGTGTGGGTGGATTCATCACCCAGAGTCCGAGTGGTTGTGTAGAAGCCAGGACTTAAAGGTTTGGGAGGTCCCCCATTCAGCTTCTCCAGGAAAACAAAAACAACCCCCCCACCGAAAAAAAACCCAAAACCCGAGGACTTAGGGAAAACAAGTGTATGAGTATAACTCACCTGTTGCCTGGGGTCCTGGCAGGTGGGGCTGATCCTGCATGGTGCCTCAGTTTCTCAGTGGGACCTTAAGGTTCTAGAACCGGAAAACAAGAGTTCACATTAGTTAGGTAAGTTCTGAGGTTGAGCATAGGCTATGAATTCTATTTCTCCACATTGGGGTTAGCCCACGTTGGCCAGTTGGGCTCCCGGTTGGCCTTCTCTGACTCCATACAGTAGGAACTCACTCCATAATTGGTTTCCTGTGACTCCAAGGGTGTGTGTGGGGGGTGAGGGGGGAGAGGTTTTACCTTTGCTCTCTTGACCTCAGCTAACAAGCATCACAGAGGCAGTCAAAGCAAGCACAAACCTGAACAGTAGCAGTTAGAAATCCAGAACAAAGGACAGCTTTTATTTTCATTTATTTTATTTTTTTTAAAAAGCAGCTGGTTTCCTTTTGTCGGAAGACACATTTTAACAATAATAACAACTTTACAAAAAACCCTGAAATGGAAGAAATGTAAAATAAATTCCATAAGACTTGGATGAATTTGAACCATCAATTTTAATTTTTTTTATTCAAGTAACGTGATGATTTTAGTGCCAAGTCTGTTCAGCTGTGATTGTTGAGAGGCATGTAAGATGTACAGCCTGACCTCTGAGAGCCCACAGTTTAGAAGAATAAAAATAAGAAGAAGCCAGGAGCCTGGAGTGCTGTTTGTCTGTCATCCCAGCACTGGGGAGGCCGGGGCCTAAAGGGTACAGGATGGGTGGATCTTCAAAGTCAGCATGGACCACATAGGAAGTCCTCATCTCAAAAACAGTCAGACAGACAACCTAAAAGACTGGTGTGTAGCTGGGTTGGTAGAGTGTTTGCCAAGCATGCTGGAAACCCTGGGTTCATCCCCAGCCCCACATAAACTGGTCATGGTGGTATAAGCCCGTAATTTTAACACTCAGGGGACAGAGGCCCTAGGAAGACTAGGAGTTTCAAGGATATCCTCGGCTACCTATCAAGTTTGAGGCCAGCCTGGACTATATGAAACACTGTTTGAAAAAAAAAAAAAAAAAAAAAAAAACAGAACCAAAAACTAAAAAGAGCAAACACACACACACACACACACACACACACATTGCTGTGATAAATCACCCTGACAAACACAAGTGATGGAAGGAAGAGTTTATTTGGGCTCATTGTTTGAGGGTCCAGTCCATCCTGGCAGGGAAGGCCTGGTGGCAGGAGCCTGAGGTGACTGGTAACATTGTAGCCATAGTTGGGAGGCAGAGAGAGATGAATAGTGATTCTCAGCTCTCAGTCCTCTTTTCCCCAGTTTAGCAGTTAGGGTGCGTCTTCCCACCTCAGTTAACCAGACAGTTAGGGTGGGTCTTCCCACTTCAATTAACCAGACAGTTAGGGTGGGTCTTCCCACCTCAGTTAACCAGACAGGGTGCGTCTTCTTACCTCAGTTAACTAGACAGTTAAGGTGTGTATTCCCATCTCCAATAACCAGACAGTTAGAGTCGGTCTTCCCACCTCAGTTGGCCAGATCCAGACAGTTCCTCCCGGACATACCCAGAGGCTGGCCTCATTTAGATAAGCTATCACAGGTGTACCTGGAGTCTTGCCTAGGTGATTCTAGATCCTGCCAAGTCAGCTGTGGATATTAACCATCACAGTTACGGTTGTTCCACTGTCCTCTGTACAGTATATTTTAATATGTAGCTGTGAATCGGACCGAATTAACACTTACCCCTCTGTCCCTTTAGCATCTCTGTGTGTATATGTGTACACAAATCCCAACACACACACACACACACACACACACACACACACACACACACACAGAGAGAGAGAGAGAGAGAGAGAGAGAGAGAGAGAGAGAGAGAGCCCTCTTATTTTGAATGTCAGCTTGGAGTTCCTGAAGGGACTTTTTAAAACCCTGACTGTGTCCTTGCTGCCTCTTCAGGATTGCATCCTAATGTTTTATCCTGATTTCCTACATGATTTCACTGAGTGATGCCTGAGACTCCAGCAAACTGTTCTTTGATGTGTTTCTGAGTTGGGAGGCAGAGAGAGATGAATAGTGATTCTCAGCTCTCAGTCCTCTTTTCCCCAGTTTAGCAGTTAGGGTGCGTCTTCCCACCTCAGTTAACCAGACAGTTAGGGTGGGTCTTCCCACTTCAATTAACCAGACAGTTAGGCTGGGTCTTCCCAAAAACCGTGGACATGTGGATGGTAACTAATCAGAAAGACCTTCTCTGAATGTGCCTAGCACAGAGCAACAGGCTGGGGGGCCCAGATGGCATGAGAAACGTGCTGTGGTTTGAATATGGAATGTTCCCCACAGGTTCCTGTCTTTAAAACCATAGCCCCTGGCAGCTTAGGGAGGTTGTGGAACCTTTAGGAGGTGGAGACCTGCTGGAGGAAATGGGTCATGTGGTACTTTGAATGAGAATGATGCCCATGGCCTCGGGTCCTCAGCTCGTGGCCCTGTTTGGGGTGGTTTAGTTGGTACAGCCTTGCTTAGGCTAGTGGGGGCGGGCTCTGGGAGAGAAAGCCTACTTCCAGTTTGTCTGTCTTCATGCTTGCTTTGAAGATGCACCCTCAGCATCCTGCCCCTCCCCCCATGGTCTTCTCTTGCTGCCATCTATCTGCTCCACCCTCATAGACTCTTCCCCCCCACTCCCCAACCATACACGAAGAGAAACATTTTCTTCCTCAAGTTGCGGTTGGTTACAATGTTTAGTTACAGCAGCTACAAAGTAACTAATTCGGGGTGGGGCTTGACTTTTTACTGTGTGGCGGTGCTTCCTGTGCTCTCGCTGTCTCCTAACTGTGAACACAGTCCTTCCACCTTGCCTATCTGTCACAGTGGACTATGTCTCGTCTCTTCATTAACTATGAAGCCAAAATAAACTTTCTCCCTTGAGTTCCTTCTTGTATTTTGTCACAGCAAGGAGCAAATTAACACAAAGCCAAAGGAGGAGGAAGCCATCAGTTCAATCCGCACAAGCTCCATTTGCCCCAAGCTGTTTGTGTCTCTAGCTGCTGTCGTATGGTGTGGGCACCAGACTCCAGCGTCTTCGTCCCTTCAGTGCTGGCCCCCAGCATCAGGATTCCAGGATATTTACAGGCTTCAGTCTTTCCCTGGAACTGTCATACCTTCCATCCTGTTCTAAGACTCCCGGAGCCTCACACTAAACAGTGACTAGGTTCCCTGGCTCTTTGGTGTACAGAGGGCCACTGTGGACTCCCCAGGCTCTGTCCCTTAAGCCCCCTTATAGTTACATACGATTTATTGGTTTTGTTCTTCTATATACCCTAACACTGCCCTTAACTCCAAATCCAAAATTCTTCTTATTCTATATTCTCATTTGTCCCATTTTCTAAAAGCAGGATATATATATATATATGTATATATATATATATATATTTTTTTAAATTGGCAAGTCAAGTCCTGTAGCTGTTGGAGATGGTGATGGTGAGCCTGGGTGGGACAAACCTTCTCTGCCTCCACACCGTGGAATGTATATGGCGGTTAGGGATGTCACCTGGGTCCAGGGGCGGGAGTAACCCATTGCCAGTGTCCCAGTACATTCGTTTGAACCCCATGGTGTACTCCTTTTTCTCTTACCTTGAGACTTCACCTTTCCTCCATACCATCTCATGTTCACCTTTAAAAATTATTTTATTTTTAACCCTGTGCATGCCAGTGTCTGTGTATAGGTATGCGCATGTGAATGTAGATCCCCTAGGAGCCCAGAAGAGGGCATCGGATCCCCTAGAGCTGGAGATACAGGTGCCTGTAAGCTGTGGGTGCTGGGAACTGAACTCAGGTTCTCCAAAAGAGCAGCACATGCTCTCGACTGATAAGCCATCCCCCCAGAGGCCCATGTTCACTCTACTAACCAGAAGAAACGATAGATTCACTTTGGTCTGGGTATTAGAACTTGGTGATTGGTAATAACGTATTGAGTTCACTGTTTTCTATAATAAACTGTCCAGGCACATGATCAAAGGCTTTTTATCCTTCATCTGATATGTTGCTATTAATAAACCTCCCTGGTAGTGATAAAACAAAAGTAATAATGGCTTACATAAGCTGAGCGAAACAAAACTCTTTCATGTTTTTTACATACAAGACCCTTCCTAACTCTGATAACCCCACTTCATGAATGAGAAAGTCGGGCAGCTAGCTGCAGCCATGGAGCTGAATGTCAAGCTTACTCAGAGCTTAAAACCCACTGGAATTTTCAATGTGCAGAAATACCTGCTCATCCTGTTGGCCTTCTTCCCGGAACATAGTCCCTCTCCCCCTCCCTTCATCCCTCCCTCCATCTCCCCACCCTGGTATATGGACACCCATAAGTGTGAGAATTCACCATTGCAGGAACAGAGGCCAGAGAAGGATGCCACCTTATGGCTCTGCCTTATTCCTGTGAGTCAGAGTCTCTCAGTGAACCTGAGCTAAACTGGCAACCAGGCCTAGTGAGTCTCCTGTCTCCACCTCCAACAGTGCTGGGGTTTTTTTTGGGGGGGGGACCAGGAGTCATACCTGGCTTTTTTATGTGGGTACTGGAATCTACATTTAGGTCCTTATGCTTAAGCCATCTCTCCACTCGCCCTCAACTCCCACAACCTTCTTAAGAAACCTGGGGTGTCTTAGGGGTCCTTCTGTACCAACTCCCTTCGGCTAGCTGCTCCCGCCCACCAGTGAACGCAGCTGAAATGCCAGGGACACCTTTTGCCAGGCCCAGACATCCTTCTCCAGGCTGGAGCAACATTCTGTGAGGAGCCTTTCTGTACGCATCCTCACTTGCTCTGCTCCTGATTCCTTGGCCCAGCTACTGCAGGGATCCAGAGAGTGGACTGAATGTGGGGATCTGCAAATGTTAGCTAGGGCTGGTCTCAGCCTTAAAGACTACATCTTTGAGGTGGACATAGCCATGCTCCTCCAGGTATAGGGAAGATGCGACAGTCTATGAGTGCAGGCATAGCTGCAGTGTTCCTGGTGTGTGTTCGTGTGTGTGTGTGTGTGTGTGTGTGTGTGTGTGGGTGGGCGTGTGCACACACACATGTGTAATGTGTGTGATGTATATGTAAGTTTGTGTATAATGTGTGTCTAATGTGAGTGCATATGTGTGTAATGTGAGTGCATGTGTGTGTAATGTGAGTGTGTGTGTAATATGTGCACATGTGTGCATGTTATATGCCTGTAAGTGCACATAAATACTGTGTACACAGGTGGAGGCCAGAAGGAAGTTCGGGTGTCTTTGTCAGCTGCCATCTACCTTGGTTTATGAAACAGGGTCTCTCATTAGCCTGGGATTTTGTCAATTTGAACAAACTAGCTGGTACCACTTTCCCTGTAAGGGGATTACAAGCATATGGCACCACCCTGTAGCTTTGGGGTCCTTGTGGTAGTGACACAAGCACTGAGCTACCTCCTCAGCCCTTGATGCCATATTTCCATTCTTGGTGCCCCCTCCAGTATTTCCACGTCAGTCAACCTGTCTGGATTCCAGTCATCATTTGACCTAAATGGTACCAGGTGGTGATGCTGAGGTTAGATTGCTGGGCCGTTCTTCCTGAATGGTTTTATTTGAATTCCATGGTCATTTTGACTCACAAAATGACAGTGGTAGCAAAAGTAACTCCACGTGTGAATGGTTGTACAGGTGGCTGGCTCCATTGGTGTGGCTCGTGTGTAACACATCACTAGAACTGACACTGACTCAGCATTCCCCTCCAGGGTCCTGTCCTAGACACACAATCGGTAGGGATGCCTCTGCCCCGGGGGCCATCATGTCTTCCCTCAGCTCAATAGCTGGATGTGAGGAGAGAATGGTATCTTCATCTGCTGAAAGGGAGAACTGGAGATCAGGGGACAGGGGGTGAGGGAGAGCTTGTGTGTGTGTGTGTGTGTGTGTGTGTGTGTGTGTGTAGTGTGTGAGGGGTGTGTGAGGAAATGGTCTGTGCCAAAGAGTCAGAGGTCCAAAGCCCCCCAAAGGCAGCCGGAATCAAGGGTTCTGAGCTATTGCCAGGCTCACTGAGGAGACGGTCAACTGGCGAGACATCTTTGAAGTATTCACGTCAGGTCACTCTAGCAAAGGTGAAAATCCTTTGCTTAGGGCAGCTTAAGTTCACAACCACTTATCAGAAATCCCCGGAGTCCAACTTGTGTTGGAGTTGGGAACTTTCTGACTCTCGACAGTGGATGCGATCCACAAGCTGTACGTGTGGAACCTTCTAGTGAATGCATTCACATGCTGCTCATACTTAACCTTCCTCCCAGAGGGGAGGGGCACCATCCCTGCTGAAATGCTCTCCTGCATCTGCAGTGGAATCCATCAACACCCATCCTAGGCGAGCTAAGATGGACAGCCTTGTGTTCACTGTGTCAGGGTTAAATGCCCCGTGAATGTGAATGTAAGTACTGAGTTTAGGAAAGCGTTTCCAGTTGTCAGACTCTGGTGCAGAAGGGATCACAGGCCTGGCACCCTTTGTAGAGAACACTTCGGCAGTGTGTATTAAGAATCCTCTCATGCACATACCCTCCCACCCCACAGTGTTGCTCATAGGAATTACTTTGAAAATAACTGTGGTGACAGCCACAGTCTAGCAGTCTGGAATCTCATCGCTGAACTTATTTTTTGCTTGCAAAGCAAAACAGAAACAGTCCAAGTTTCTACTATGAGGAAGTTAGTTACAGAAACATCACAGGCCCACAGAATGGAACAAGAGATGGTCTTAACAGTATAATGTTTGGAGACTGACGAGGTGCTCTCAGAAAAGAGAGAACCGACTCCCACAGTTGTCCTCTGACGTGTGTGCAGTCCACATGTGCACTGAAGCATGTGTGTACATATATGTACACACACACACACACACATATATATATATATATATATATATATATATATATATATACATATATATATTAACTTTTATATATAAAATGTTTGGAAAATTGAATTGAAAAGCTATACATGGTTATTGAGAGACCCTTTTGAACTACAAGTCACTTAATATGGGTTTTAGTCCTAAAGAAACCCTGGAAAGTACACAATGTATCCCTGGGGTGAATGAACCCCAGCCTTTAGTATTCTGGGTGGTTCTAATTTACGTATTACTTATGTAGATTTTTCTTATTGTAACTTTAAAAGGCAAAACTCAGTCGTTAGCTATTTCCAAGAATTATGATGTACATTAGCTAGAACAAACGTTTCTGCCTCCTCCCTTTCTCCTCCCCTTCCCCTTCTCCAGCTTCCCTTTGTGTCTCCCTCTCTCTTCCCCCCTTCCTTTTCCCTCCTTTCCTTGGAGGTGAGGATCACCAGTTCTCAAATGTTTCTGTGAGTAATTGCGTGCAGACTTTCAGAGCAACCTTTCCCGCACAGCTGGCCATATTCGTTTCTGTTTATTTGTATTCTCAAACAGTGCTGCAGTAAAGACCCTAATATCTGGCATTTGTGGACCAGTGCACCCATTGGCGCAGAAGGGTTCTTCATTCTGACTTTTCTGGTTCTTAATTCTGACTTTTCTGTCATGAACACACGGAATTTAGAAGGTTAAAAATGCTGTCAGATACACTGGAAGATGCAGCTAGACCACAGCTCAGGCTAAGTCTCTTAGTCGGCTTGTTTCTCGGGGTGAACAAGCTATTCATTCTCATTACCTTGTAAATAAATTCCACATAATTTTGGACCACACATATTTTGTTCATGGCCACTCTTCTTAGGAGCATCTGCTTGCCCACAATACCCAAGACCTGAAATGTCCTCCCAAAATAGGTGGCTGAGCTGCCAGAGCTGAGGAAGGGGTGGCTTGTCCTCTTTTCACAGGCTGTCCAGGGGACTGAGGGTTTGCTCTTGGCAGTTAGGCATTGCTGACTCCTGTGAGGCCCCATCACTGCTCTCAGCAACTAGTGGCCTTGGCACAGAGGGACAGGTAGAATATCTCCTGTGTAGCTTGGTCCTGGTAGATGTTCTGCAGGGGCACAGGGCTGCCTCTTTCAGATCTAGCAGCTCCTGGGACGGGACAGGAGAAATCACAGATATCTTTGGCTTAGGACCAGTCTCCGGCCTCTAAATCTTCTCAGCGACCCTCTTCCTATGTGCTTGCAAAGTAGATGTTACATTCCCTCAACATCCAGGTATCTGTTTCTCTTTGACATCGAAATACCCCAGAGTTGGGCCAAAGGCGTTGACGGTTAGTGTTCCTCCCTTGGCTATTTGGAAGCCTATTATTAAGTAGCTGGGGCTTTGTACAGCTTGGGGGAGGGATAGCCTAGATTGGGGACTACAATATGCTTGTCTTTCACCCCCCTTCAAGACCCATTACACATTCAGCCCCAGAGAGCCCACCAGATCGAGCGTGCAGAACTCCGTCCTTTGTGTGGATAGTAAGAAAGACGGGTCATTGAATGTTTTCTCGAATTCTGACTGGACTTAAGTGTGAGGTAGAGACTGAGCTTTTCTCCCCGTGGCTGCTCCAGGCCCCTTCCAATAAAGCTGTTGATCCTGTCTATGTAATCAGTGGGTGCATAATTAACACGGGAGGAGTTCCTAGCCTTACAGGCTCCTACACGTCAGACAGAAACATCCAGGCAGACACTTGGCTTCCCCTGCTTGGCTGTCGCCCTTCTTGATACAGCATCAAATACTTGACAAAAGCAGTTTGGGCTCCCAGTATGAGAGCATACAGTCTCTCATGTCAGGGAAGGAAGGCAGCAGGCACACGAGGCAGCTGCTCACACTGCATCAGCAGTCAGGAAGCAGAGATAAATGCTGCTGCTCAGGTTGCTTTCTCCTTTTATCTAGTCCATGATGGTGCTGCCCATAGCTTGAAAGGGGGTAAGCATTCCCACTTCAGTTAGCCAAATCTCTCTCTCAAAGACATGCTCACAGGTTTGTCTCCTCGGTGGTCCTAGACCCTGTCAAGTTGACAGTTGAGATTAGCCACCACTGGGGATAGAGAGATGGTCAGGTAAGAGCACTGGCTGCTCTTGCAGAGAACATGGGTTCAATTCCCAGCATCCATGTGCTGGCTCACAAGCATCTGTAACTCCAGTTCCAGGGTGTCAGTGCCCTCTCTTGATATCTGAGGGGACCAGACATTCACATAATGTATTTATATGCATACACCCCAATACTTAGATGCACATAAAAATAAATCCTATGATTGACCGCCTCAACCACACATGTGTATTTTTCTGTGGATGGACTGGTGTTTTACAGGAGAGTAAAGCTGGAAAGGCTTCCTTGCAACTGTTTCAGGAACTAAGTGGCGTGAGTCTCAAGAGTGGAGGAGTCAGCGAATGAATTCTCAGTTCCAGTAAGAGAATCTTGGGATCTAGCTGGGTTGTCAGACCGTAGAAGACACAAATAAGCAAATGTTTACTGAGCATGGACTGTGTGTCAGGCACTGAGGGGTTGTCTTGTTGAGTTTCTGAGACACGGGATTGGACCTTCCCACGTGGGCAGTGATTGAATGGCTGTACACCACACAACCCAGGCTCACCACGGTCTGAGCCTTGAGGATTAAAGGAAACTCCACACGATGGCAACCCGAAGTGACTTTGTTCCTGGAATCCTTTCTCCACTCTTTTCTCCACTAATCCAGCCTACCACAGAGTCCTGGCTGGTTCTGTGTCAACTTGACATAAGCTAGAGTTATCAGAGAGGAGGGAGCATTAGTTGAGAAAATGTCCCCATAAGATCTGACTGTGGGGCATTTTCTTAATCAGTGATTGACAGGGGAAGGCCCAGATTAGTGTGAATGGTGCCACCAATGCGTGGGTGGTCCTGAGTGCTATAAGGAAACTGGCTGAGCAAGCCACTGGGGGCAAACCAGTAAGCGGCACTCCTCTATGGCCTCTGCATCAACTCCTGCCACCAGGTTCCTGCCCTGTGTGAGTTCCTGTCCTGACTTTCTTTAATGATGAACTACACTGTGAAAATATAAGCCAAATAAATTCTTTCCTCCACAACTTGCTTTTGGTCATGGTGTTTTATCACGGCAATAATAACCTTAACCAAGACACATGGCTAGGACGAACTTTCCAGAACCGTAGTGTAGAACATTCCGGCCACAGTCTGGCTGATTCCGACTCTGTGGCCTTGTTGAATGCAGAGAGTGAACTGCTTTGCTCTGGGCTCCCTGCTTGCACAATGGGGAGAAATGGCTTCAGGGTCCCCTGTAGCCTTTCTGGGTCTCATGATTGTGGTCTTAGAGACACTTTCACAAACAAGCCACTGCTCCGTTTGTCCTTTGGGCTTCTGTCTCCAGCAGGGCACACAGTTCCATCTTGGTCCCCAACCATACCTACTTTTCTCCTCTTTTGCTTGTGGCATTTAAGTGGGGCCTGGGTCTCAATGTTCTCCCATCTTCCCTCACCCAGGTACTCGCTGAACCCTAAGCTTAGCTCCAGGTCTTACCCTCACTTCTGTCTGTCTGTCTGTCTGTCTGCTGTCTTTGTGATCCTCCCTCCCTGCTGGCGACATAGCATCCCACCTCTGAGATCCGCACTCCCTAATGGTGACCTAACCTTCCACCTTCTACCTTGCTCGATTTCCACCTTCTACTTTAGGGCCCTGCTTTCCCACCTTGTAGCCCAACGATCTTTCTAGAATACAGAGCTGACCACATGGCATCCTCGTCAGCTTCTGTGATCCGAAACAAGACTCAGGACATTGCCATCTGGCTGCTAAGGCTTCCCCGTCTTTGTCTCACATATTTTCTCTTTCCAGTCAGTTAAGAACTGCCTTCTGTGTGTGTGTGTGTGTGTGTGTGTGTGTGTGTGTGTGTGTGCGTGTGTGTGTGTGTCTGTACAAGCATGTACATGTGCACATTGGACAGTGGTAGTATATATCTAGTTCCTGAACTCAGCTGTGAAAAAAATTGCAATTTAATTTTTTTCATAGTTGAACTCCTACTATCACAAATGTTCCCAGTTTTGCTCTATAATTAAAAAAAAAAAACAACATTAAAAAACCACTTTTCCAATTCAAGGTAAATAGGTTACTGCTATTTTTTAAAATTACTGTGAGGAAAAAAATATAAAAATTTTAATCATTTCACGTGCATAGTTTATTGACAGTAAGTCTATTCACATGTTTGTGCGGCCATCACCAACATCCATTGCTAGAGTATTTCTATCTCCCGTACTGAAACTCTACACAGTAAACAAAACAGCACCCGAGACTGACCCATCTGGTGATCTGTCCCTTTGAATTTGACAGGCAAATGATGTTTTAATAATTAACCTTTCAGTCACTATTTGCAATTTGTGCCCCCCCCCAGGGCTTTCCCCTTCTCTCTTGGGGAGGTGTAAGTCTGTTGGGACAAAGCCACACATCCAAGGTTGCTTGGGTTAGTCTATTCCCTGGAGTTTCTCTGATGGGAACTTAAATTTCCACTGGAAAGAAGAGGTTTTTGCCATTTGAACATGAAATGGCTTCATATGTCAAACTTCTGAGCCTTACACGGTTGTGCAGTTTTGGAAAGTTCTGGAAACTTTGAAGATTATAGCTGATCCTCAGCCTCTTCCTCCTTTTCTGCTTCCTGTTCATCACAAAATGGTCATCTCCTGCACAGGCTCCAGCTACCACGCAGTCTCAGCAGACTGGAAGAGGCCACGGTCCATGGACCCAGGAGCTAAGATAGAGCAGTTTTTCTCAGAAAGCAAAGGTGATGGTTAGCATTAATTGTCAGGTTGACAGAATCTAGAGTCAAGCCTCTGGCCATGCCTGCGACGATTATCTAGACTAGGTTAACCTTAAATATAGCTGGACCATAGCACGGTCCTGGTCCCCAACTGCATAAAAAACGGGAGAAGCGAGCAGAGCAGCAACATTCAACACTCTCGGCTACCGGACTGCCGATGCCACGTGACCAGCCGCCTCGTGCTCCGGCCACCATGCCTTTCTGCCTGCTGCTAAGTCATCCTCACCATGTTGGAAATCTTCCAGAACAGTGTGAGCAGAATAAGCCCTCCGTTCCTTTTGTTGCTTTCCTCGGGTGTTTTATCTCAGCACGCGGGAAAGTAACTAACAGGAAGTGTGTAGGAAGTCAAACCAGGTCACCGACTCTACTTACAACGCCCTTGCCTGTCTGTTCCCTGTCCATGCCTGTCTGTTCCCTGTCCATGCCTGTCTGTTCCCTGTCCGTCCTGGTCTGAGGGCTGTGTGGTGAGGAGGTGGAGAATGTCTCTCTCACACTCCCCAGACCCTGCATGTATTCCTGTTAGCTTTGAGTCCTCCATGTCCCCTGGCCAGTGGATTTCTACTCTTCCTTCAGATGTCACTGGGTAGACAGCCCCTTCACAAACCCTTAGAGCCATTGTCTCTAAGCTGGAGTTGAAGCCGTGTAGTTCAGCCTCAGAACAATGTCTTGCCTCGAGAGTCTTCCTGTTCCCAGGAAGGTGGCTCCAGTAAGCAGCACTGGGGAGGGCCACAAGGTGAGGGTTAGGTTCTCTGTGTGTCCCTCCCTCGGGGGCAGCCTCTCTTAGCCTGGCCAGCTGCTTCCTCCCTCTGCAGGTCTTGTGACAAGCCCTCGCCATCGCTCAGTTTAATCCCCATTTAATATAATGTCAAGATAAAGACTGAGAATTCATGGGTTTGGCCCATGGAAGGTGCCGTACAAATGTGCGGAAAATAAAATATCCCCGAGCTAACCCTCAGTGGCGAAGATTTTATTTATTTTCTTAGGAGTAGGTGTCTGGTGATTTTTTTTTTCCTTTCTGGTTGTTGTTACTGTACTCGTTGGGGCATTAAATTTAGAAAGCAGTGTGACCTGTCACAGCTGGAGCCAGCAGGATCATGAGGTGATGTAACCTGGACACACAAGCCTCTGAGATCCCAATAAATCTGGAGTCCTGAGGGAAGGCTCCGGGCCTGCTCCACCTGAGCAAATATGTGGAGTCATAGTAACCGAATCATAACAGACATGGACAGTGTATTTTGAGGCCTTGGTATGGGATGTCTATAAGCAGACCCCAAGAAGCACATGGATGGGGGAGGGGCAAGGACGATTAGGAAGTCTGGTCCTGTCAGTTAAAGCACAGATTGCCTTTGCTACTCAGTGCCCCGGGACCTTGGAGAGTCCATCCTGAGTGAAATCAAGAAGCTTCTTTGTGAACTCACTGGTGGAGATGGCGTCTTGGAGGCACAATTTGGCTCTGGGGCTCAACCTTGCTGGCTTCTCTTGGTTTTCAGTTTACCCTGGGGTCCTCTTGCTCGATGGCTGCTTGTTTTCTTGGCTACTTATGCGCTCCCATCGTGCCTTGTTTTATCCACATTCTTGTTTGTTTGTCTTTTAGTTCTGCTTATATGTTCAAGACCCATCACTTGGGCTGGGGAGATGACCCAGTGGTAAGAAGTTTGCCACTGGGTGCACAGGACCGGAGTTTGGTTGCCAGCACCCATATCAGAAGACTCACAACTGCCTGAAACTCCAACCCCAGAAGACTCTATGTTCTCCTCTAGCCTCTGAGGGCACTTGCATGCACGTGCACACTAATACACACATGCACACACACACACACACTCAAACACACACACTAATATGCACGTGCACACTAGTGCACACACAGACACACTCACACACACACTAATATACACATGCACACTAGTACACACACATGCACACTAATACACATACATGCATACTAATGCACACACACATGCACATAATAAAAATGGGGGGATGGGAGGTAGCTATGATCATATTTTAATTGTACATGTACAACATTCTTTAATATAAAACGTGTTGAAATTAAAATATTACAAACATGCACATGAGCTGCTGGGTTGGGTGGATGGCTCCTTGTCTGCCTATGTCTCTTTTCCCTTTTTTCCATGTTAGCAGATTCTCAAGCAGACCTTGCACTCCCCAGTGTCTCTTGGGTAGCTTTGGGGCTTGGCCAAGTCTGAGCCACATTGAACACGTGAGTCAATTGTTTGTGTGACTCTGAGTTAATTTTCAGCTGAGAAAGCCAAGCCACTTGCCTCAGCCCCTCTTTTTCTTCCTCCCTGTGGGCTGGGATACAGACTGTTTCCTCTGCTTCACGGAGTAGGGTGATAGGAGACGATGAGACAGACCTGGCCCCCTAGTTACTGCACAGAACAGTTCCTCAGCAAAGCCCATTCTTTATGTAGAGCCTCGGTGTTACGTCATTGCCACTTGGCTTATTAATTAGTAAACCAGCCCAGATGGCTACTTCTTTTGAGGTCCTGACTATTTGCCCAAATTCAACCTCACTTTTCTACTTGGATGACACTCGGGTCCTGGATTAAAACAAGCCCTTAGTATTTACTTCCGTCTTCCTCTAAGAGAACTCCTCAGCATTTACTTTTCTCATAAATGCTATGCTGGCTGGCTGGCTTCTTTAAGACGATAATAGGATTTATTTTTCATATTTATTTCTGTGTGTGTGCATGCGCACCTCTGGAGGTCAGATTCCCTTGAAGCTGGAGTTACAGACAGTTATGAGTTTTCTAACATGGTGAAGTGCCTATCCCTTCAATCCCTCCCCCAACTCTTCCCTAAGAGTCCCCAAGCTCCATCCAATGTTTGGCTGTGAGTCTCTGCATCCATCTGAGTCAGCTGCTAGGTGGAGCCTCTCAGAGAACAGCCATGCTAGACTCCTGTCTGTAAGCATAACAGAATCATTAATAGTGTCAAGGATTGGCGATTGCCCACGGGATGTGTCTCAGGTTGGGCTGGTTATTGCTTGGTCATTTCCTCAGTCTGCTTTGTTCTCTGTCCCTGCATTTCTTGTAGGCAGGATAAATTTTAGGTTGAAAGTTTTGTGGGTGGGTTGGTGTCCTTCTCACTCCACTGCGGTTCCTGCCTGGCTACAGGAAGTGGCTTCTTCAGGTTCCGTATCCCCACTGCTATGAGTCTCAGACCTTAGGGTCACCCTCATTAATTCTTGGGAGCCTCCCTTATCCCAGGTCTCTGGCACTTCCTGGAGATTCCCTCTTCAGCTGCAGATTTGCATTCATGGCCATCTGACCATCTCCCCTATGTCTCCCCACACCTGATCCTGAACGCCCCCTTTCCCACTCTGGATGAAAATCCACTCTCCCAGAGTTTTCTTTCTCCATCTCCTTCCTACAATTACTTTATTCTCCTGTCTAAGTGAGATTCAAGCATCTTCACTTGAGCCTTCCTTCTTGTTTAGCTTCTTTGGGTCTGTGGAGTGTACCATTCAGCTATTGAAACCAAAGACATCATAAATTTTGCAGGCAAATGGATGGAACTTGAGAGTATCGTGCTGAGTGAGGTAACCCAGTCCCAAAAGGACATACATGGTATGTACTCACTTATAAGTGGATATTAAGCCATAAAATAGAAAATACCCATGCTATACTCCACAGACCCAAAGAAACTAAACAGTACGAACTTTTAAGCCTGGGCCATATCTCCAGCCCCTGGTACTATTTGACACTTACATATTCGTTTAATGGTCACTTCATTTACCACAAAATCCTTCACGGACCTAAGCATGAATCTCTCTCTCTCTCTCTCTCTCTCTCTCTCTCTCTCTCTCCTCTCTCTCTCTCTCTCTCTCTCTCTCTCTCTCTCTCTTTCTTTCAAGACCCATCTACTACCTAGCTTAGACTGGTCTGGAATTAATGGTCCTAATCCTCCTGCCTCAGTTTCCAGAGTGCTGGCATTACAGATGTATCCCACCACAGTCGATCTTCTACGGGTGGAATTTCTGACCTGTCCCATCCCAGACACACCTACTGTCACTAAGAACCTTTAAGTTGCTCCTTACCCCAGCCACACCCAGTCTTATTTCTCAGCACTCCTGCCTGAAGGTTCTTTCAACCCAAATGGTTGCCTATTATGACCAAGATATCAGCACCATGTGACTTCTTACTTTTGTTAATTTTATACATAGAAAGCAGAGTCTTATAATAATTTTAATTGGCCATTGAATTAATCATGTCATTGTGGGAATCAATTCCCCTGTTAGTTAGTCAGTCGGTGTTTGAATTATCTATTCATTTCTTTCCACATCTTCCCCTCCGTGACACCCCCCCCAACCCCGTTCTTGGTTTGTAGGGAGGTCTTCCCCTCATAGGAATGGTTCAATCCTATTTAAATTTGTATTAATCAGCATGTAGATAACCTGAGAATCTCAAACAAACCCCCAGGAGCCGAGGCTTCCCAGTGGGTCATATTCAGAGGAAAGAGGGGGATGAGCTGTCACCCACACATGGCAGTGCAGCATGCGGACTCTGGAGCATCAGTGGTAGCTGGGCTCACCCTCGAAGTGGCTCTGTAGCACAAACGATCTTCTTTGTGCAAACCAGCTTTGCATAGCTCATTAACAATGGGGCATTAGTAATTACGCACTGATGAGGGCTTCGTTCGGTGATGCTTTAAAGTTTTCAGCACTTTATTTCGGGATGTACCATTAAATTGATTGACCCATTAAAATCAGTCCTGAAGAAAAGATCATTGTTCAAAAGGAAAATATAATGAAGGTGATACTGGCAGTGATGGAAGCAAGGGACCATCCCACGAGGGGCCATCCCACGAGGGACCATCCCACGAAGGGCCATCCCACAAGGGACCATCCCGCAAGGGGCCATCCCGCAAGGAGCCATCCCACGAGGGACCATCCCACGAGGGGCCATCCCGCACACAGTCAAAAGAATCAGATCATTAACACATGGGATGTAAAACTCGAAAGGGAATTTTCCTACTATTAAGTCCGACATTGGTAATTTACGTTAAACAAAGCAGTGTCATTAATCATGCTGATGGCATTGGTTTGAATTCCATTAGTTTTAGCATTTTGCTTGGGTTTAACTTGCAAATTAATTTTTATAGTTTTTTTAAACAGATTTTTTGGTAACCATGGGAATTTTATAGCAATTTTTATGCTTTCTATATTTTAAATAACATCATAATAATAATTAAAAAAAAAAAAGCTTTCACAAATAGCGACTCTGAAGTAAATTCTACCATAAGTATTGTGAGCTGCTGGCTCGATGTATCTGCACCCATCTGCAGATTATTGACATTCGTTATGTGACAGAGTTAAGGTGGGCAGTGATCACCAAGAAGTCTAAGCAACAGGTACCCCAGGTAATTCAAACTTGGTTGAAATGAAGGGAACCTCAGAGTCACAGAGAATGCATCTATAGATGTGTGGCAGGGTGTGACCTTCCTTAGCCATTACCACCCTTCCAGTGTCTTCCTTTCCTACACAGGCTGGGAAAACCGAGAGTTACATTTCCCAGAATCCCTAGAGGCTTACATTCTGGCCAGTCCTTAGACTCTATTGACATGTCCTTTACTGAGTGTGAAGAAGCTGAAGGGAGTAGGTGCCTCCTTCAGTTGCTTGTAGAGTCATTTGATTGAATTCCAAAGCTCCTTCACTGCTTATGAGAATGCCAAGAGACAAGGTTCAGCAGGCAGGGTGTGCTTCTCGTGACGTGAGGGTGACAGCTCCCTGGTACTGGTGCTGATGGTTGAGTTTCTGTCTCCAGGGGTTCCCTGGCTATAGGAGAGGCAGTCGCTCTTCTAGTGACCCATCCTCTTTTTGTGACTCTGCAGAATATTTTAGAAAACTCAGCCATGTTCTTGTGATCCAGAATCTTCTGATGATCCAGGAAGCTGGAAACTAATGGCTGCTTATCCTGTCCAGTGGTCGGTGCCTTTCGACACACTCAAAGGGAGGAAGGTAGAACTCTGCCTTGTGGAGCTCACTGTCTAGACAATCATCAGCTTCCATCACTGTCCTGACAGAAGGTGATCCATATGCCAAGCCAGAGGTGGGGGTGGGGGTGGGGGTGATGCAGCAAGCAGACAAGGACGGGCAGGCATTACAGAAAACTTCTTCTGGAGTCCCAGCTGGTTCTGATAGCTCTTGCAGACTCATGCCAATTCAGTGGAAGCCTGGTTGTTTCTGTTGGATTGTGCCATCGTGGCTGGTTCCTGTTTGATATCTTGACACTACTGAACTGGGCTGCTGCCATCCTGACAGAGATTAAAACTGCTTCAGAAAGCTATTTCTAAACAGGTCCACTCCCCCTTGTCTTGTTTTCCATCTTTTCTCCCTTATCTTTGGACGGTTGGCTAGAAGAGGGGGTCAAAGCATTTGAGAACCCTTATTAAAAGTAAGTTTTAAGAAATCTAAGCCTATAGGGTGGGCAGCGAGCAGGCAAGGACTGGCAGACATTGAGACAAGTAAGGCTGAGAGCTGGAACTGACACAGGAAAATGGACAGGACTTCAGGTTGGTGGGAAAAGCCAGTCCCAAGAGGAGTGTGCAAACAAATATGGCCAGAAGTTAGAGGCAAAGGAATACCTGAAAAGAAAAATTGACATGGATAATAGAGAAGGAAAAGGCTAAAGTAAAAAAAAAAATATGATTATCAAAAATAAGAATTTGAGAAAATTTCAAGGAAAAGATAAGACTTGAAAACCCTGCTGTCGACATAATTTTTCTTCATCCTGGAGGCTGTTGCATCATCTAGAGAAGTCAATTGGCCAGTGGAAATGGAGTGTTTCTAAAAGCTAAATGATGGACAATTCAGCCGCCCTAAGACCTGTGATCTTGAGATGTGTGAGCTCAGGTGTCCCCATGGTTCTTCCTGCTTCCTCCTGCCTCATCTTGGGTTGTTTAAAAAAAAGATCCCACCTGATTCTGGACACTTAGCCAGCTATCCAGGGCTAGTGACGTCATAGATCTTGGAGGGGAACTTACAGCCATCTGATTACCAAACCCCCATAATCCCTAACTAACAATTCTAAATAATTGTCCTTTTACCCACAGATGAGTGTAGTCTCATCCCTCATCAAGGAAACCTCTCTTTGGAAACCAGATGGAGATGATTACAGAAACCACAACGTAGTGAAATACAGAGTTGCAGAGCCCAGCCTAATGGGTACAAGCATAACATGACTCTTGCACCTAAGGCTCAGGGAACACTTCAGATGAGGAGTCAGAGAATCAGGGAGTTTGCTGTGAGACTGTGTTTCCTAGTAATGTCAGAATCAACATCAGTGAAGTCTCACCAACATGACTGCCAAACATAAACTGAACAAAGACAACAATACACATCCAAAGTGGATGGAGAAAAGCCTGTGAGGCCTCAGCCCCATTCAGAGAACCGCAGGCAATCAAGGGGTGTGAGAGCAAGGGACATAGACTTTGCCAGGGAGGAGTACACCCACTGGCTATCCAGTAGAAAATGGTCAGCCCTGGAATATACAAGTAACATTATACAGCCTGAGCAGGTTATGTTTAGGGGAGAGAGAGAGAGAGAGAGAGAGAGAGAGAGAGAGAGAGAGAGAGAGTACATATGAATACAACAACCATTAATGAAGAGGGAATCTGTGAGTTTGAAAGAGAGCGAGGGGAGGTATATGGGGAGGAAAAGGAAGGGGGGATGGTGAAGTTATGATCTCAAAAATTAAATAAGTTTTTTAAAAGATCCTGAGATGAGGACTCAGGGAGTGCTTTCTTCAGGGGGACTGGACCACAAGGATTGGCCACACCTCCTAATCGTAGCACTTCCCATGGGGCCAAACATATTCAAGTCACCATACCAACTTATGAAAAATGAAATGGATTTCCCATCCCTGTTGACCAACTCTAAGATCAAGCTGCTGGCAGATGCTAGGACAGATGCGGGGCTGTTTTCTGGGTCATGGTCAGTGTCTTCTCTCTGCATGGGATACAAGGGAAACACGTTTCCTACAGCCTATTCAATAAGGGCATTAGTATATTTCAGGAGGCTTCCATCTATGACCTAATCACCTCCCAGAGCTCCCACTTCCTAGCTTTCTTAAAGTCATCACCTTGGGGACCAGGATCTTAATGCATGGATTTTAAAGGATGTAAATATTTAAAGGCTCATTTTTAAAAAATAAAATTATGTCTGAGTGCATATGAGTGCAGTGTATAAAGAGGCCAAGAAGAAACATCAAATTCCCAGGATGCTGTGGGACTGGATACTGTGAGATCAGATGCTGTGGGACCCCATTCTGTGGGACCCAATGTGGGACCAGATGCTATGGGACCGGATGCTGTGGGATCGGATGCTGTTGGACCAGATGCTGTGAGATCGATGTGGGACCAGATGCTGTGAGACCGACGCTGTGGGACCAGATGCTATGGAACTGGATGCTGTGGGTCCGGACACTGTGGGACTCCATGCTTTGGGACCTGATATGGGGCCAGATGCTGTGGGTGCTGGGAACAGAACTCAGATCTCCTATAGGATTTTCTGTCGAGCCATCGCTCAAGATGCAAACATTTAAACCACGGCAGTTTGTTTCATGGTCATAGGTAGAGAAACCAGATTAAGACTCTGGTTTTGAAAATTTCACCAGAGAGCACTGTATGGAGTAAAAGTGTCCTGTTACTTTTCTTGTAGCCATGACCATACTTGACTTAAAAGAGTCGTTTGTTTAGGCTCGGGGCTTGAGGGTACAGTCTATTGGGCAAGAAGAGCACACTGACAGGCATGTGAGGTCACATGGCATCTGTAGTCAGGAAGCAGGGAGAGATGGATACTGACGCTCAGCTCACTTTCTGGTTTTTATTCAGTTTGAGCCCGTCAGCGTGGAACGTGCTGCCCATAGCCCAGGGGTGGTGTGGGGCACTCTTCCAGCCCCAGTTAACCAATCGAGAAGCTCTCTCAGAGACATGCACAGAGTTTTGTCTCTAAGGTGATGGTAGAACCTGTCCTAAACAAGTGTGGTATATACAGCTGCCTGTCTGTACAGAAAATATTCTGCATTGATCTCTGCACAGGTGGTGGGTAGTGGAAACTTGGGAACAGAGATTCATAGATGGACGCTTTTTGTCCACTCTATGTTCCCCACAGAGAGTCCCAGAAATGAGCAGTCATGTTCCTTGCATGACCTCTCTCAGCTGGCTCTCCTGGCTAGTTGTTCATGCGGCATCTTCAAGTAGCCCAGCTTCAGTAGACTAGCCTAATTAACCATCTTCTTGTTCTAGTTTTATTAGTTTTCTCTGTGAGATTATTAGTAAGTCTATATATAATAGTCTCATTCCCAACCCCCATTGAAGTAGAGAGAGATACCCTGGACTACTCTGTCTAAAATATCCCTGGCAGCCTCCATCTCCATACCTGCTTAGGTTTTTGTCATTGCTTCCCTCTCTAGCAGACCGTAACCTGCCCTCCACCCCATGTATAGAACGAAGGGTGCTTGCTTGTTTTTTCAAATTAAAAAAAAATATTATGTGCATGAGTGTCTGCATGTGTGTGTGTGTGTGTGTCACACATGTACAGTGACCACTAAGGCCAGAAGAGGGTGTCAGATTCCCTGGAACTAAAGCTATAGGCAGTTGTGAGTTGCCATGTGGATGCTGGGAACCAAACCCTGTTCTGTGCAAGAACAGCCAGTGCTCTTGGCTTCTGAGCAGTCTCTCCAGCACCCCCTCCACCTTCTTGCTTATCTCTTTTTCTCCCCCTTCTCCAACTCCCAACTCCCAGGTTGTAATAGAAATGAGATGCTACATGGAGTGCCCTGAGCAGGTGTGACTCACTTCCTCACACATGCATCATGGCAGATCTTTCCATCTCTTGATCATACACACACACACACACACACACACACACCGTAAAACCCATCAGCTTTACAGGGAACAGATAGCATTTTTGTGACTCTGGTGTCTTTATACAGAAGGATGATAGGTACATAGGTACTGGACCATTGGTAGAATGTATGGATGTAGAGTTAGAGGGAAGAAACCACGAATATCAGCCTATCAGGAGTGAGCGATGGAGGTGAACATACTGGCTCAGGGTGACTCCCTGGCTGGATCGCATGAAGAGGTCTTCTGAGGTCAGAAGCAGGCAGTGAAACCTCAGCGGGTAGTAGAGGGTCCAGCCTGGCCATGAAGCATGGTATCAAGAGGGCCAGAATCTCAAGGTGATGGACAGATGTATACAGGACCCAGAGACCTGCACTGAATAGAGAGACCCACAGCGTGATAAAAGCATCACCATTTCAGGCTCTCACTGATTATGCAGAAGCCTGGGCTTGGCCAGGTGGTGTCTCAGCCTCTTTTTAATCTCACTTTGCAGTAAAGAGTTGACAGGCCTCTTGCTCAGAGCTGGGAGCAGGTGGAATCTGCAGATGGGATTTAATAACCTTTTTTTGTTTTATCTGAAATTAGTGTGTGTGTGTGTGCTTACCTTTTCTCCTGGATTCTGGTGTCTTCTCAAAGATGGATAGCCTAGCAAGCTCAGGTCACAGTTCACTGGGAATGAGAGTTGGTCCCTCACCTGAGGCTGGACATTCCCCAGAGTCACCCTCACTCCTCCTGTGTCCCAGTGCCACCTCATTCACATTCTATGGGCGTGTCATATAGGATCTATGGGGGAACGGAACAGATAAAGCTCCAGTCACTGAAAAGTCAGAAGGACATTTGTGGAGGTTCAGGCAAAGGTTCGAGATGCTCGTTCTTTATCCGAATTCATAATCCCAACAAACAATAGGGGCCATTGACATTTGCCTGGGTCTCGTGTCCATATTCCCTCTAGCGTATCCAAAATTGTGCATCTAAGAATCAGCATCAAGGTTATATCTCCCGGCATCTGGTAACTCTGTTGTCCAACCGGTGGCAAGCCACCACTGTGACATCTGTCCAGTGGCCAGCTTTCCTATGGTGTCTGTCCACTTGATGGATGCTTCTCCCTGTGGCCAGCATCACAGTGACATTCTTCCTGTTGGTACCACCGTGACAACCTTCCAGTTGCCAGCTCCCCAGTTACAACCACCCAGTAGCCAATGCTAGCACATCTATCCTGGAAGTATTCATGGCAGGTGTAGAAGCTCAAAGAGCCAGACAACATCCATCTTCCTCCCAGCAGCCTTGACCAAGGGCAGGACCAGTGGGTGAGGGCTCAGAGCTTCCCCAACCCTTCTTCAACAGGTGTTGCTCTAAGCAGTCACTGACTTTTGTAGTTCTCCAGGGAACACACTCCATCCCACACCCTGGATTGGCTCCTTGCTCTGTCTCACACCCTCTAAGGTATTTGCTGGGTCTCTTTCCAGATAAACCTCATTCTCCTAGAATCCTGGTCTAGGACCTGCTCCTGAAGGACTTCCATGGAAACACGCGTTGTAGGCAAAGAGAGAGGATGTTGCCCTTTGCACAGGGTGAGACACTCCGGCTTACCCTGCTGGCTTACCTGTCTTGGTGAGAATAAACTGCCAACAGTAGACACACTGTCAGCTGGGCAACAGTCACGGAGCCCTTTCACCTTCTGGTGCCATGTTCACCCCTCAACATTTGTTAAACACACCCCTCTGACTTCTGGGACATGAGAGAGGGAGAGAAGGCATCAGAGGCTGCGTGCAGGCACAGTCTCCTGCAAACCTGTGAGACCCGGGAAGAGCAGGAGGAGCTATGATCAGCTCTTTCCGTCTTTTGCCATGTAAACAGCAAGCATAGCTTCCCTTTCTCCCTTGGCAGGCTCGGATCACTCGGAACTTCCCTCTAGTGAGTACTTTTTTTTTTTTCCAGAACACAATAGAAGGTGTGATGTCTTGCGAGAAGTGAGAGCTCACTTGGAGGAGGCAGCTGTGGGCCTGAAGGAAGAGGTGACAAGTTCTTGGGAATATTAAAGATTAACACCAAATGCTTGGCTGCTGTTAACTCTCTGACGGTTCACGTTGTTACTGGAGCCGGAACAGAACGCTACTTTCCCTCCCTTCTATTTATTCCTTCCCAGCTCTGTTCTGGGGATCCAGGAGCTGGGGATGTCAGATGCCAACTCCTTAAGGGCTGCAATGGTTTTTATATAATAACAGAGAGGGGAGCCTACGAGAGGAAGAAAGAGTCTAATTCAGCTCCGAGGCTGAAATGGGAGCTGGAATGAAGGGGCGGGGGCGGGGGGGGAGCGTGGGTAAAAATAGCACACTCAGAGAGAAGAATAAGGCTGGTCTCCCAGCGGCAGGCGCAGCCCTTGGGTGAATTATAGCAACCTACTGTACGCCTTGCGCACTTGCTTTTGAAATGTTGATCGTGGCAAACAGGGGCCCTTGAATGGAAGGCTGTTGGTGACTGACACTTTGAGTAGAACTTGGCAATGGACAAGCCTGTCAGGCCTCTGGTTGCCGCCTGCATAGGCAGCACGCCGCCGGGACACATAGGCTCCACTTCCTGTCGCTCCTTATTTATGCAGCTTAAGTGGAGACTCCAGATCCTCCCTGGAGGTGCACAGTAGTCTGTGGAAGAGGTTGGAAGGAGCTTTGGGGATCCCAGAGGAAGTATGATGGAGAAGTGTATGATGGGAAATAATACTGGGGTCTCCTAGACATGTGGCCCAGAGAGACACAAAGAAGGGATGACAAGAGGAACAGGGAAAGAGCGATGGGTAGAGGGAAGCTGGGAGGGAAGGAGGGACAGAGGGAACGAAGGAGACAGAAAGAAAGGGATAGATGAATACATAGATGGACAGACAGGCAGATAATAGAGCAAGCAGACAGAGACAGAAGAAGCCCATGGGACAAGCAGGGGGAATCACACCATCAGAAGGCTGATCAGTGCTAGAGGAGCAAGAGGCAGTTGGCCCGTTACTGAATGATGGAAGGAAGTGGACATGAGCATCCTCCCCCAAGCTGCAAGGGATCCCCTCTTCCCACATCTCAAACCTCCTGTGTTTCCAAGGAGTCACATTTGATTTTGCTTTGTGGTCACCTTTGCCTCTAATGGGTAACTCCCTGCGAGAGTGTCAAGACCCTTCCGTCGCTGCTCCAGGCTTCCTCTGTGCTCCGTCTCCATGGCTGCCTGTCACGGATCCTGCAGCTCATGGACACAGTGCACTGAGAAGTCTCAGAAATGCCCTCCCTTCTTCCTGGTCAGCTTCCTCTGACTCATTGATTTATTTCAAATCGATGTGACTCTCTGCCTCTCCTGAGATTCCTGCACACTAGGTAGTGACTTCTGGTCCTTTAGTCCGTGGTCTGGGATGGCTGAGGGGTGTGACTGCTACGGGTGAGGCTTCTCAGGTCCCCACTTTGTATTTTCCGAGTCAAAACCACAGAGGAGGAAGTGGTAAGAGGGGAGATCTTTGTCCTTTTTTTTCCCAGAATGCAGCATGAGACCGCCATGGGGACTGAAGCCAATGCTTATGGTACCCCACCTGTGACCCTTTGATATGTATCATCCTTATACTCGATGATAGCTCTCCATCTGATGAACACGTGTTTGTCTAAGACAACAGTTCTCAACCTGTGTGTCACAACCTCTTAGGAGTCACGTACCAGATATTTACATTATGATTCATAATCCTAGCAAAATTAGTTATGAAATAGCAACAAAAATAATCTTACGGTTGGGGGTCACCACAGCATGAGGGGCTATGGTAAAGGGTCTCAGCATTAGGGAGATTGAGGACCACTGGTCTAAGAACTTCCACCCCATGTGTGTTTGAGTGTTCGGTGTATCTTGGCGCAGGTGGACAGAGGCCCAGTGTTCTTGTCCTGTGGGTGGTCCTTCTGTCAGGCGTGCTCTGTATGGTATCCCAAAAAGGCCTGACGCGAGACTAAGCTCTGGTTTTCTGCTGAGGTAAACTGATTGTAATCACCTTAACATATTGTCTTTTTTTTCCTGTCTCATTTCCCAATGACTGTTCTAGAACCTTCTGAGATTAACTTTCAAATAAGCTACTTTCCTTCAAATGCTATTCCAGGGGTAAGGGCAAGCCCAACAGGACAGCTTTCCTTCAGTTTCTATGTGTCTACTGCATGAATCCCTTCAGTATGAGGAGCCTTTCCTACTGGTGGTGTGTGTGGCCATTCTGCTTCTGGGCTTGTAGGGACCACCCAGGGAACTTGAGGAACCAAAGCGGCTGTCACTCATAAGCAACAGGAAAATCAGAAAATCATGGAGTGGGGGACCCATAGAGATTTTTTTTTTTGTACTTTCAAGACACATTGTGTGAATTTACAGCTTCCCAATCAAGTAGAAAATCCTCAAAGCAAACTATTGAAGAACAGGGTGAGCCTGTTCTACTTGGGCCCTTCCAAACTCTAAGTGAACACGGTCACTCACAAGATGGGGTATAGATGGCAGCAATGCAAATGGCTGGCTGGCAGCTGGGGTCTTTTTAAAAATCTAATTAATTAATTAACTAATTAATTAATTAATGTGTGTGTTTGAGCGTGTGCTTTGAGACACATGTGGAGGTCTGAGAACAGCTTTCAGGTATCAGGTCTCTCTTATCCCATGTAAGATCAGAGATCAAACTCAAGTCATCGGAATTGGTATCAAGCACCCTTACCCACTGAGCCATCTCACCAGCCTGACTCTGGGGTTTTAAAGGGGTTGGGAGAGTCTAATTGCTGCAGAAGAGAGGCTGGGGTCAGGTTCCTATTCTACCACATCCTATGTGTTTTATTCTGAGCCGCATGACTTAACTTCTCCAAGCCTCATTTTCTCTACCTGTAAATAGGGCCACTGTCCTTTTTGTAGGACTCTGACAGTGACCCCAAGTGACACTGATCAAAAGGTGACCAAAGGTTACACAGTACATAAATGGGGAGTGACACTAGGTATACCCTCCTTCTGTCTCCATCCTCCAAGGACCCACTGGAACCTGACAGAGGCAAGATTAGGGTAAGAAGAATCTGAGAGCTCCAGCTACTTAAGTCAGGTCGCCACGTCCCGCCACATAGAGCCAGTCTACCTCTGTGGGCGTGAGAAAGAGACATAAATGCTGCTGGGCATGAAGCACGAGTTAGACACGCCATCCTGCCAACACATTTCAAAAGTGCATATCACAAGGCCCTTGTTGAGCCCTGGCAGTCAGCCAGGGCAGACCACAAAAGGATGTTGTTTCCCTGCTGGAGCTCCTGGGTGGCCAGACGGGCCAAGGCACTGCATTTCTGTAGTGTACAGGGCTCTTTGGTGGCTTCCTGCCTCCCAGCCATCCCTTCTCCTGGTGGCTTTGTCACAGACATCCCAGGTGGCAATGCCCTAGCCAGCCAGGAAAACATCCCCTTCACCTGGCCTTTCCCTGCGTCACCAGAAATAGCAAGCAGAGGAACCTCACACAAAGCTTTCACTGTGGATTCGGCAGCCGTTTCTTCCCCCACCCCGGGTTTGGTGTTTTCTCCCCTTGAAGAACTCAGGAAAAGGTTCTTTAATCCACAGTCAGTAGAAATCAGCTTCTGTCTGTGTCATAGAAGTCTGACAAACAGCCACAGTCAAGAGATGGCAGGAGGCGTGTGATGCAACCAGCTGAAGCAGGCCTCCTTCCCAGCAGACCATCTGCAAATATTTATTGAGGGTCTACTGTGCGCCAGCTCTGTGCCCAGGTCTGCAGGGCACACAGGCGGCCTGTGTGAAACAAGGAACGTATGTTGGGAATGGGAAGACTAGTGGACATGCAGAAAACAGGGAGAGAGGTATGTCCTATGGCCCCTAACTATGCTCTTAAAGCTTGGGTTTGCGGGACAGAGCAAGGCAGCACACAGAACACTGCTACACTGCTTCAGTAAATGTGTGTGCTCTGGGAGTCTGTGGAAGCTGGGACGAGTGTGTGTGTGTGTGTGCGCGCGCGCACACGTGTGTGCGCGCATAGTGATGGGTGTGAGTGCAGATGCATGCACACCACGGTGTAAGAGGGGAGGTCATAGGATAGCCTCAGATGTCAACTTTCCCCTTCCTTGTTTGAAACAGGAAATCATATACTTTGAAGCTTTGTGGTCCAGGCTGCTTGGCCTGTGGGCTTCCAGGAAGTAAGTCTCCTGTCCCCACCTCCCCACCGTCTTGCAGTAAGAGTGTGGGGTTGCAGACACACACACACACACACACACACACACACACACACACACGCCACTGTCCCTTGTGCCCGTGGGTTCTGGGATTCTGAGCTCAGGCCCTCCACACTGGTTCTGTGGATGCTGTCCCTACTGAGCTAGCTTGCTAGCTGCGTTTCACAAGTTCGAAGACTACTTGAACTTTGTCTTCCGAGAGGTGCCTGTTCATCTCACCTGTTCACCTGCTAACTTCATCATGTGTTTATCTGTGTCTGATTTTTGGAGTTCTTTATATATTCTACAAATATGGCCACCGTGACTCCCAACGCTAAGAGTGGATTTGTTGGCGCTCCTAGGAAACGGTGAATGAGTATGATGTCTGTTACATCCTTTTCTACTGAGATCCCCTCTCAGGTTTCCTTCTCTCTCCTTTCCTTCCCTCTCTCCCTGTTTCCCCCTCCTTCGCTTCCTCTTCTTTCTAGCACCCAAACCCCTGCCCTCTCTAATTAGATTAGGCCTCAGCCTTGGCTCCTTCACTTGGATTTTTTTCAGGCACTGGAAGACAGCCTTTCCTACTCCGTTGTGATGTTATTTTCGACAAAACTGCCTTTTAGGTAAATACTTTTTGGGCCAACCTCACTGAATGAACTATCTGGGTCATTTGAATTTCTTCTCCAGGAAATAATTACAGCCTTTGGGAAATGGAAAGTGTGCTTCAGTCTTGTGAGCTGAAAGAAAAGACCAGCCCACTCCCCTGTGTTACCCCCTTCCATCTCTATGTGACCCAGGGAACCGAACTAGCAGTGACTCCCCTCCCGAGGTCCAGAGCTACTGTCAGTCTCTAGGGAGGTCCCTTGGCACTCAAGGTGGCTGCACAAGAGGAATGTGACATTCCCTGCCTGTGGGAGTAGTGAGTGACTTCTTTCCACGTGGCCAAGTTCTTTCTTTCTGTTTTTTCTTTCTTCTTTCTCTCTTTCTCTTTCTTTCTTTCTTTCTTTCTTTTTTTCAATAATGTTCTATGCATTTCTGTCCCACCTTTAGAAGGTGAGCAGACCAGTAAGTGGCCTCATTACTATGAGACAAAATTAGAAGGACTAGGGCTTGCTTCACAGGGCAAGCTGGGTGTCTCCTCATCTGTGCAAACTGTGGTACTGACAGAGGGTGAAAGAGAATTAAAGGGATACTGAGCCCACAGTGGCCTGTGCAAGAGAGGCTGCTGTGTGTGCACTTGTGCAAGTCACAGACACCACACCAGTGTCCTGAAGTTATTGGGCCATGTGTGAGAACAGCAGTCCGGGAGCTAGGTTGCCACAGGCATGTGAGGAGAGCTTAGTGTGCTCTGTGCAAACCTGTGTGACCAGCTGTTAATGTGGCAGCAACAGAAGACATAGAGGAGGTGGCAGCTGGGCTTGCTCCTTAAAAAAAAAAAAAAGGTGTGTGTGTGTGTGTGTGTG
Source organism: Rhabdomys pumilio (assembly GCA_030674055.1). NCBI lineage: Eukaryota > Metazoa > Chordata > Mammalia > Rodentia > Muridae > Rhabdomys > Rhabdomys pumilio. The sequence goes on from JANHMN010000020.1 coordinate 40,357,754, forward strand.
TGTGTGTGTGTGTGTGTGTATGCGCTCGCACACGTGTGCGCACTATGTGTATGCAGCTGTTCAAAGAGGTCAGACAGGGTATCAGATCCCCCACAGCTAGACTTAGAACCAGTTGTCAGCCATCAAATATGGGAGCTGGGAACTAAATTCTGGTCCTCTGCAAGAGCAGCAAGTTCTCTCAACCACAAGCCTTCTCTCCAGCCCCAGGAGCAGACGCTTCAGTGAGACTCAGGGACACTGAGAGAGATGAAGATAGAGACGTCCAAGGGGGGCACCGAAGGAGACACTCTCCTTCCAGATAAGGACAGAATTAAATGTTGGAACAGAAGGGACTCCTGGTTCACACCCAAGATGGGTGAAGGATCAGGAATATCAGACTTGTTTTCTTGGGTGTGTGAGAGATCTATGAGACTGTAAACATCTACTGTTGTGGTTTGAATGTTTCCCGCCTGGTCCCCACCTGGTGCTGTTTGGGGAGGCTGTGGGGGCAGGCTAGGGAGAAGTAGCTCTTCCAGACATAGTCCTTGCAGCCCAATGCTGCCTCCTGTCTGACTCTGACTCCTGGACTGGATTGGAGCATGGGTACTCTTCTTGCTCCCATAGTCTCCAGGCTGTGACAGACCCTCCTTCCATATGTCGATTCTGTCTTGAAAAAGTTAACTAATACATCTAAGTTTCTATTTTGGTTTAGATGATGATCTACTGGTTTTATCAGCAGGGAAGAGAATCAGATGCTAAGCCCAAAAAGACAAATTTGGCCTCTGGCTACTTGTTTATGGAGGAGGGAGGGGCCGGAGCCATGTCGTCTAATCTGTCTCAGCTACAAGCCCTTCACTATGGAAGTTTGTCTTTGCGTGGGCTCCACAGAAGAAACAGTTGAGTAGGACATGCATGGGAAACAAAGCTGCCAGAGAGATGCTTCCAGAAGGAACTAAGAGTGGAGCGAGGAAGAAGGGTGGATGAAGAGATGGACACAACAGGGGTGTGATCCAAGGCATAGCGCTGGGCTAGGCTTGGTCCCACAGTGTGCTCTATGTCACACCTCAGAACTTATCCTGAGCCAAGGCCATATGGCTGGGCTTCCTATTCCCAATCAGACCTTGCCTAAGGGGAGACGGCAAAGGCAGGCACTTCCAGACTTCTGCTCTTGTGAGTAGCATATGGTGGGAGCCCTTCTACACAGCCAGTCCTCCTGATGGGGATACTGGAAATGAAGAGGCTTGGAAGCTGGAACAGGGGTAAACAGAAAAGGAAAAGGGATTCTTGGGGGCTGGGCAGAGCTCTGGTCACAGTCCCTTCTTTACACTATAGCTTGTGCTTCCTCAGGCCGACACCTTCCTCCTACAACTCTCTCTCTCTCTCTCTCTCTCTCTCTCTCTCTCTCTCTCTCTCTCTCATATCTGTGTGTGCATGTGCATGTGTGCATACCTGTTACTGTGTGTGAAAGTCCTATGTGCACATTGGTACATGTGAACATGGATATGTGCACAGAGGCCAAAGGGCAATCTCAGGAGACATTCATCTTGTTTTGAGATGGAGTCTGTCACTAGGTCCTGGAGCTGGCCAAGCAGCCCAGGGTAGCTGACCAGTAAAGCTCAGGAATGCCTCCTGTCAGGAGGTTTTCACCATTGGGCCTACAATCTCACATCACCACTGCTTTCATGGGCTCTGAGACTCAAACTCGTATCCTCATGCCTTTGAACCAAGCACTGTGCCAACAGAGCCAGCCTCCAGCTCTGGAATTCTTCCAAGATCCAATTCATTGGTCAGAAACACTGAAGACGAAGATGCCTTCTGACTCCGGGAGCTTGATGACCAATGACTCTGAACTACAGCACCCTGGTAATTCTGTGATGCTTCGAGGAGCTGTCTCCCTGCTCTGCACAGAAAGGACACTGTCGAGAGTGGGCTCTCTTCCTGGTAAGAACCAGGCCCCATGAATACCACACCTGTTGAAAAGTCCCCATGACCTACTTTTCTTGTTTATGTACTGTCCTGGGGAAGGTAACAATTTAGATGGCAAATGGCACTGCCAGAGCTGGGAGTCACTGTATTAATTCCAGAGTATTTACTGTGACAGGTTTAATGCTCTAATATCTCAGGGAGTGCCCAGGCTCCACTCCAGAGCAGACAAGATAGGAATGGCCAAGATGCCTCACATGGCTTTTTATCCTGACAGTTTATAAAACCTCATGCTCCCATCAGCTTCTACACTCGCTCGGAGGCCCTGGAGCAAGATCTGGGGAGCACCTGAGCTCTGAGTGACTGCTGCCTGTCTCTAGTCCCTGAATGAGCCCCTGGCACTGACCTTCCTGTGGGGGATCCCTGGCAGGCCCCTCCTTGATGCCCTGTAGCTCCACATGACTTGGCGGTGGATAGCGATGCCTGCTTCAGTCAAGCTGTAGGGGACCTGAGGCAGCATCGGTGACATAGCAACCTTGCTTCCAAATTCAGCCTCAAGCAAACATCCGCATTCGTGATTCATCTCCACACTGGGATCATCAGTGTACAGTGGCTCAGACAGCCTCCTCAGCTAGCGGAACGGAAACTCCAGCACTGGGCAGAAGCATTCCTAACTCCAGTGGACAAAACCAGGCCACACTATCTCCCTTTCTCCCTCCATTCCTGCCCATAGGTCTGTGTGGACGGATGGAACGGAGGATCCTTCCTACATTATATAAGGGTGTGGGGGAGGGGTTGAGGGGAAGAGGGAGAAGGAGAAGGAGGGGGAGGGGAAAGGGAAGGGAGAGGGAAGGGGAGGGGGAGGGGGAGACTTATTCTATAGCCCAGGCTGGCCTTAAACTTGTAACAACCCTCTTGCTTCAGCCTCCTGAATTCTGAGGTGACAGGTGCCAATCATCCCCAGCAAAATAAAGTGTTGCAAAGAAATTTGCTGGGAGCCTTTTAGTTCTGGGCCATGAGCCTGGCTTTCTACTCCCTAGTTTGAGCTTCATACATACTAAACCAGTTCTTCCAGACAAATTATTTCTAGTGAAAGGGAGACTATTTTATTTACCTAAATCTTCACTGTGTCTAAGGTGGTCTCCAGGACTTGGGGTTGGGGGAAAGCAGCTGTTTTTAGCCAGGGGCCCAGCACCTGGTAAATCCTCAAAGGTCATTCATGACTGTAATTACTGTCAGCCTCTTTAGGTGGGATGCCCCTTTGTGTCTTCCATGAACAGAAGGATGTACTCCATCTCAGGCCCGAATTGGTTTGTGGGAAGGTAATTATGAAACAAAGGTGTCTGGTGACAGCTGGGTCTCGAGAGGCATCATTCTGCTCACATGGTCCAATCGAACTTTCTGCCATGGTGGAAATTTCTAATCCTCACTGTTCAACACAATAGCCATGGGGCGCAGTGGGCAGGGGAGCACCTGAGAGGCAGCAAGTTAAACTGAGAATGTGAAAATTTTAATTTGAGTTCATTTAAATGTAGATAGCTATTGTGGCTGGTGGCTATTGATTTGATAGGAGGGTGAGGCCCAGGCTGTGACTACTGAATATGTAATACAGCACACGTGGGGCTAGGAGCAGGCTCAGGACGTAGAGCGCCTGCCATACAGCGTGAGGATCTGTTTGGGTCCCTAAGACCTGTGTGAAATGGGGTACTGTGCTGCTTGCCTGCAACTCCAGCACTGAGGAATGGGGACAGGGGGTTCCCAGGGACTTCCTTGTTGGTCAGTAAATGTAGCTAAAATAAAGTTTCCAGTTCAGAGTGAAACTGTCTCAAAAAAAAAAAAAGACAGGAAAGCAATTGAGGAAAAACAATTTGCTGAAAACCTCTAGTCTTCACACACACATTCCACACACACACATATATGCACACATACCACATATACATAGTCACACATACATACACTCACACACACATATACATACATACATACACATATATATACACACAGTTACACATATACCCCACACACAGAATCACACATACACACTCCATAGACACACAGATACACACACTCACACATATGCACACACACCACACATATAAACATACTCACACATACACACACTTACACACATATATATGTATACACATACATAGACACAAACATACTCCACACACACATATACACTCACACATACACACACTCACACACACATATACACACATACACACACACACAGTTATACATATATACACACATATACCCAATCACATACACACACATAACTAAATGAGTGAACAAATAAAAACTAGTGACTGGCACAGTTGTAACCCTCACTTCATAGGCAGTTAGAGAAACTGTGAAAACTTTGACTATACCACACACAAATGTTCTAACACAACCAGTCTCTAGAGTATATTTCCTAAGGAGGCTAAAATCCATGGTCCTGGGCATTAAAGAATTTGTTGGAGATTTCTGGGAGATGATACGTCTGAAACTTGAGTTCTGGCTTACAGAACTCAACTCAAGTTGACAACAGAACCCTGCCAGAGAACCATGAAGTCACATCTGTTCAAATTGAGCTGGTGATGTCCTCAAATAGGGAGTAACAGTCAAATACCAAATAGGAGTTTCTTTCTTTCTTTCTTTCTTTTTTTTTTGGTTTTTCGGGACAGAGTTTCTCTGTGTAGCCCTGGCTGTCCTGGAACTCACTCTGTAGACCAGGCTGGCCTCGAACTCAGAAATCTGCCTGCCTCTGCCTCCCAAGTGCTGGGACTAAAGGCGTGCGCCACCACCGCCCGGCCACACAGGAGTTTCTATCAATGTTTCCTGTAGTCATATTCCAAATCTTCCTCCAAACAGTACACAGGATAATGCTCTCAGCTTTGGACTCTGCAGCTCCATATCCAGAAAAGATCCTTTCAAATACAGAAGTACACATAGATGCTAATTACAGTGGTACTTAGGATAGCAGCTTCTTGGAAACGGGCCACAGATTCACTAAGGGACAGGCCAAAGGAACAACACAATCAACACTGGAAATAATTCAAGTGGTTATAGAGAAATGACTAAAAAAAATACTTGGTATCAATGTGATAGAATATTCTATAGCCATTAAAATCATATTTACATTATAATGGAATTTTTTTTTAAACGAGAGTTTTATGTAGGGAACATTATCAAGTATTTTAAAATGCATAGAATGGATTGAAAGCAATGAGCCCAGCAGACCCTTTCGTCTGGGGAGATGGAGTGAAAATACTTTGTCCTCCCATTGAACATGGCTAAAAGCAGTAGTCATTTCAACAGGAAACAAATAGAAGACCGAAGTAGGAAGGAGGGCAGACCAACCAGAGCCCTGCACACTCATGCGTGGGCATGGTAGTAGACTTTCCAGCTTTTGTTTTTGCTTCATATGTACCAAACATGGAGCTGAAAGAGATGACGAGCAATCCCACCAAAACTCTGGTTTCTTTAGGCAAAGGACCAGCAAGTTGTAGATTAGCAAGACAAAAAAAAAAAAAAAAAAAAGTTTTAGATGAAACAGCTTTAGGTGGGACAGCTCGGTTCCACCCAAATCCCACAGACTCACTTCACCATAATATAAAAGAGCAAAAGCAAAGCAAGTAGGATCTTGAATTCTAGTCTCTTCGGAACACCCTCAGCCTGGTGGTGGCCATCCCCGCCCGCTTGTAGAAAGCACCTGTTCTTTCCAAAGCAGTGAAAACAGAAGGCTTTAGTAAGAGCCGGAGGCTTATACTATGACCGCCTTTGTGCTTTGATAGAACATCACCCAGGAAGTGAGTTTCCTGCTCAGAGACAGTGCTGTGTGGAACAGCAAGTGGGCCTGCTTTCAAGTTCCTGCCTTGATGTCCCTCAGTGATGGGCTGTGATCTGGAATCGTAAGCCACATAAAGCTCTTCTTCTTCAAAGCTGCTTTTGCTCTGGACATTTTATCACAGCCACGAAATGAGACTAGAATGAGAAAAGAATGGAGGCGAGTGGAGGGGGCTTTGGCAGGCAGAGTCAGATGGAGGGCTCGCAGGCCACTGCGGATTTCTCCCTTTGGCTCTTGACTGGAGATGGAATGTGCTGGGGAATTGTGAGCTGAGAAGCATCAGGCTCCGGTGTTGCGGGACTCCAACTGCTGTGTTGAAAACGGAAGTGTCGTTGGGAAGCCCTCCAGGCACTGGAAGGTGACCTAGGAAAGGCTGAATGGCAGCTTGGGTGTGTGGTGGACATGGTGAGAAATGGTCAGCTTTTGAATAGCCTGGGAAATAGACTCAGAATTTTCTGATGACTCAGACATGCTGTGTGAGAGGAAGAAACCATAAGCGACCAAGCTCTCTCGGCAATGGCATTTGCTCTGGTTTGACTTTGAAGACAAGGGGAGGAAGTCATTCCCTCGACACATTCCTTGAGGTCTCATAGCTCAGCCTCACTTCTTCTTTGCTTCTAGAATGTGGCAACAATGTGACTAGCTGCCCCATGCTTCTGCCACCAGACCTTCCTTACCATGATGGAGTGGAAAGTCAAAATGTAGCCAAAACAAACCCTTTCTCCTTTAAGTTGTTTCTTGTCAGATATTTGTACATCTGTGCACCACGTATGTGCCGTAACCATAAAGGCAAGACGAAGAAGAAGAAGAAGAAGAAGAAGAAGAAGAAGAAGAAGAAGAAGAAGAAGAAGAAGAAGAAGAAGAAGAGAAGAAGAGGAAGAGGAAGAAGAAGAAGAAGAAGAGGAAGAGGAAGAGGAAGAGGAAGAGGAAGAGGAAGAGGAGGAAGAGGAGGAAGAGGAGGAAGAGGAGGAAGAGGAGGAAGAGGAGGAAGAGGAAGAAGAGGAAGAAGAGGAAGAAGAGGAAGAAGAGGAAGAAGAGGAAGAAGAGGAAGAAGAAGAAGAAGAAGAGGAAGAAAAGGAGGAGGAGGAGGAAGCAGCAGCTGCCAGATTCACTGGAGCTGGGGGAGTTACAGGCAGTTGTGAGCCACCACAAGCATGCTGGGAATGGAGCCAAAGACCTCTGCAAGAGAAGACAAAGCTTTTAATCACTGAGCCATCTCTCTGGTCCTGGAAGATTACCTCTCAACACTGTTTTATTCTCAGAAGTATGGATCAGGGGGCACTAACCAAGGACAGTTATTCAAAGGAGTGGCATATATACCAGCATTTCACCCCTCTCCATCCATGACACTCTAGGACCGAGCTTGGGTCATGCCAAGCTGAGCTGAGGGGTAAACTACCAGGTGGTTTTTAAGACAGACAATGAACGCAGATGGAATTTCTTTTTTCTCACACCAAGTTCTCAAACTCAGACTCTAGAGTTACCTTCAGCCTGCCTTTGGCTACACTGATGATAAAGATGGCTGTGGAGTGACTCAAGGAAGGAGACTGGGGTCTTAGGTGAACATGAAGAGTGGCCTCCCCCACACCCAGGAACATTATATGAAAGAGGAAAATACCATCATGTTAAAGTTTCTTGGGAGACCTCTCACGATCGCTGCCCAACCGTCTTCCTAACTGATATAGAAGCAGTTCTAAAGCAAACCCACAAAGGAAAGATCCTCAGGTCAATTGGGGAAGAAAGCCTTGGAGGCAGCCACAGCGTGAGGACCACCGTAGGAAGGGACTCTGGCAGTCACTGCAAAGGTGGGCAGGACCGACCCAGGAGACTTTCAAAGACTTTGTCTTTTATTAGTCATGCTTGGATCTTGATCTACAACAGGGGGGTGTGGGGAGACACTTAACAACTTTCCCCATTAAAGTTAATGGGGAATCCCCTATAAAATCTAGGGGCGGAAGGGTGGCGCGATGGACCTGTATGGTTGTTTCATGAAGCTTCCAGAAGATAAATAAAGCTCTTCAGGGACATGTTTATTGGTGAACAATTTGTAGAAGCACATGTACCACCAGCCTGGATGTAATTGCTGAGAGCAAGGTGGGAAACCATTACAGAGCTTGACTCCAGCTGGCGCTGCACCCCTGGGAATGCTGTAAATAATCGCCCAATCACAATGAGTATAAATTGGGTGAACACTTCCAGCAAGCCAACATACACTTCCTCATGCATTAAGAAGCTGGGGTTCCCTGGCGCTTGGGAGAAACGGCAAGATTGCCCCCCCAAGGACCACTTAGAAGTCAAGGACAATGTGCTCGATAGAACCAAGGGACCCAGCAGCCTTTCTCTCGAGCTAGTTCCGAGGTAGCCCCGTCACATCCTCACGCCTTGCATGTAGAGGGACTGTAGCTCTGAGCTCACCTGGGCCACAGTGACCACTGCGTATGGCAGCATGCGTTTTCTCTTTTGTGTTGGGCTTTGTTGGAGAGTAGACCCAAGTAGATCAAGTCACCTACATTGGAATGCCAACCCCGTGTCACCGTCCTTCAGCCTTTATTGCCAATCAATCTACAAATTGATTGTTGTTACCTATGACGGAACTTACCAGAAACAACACCGAGCATGCTCACTGCCACTGTCCCAAGCCCAGGCCACCACACTCATGACAGAACTACCACCTAAGTGACATGCAGCCAGAATGGTATAAAATTAATACAAATCCATCTCCACTCTTACGCCTTTCAGCCCATCGCTCAACACAAAGTTCAACATTATTTATAGCGTTTACCAGGCCCAGGGCTCTCACTTCCACAGTTGCCTCTCCTGTGCTCCTGTGGGCTTTCCAGTCAGCCCACACTGTTCACACTGTTATCCCTGAGTGTGCTGGTTCGTCTCCATGTAACACTCCATGGTTTATCGTCTTTATGCTTCTCACGGGCATCTGCCTGCCTTGCCTACCTTCTGCCCAGTGGCCTGCCTGGCCTGCAACCGCTGAGGACTGCTACCTCTGTGCTCAGAACCACATTTGAGATAGCATGTGCTTACGGTTGTTGCCATGCCAGACTGCGTACTCCATGCCAAGAACTCCCTTCACACAGTGACAGGCATATGCTAGGGGCCCATGGATGCTTTTTAAATGAGTGAGTATATGGAAAAATTGATCGGGTTACGGCTAAGGTAATGTCTCCCAAAGAAGAGGTAACGTACTGTCACTACTCTAACTAGGTGTGTGTGAGTGCACATTCGAGTGCATGTGTACACATGTATGTGTGTGAGTGTATGAGAGAGTATATGTGCGTGAGTATGTGTATGAGAGTGTGTGAGTGTATGCGTGTGGAAGTACATGTGTGTGCATGTGTGCATGTGTACACTAGTGTGTATGAGTGTGAGTGTGTACATGTGAGAGTGTTGTATGAGTGGGTGTGCATGAGTGTATGTGTGTGAATGTGTGTGAATGTGTGTGAATGTATTGCGAATGTGTGTGAGTGCGTATGTGTGTGAGTGCGTATGTATGTGCATGTGTGAGGGCATATGAGAGTGTGAGCATATGTGTGTGTGACTGTGTGTATATGTGAGTGTGCGAGTATATGTGTGTGAGAGTGTATATGTGTGTGAGTGTATGTATAAGAGTGAGTATATGTATATGAGTGTATGTATATGTATGTGTGTATGAGTGTATGTATATGTGCGTGCATGTGTATGTGCATATGTGCACTAGTGTATCTGAGTAAGTATGAGAGTGTGTATGTGTGTGTGAGAGAGTATGTGTGTAAGTGTATTGTGAGTATGCATGTGTATCTCTTTAGGAAAAAGTCTATTGAGTTACTTTTCTCACTGCTGTGACAAAATGCCTGACAAAAGTAACTTAAGGAGGAAGGTTAACTCTCAATTGGTCCATAGTCTGGGCAGATACGTTCATTTCATCATGAAGAGCATGTGGGATTTTGAGGCCTGTGAGATGAGGTGAGCCAGTTGGTCACAGTTGCGGCTACAGGAGGGAGAAAGAGAGGAAGTAGGTGCTTGGGTTATTTGACTCTGTACTCTTTCATTCAGTGAAAGACCCCAGCCTAGGGAAAGGTGCAGCTTTCCTCCTCAGTTAAACTCTAGAAACACCACACACACACACACACACACACACACACACACACACACACACACACACGTGCAGATTTAGAGGTATGTCTCCTAGGTGATTTTAATTTTGGTCAAGTTGACAATTAAAACCATTGCAAGAATAGAAGAAAGCCATTAGACAGGGCCTGGAGTAGAGATGATGGGAGTTGGGGAATCAACACCCTCCCTGTTGCTGAGCTAGGTTGCAAGAGATACTAGTGAGGGGCACTAGTGAGGGCAACTAGTGAGTTGGAGGAAGCAGGAAGTGAAAGGCAGCATCTGAATATTGTTTGCAGGAGGACAGTGTAACTATGTCTCTGCAGTAAGGCTGCTCGCTCTCCCCATCAGAAGCAGGTGTCAAGTTTTCCACTCATGAAATTGGGTTGGCTTTATAACCCGCATTGTCTGATACAAAGTGTCATAAGTATATACCTTTCTTGAATCTAGGCCTCAAGAAGCCCTGTGGACTTTCCTCCCTTAAAGCCTGGTCTGTTTGCCTGGCTGAGGTGAGGCAGCTGGGAGCAAGGGGCTTCAGTGTAGCAAAGACAGCTGTGCCCAGTTGTTCAGGGCAGACCTCAGAATTGAGAGAGCTCGGGGACTGGAGATGAGGCCAACCCACAGCTGACGTGACTGACAGCAGATACAGGCAGGAGCCTAGCCAAGAGCAGACGGGAGGAGCACCAAGAAACTGCCAATTCACCGTGGCAAAAACCGAACAGAGGGATCCTCAGGCTACTCGGCTTGGGGTTGTTTGTTATGCAGCAGCAGATGGCTGGTAACTAATGTTATCCCCCTCTCCTTAAAGCAAACGTATTTGCCATTTTAACTTGATTTTTATTTATCAGGGATACATTTCTATTTGGTGGTCGGTCTGAGGGACAGTTAATAATTCAGACTGGCCATCTCTATACTCTGTCTTCAAGGACCATTTAGTTCCAGGGCCTCTTGAGTCTTTGGACATGAGTCTCATAGAGAGTCAGCTGTCATGTTACACAGGGCCCACCTCAGCATCTGTCAATTTTGGGGGGTGTTCAACGCTAGGAAGGTGACTGTGACAGATCTAGATGAAACCTGATACTGACCAACTGTGGGACTTACATCTTTGAGCCCCAAATATCTGTGTGTGTGTGTGTGTGTGTGTGTGTGTGTGTGTGTGTGTGTGTGGTATGTGTGTGTGTGGTGTACATGTGTGTGGTATGCGTGTGGTATGTGTGGTGTGTGTGTGTGTGGTATGTGTGTGGTATGTGTGTGTGGTATTATGGTGTGTGTGTGGTATGTGTGTGGTATGTGTGCATGTGTGTGGTATGTGTGGTGTGTGTGGTGTGTGTGTGGTATGTGTGGTGTGTGTATATTTGTGTGTAGTATGTGCGTGTGTGTATGTGGTGTGTGTGTGTGTGTGGCATGTGTGCATGTGTGTGGGATGTGTGGTGTGTGTATATTTGTGTGTAGTATGTATGTGTGTGGTGTGTGTGTGTGTGGCATGTGTGCATGTGTGTGGGATGTGTGTTGTGTGTATGTAGGGGGGTGTATCCTGCACATGTGTATGGAGAGCAGAGGAAATCTGCTGTACTATTCATCAGGTTCTGTCTATCTCTCTTTCTGAGGTAGGATCTCTTACTGAAACGCACTGTCTAGGCTAGGTTGGCTGGCCAGTGGGCCTCAGGGACCTGTCTTTACCTCCCTAGTGCTGAAATGACAAACATGTGCCACCAAGTCTGACTTTTTCTATGTGGTTTGGGGGGTCCGAACTCAGACTCCTGTGCATGCATGGCAAGCACTTCACTATTTCCTAAGCCTGAGCCTTGATTTCTTTACTAGTGAAATGGGTATGATATTTTTGTGTAGACAGTAGTATAACCAAGGAGCTTAATATAAGTCTCCATCTTCTCACACAAATGAGGGTTGCAGTTCTAAACTGACATGGTCTGTGAGTCATCTAAAGAGGCCAATGACAAACTAGCTTCCCCATGCCTCACGAATCTTGCTGTGGGTCTTGCTTCTGAAGACTTATACCATAACCTAGTCGGTCCAAGGCCAGATTCTTGGCAAAGCTGCTTTGTGCTGTGGTGCCCTGTTTAGTGACTTTCTCCCTGCTTCTGAGCCCAGAAATGATTGGCTTGGTGGCCAGAGCATATGTTTCCCTTGCAGAACAACAGTAGGGAATGGTTTACTCCTTTTCAGCTTCTGTTCCCTCCTGTTCTCCACCCAGTCCATACCCCGCCCTTCAGCATGGCTCCAGTTTCTTGGATCTGCATGCTGAGGCTGAGCCTAGGGTGGGGAACAACTTCCACCCCAGGTCTGATTGAAGGTTAGAGCAGTCATCTGGAACCCCATGGCTGGTGCAGGCCCAGATCTGGGAGTTGTGGCTGTTGTTTCTTTTCTTAGGCTCTCCCCAGGGGGCTGCAGTCTCTAGCACTTGCCAGTCATGCTCAGAAGCTGCCTGTCTCCTCATGGCTAGAGAAAGTATTAAAGGGGAACCCTTGAGCTTTGGCTCATCTCATTTTGCTCACCCCAAATCATACTCCATTCTCTTCTATAAGTTTTGCATGCATGTTTGTCTGCACACAAACACGTAGATTGTGTCTCTCTTTTTATGCACGGGAAGAGAGAATGTGTGTGTGTGCGCGCAAAAATGGGTCATATTAATTAATTCATTTAATATCGCATAAATCTTCTCAATAAATCTTTGCTAAAATGCCACAATCTAGGACCAGAAAGATGGCTTAGTGGTTAAGAGTGTTCACTGCTCTTTTGAGAAATTGAGTTCGGCTGCTAGCGCTTATGTTAGCTTACAACAGCTCCTAACTCCAGCTCCAGTAGGTCCAACGTGTTCTCCTGCCTACTTGGCTACTGCACTCACACAGGCAACAGACAGACAGGCAGGCAGACAGACAGACACACACACACACACATACCACAATTTTATAAAGAATCTTAAAATTAAAGAGCCATATTCTAGAGGTCAGTAGTCAGGGCCAGCACAGGTGAGGTATGCATGTCAGTTTTTAAAAAATCTTGACTTTCAGTTTGACCTTGAAGAATGACCTCTGCAAACTCCAACTGAAGAAAAAAAAATTTTTTTTTCTTTTCCATTTTAGTTCAGAACATTCTTCTGTTGGTTGGGACTATTTTGTATGCTGCAGACATTTTGTGTCTTTGGCCCTTGTCAGCTCAAGGCTGGGAATTGAATCTAAGTCTATATGACTAAAACACAACCTGACTCAATCAGTGGTCAGAATTAACCATTCACTCTTGACACGGGCTAATGATGAAATAATATCGGACTGTTTTGCAGGGATAGGCTAAAGTATGACAGCCGTGTATCCAGGCTGGCCTTGGACAGACCTAGGGACTGCTGCATGTTTACTCACGGTCTTCTCTTCCCCCCAGGAGTATGCTTGTTTACATGATAAATCTGCCAAGTTATGGTAAGTGTAAAGCCCTTCTGCAGAAGAGTTATGGTCACACCAAGTGTGAAGCCCTGCTGCAGAAACAGTTCCAGTCACACCAAGTGTGAAGCCCTGCTGCAGGACAGCTACAGGTCACACCATGTGTGAAGCCCTGCTGCACAAACAGTTCCAGTCACACCAAGTGTGAAGCCCTGCTGCAGGACAGTTACAGTCACACTAAGTGTGAAGCCCTGCTGCAGAAAGAGTTACAGTCCACATTCAGCTCAAAAAAGACTGATGGGGTAAAGGTGCTATGTGTGTCCAAGAGAGACTGAGAACCCAGTAGCTGATCTGCCCACAAGGCTGAGTGCCTCCTGGTACAGAGGCCTGGAGGAGCCCTGGAGAGCTAGTGGTCTTCAGTTGGGAGGCTGAAGAAGCTGGAGTCTGATGTCAGCAAAGGGTGGTAGCCCAGCAGCAACAGCGATCAAGGCACTCTCAGGAAAAAGCAGACTCACTGCCTTGTCTTCAGAACTCTATGGAAGCCACCTACTGAAGAGTCGCTCAGCATTAACTAAGGGTTTCTCTTCTAGCACTTCCTGGAAGTATTTTCAAAGGTCTGTCCAGAGGCGTGTCTCTTAAGTTAAGCCCGTGAGCTGTCACAGTCCCCCAAAGGTCATTCCTTCTGTGCATCAGTGCATGGGAGGACTCCTGCAGGAGGCAGGCCTGGGCAGCAGCTGCAGCCTGGGCAGCAGCTGGAATCTGGGTTTCAGTCTTCCAGCCTCAGGCTTGCAGTACAGAACGTGTCTTCAGCCGGCCCCACGAATGCCAAATGCCGCTTCTAGATGGATTTTCCAAGTGTTCTGAGCAGGAAGTGTGTCCTGTGTTGAAAGCCAAGATTCTTGCTATTGTTTCGTTGTTGTTTTTGGCTCTTCGTGGGATTGGGGCTCCTTTAAAGAGAATTGTCAACAATTCTTTCTGGGTAACTATGTCTCGGCACATGTTTTTCTCTGTGTGACTGCACACCAAGTGCTTGGATCTAACTATCTAGAAGACCAAGAGTCTCACATGAGGTGTCACTGTCCCTTCCTCTGAACCCTTTACTGTCATTCTGACCCTGCTCACCTGACCTCACAGTGAATGAAAGCTCTTCATTTGGCTCTGGGTGTTTAAAATCAAAACGATTCTGAACAGATGGGACTAGAAATATGTCAGAGATCAATACAAGCTGTTGTATAGAATTAATCTAAACGGTAGTACAGGTTATTGGGTGCTCGCTTTGTGTTAGGTCTACGCTGGGCATTTCCGTGTATAAACTCCATTGATGTAAATATCATTAGTTCCCTCATGGTAGAGAGATAAAAACTAATGCTTGGTAAGAAGTCTGTAGCTGCTGGGGCCAGGGAGATGGCTCACCCAGTAAAGCACCTGTTGAGCAGTCATGGTGACTTGAGTTTGGATCACCAGCACCCGTGTACAAAGCTGGGCACAGCAGCAGACGCCTGTGAGCATTGCACCGAGGACACAGAGACAGGAGGATCATTAGGGTGGGGCCAGGGAGGCTGGCTGAACTGCATCAGAGACCTTGTCTCAAATATCAAATAGGAACGTGACTGAGGAAGACACCTGATGTTGACCTCTGGTCTTCCCACATCCACAGTCTCAAAGCACACAGACACTAAAGCCGTCTGAGGTAAGATTCAAATTCAGGTTGGCCTCGTGCAGAGCCTGATGCTGACAACAGTATCACAGCATCAGAGAACAGGGAAAGCTGTCCGCCTTCCCTCTTGTGAGGTGTCCAGCCTCCTAGTGGCTCTGCTTGCCAAGGGTTCCATGTGGGTCACAGTGCAGGGGGCTCCTGCCTGAAGTCAGAAAGTCTGGATATGAACAGCAAGACCTGCCCTGCCTTTATTAAGTTTATTGGGATGTTTCAATGCTACGACGCTCATGACTAAGGCCTTCATAATTGTCGGCTCTGGTGGTTTTTATTGTGGATACATGATGCCTGTTTCTACATGTCTGTACACAACATGGACAGACAGACAGACAGACAGACAGACAGACACACACACACACACACACACACACACACACACACACACACACACGGATAAGATCATGTTGAGTACATAAGCTATTCTTAGGACTAGGACTTCTGAACTGAACGGGGCCCAAGACATCATCATTACAAATGAAGAGATGAAGACTGACGAAAGGCTTCTTGTCCTTCCTGGGATTAGCAAGACGGCTTTGGGGTCTAAGACCCAACTCAGCGGTAGACATTTCATAACATTTCAAGGTACTATCAGAAACCCTGAGTGATCTGGTTAGACCAACCTAGTTTTGGACGTGGAGTCAGACAGGAGGGGAAGGTTCCAGATAGATGAACTAGGCTGGCAGGAAGGGTCAGCATCTGAGAGCTTCAGGATGTGAGACAACCTGGTACTATTTCTCTTTGGATGGCCACCATTCTGTGGCCTAGTGTTGTGTGGCTTCTTACCTGTGGGTCATTGGGCTTTGCTGTGTTCAAGGATTGCCTAAAAGCATGTATTTGACATTCCCCAAATGAGGAGGTGGTTTGTCTAGTGGAGAGACTGTACTCACTCCACCAGTTTGAGTGAAAAAGACCAATGTAAGATTTTGTCCTCTGTGGCACTTGGGACCTGATGACTGGGGAGACACTTGGAGGGCAAAGTGCTGTGTAAGCATGAGGCTTTGAGTCCTCATAAGAGATGGTCTTAGCCCCAATGCTAGGGGAAAGAAGACAAATTCTGGGGCTTGCTGGCCAGCTAGCCTAGCCAATCAGTGAGCTCCTGGTTCAGTGAGAGATCTTGTCTCAAAAATAAACTAAGATTGAAAAAAGGGGAAAGAAGGTGAAGAGTAATAGAAGGAGCCACTAAGCATCCACTTCCAGCCTCTATAAGCATGCATGGGTGAGTACACCCACAGACACATGTGCACAAATACACATGCAACATATACACATTTGCATACACGTACATACACATGTAGGCACACATGCATGTACACACAAGCACACACATACACACATGCACACACATGCACAAGCATGTGCAAACACACATATAAGCACACATGTACACACACTCAAGCACAAGCATATGCACAGGCACATACATGCACACACACATGTACACATACTCAAGTACAAACATATGCACAAGCACACACATGCACACACATGCATGTGAATGCACACACATGCACACACACACACACACACACACACACACACACACACACACAGTGACTTGAGTACACTTCTATCCTGCATTTGATGTCTTCAGACCTCCAATCCATCAGCTCTTCCCTGAAGGGCTAGCTGACCCCTTGCTCACTTTTTTCTGATCATCTTGCAAACGCCCGGCCCCCATCCACAGGATGAGAAGGTCGTGGTGGACAGTCTTACGTCCACAGCTGAGAAAACAACTCACAGCACACGTCCTGTGCCCAGATGAGAACTGGGGGTCAACTGTGTCACCTGTCTTTATGGACGGGAACATGTTATTATGTTAATTACAGTGTCCCAGCTTTACTGGGAGCTGAAAATAGACATATGTGGCTTCTAGGGACAGCCACCGACATTCCTTTGGCTTCTTCTGCTATGTGATTTTTTTTTTTTTTGAGCAATCTTTGCTTTGATTTAAAATGCTAAAAGGCTACCAAAAGCTTTGCTGTCTCAAGCATCTTGGAGGACAGCTTCCTGGGTCACCCTAAAGTCATCTTTGACACGTCCATGGCTCCGTGCTCAACCATGAAGTGCAGTGGAAGAGAGAGCTGAAGAGGTGGCCCCACCCTGTGGACCCCTATTCCAGCTTTTTCCTTCTCTGAGTTCTTCACATCTGTTAATGAGGAATCACGCACCACAGCCTGGCATAGATGGGCCCAGGAGAGCTGTTCTCTGGAGGAGGTATTGGGAGAGCTTCAGGCTGACTCTGCAAGGAGGAGAGAGGAATTAGCGTGTACTGAGTTCCTGCCTTGAGCGCCTCTGAGCCCCAGACTTTTGCTGATCACAGCAGAAACTCTGGGAGGCAAATGACTGGGAGACTCTGGATGAGGAAGGATTTGTGAACTAGAATCGAGTCCACATCTGTCCATCCCCAGTTCCCAACTCTCCTGTTACAACAACATACAATCAGTGTCAGCCAGGAAGGAAGACTTCTGGGTGCCCCTCTTGCTCAGGCAGAACATCTTGGGAGAGAGAGGGTAAAGTGAAGCAGAAAGGACAAGGCCACCCTTGTGATGACCGACCTCACACTGGCCCCTTGTGCTTATAGTCACTCGAACACCTTTGGTGACATCACTATGTATGTGAGGTGTGATGACCCGGGAGCTAGACCCTTCGGACACATGTCTTCGGGTATAAGGCAAAGGGATTGGAGTAGGCTTTCCCTTACTCCAACTGGCTTAGATCTAAATGTGAAATGAAGAGAAGGGGATGGCCATGGATCACAAGGCTGATGGGTGGGTGGCATCCCTGCAGCCGGCTGAGCGAAAACTTTACCTCTGGCCATTATGGAGGAACTGAAGCATTTCGATGGTTTGATGTTTTGGGATAAAACTGACAGGGCTGGTTTATGTTCATTCAGGTGATAAACAGCCCCTCCCAGTCAGTGGAGGAGTGATTAGAGCATGCCTGAAGGGAGCACAAGCTGGTTTCATGGAGGGACTGTTCTTCCAGAGCTAGATAAGAAAAGAATGAGCTAGCTAATGGGCCACGGTGGGCCAGACCAGTCCTGCCAAGAACTGTGGTACTCCTAAAAGATAACAGGACCAGAAAACCACAGCTCCCAGAACCCTACAAGGTAAAAACCTGTGAGTGGTCTGGGGATGGAGGGTTAGTGCTTGTTGGTCTAAAAAGAGGCATGAAACAAACAAAAGCCCAGAGAGTACCACATAGGGTCCTCAACATGCCCCAGCCAGTAAGATGCTTGCTGCCAAACCCAGCCACCTGAGTTCAGTCCCTGGCTTTCACATGGTAGGAGAGAGAACTGACTTCCACAAAGTGTTTTTTGACCTCCATACACCTTCACACACACACACACACCTTCACACACACACACCACAGAGACACACAGAGAGAGACACACACAGACATACACAGAGAAACACACACACACACAGACATAGACACACACACCTTCACACACACAGATACAGATACACACAGACACACACACAGACACATAGAAACAAGCAAACAGTGTACCGAGGATGAAAGCAATTTGTTTATTTGTTTATTTCTCTAAGACAGAGTCTCACATTGTACCTCTGGTTGGCCTAGAACTTGATATGTGTGCCAGGCTGTCCCTGTAAATCAGGATCCTTTTGCCTCGTCCTCCTGGTGCTGGGTTGCAGCCGTGAGCCACTGTCTGCTTGCCATCTATACTCTTATTCGCTGTTGGCTTGGCACAGTTACACTTGGAGCTGCTAGCATTTACTGATGGTAAGCATGTGCTTCCGGGGACCCCACGTGCTCCCTGTCTCTGTCTCCTTCTCTATTTCTGTCTGTGTTTCTAGATCATTCCAACAGAAATATCAACATATGTTCACCAAGAGATATTTCTAGATTTTTTCATTGCATCCCTATTCATAGCAGCAAGAACTGGATGTTTTCCAAGAGCCCGGCACTGATAGGATGGGGAACTGTGGGACATTGAGACCATGAGATGCGATCAGGAGAAGGATTGGACCATTGTCAAGTACCTGCAACTATGCCGGCGAGCCTCACTTGATGCCAGCAGAAGGAAGCAGGCAGACAGACAGACAGACAGACAGACACACACACACACACACACACACACACACACACACACACACACACAAATGAATGGTATGTGGGTGAATTCACAAAAAATAAACCAACTCAAAGGCCACCCAAGGCAATCGTGACTGGAGAAACTAATATCATACTTACCCTTGGGTGGAGAAGAGAGCATGAAGGGAGATTCGAGGGCACTGCGGGTGCCAGTGAGAATTCATGTTCAACTTGCAGAAGACTCAACTGTTATGCATGACATGTGCGATTTTCTAGACAGAGCTGTGCTAGCTACAGACATGCATCTCAGTGGGTCTGTGAGAATATTGCCAGGAAGGACTGACTGAGGAGGGAAGACCTTGTCTCTCTGTGGCCAATGCCTTCTGGCAGCTCAGTTATAAGGAGGCAGAGAGGAAAGCAAGTCTGCTTTGCCTACTCACCTTCACCTTCTGCTGGTAAGTGCATCTGCTCTACAGACTCTAGCTTCTTTGGCTTGCCAACAACGGACTGAAGACTGGTGGCTCTCTCTGAGTCCTCCAGCCTTTAGTCCCAGGCCAGGATGGCTGTGACATGCAGGCTTGTGGACTGGGCAGCTCTTGATTTTCATCCTTCTGTGTACAGGTACAACCATGACTACTACCCAGCCTGTCTAAAACGATCATTCTAATACCTCTAGCAGCACAGTCTTTATCCTGCTGCCTCTTTTCTTCTGGAGGAGCCTGGCTGACCTTCGGTAATGAGTTAAAAGAAGGAAGCCTCAACTTTCCACTCAGGACTCATCCTCTCCTGAGTAAACACTGAAGTTGAGGCTCAAGAATATTGGTTTGCAGTTAAGTTGTCCCCTCCCTGGAATCTTCCTGTGTGTTTCCCCTGGCCATTGTCCTATCCTCACTTATGAGGTGGCCTCCATGTGTTTTCCCTCACTGGTTGAGTCCAGCTGCTCCATGCCTCAGATGTTTCTCTCCTTGAGCACCCAGTGGGGTTGTTTCTCCCTCAATGCTATGGTCTCAAAAGTGGAGTATTTGTAAACATTGCTTTGGCCACAGTCCACACCAAGGCCAGGCACCTCCTGTTTCCTCTCGCCCTCCCCTCCTCTCCCCTCACTGCCCCTCTCCTTCCCTCCCCTCTCCCCCTGGCTCATTTCTCCTTTTCTCTCTCTTACTGTGCCCTTGGGCTATCTGGAATATTCTGGGGATGTTCTCAGGCTCCCATGATGCTCTGGGATTCATTCTGGACTCTGATTTGTCCAAGAAGGCACACCTGAGTGTGAAGTGTGACACGCTCCCAGCAAAGAACTCGCCAAAGTGATTTAGTTTCATTTGATTTCAGTTTTTCTCTCTCCATCAAAGAGGAAAGGATAGCTTACTAAAAAAGAAACTCAACTCCCAATACGCAAGGGATGCTTCATACCTGTCCACCAACACACAGTAAATGTTTTTTTTTAAAAAAATATCTTTGAGTGTGTTGCCTGCATGTATGTATGTGTATGTGTCTATGCACGCATGCCTGGTGCTCATGGAGCCAGAAGCCCTGGAACTAGTGTTACAGGTAGCTGCAAGCTACACTGAGTGTACTAGAATGAAAGCTGGGTTTTCCGGAAGAGCAGCCAGTGCTGTTAACCACCGAGCTGCCTCTCTATCCCTACAACAGATGCTGCCGACATCATCCATGTGTTTGTGGCATGCTAACACTGGGTGAGCAGAAAGAAGCACCAAAGTCCTATTTAAAGTTCCATATTATCTGAAGGTTTGGGCAGTTTTCTTTTCTACAGTTGGTTATTGATAACAGCATCACTGTTATCAATATGCTGACACTGTATAGAGTCAGGAGAAGTGACTGGTTTCTGTGGACATGAGGTTCATGGGGGGAGACCACCTAGCACCTGAGATAGGATTCTCAGCATGGCCTGGTGGTCAGAGCTAGACTCAATCTTACCAACTAATTAATCAGTTGGGTAGGGGAGGGTTCCAGAGGAGCCACGTCCATGGACAACATCCAGCTTCTCCCCCCGTTGAACATCTGCCCTAACTCCAGAGATAACGGACGTTCATGGGTTGACTGGTGGGAAGCTGTGACATTGTCCTTGAAGGCTCCCTTGTGCATCCCATTGTTGTGGGCTTTTGCTTTGCTCTTGACACGGGGTCTCATTATGTAGCCCAGGCTATTCTGGAACTCATGATCCACCTGTCCCTTAGTGCTGGGACTGACAGGCAGGCACCGTCACACCCAGTGTGACAATCCTCCCCTTCCTCTTTAATGTCAACCGTTGTCCCAACTCAGATACACAAGGTGTTCCCTGGAGGGCAAAAGGTGAGGGGAGAGCAAGATGAATCAGTTCCCACCAGCTGTATGTTTCTCTTCTAACATCCAGAGAAAGTTGTTCAGACGTCGGCTTCACTTTTCCTGGGCAGAATAATCTCCAGTTTGACTCTGGACGGATGGAGTGTGATCCCAGCTGGCCCACCGGCTTCCAGAAGGGTGATCTTTTTTTGGTTACATGAAAAGCTCTACCTTTAGCTCTCATAATATTCCCCAAGCCCACTGTTTTTTTTGGGGGGGAGGCAGAAAGAGCCTAGAATTTTCCCTAGACATGAACACTGGCTCTGTTCCCACGGCGATGAGGATGGAAAACAGGAGAAAAAGACAGAAACATGAAGTAGTTGAACACGCAGATGGGCCCACATGAAGAATGCTGGGGAAACAGGACCATCAAGATTTAGGGCCGAGAGAGTCTCATGCCAAAGGACAAATAACAGCAAATTTACTTTTGCAACCTCAGTTGGCTTTGTTTTGTGAACCTAGAGTCAGGCAGTGCTATAGATCCAGAATGGCTCACATTGCTGGATCCTCCGGGCTCATTTGAGGGGGTCTGAACAGTTGATTGCTTGGCATTTACTGAGTTTCCAGTTCACTATGTTGCCCAATCTGGCTTCAAACCCCTCGCCCCTCCACCTCTGCCTCCCGAGTGTAAGGCTTGCATGTGGACATGGGTTTCATTCCAGATGGAGTCTGTGGTTTGGGTTATTGCAGCATTACCAAGTGGACGAGTTCTTAATGGGGGTGTGACTCACTTATATGTAGCTTGGTCCTCTGTGCCCCAACCATGACCTCACTCTGTGAGGAGTCAGTAGGTACCAGATGCTTTGTACTCAGTCTCCTCGGACTCAGGAGCCTCAGGACAATGGGCAGCGGCAACATTCATAGTCCAGGATTGGTGCTGTTTATGAGCAAAATACTCAGTAAGGAAGGGATTGGTTACTTTGTTGCTAACTGATTGTTTCTTAATGCTTGGCGACAGGTGTGGCCCTGGGACCTTTTCTCCAAGCCTGGGAGAATTACTGCTGCAGTCACTAACTCAATTGTTCTCATTCCTGACATTTTTTTACCTAGCCACCAACTTCTCTCTCTGCTCTTACTGGTGCCCACCCCTCCAGGGCTATGGCCGTACTGTGAGCCTCAGGCTGATGGGTTACCAGGGTTGGAGTCACCTTCCACCGGATGGAGTTTACAGTGCTAGAATAGCCACCTCGTTATTGGCTTTACAAAGTAAGTACCACGGATCCCGTTTTGCAGATGGATAGGGTGAAGTGTATGTAATCTCTCACGTGACAGATACTTCCTACAAGAGAGATCAGGGGAAGAGGCAGACGGAGGATAGGAAGTGAAACTGTGTCCAAGTGGGATGCATGGAGATGTTGGGACTTGTGTACTGGGATGGTGATGACTCGGATGTAATGAGAAGGGAGGGCTGCTGAGGACAGGCACTGTTTATCTAAAATTGTTTTGGAGCAAAGGCCCTAGGTGCTGACAGGAGACTACACACACACACACACACACACACATTTCTGCCTGCCTCATTCATAGGCACCCTGCAGGGTGCTGGGTGCAGGCTACTGCTGTCTTCTTTTTCTAGTTTAAATTGTTTTCCTTAGAAATGGCAGAGCTGGATCTGTGTGTGGAGATAGGCTGGACCAGGAACCCTTAGAAAAGGAGACGGGCAGTCTCATCTGCTAGATCCAGAATCGCTAGAGCCCTGGCACCTTCTTCTGGGAAACTCAGCTCCATCAAATACACATTTGGCTTCTCCTGAGGATCATGGAAAAGTCTGATACCACTCTGAGTGACTAAGAAAGATGGTGAACATCTCACGATGGCTTTGGAAGCACCAGCTGGCAGGGTCATTCACACAGGATGTAGGCTGCCAGCTTACCTTGTCAGCTCAGGTAGAACCAACCCACAGCCATGGATTACTCTGCTTAAAGATGGAGTGGCCATGTTTCCAAAAGTGAGCTACAGGTTTGTTGTGCTTTGTGTTAATTCGGCTCCTGAAATCACACGGGGACTCCCAAGTCTGCGCTGAGGGTCCCCGCCCCCAGTTGGCTTTGATTAGGAAATAAAGTTACCAGCAGCCAATGGCTGGGCATTTCCAAACCTCCCCATGGCTAGTACACTCTTCCCTCCAATAGTCCCAAATTATTACTTTCTAAAATCTATATTTCATCTCTGCCACTCCAGACCCAATTGAGGGAGTCCCCTGGGGTAACTCTACCCCAATTCTTATATCTCGTATGCTTTCTCCCCCGCAGCTCTCAAGCTTGACCTTTCTGCTCTGCCCTCATGGCAATTTGGCCTTTCTCCCTCTCCTGCATTTCTTGCTGGGGAATCCTAAATGTCCCACCTCTTATCTGTCTCCCTGCCCAGCCACTGGCCGCAATCCCTTTTAAAATTCCAAAGATGTCCATCACCAACATTAAAAAAGAATCCTGAAATTCACATTAAACTAAAGAAAGACCCCAGATGCCAAAAAGAATCCTGAGAGGTATGGTGGAACCTTGTCTCAAGCTGTACCGCAGAACCATAGTGACAGGGCGGTGTGGCACCGCCACCAAAATAGACATCTAGATGGATGGAGAGGAATGGAGGGCCACAAATAAACCTATGCAGTATGGCACCTGGCTTTCGACAAAAAAAGAAAAAAAAAAGGTGTTGTCCTATTTGACACAAACTAGAGTCACCTGGGAAGAGGAGCCTCAGCTGAGAAACTGACTCCATCAGATTGACAAGTGGTTAAGATCCATGGGTGAGGGTCCAGCCTACAGTGAGCAGTGCCATTGCTGGGCAGGTGGTCCTGGGTTCCACAGGAAAGCAGGTGAGAAAGCCATGAGGAGCAAGCCAGTAAGCAGCACCCTCCGTGGCCTCTGCCTCGGCTCTGCCTGAGTTCCTCCCTTTGACAATGAACTGTGAACTGTAAGCCAAATAAACCCCTTTCTTCCACAAGTTGTTTTTTGGTCAGCAAAAAAGAAACCAGACAATGCCAAAACAAGCCACAAAGAAATGCCAATCTCCCTGGGAATATCGTTGTCTCCTGTGGAGGAAGGCACAGTCCTATCCCTGTCCTTGTGCACAGGGCAAGTGCTTCAAGATATGGGCGCTGGCAAGGACTTTCTGGAAAGAAACCCAATAGAAAATACTAGCAGAAATTGGAAAATAAGATCACATAAATTGTGTCTAGCTGAAGAAGAAGCGGCTGAATGGGACTGACGACAGAATGGGAGGAAATCTTCACAAGCTTTACGCCCAAAAGATGAGTGATGTCTAGATTGTATGAAAAACTATGAAAGCAGCAAAGCTCCAGGAAACCCAGTAGATAAATGAGATCGTGACCCACAGACAGCTCACAAAGGAGGAAGCACAAATGGCCAACCAACATCCTTAGGGGTCCTTAGCGATGACAGAAATGCGACTCAGAACTACACTAAGATCCTGTCAGAATGGCATGAGAGAAAGCAACAACAACAACAACAACAAAACCCAGCAAAATGAAAACAAAACCCCAACAACAACAAAACAGACAAAAATACGAAAATATGAAGACGCAGCTTTGAGAAAGGGAACCTTAAAGACTGTGAGCAGGCTGAGTGGACTGAGAGGAAAGACACTGTAGGTAACAACTTGCATCAGTTTGACTTCAGCTGCTCTGACAGACACTCCCACCAAAGCTCCTTGAGGGAAGAGAGGGTTCATTAGGCTTACACCTCAAAGTCCATGATCACAGGTAGCCAGGCAGGAACTGAACCAGGCCATAGAGAAGCACTGCTTATTGGCTTCTACTACATGACTGGCTCAGCATGCCTTCTTTTTGTTGGGTTTTTCAAGATGGGATTTCTCTGTGTAGCCACTGCTGTCCTGTAACTCACTATGTAGCCCAGGCTGGCCTTGAACTCAGAGATCCTCTTGCCTCTGTCTCCTGAGTGCTGGGATCAAAGGCGTGGTGTGCCTCCACAGTAGGATGGTGTCAGTGGTGAGTCTGTTTTCTTATTCAACCCAGGACCACCTTCCCTGGAACATAGGGGATGATACTGCCCACAGTGGGCTGGGCCTTCCTACACCAATTACCAATCAAGAAACCATCCCATAGGCTTCCCCACAGGCTAATCTGATGGAGGCTCTCTCTTCCCATATGACTCCAGCTTGTGTTGAGTTGACCAAAACAAAGCCCAACCATCACGTTCCTCCTCCTGCAATCCAGCAGACATTGAGCCGAATGTACTCCTCAGCACCAGAGACTCAAGGGACAGATCTACAAAAGCTCAGGTTAATTAATTAGCAATTATAATTTTTTTGTTGATAAGCATATGCCCAGAGAACTCCAAGTTCTTCCCTGTGTGGGGAAGGGAAGGCTTCCTGAAGGAAGATGTGACTTTTGAGTTTCTCTTGATGGATGGATAAATAGATCTCAGGGTTCA
Organism: Rhabdomys pumilio; assembly: GCA_030674055.1. NCBI lineage: Eukaryota > Metazoa > Chordata > Mammalia > Rodentia > Muridae > Rhabdomys > Rhabdomys pumilio. Next base: position 40,383,509 of record JANHMN010000020.1, read on the forward strand.
GCAGCCTGCTACAAGTAGTCTGAGCTGGTCTATCCATACAGGTGGGCTTTTGTGTGTTGGTGATGCAGGCTGGGTAGGGACAAGCAATATGGCTGGGAAGCCATGGCATAGTTAATGCCTTTTATGTTACTTTGTATCTGTGTGTGCAGGTATGTGTGTATGTGTTTGCATGTTTATATGTGCATGTATGTGTATGTTTGTGTGGGCGTGTGCATGCATGTGCATGTGTGGTTGTTCATATATATATATATATATATATATATATATATATATATATATATATACATGTGTATGTGCATGTGTGCCCGTTCATATGTATGTACATGTCACAGTGCATGTGGAGAGGTCAGAGGACAGCCTCAGGAGTCATTCTTGTTTTCCACCTCAAGACAGGGTCTCCTGTTTATTCACTGTGTATGCCATGCTAGATGGACTATGAGCTTCTTGGGTCTCTCCAGCCTCAGGTCCCCTCCCCATCTCACTGCGGGAACACTAGGATTTAAGACACAAATCTGGCTTAATGTCAGCTCATTCATTCTGGGTATTTGAACTTAGTTGCTCTCATTTCCATAGTAGGCAATTTATCTATGGCGCCATCTCCCTAGGCCCTAAGGAGCTGATGAGAGGGGGATGTGGTTTCCCATATGTGTCCTCAGAGCATCACGTTAGCATGGAAACCTGGCTGAGCTGTGTCTGCGAGAAGCAAACGGGAAGCCGTGAGAGCTGTGTGAGTCATCACGGCTCACATTAGCCTCAAATGTACAAGTCCAGGCTTGCTGGAGGCTCCGGAGAATTGCTCATAGGTAGAAGCTTGTGAGCTTCAGGCCGTGGCTCACCTGCATGATGGCAATGTAGCTGTGTCTGCCATGGCTCTTAAGTGACCGCCTAAGAACCCAACACCAGCTGACTGAAGCAGCGAAGGCCGGGGGTAAGGATATGGGTGGCTGAGGTGAAAGACAGGCATCCAGGAGCAACTCCCAGAGTCACAGTCACGTGTCAAAGGGCCTGGAGAAGCGTCCACTGCTGAGGTCACTGGACCCTGGCCATCATGGTCACCACCACAGCCACCATCTTTGAGACGTGAACTTGAATCTGAGGGGAGGATGTGGTGGAGCCCCATTAGTTCTACGACTATATCCTGAGCCACGGCCAGTGTGGCTCAGAGTTGGTGGGTCCAACGTCATTGTGTGCTCAGGTTGCAAAGGGTCCTGGGACATTAGATCCTGCCACTTGGGGAGGGGTCTTCAATAGGAAGAGGCACCAAAGAAATTTATATATATTTATGTGTATATATATATATATATACAGACACACACACACACATAGATATAGAACCTGGGCTGGAGAGGTGGCTCAGTGGTTAGGAGCACTGGCTACTCTTCCAGACAACATGGATTCAGTTCCCAGCACTCATGTGTTGGCTTACAACTGTTAACTCTAGTTCCAGGGGATCTAATGCCCTCTTCAGGTCTCCAAGAGCACTTGGTACACAAATGGTTCACAGATACACATTCAGGCAAAACACCCATGTATGTAAAATAATATGAAGGGAAAATTTAAATATACTGAAGATATAACTTGTTTTAAAAAAATTAAATAGACACAGAACTTGGCAAGTAGAAAGGGCATTTAGATAGTGGATCAGTACTCACTGCAGAAGCCTCAGCTGAGGACAGAGAAGCTGTCTGTCAGGTGACTACACTATAGACATGTCCATGCCACAGCAGAGAGCTGAGCATGGGCAGCCGGACTTCTGAGATCATGGCGACACACCAATGGATGAGAAAATGGTGGTTAACACTGGTGTCAACCCAACAGGGTGTAGAACCCCTGGGAGACACACCTCTGGGCATGCCTGTGAGGCAGGTTCTATATTGGGTTAACTTTCACCCTGAAAGTGAGTGGTACTATCCTGTGAAGTGAGGTTCTGGACTAAACAGAAAAGAGAAACCCGGCAGTGTGCTGGCATTCATCTCTGCTTCCTGACTGTGGATGGCACATGACCTGCTACTTTGCAATCTGGCTGCCACAACGTCCCCACCATGGTGGACTGTCCTCAAACCGTGAACCTCGACAAACCCTTCCTCAAGTTCTTGTTAGGCATTTGTCATAACAACAAATACTGGACCGAAGACACCAGCTATATTTTTAAAATCTAGGGTATTTAACCAGATCTCCATGGGCCTTGTATACAGACAGAAGGTCACAAGGAGTGACCACGTGACCTTCGGAGAACTCCACGGTGAGGTATTTTTGGAAGTCTCCAAGAACAACTCATACAGGCTTATGAGTCAGACTGAGCTACCAGAGGCCGTCACACTGTCATCTTGCTCTGACAATGGCAGGCCAGTCACAGGGGCTGACAACCATGGTGGGAATCTCTATGGTGACCGCTCTGGTGGCTGGGCAGTCTCTGGTAGTCACACTTAAGCAGACTAAAGATACCCTACCTTCTAGCTTAGTCATTTGTGGCAAATGGTCTCTGCTGTCCAGGCCTGAGACTTTCCAGAACAAACTGCCTCATCACCCAGGAAAGGCCTTTAAGTTCTGAATTGCTCTACTCAGTCTGACCCTGGATTCACCGGCTAAAAGGAACCCTACTGTGTGCCCTATGGACAGAAGTTTGCTCAGTTGGCTACATGTGAGAGAGGAAAGCTACAGGGCTGCTTGTTCCCCTAGGAGTCTCCAGGGCACTGGGACAGGACGTTGTAGTCATGTCTGCTCCAGGCCTGCATAGACTATCCATAAAGGGAAGTAAGATGCCCTTCAGAGCCAGGAGAGGAGAACAGCCAGCTATGACATCTTCTCTCTGTTTTGTTTAAGGAAATGTTCCCTTCTTCTTCTATTTCTCACTTCATCCTTTTGAGTGTGTGCATGCACAATTGTGTGTGGGGGTGCATGCATGCACAATTGTGTGTCCCTCTCTTGCTCCTCTGAGACATGGCCATGCCCAGTTTTTTATGTGGGTGCTGGGGGTCCTCATGACTGTGTAGTAGGCACTCTTACCATTGAACTATCTCCCCAGTGCAGGAAATTAAAAATTTTTAATAGGCTTCTATTATTTTCCTTCTATCCCAACTTCAAGTTCAGCAATTCATCCAGCCAACACTGAGTAGTCACCATTGGCCAATTAGCTGTAAGCTGGGAGGAGAGGGAGGAACTCTCTGTCTGGTCTGCCTGGGACATTATGGGGAAAGTGATCCCAGGAAGCAGATGCCAGGGAGCAGGAAGAATGGAAGAGGAGGAGGATGGTGACTCCGGGTACATTGTGGGTTACTGCTGCTCTGAACCTCTAAGATGGGCACAGACAGAACCTCCAGGACTGTTTCAAAGGAAAGAAGGTAGGAAATTCTACCCACAGCTCCCTGCCCTTGGGGGAACTTAGCCATGGAAGTTTGGTTATGTGGTAGTTCAAGGGGGCTTGCTTGCTTTGCCCTTCACAGGGCTGAGCTGGACTCTCCCAGGCCGAGAGAAATAAGCCAACAACAAGAGTTACTGCCCAAGGAAGCTCTCCATCACAGGTAAACTGAAGCCAAGCGTGTGCGATACCAAACTACTTCATGTGGTTGCTACAGTCAGGTGGATTCCTTTGTGTCGCATGCCTGGCACAGTATCTGCCGAGATGTGTCAGTGATTACTGATGTTGACTGTATGGCTTCTGTGCTGTGTGGAACACTGTTCTGGAACTCTGGGCACACACGGAGGGACTTGTGCTCAGCCCATCAACTGTGCTGTAGCTTTTCTGAACCCCGGTGCATGATGCCATGCAAGTCTTTTTGTCTGGAGGTGACAGCCCTCCACTGTGCAAATGCCCCGATTTAGAGAACTGTTAGGTAACAAGACCTCATCCTGAGCCATTCCATTATGGAGGCCTGCTCTGTCAGATACCCCAGAAGGATGCAGGAGCTAAGGATAAAGGTTGAGTGTGGACTAATTGAGCTACACCTGTCTGCTTCCTCCTGTCACTGTGGTGGGAGAGCCAGGCCACCTGGCTCGTGAGTAACTGATGGACAGAAGCCGCACCATGTGGAAAAGTGTGCATCTCCTGGACACATCTGGACAGTCAGAGGAAGAAACAGCTCTTCCAGACTGCCCTCGGCTGAGCTGATGACCAAATGCGCTCAGGAGGAGAGCCAGAGCTTGAGATGAGTGTCCCTTTCATGGGCTCCTTTGAAGGGCAGCACAGACTGTACTTGTCCACCCAATGTCCCAGTCCTGTTCCTATATATAGACCAGTCCTAAAGAGACTGGCCAGGCCTCTTACCCTTCCATGCCCAGGCTGAGCCTTGAGTCTTCTGACTTCAGATCTGTACCTACAATACAACAATTGACTTAGCTTCTTGAGAACTTTGTTGTGTCCTCCTTGCTGGCTGCCCCAGCTGATGCCCAGCTTCTAGCAGTTTTAGGCTTCATTCCTATGACCTCATAGCCAGTCTTAAGCTTTTGGGAATATAGAAGAGTGGTTCTCAACCTGTGACCCCCCCCTTGGGAGGGGGTCCAACAACCTTTTCACAGGGGTCACCTAAGACTATCAGAAAACACAGTTATGAAGCTGCAAGAAAAATAATTTTATGGCTGGGAGTCGTAGTATTAGAAAGGTTGAGAACCAGCCCTAGAAGCTGTTTTCAATCCATCTTTACTCTTATAAAAGGGAAATGGTGAGGGCTTACCCAGGCTGAGGGATAGGATTCGCTCTCATTCTAAATGTTAATATACTGATGGGAAACTATGCAGCTGTAGATTCATACTCTTTTATTCATAATCTCAAGACTCAACCACTCTGCGATGATTAATATCTACGCTCAACTTGAGAGGAACTAGAGAGGCTGAAGAGCCGACCCTGGGTATGCGTACGAGGGAGTTTGTGGGTCAGGTTATTCGAAATCCAAAGTCTCACCATAAAAGTGGCGGAACCGTTCCCCACCTCCCCATGGGCTGACGTCTTAGTTTCCTTTCTGTTGCTGCCATAAACGCTTCTTAAGCAGTTAAGGGGAGGAAAGGGTTTATTTTGGCTTACAGTTCCAAAGGACACAAAGGGAAGGCAGGACAACGGGCATGGAAAGCATCTCAGGAGTAGCAGGAAGCTGGCTCATCACATTCTCATCTGTGCACCGGAAGCAGAAATGGGGGTTGGGGAGCGGGGAGGCGGTAAAACATCAGTGCTCACAGTCAGTGACGCACTTCCTCCAGAGGCTCCACCCCCCAATAGGTTCTGTAATCTTTCCGAACAGTAGTAACGAGTGTTCAAATACAGAGTTTGTTTGGGACATTTCTCACCAAACCACCACAGCTGGGATTTCAGAGTACATTTGGAGAAAGAGGGGGAGGAGGAAGACAGTCAAACAAAGGATGTCAGCTGAGCCCAGCGCTCACTACCTCAGTTCTACCTTCTGCCTGTTGGTGCAATGTGGCCAGCTGTCTCACCCCAGTGAGCTACAGCTCCCCGAGGAGCCAACATAAACCCTAATATTCTTGTGTTGCCTCTTATCAGATATGCTGTCCCAGCCATGAGAAAAACAGCTAATACAAACTTTGAAAACCAGCTCCACGTTTCTGGCCTGACGGGCATCGGTTTAGCAGAGGTGGAGAGAGGCTGCTACTAAGTTCATGCTGCAGATATACATACTCACTGCTCCTCGATATTAACACCATTATTTAAAGCATCTCTCAGAGCCCACAGAGGACTTATATATGATATCGTCCTTGTACCAATTACCCTTCTAAACTGCATCCAGAATTTTGTAGTGTCTCTAGCCCTGGGAGTCTTAGATGAGGGGTTGAAAGGTTTAGGTTACTGAGGACCTGGGGCAAGTGACCATGAGTGACCTTTGTTCTCCATGCTTGAGGAGGGGAAGACATAAACATAACTGAAGTCAGAGGAAAAGGCCACCGACCTTTAACTCTGAAACCAGCGAAATGCCTGCAGATGCCATGACATCGCTTCCAAAATAGAAACAGAAACCCTGCTTCCCCCTGAGCCGGCCATGTTCAGCAGCTCCTGCGGCAGCTGGAACCCCCTCAGAAAGACTAAAACATGATCTTGGTAATGCTTTGGGAGTCTTTGTCCTTTTCTGTCCCTTCCTTTCGTTCTTTTGCCACCACACCCTCCAAGCTTTGTCCTCCCTTTCCCTTAAGAGAGCAGTTTGAGAAGTTCAAAGCACCGTCAGGCTCTTTGGGTAAATCCTGGTTAGAATATAGCAGCTGAGAGGATGTGACAGTATTCACCTCATCCTGCCTGGACACTCTCAGACACCCTACTGGGAATTATGGGGCATCCCCAGAATCCCTCAGTTAACCATTTATCAAGTCCCTCAGAGCCATCGTGTGTAAGATGATTTTGGAAAAGAATCTCACTTCCAAGTTCATGGAGATCTCTTTAGTCCATCGCTACATATCACCTGCTAGCCCCATGTCAGATGGTAGGAGCTAGCTATCCTTCCCAGAGTGCCTAAAATCCAAGTTCTGTGAAATAAATTTTAGAGTTGGCTGTCTCATGGGGGGTCTCATGTCAGCCAAGTACTATAGGAAGTGATAGCAAAATGGGAAAGGGAGAATTGTCTGGCCTACCCTCCATTCAGCGCCTCCCTTGGCCATCTCGACCTACCTATACTAACAGGGTGGCGAGGGTGGAACAGAACCCATGTTACTACTAACAGCTCTAGATGCAGGGGTGGGACGGTCATACAAATCTGAATTAAGACAATGACTATCCACAGAAAGTTCACCCGGAGATTTGTAGGAAACCCCAGTGCAGATGCAGTCTGCCATAAAGTGAGGATTCTCCATTAGCTTTGGATGTCAGGCTATTTAAGATGGACTCCTGGGATATGAACAATTTGGTCTGTGAAGAAGAATCCGCCCAGACTGTCAAAATCGATGAGGGGCTCCACACACTGACACCAGTTGTTATTGGTACTGCTTTGGTTATGATTTAAAATCAACAATTCAGCAAAACCAGGTCCATCTAGCAATTTCTTAGAAATCCCTTCCTGTCAGACTTCTAGCGGGGCCTCTCCACCCTCTCCCATGAATGGACACAGGAATCAGGTTGAAGAATGATCAAACCATTGAGGAGAGACCCTCTTGGGTATGTCTAACCTGAGGCTCCAGGGCCACATGTACCCCAAGATGAGTTACAGCCCAATACAAAACTGTAAGCTTTCTTAAGACATAATGTTTTACTCTTTCATCTGTACTGTTTGGAACATGAACTGACAATGCCTGTCGCAATATCAAAAGGTCAGGCAGGCCTGCAAGATAGCGAGCTCCCCAAGTGCCTGCAGTCTTAAGACCCAAACCAAGAAAGGCCTCGGGAAGCTGCAGTGACTGGTCACCATACACTAGGAGTTCTGGTTGTGGTTTGTTCTTTAGATCTATTTTTATGTTTTAATCCTGTATATTTGTGGGTATATGCACATGAGTACCAGACCCTCAGAGGTCAGAAGATGATATCAGATTCCCTGAACCAGAGTTACAGGTGGCCATGAAACACATGTGGGTGCTGGGCATTGAACCCTGGTCCTCTGAGAGAGCAGCCAGAACTATTAACCACAGATCAATGGCTATTTTTTTTCTCTCATTACGTTTTTTTTTAAATCACATTATGTCCCAATTGTGCCCCCCATTTCTTTCCTCCCAATCCCACCTCCACAAATCTCCTCCTCATAAAACCTTCCCCTTTTCCTCAGATAAAGCAAAGTCCCCTCTGGGTACCATCCCACCCTGGAATATTCAGTCCAGGAAGGACTAAGTACCTCCTCTCCCACAGAGGCCCAACCAGGCAGTCCGGGTAGGGGAAAGGAATCCAGTGTCAGGCAAGAGAGTCAGAGATAGTCTCTGCTCCAATTGTTAGGGGACACACATGAAGCCCAAGCTGCACATCTGCTACAAATGTGTGTGGGGAGATCAATGGTTCTTAATTGAGGTGAATTCTTCAGGTCCCACAATGTTAACAGAAAATTTCAGTTTCTGGGTTATTTCAATTTTAGGCTGTAGGTACATAAACATTCTAAAAAATATTTTTATATATTTTAGAATATACAGTTGACTATATAAAATGTATCAGTCATTACATAATGAATTTATAAATAATTATGTCTTATATAGAGATAATAATGATAATGATGGAGGAGCTAAGGGTCTCACACATTTAGGTAGCTCTACCCCTAAACCATCCCCAGGCCCCCAACAGTGAACAAATTTTTAGTAAAGTTTGTCCAAAATATTACAATAGACATACTTTATAGTAAAAAAAAACCCCTACAATTATTAGTTATATGAAATTAAACTAATAAATTTATTATAAACTAATAAATAAATTAAACTAAATAATTTAAGTTATTTTAGTAAACCTGTCAATCAAAACCTCCAGGATATAGTTGGCACAGCAGATCTTAGTGGGTGGGGCTTGCATCTGTCATTAGATGGGTAGAAGCAGAAGATGCTGTTTAATGTCCCACAATGCACCAGTGCACACGCATGCACATGATTGCTCCCACAACAAAGAATTATCTGGCCTGAGATATCGGTGGCTGCAGAAGTTGAGGGAACCTATCCTGTACTCTCGTGTCTTATCAGCTGGACACCGCTGAAGCCCTACTGTCCCCTGGAAAGTACTGAGGGACCACATGGCTTCCGTGCTTCATACACACGGGTCGAGAAGTGTAACATACATTCCTGACTTTCAATGCAGTGGGTCAGAATCAGTCATCAGTGTAAGGAGCATCTAACAAGCAAGGCATGCTGGGAGAACAAGGTGGGGCTCCAACAGTGAAGGCGAGGTCAGGGCGGGCTCTAGAAGCCTCGGTTTCCCCAGACACTGATGGGGATATTGGCTTATCCTTGGCTTTGGCAGGAGTCTGAGAATATCTTTATTGTTTCACACACACCAGCACTGAAGGAAACCGTAGCGGTGGGGAGTTTGGTAAAACTGGAATAAGGGGAGCTTTATTCACTCAAAAGCACATCCTTCCTCGTTGCTCTCCCACAGCAGCTCAGGGCCATAGAAGGGCTTTGTGCATTCCTTTCTCCTTACGGTTCATACAGGGCGACAGGAGGCGACTGCTCTGTAATCCACACGCAGCCTTGCCAGCTTGAAGGGATAGAGAGAAAGAATTATGAACAAATAAATCAAGTGTCATCTCTGTGCCCAGCTCTCGGGGTGTAGGATGTGAAATGTAGACCCCGGGCCACCTCCTGAAAAGACTGGCTGTTTGACTCTCCTCACTGTTCCAGGGACATGGGGATTAGTGTCAGGAGGACAGAAAATCAGTGGGGAAAACCAGAAGGTGCACAGAAAGTCTACAGTTATGGTGACATTATAGTTATATTTAATAATTAACACCATACACATAAAAGTGCCTGAGTGGTAGAATTTATGTTGTCTATTCAGGCATATATTATATATATTTCTCATATATATATGAGTTGACATGGTGTTCATCTTGGCACAGTAGGTACTCAGTAAATGCTTGAGGACACTGATTCGCCCAAAGTTAATGTGAGGCTATTTACATAATTTCAATAAATTGTCCAGTGGCTCCATCCTTATAGTTACTTGGGTTTTACCCGTGTCTTCCAACTCTTGAGTCTTGACACAAGCTACAAATACAGTCTCTTACATCTTCCTGTAAAGTCACTATTCCTATCAGAGGGGCCTTAGGACCTTGTATAGCCCTAATTACCTCACAAAGTACACACTCCCAAAAGCCAATGTGTGAATTTAGGGATTAAATTTGTGATACAAAGAACTTTTTTTTAAATATTGTTTTTATTGTAATTTTTTTGGATTAGTGTACAAAGCAATGGATTTTGTTATGGAAGTTTCACAGATACTTTATTCACATTCTTGCTCCATCCCAATGCCCCAACCCCTTCCCACTCCTCCTCCTTCCTTCTCTTCCACCTCCTTTTCCTCTCTTCCCAACCATTCCTTAAAATATTTCTCTCCTCCCATAGTCTCAGTATAAGTTTCGTGAGTGACACACACACACACACACACACACACACACACACACACACACACACGGTGGGGACAGGTCCCTAGTGAACTACTGCACAAATTGCTCTCAGCCCCCATTTCTGATTTCCACGGTGTGAGTGACATCTTTTGGGGGGCCACTTGCAGCTGAAAGCTGTGACAGACCCTGAGAATCTTCGTGAATAAAGCTGGAAGTCTCTTTCCTCCCAAGTCCCGTGACGACAGAGGGCTCCCTGCTTTGGTAACAACTGCCAACGTGAGGTATTTTAACCACAATCCACTCGAACAAATATCTCCATCCACTCTGATACCCACATGCTGCATATCCATCCCTAGGCTGGGTACGGTTGGAACACCCGACAAACACTTGATGCCTGGCCAAAATGGAGGTGGTCGTTTTCCTCTTCAGACGCACAAGGAAGGACAGAGTTCATGATTACATTGGACTTTGCTAAGTCATGCTGAATGCCTCTGAGAAGTTTATTGTCACCAGCCCAGCTGACTCATCTGGCACCGTGCCCATGTGACAGCTGCTCGTTGGCTACTCTGCATTAGCTGTCTCCCTACCTACCCTACGAGTATCTTCTGGAACCGTTCCTCACATGAACCCAGGCATTGGATCCAGTCCTAGTTTCAGAGTCTTTGGCTGGGGATCAGAGCATGAGGCTGTCCCATGGCTGGGATGCCAACATAAGGCAGACCCATGACTGGGAATCCTGGTGGAAGGCATTCCCACTGTTAGGAATCATGATAGAAGGCAGACCCATGGCTGGAAATCCTAGTGGAAGGCAGGTCCATGGTTGGGAATGGAATCCTGGTGGAAGGCAGGCCCATGGCTGGGGATTCCTATCTGAAGCTGTCCCATTGTTTCTGGACTCAGGTTCAATTCATAACAGTGTTTACGCCAGAGGAGCAGAGGTTCTTGGTCTTGTATAAGGAGTAGGAAGGTGTTCCACTAACAGTTCACCTTAGGGAAGATTTTGAAAAGATGGGTGAAGAGTCCTTTGTCCACAGTGCTGAAGGGAAGCCTAAGCCACAACACTGTCCCCTCAGGCTGTTGGCCTGCTTGTCCAGGGTGGAGCTTGGCTCAACCTGCAGTCTTTAGTAAGCAACATGGTGTCTAAGAATGAGAAAACACCTGCAGGACACAATCTCAGGTTCATCCCCAGCACCCATCCTCCTCCACCTTGCCAGCCAATGCCCTCCTTCTCTTCACAGAACCCACTGTTTTCTCTTTCCAAGTCTTTTGTTATGGATAGATAGATACACCCACTCCAGCCCCATATCCCATCTCTGGCTGCAGCGACTGCTTCACAGATGAGCACATGACCCATTTGGAGCCACTAAGACTGCATCTCAGGTATAGATAGATGGTGGTTTGGTTATGTAGTAACTTAGTGTCTCAGTGACTTAGTTAATTTTCTCCTTGCTATGACAAAGTACCTGACAAAAGTGACCTGAGGGGTTTGAGGATATTGTCCATCATGGAGGGGAGACAACCATCATAGAGGTGAGATGGCCATTATGGAAGGGCAGGTCTATCATGGAGAGGAGACATCCATCATGGAGGAGAGGCATCCATCATGGAGGAGAGGCATCCATCATGGAGGAGAGATGGCCGTCCTGGAGGGAGACATGGTGGTGGCAAAGTCAAGAAGCAGCTAGTCATGCTGTATGTTGACCGGATTGATCTTGCACAGATCTTGTACAGGTAGCCACAGCAGCTGTGACCCCATGAGTGTGGTGGCACCATCACATCCAGAGAATACTGTTTTGCCCCATCCTTCCCAAACTCTGGCTCTTAGAACCTTTTTTCTGGACATTTACTCTCTTGAAGCCCTTACAGACTTATATGAAGCTAAGTTTCTGCTCAAAGGCTTAAAACACTATGGTTGTCTGGTCCCATGTCTCAGTCCTGGCTCTGCCACTGGCTTCCTGTGATCATGGCAAACACTTGGACCTCTTTGAATATCCTTGAACCCACAGAACAGGGCTCATGACATCCACATCGGAGGTCATCATGAGGATAAAGCATGAACTCACGCAGATTCTCCTCTTGCTACAAGAACTCAATGAGAAAGTGCTAATATCAAACCTGGGGAGGGGGTTATCTCCTGCTCATGAGGTGTTAGCCAAGAAGAGGTGACAGAGAGGTAGGCTGTGGCCACACAGGGCACACTCAGAGGTGAAGATGGACAAGAGGGCATGGTATGGCCTGTGGCAAAATGGACAGTGTGGTGCCTGCCAAAGACAGCAGCTGTTTTGGGGGCTAGCCAATGGATTCCAGGCAAAAAGGGTTTGAGTGATGTCACTTTTTAAAGTGAAGCTAGAAGTCCAGATCCCCTCTTACTCCAGTCCTCCTGATTGTTACATGATTTCAAATAAGTAAAAGAAAACTGAAACCTCTATATCCAAACAAGATCACTGTCAGAGCCAACTCGAGGAACAGCATCAGTTCATTACATTTGCTTTCGAGTTTGGAGGGCTGCAATGTGGGACAAATGCCAAGGCCGTGTAGCTTCTGCCATCATCTTCATGCACTCATTCACCCATCCACTGACCGTCCATCCATCCATTCACTGACACATCCATCTATCCATCCATCCATCCATCCATCCATCCATCCATCCATCCACTGACCCATCAATCTATGTGTCTATCCATCCATCTACTGACCCATCCATCTACCTATCCATCCATCCGTCCATCCATCCATCCATCCATCCATCCATCCATCCATCCACTGACCCATCCATCTATGTGTCTATCCATCCATCTACTGATCCATCCATCTACCTATCTATCCATCCATCCATCCATCCACCCACCTATCTACCCATCCATCCATCTACTCATCCATACATCCATACATACATACATACATACATACATCCACCCATGTATCCATCCACCCACCCATCAACCCATCCATCCACCTATCCATCTACTCATTTATCCACCTACTCATCCATCCATCTAACCATCCACTTATCCATCTACCCTTCTATTCATCCATCCATCCATCTATCCATCCACCCACTCATCCTGATCAATGTTGCAAGGCAGAGGCTTTGCTTAGGCAGAGTAGGATCTGCCCATGTGTAGACAGCTGACAACATGCTGTAAAAGCCATCATGGACAAGAGGACAGCAGGCAGAGAGAAAGATCAAAGTGTCCTAGCCCCTTTCCTCCTCATCTATTCAGTCTGTCTCCTGGGAGCCTGAAGGTCAAACAGCTTTAACTCAATTGTCTCAGTTGCATTTTATAAATGTCAGCACATGTATAGCACCAAGGTAGGCTGTGAAGACAGGTTTTGCATGTCTACTGTGGGCATGATACATGTTGCAGGCTTTCAATACTTTGTCTCATGATACCATTGCTAATTGTTCCTGTGTCTTAGTCAGGGTTTCTATTCCTGCATAAAACATCATGACCAAGAAGCAAGTTGGAGAGGAAAGGGTTTATTCAGCTTATACTTCTACACTGCTGTTCATCACCAAAGGAAGTCAGGACTGGAACTCACACAGGGCAGGAACCTGGAGGCAGGAGCTGATGTAGAGGCCATGGATGGGTGCTGCTTACTGGCTTGCTTCCCACAACCCCCCACAACCCTGCTTGCTCAGCTTGCTTTTTTTTTTAAATAGAACCCAGGACTACCAGCCCAGGGATGGCACCACCCACAATGGGCCCTCCCCCCCTTGATCACTAATTGAGAAAATGCCTTACGGCTGGATCTCATGGAGGCATTTCCTCAAGGGAGGCTCCTTTCGGTGTGATAACTTCAGCTTTTGTGTCACGTTGACAAACAAAACTAGCCAGCACAACCCATAAAGAAAGGCTTGAAGGGTGAGACCACTTGTCCAGGGCTCCCGATTGGTTGATCCCAAACTGACTTTCCATAAGCCAGGCTATGCGTCTTTGGACTTGATGTTATCTTTAGGCTCCCACTCTTTTCTTGACACATACACACACACACACACAAAGGAAGGTGGAGAAGTCACAGCCAGTGTGCTGTGCAAGGCACTGTGGAACAAGTGGCAGCCAAGCAAGCTCAGGTTTCAGTGTGACAGCGTGGGGTCCTGTTCCTGTCACTCTGAGTTAGCAAGTGGCATGCTTTGCGTCTGGAATATTCTATGTTCAGTGTACCGGAGACATCATCCACAGCCCGTTGGATGGTGGGCCTTGAATTCTCTCTTCCTCTCTTCAGTTCTAGGCAATAAGCAGTTTGATTCTGCTGTGCCAGGAATCAGCCTCAAAGCAAAGAGGCCAATTTATCACAGACTGAAACCTCCAAGCACCAAGACAAACCTTTCCTCACGGCAACAGGAAACACTAACACTGCGCAGGTCTCCTGGGCTTCAGAGGTGCATTCTGAAAAATCTGCCACCCACCCTGGGGTGTGGGGGTGGAGCTGCCTGCCAGTTTCACCTGCTGCTCTCTTACTGTCTTAGAGAAGCAAAGACATAGTTCACCATTGTAGACAGACCTTTTGAGAAGAGCCACCTGGTTAGAGTGGCCAACCAGAGGAGGGGGTGGCTGGCCAAGTGAGGTTGTCACTGTCCCTGGCAAAGCAATCCTGCACCTTGTTGGCTCTAAATGCTGTACCCAGGATAAGACTGTGGGTGTGACCTGGAACGAGGCTACCGGTGAGAGGCAGCCATTAGTCCTTTGTGATGTATCTCACAATAGCTCCAGATTGAAGATCTGTGCCCATTGAACAGGGTGGCTCATTGCTAGAATTTCAGCCCCCCCACACACACATCGTTCCTAGCCTAGGGATATGTTCTAGGACCTTTTTGGATGCTTGAAACTAGATGGTACCAATGGCTGCGTTCACTGAGTTTTTACACACACACACACACACACACACATACACACACCTATGATTAAAGTTTAATTTGTGAGTCAGGCACTGTGAGAGAAGACCAGCAGCAACAATACAATAGACAGGAAAACAATACACAGAAACGGATGTTACACTTGCGTTCTTTGCTGTGTCTCAACAGCCTGTATTTGCCCTTCCCCCTTCACCATGCTATGACTCACAGTTCAGACCCTGGTTGACCGAGAGCGTAACTGAAACCACAGATAAGAGGGGTGACTGTGCCAGAGGAAGGAGGGTGGGTACGGGGGCAGCCCTACCCAGAGCCCCTTGACAGAAGGGTTCCTGACCAGCTGCTGTAAATGTTGGTCATGAAGTTCTGCCCCTGGGGAATTACCCTCAGTCATACAGAAGCTGACTCTCCCAGAGGACTGTCCTGTGATACCCTTTTTCCCTCCCAGGGATGGCTTCTAGGAATCATGTCTGTGTTGTAATCCAGGCTCCAGTGTGCTGAACACTTCCTCGTTCCCTTCCTGCTAAGGACACTCCCTAGGGTAACCTCATGAACTGGAATTCTTGATACAGGATTTGCTCGTGGGAACCTTACTTGAGAGGGAAGTTCCCACAGGTGGGTCCTGCAGTTGACCTTGGAACCCTCACAAAGACTGTGTGGAGTAGGCACTATTTCTGGAAGAATAAACTTGGGATCTGAGAGAAGCCACTAGTTAGATGACAAACAGTTGGGTCAGGACTGGTATGTGTGTCCAGGGGTGCCTCTGTTCAGCCTCTGCCAGGGCCTCCACTTCCACACAGGCTTATACAGTGTTCGAATACTGCCAGGCACATGGTTTGCCTGGAGGTGAGGCCTCTGTATGAACAAGAGACAGTGGAGTCCATAGAGGTGGCTTCTCTGTGGCCCTGCTCATAGGCTACTCACACACAGAGACCCCGGGGCTCAGGAAGTCCCAAGGAAGGGCATGATAAATGCACCCAGATTCTTCGGCTCAGTGCAGAGGTCATTCTCATATGCACATCTCTCGCTTTTAGTTTTCAGGACAGATTTGCATAAGAGGGAACGGAGCCTGGGTCCTCATCTAGACTCTAGAGGACACTGGGCAAAACGAAACTCAGAAAGGGACAACAAATCCCCAGGCACATGGTTAGCCATGTTCTGCCTCATCTTCTGGTATCCCTGTACAAATGTGTGTGTGTGTGTGTGTGTGTGTGTGTATTCTCACACATGGACCTGTGGGTGTGTCTGAAGCCAGAGGTTGGTGTGTGTATGTCTTCTCTAACTGGATTGCATATTAGTTTTTTGAAACAGGGTCTGTCATTGAACCTAGATTGGCTAGGCTGCCCAGCCCATGAGCTGCAGGTGTCTGCTTGTCTCTTCCTCTCCAACACTGGGATTGAAGATGAGTCACCATGCCTGACTTCAACACAAGTTCTTGGGAATTGAACTTAGGTCCTCATGTTTGTGTGGCAAGCACCTTAGCACCTGAGCCATCTTCTCTGCCCCTCACTGTGCACACTTTTTTAAAGAGGTGCCCTGGTCCCTTTGTGTGTCCGGGAGATGCAAGATCCCTTGACTTTGGGCAACAGTGTCGGACTGAAGCCACAGCAGGGACAAGTCTGTGAGGTCAGCATCAAGTCTGCAGAAGATGATCAAAGTCCGAGCCTGTCAGTCTGCCGATTCTAAGCTGGAGTGTGTGCGGGATGTGTGGAGTGCAACGTGTGTGATGTGTTCCTTGTGTGGTGTGTGTGGTACGTGGCATGTGTAGTGCAAGGTGTGTATGTGGTGTGTGCATGGTGTATTGTACTTGGTGTGTGTGGTGTGTGGGATGTGTGCTGGGGTGCATGATGGTGAGTGCCCTTGGGAAGGCTCAGCACTTCAGGGCAGGGGCAGGGCAAAGGCTTCAGTTCTGTACTTTCCTCAGCTCTAACACTGTTGGTGGAACCGAGGGTCTCAGAACCCAGTTCCCAAGACACCTCCTTTATAGATGCTCGTATTTACCTGTAGTGACATCTTGCCCTGGGTGGGGGCTTCCCCAGATGCTTATGACAAACCAGGTCTGAGAGCACCCTGTCTTTATGTCTCAGGACATGCTAGGACTTGGTTGGTTGGTTGGTTGGTTTTTAAGGCTCTGAAGACAGTTTAGGAAGGAGCATGTTGG
Source organism: Rhabdomys pumilio (assembly GCA_030674055.1). Lineage (NCBI taxonomy): Eukaryota > Metazoa > Chordata > Mammalia > Rodentia > Muridae > Rhabdomys > Rhabdomys pumilio. Next base: position 40,400,484 of record JANHMN010000020.1, read on the forward strand.
AACTTTTGGGATTACATTTTTAGATCCACCATTGTGAGACATTCTCACAGTGGGCCTTTTAGGACAGTCATAGGAAGGGTGACTCCTTGTGTCAACTTGGCTGGATATAAAACAACCTCAGAGACACAGCCCTGGATATGCATTAGGGAGCACTTCCAAATAGGTTCAGTGAGGAAGGAGGACCTACCCCTGAGCCCATGGACTGGAGTTCTGGGCTGAACCAAAAGGAGAAAGGCAGCTGAGTACCAACATTTGTCTCTGCTTCCCGACTGTAGACGCATCTAATCACCGCCCCCCCCCCCCCCATCACTCCCTACTATGAGGCTGTATCCCTTATAGCACGAATCCAAACAAACCTCCTTGGAGCTGCTTTTGCAGGGGCTTTGTCACAGCAATGGGACAAGTGACTAGTGTAGTGCCTCCTTCCCCTCTTGCTAGCTTTTGGGGCTGCCCTATAGGTGTGGTCTCCAGATATGCTAGCAGGTCCTTCTGGGGAGAGGGGGAGTTGGGGGGGTTAGAAAGGGAGCTTTGTGTTCTAGTTAGAGCTTGTGCTTTAGAGAATGAAGATCTAGTCAGCTCTGTGACTCTGGGTTTGAAAAGGCACAAATCACAATGGAAGAACTTGAGAAGAGAGGTGCCGGGAAGGATAAAGAAGGTTGGTCAATGGGTATCAGGCTATGCTTAGGCAGGGAAAACAGTTTCTGCTATTCTCTTGGATGATGCTGTGGCTAGTGAAAGCAGTGTGTTCTGAGTAACTCAAGAAAATACTCGAAGAAAGAACTTGGAGTGTCTCCATCACAGAGTGATGGCAGATGCTCGCTCAGGGTTAGCCTCCCTCCAACATCACACGGTGTCTGGGAACAGCAAAATGTCATTTAGTTCTCCACAAATACTTATAATTTTCATTTGTCAATTAAAAATAGACTGGGGTGATGCTGGAGAGACGGCTCCGCGGTTAAGAGCACTTGCTGCTCTTCCAGAGGATCCAGGTTCAATTTAATCCTCAGCACCTACATGGCAGCTCACAACCTCCTGTGACTCAAGTTCTTGGGGGGATCTGCTGCTCTCTTCTGGCTTCTGCAAGCACCAGGCATCACACGGTGCATAGGTATATATGCAGATAAAACATTCATACACATAAAGCAAAAAATTAAAAAATAGGAAGCTGGTGGCATGGCTTAACTGGTAAACTGTGCGAAGTACAAGCAGGAGGACCTGAGTTTGGATTCCCAACACCTACATAAGAGCTAAGTGTGCTGGTTGGTGTATGCATATAGCTCCAGGACTGCAGGTAGAGGGTAGAGACAAGAGGACCCTGGAGCTCACTGGCCAGCCAGTATAGCCAAACTGCAAGCTTCAGGTTCAGAGAGAGGCCCTATCTCAAAACTTAAGTGGAGATTGACAGAGAAAGATACTCTGGCCTTCACATGTGTGTGCAAAGGTGAACACAATGTCTTACATGCCACACACACGTGCACACACATGCGCACACACTTACACATGCACATGCACATATGTGCACACATACACACACATGCACGCATGCACATGCACACACATACTCTTGCACACATACATGCAAACATACATGTACTCACACACACACAAGCACACAAGCTCACACACATATTTGCTCATATAATAAAGACATGAAGGAAACAAACAGTGGGAATCCTGCTTGTGTCACATTTCCTGCCTTTCCATGGTAACTGAAGCTGAGCTCTCATGGAACCCATGTGAGTGCCCATAAGCACATACATTTCCCTCAGCTTCTCTGGACCTCTTTCCCAGAAGGCAGAAGAGGCAAAAGTGCCTTTCAAACTTCAGGTAATTAGAGCAACCCCACAGAACCCCTGACATCTTATGGAATGTCAGGGGCACCTGACTTTAGCAGAAAGGCTTTGGCTTGGGAGCCAGTGAACACACACATGGTGATACTTTGGGCCCACACTTTGCCAAGAATATATACTCAGGAAATAAAAGAGCCCCCAAAATAGCACCCATGACTTCTATTTTAAATGCAAGTGCTGAATACAGCCCTTAGACACTGGGACACTACACAAAAAGCTGCCTTCACGGGGTCCCTTGGAGAGGAGAGCACATCCTTTCCTTTCATACCAACAGGACATCATTAGGACAGAAAGAACGTCTGAGAAAGCCGCATGGTTACCAGAGGCATTGAATATCAGCATGTGACCCTAGGACCAAGCTTGCCTCTGTCTCCAGGGAGCTTCTTAGAAATGTTCTTTCTAGGTTGAGCGCGTGGGACCTGTAGGGTTAGCATGCAAGAAGCCGTGGGTTTGATGTCCATCACTACATAGAACCAGGCACAATGAGGCACAATTATAATCCCAACAGTCAGAAGGTAGATGCAGGAGGCTCAGAAGTTAAAGCCACCCTTGACTACTCAGTCTTCTGGGACTACAGAAGACCTTGTCTTCGAAAAAGAAAGATATAAAAGCATGTTCCTGATCCCTACTCCATGTTGGAGATGTCCCTAAGTTCTGCTGATCACTGGACGTCTTCTCAAGTTTGAGGACTTAGTTTATACCAACCCAGGACTAGATCCAGCCTTGAGCTGTGTTTTGATTGACTGACACACTGCTAGAAATGTTTTCAAACTGTTTTCCAATGTTTCAAAATCATTTTTTTCCCCATGAAGAAAAATCTACATTTCTGGCGTTTCTTGGGAGAAAATAGGAACAGGATATCCCAAGGGACCCACGAGCCTGCTTGGCAATAATGATCTGTAGCTGAGAGGCTCCTGACTGTAGAACAGACACAGGCCTCCTGGGAGCAGGGTCTCTTATTATCCATCTGGCTGGCTCACATTTCTACCTGGAGGCCTCTGGGCCACTGGGTGATGATAAGTATACGATCTCAAGACCACTCACGTGCACTTTCAGAGCCCCTGGGATTCCTGCGCCTGTCACCTTCTTCTGTCCCTGACCTTCAGCGTGCCCCCCACCCAACCCTTCACCTCTTTCCCTCTTCAATGAGATGGAGAGAATGGCCAGACCATGTGGTACCCAGAGCACAGCCCTGTCAATCACTTCCTTTGTTCAGCTGGTGCTTCCCTAAGCTCTCACCCAAGAAAGTGATTCATTAGCACCCTGGGAAGGCTTTGATCTGCACTTTAGGGTCATCCGAGGCGGTGACCTAGCTTGGGATTTCTTGGACAGTTGACATCTGTGAACAGGTCTCTCTACCCGGGGCACTGGGTTGGGCTGAGACACGGGAAGATCATAGGCAGAACCTCCTGCTTTGTTTGGAGAACAGGCTGGGTCGTTAAACAAAGGTCAGTCTACACAGTCAACCCAAAGCACGTGGTCCTACCCTTCTCTCACTTGTGGCAGACAATTAACCTGCTATTCTGTGTCCCTTTTTTCTTCAAAGGTAGAGACCCCCATCAGAGGACCCCTGGGTCAGTTGGACAAGTAAGTGTAGGTATCAGGGAAAGAATGAACACATTGGGGACCATGGTGGCTTAGCAGAATATATGTGTGTAAAGGGATGGGGTAGTGAGGAAAATAAAATGTGCTTGCCCTAGATATGAGAAGTCCGAGGCATCCCCATCTGAAAATAACCTTTTATCCCTGGATTCTCATCCCTGAAGCCAGCTCCTGAGCCTTGCACCCACTGGGGTCTGACGTCATATGTGGGACTGTATTGATCAGGTTCTTCCTGAGAGACAGAGCCAACTGGCTATATCCTAGCTAGCTATTATCTGTCAGTCTAGCTGTCTATCTACCCGTCATTTAGCTATCATGTGTTTATCTATATTACATGTCATCTATCATCTACCTCTGTCACTTATCTCTATCAATCAAAAATTATCTGAGTATCTTGTCAATAATCTGTTTATATGTTTATCTAACTAGCTATTATCTATCTATCTATCTATCTATCTATCTATCTATCTATCTATCATCTATTTATCTACCTATCTGTCATTGGTCTATTTATCTACCTATCAATCACATGCTTATCTATCTATTCATTATCTATTTATCATGTCTGTCATACATATGTGTATGTATGTATAATCTGTCTACCAACTATCTTTCATTTATCTCTCTACCCGCCTACCTGCCCATCTCTATTTCTACCCATCAGTCTATCAATCAGTGAGTGGGAAGGCTCATTAGGGGACCTGCTCGGATTGTTATGGTGTCTCAGAAGTCCCATAATGGGGTGTCTGCAAACTGGTGTCCAAGCCTGGACAGGAAGCTTCTTCAGAACTCTATGCTAATGCTGTAACTCTTGGTCTGAGGCCCCAAACCTGAGGATCTGGGGGTTACCAGTGCAAGCACAGGAGTCTACAGGCACAAAGCTTGGAGTTTTGATACTCAAGGGGAGGAGATCAGATAGCTTGCACTGCGAGCAGGAAGCAGAGAGAACAGACTGGAAATGGTGGGAGTCTTTCAAACTCCTAAAGGCCACCTCCAGTGACACATTTCCTGATGGTCCCCTAATGGTGCCACCAGCTGGGGACCAAGCACTCAAATGTCTGAGACTGGTGGATATCTCATTCAAACTACCACATAAAGTCTTTCACAATACTGGATCTTAATAGGCTAGGCGGGCTAGCCAGTAAACCCTGAAGACCCACATGTGTCTACTTCCCCAGTATTGGGGTTACAAGCATATACCACATAACTGGCTCTTTCATATGGGTTCTGGGGGTCAGTTTGGTCCTCGTGCATGCATAGCAAACATTTGAAGGATGGAGACATCTCCCCAGCTGCTCCCCTCAGTTTTTATCTTTTTCATGCCAAGATTTCGAATTGCCACTTTTTACTGTGTCCTTGTGGACCATTCCCCGGGCCTCTCACCCTTATTAGCCAGAGTCCCATCAGAGTAATTTCCTGGACAGAAATAAGGAAGACACGGTCTCCAGCCAAAATGACAGCTTTTCTTTGTCCCTACAGCATCTTACAGGTGAAGAATTGGGCTCTAAAAGATTAAGCATCCTTCCTAGACAGCATTTCTGGGTTGTTTGTGGATTTCCAATGCTATTTTAAATTATTTTTCATTTTTATTTTTTAAAATAAGTCGTGTGTGTGTGTGTGTGTGTGTGTGTGTGTGTGTGCGCACGCGCTTTTGTTTTTTTGTTTTTTGAGACAGCCTTGGCTGTCCTGGAACTCACTCTGTAGACCAGGCTGGCCTTGAACTCAGAAATTTGCCTGCCTCTGCCTCCCAAGTGCTGGGATTAAAGGTGTGCGCCACCACTGCCCAGCTATTTTAAATTATTTATTGATCTGTATCTATATATGTGTGTGTTAGGGGGTGTATATACATGTTGGTGTCATGTCTACAGAGGCCAGAAGAGGGCGTTGGATCCACTGGAGCTGGAGTTAAAGTAACTGTGAGCCGCAAGCTTTGGCTAGTTGGGTCCTCTGGAAAAGCAGCAAACTCTACCTTCCTGGGGTGACATTCTTTAAGGATGAGTTTGCGTTCCAGGAAGCTGGAGCTATGAGAGGCCTTGGCTTTCTGCTTCCACCAAGGTCCTTCTGTTGCTTGTTCATTTCAAGCAAGGTCGTGGCGTGAAGGCTCCTCAGTGCCCAACAGACATTCTATTAATTTGCTCTTTGGGGAGAACAACCATGTGTGCTGGGCAGGGCCAAAGCACTGCAGTCAGCAAGTTCCATCCCCGCAGAGACAGCTGGCCCGCCCGGCGCAGCGCACTTTCCCCAGTTTAACACACGGAGGTCCGCTGTACCTCATAGCTCAGAATCAATAAAGCCAAGGCAATTTTCTTAACATCCCATCAATAAGGGATTATGGGAGGGGGAGGGTTTTCTTTAGAAGCTAATGCCTTACTAAAGTTCAAATGAGGCAATATATAGTAAAATAAATTCAATCTCTATTTTCACTCCTTGGCGATTTTAGCGAGGACTAACTGAAATGGAGCCGTGTTGATCCTAGCCTGCTCAATCCATCTTCACTTCCTAAGAACCAAGGTCATTCTTACCTTCATGGGAAGGGAGGAAATATAAAATACTCACCCACACCTAACAGAAATGCATTTTGCCCGGTTTTTTTCTTTAGAGCCAGGTAGATGACTGATATATTATGTAATTCATTTTATGGCCCAGTCGAATGTGTATTAGAGATACTGTTTAACCTTGCCAATTCTGCTCTCAGATAATCCCCCTTCTGAGGATAAAAATCACATATTTAACATAAAGGGGGCTTGGAGGGAGGACGGCAGGCACCATAGTGAGTCCTGTACAGCAGATTGCCCGAAGCGGCTTTCACACACAGGGCATCTGGTACATGTGGTGGGTAGTATTTGGCTACAGACCACGGCAGACAAGACCCTCAGGCAGGTCCTCTATTCTGGCCTGAAGGTAAACTGTAATTGGGGTGATTTATTTAATCCTACCCATGACCTTCCCCACCCCACATTTAACTCCCTCCCTTGAGGTACAAAGAATTATGGTCCTTCCTGTAGTCCACAGTACTGGTGACCTGTATTTTAACCACCTTCCTCTTTCTCCTTTCTAATAGAAATGTGATTTTTTTTGTTGTTAAGGTTTTTTTTTTTTTAATGTGAGTGTGTTCATTTGCACAGGTACATATGTATGTGTGCATGTTTTGTGTGCAGGTGCACACCTGCACATATGTATACATGCACGTAAAGGTCAGAGGACAACTCCATGTGTCCTTCAGGCACCCTCTACCTCATGGTTTTGAGAGAGAATTTCCCACCGGCCTGGAGCTTGTCAGCTAAGCTAAGCCAGTGAGTGAGGGATCTGCCCGTCTCTACCTCCCTGGAGCTGGGATTACAAGTGCCTATCACCACACCAGGCTTCTTCTGAATAGGTTCTGGACATTTAACTCTGGTTGTCAGGCTCACAGGTCAAGCGGTTTCCGGACAGAGGCATCTCCCAAGTACCTACTTAGTTTTTCTATTCCCCTCCTTTCTCAGCGGATTTTGATCCATACTGAGCAATTTATAGGTGTCTCTGGTACCTGTTGTTGGGCCAGGGAAGAGCACATGATCCCAGTTGCTCCAATCAGATTACAGGAAGGGTATGTGCGAGGACACACAGAGTTCCAAATGCCCCAGGTCACCATCCTATGGCAGGGATTACAGGGAAGACATACTACATCTGGCTTGTCCAGTGGAAATCAATGTGCCATTCCCTATCTACACTGTCCAATACAGCAGCCATTACCAGTGAGTAACCCTTGGGGACTTGGGATGTGGCTAATGGGGCAGTGGACACACTAAATTTTAAGTGTTCCAGGTTTTCAACTAATTAACAGTAGAAATTTAAATCGCTACATGTGACTGGTTGCTACTGTGATACACAACAGATTCATCAAAACATCTGGCCCAGCACTGGGAACCCAGGACCAGTCAATTAACAATGCCTTTCTCTGCACCCTTCCCACATCACCAGAGTTCTGTTTCTGTTGCGGTGATAAAAATATCCTGAAAGAAGTTATTTAACTTACAATTCCAGGCTACAGTCTGTCACTGTGGGAAGTCAAGGCAGGACCTTGAAGCAGCTGGTTGCACCTGCAGTCAAAAGCAGACAATGAATGTGTGTTTGCCTCCTTGGTTCGGCTCCCTCTCTACACTTACACAATCCACAGGAGCAAGCTCAGGGAATGGTGCCACCCACAGTGGGCAGGTCTTTCCACCTCAGTTAATGCAATCAAGACAATTCCCCATGAACATGCCCACAGGCCAATCTGATCTACACAACCCCTCATCAAGAATCATCCCAGGTGGTTCTATATTATATCAAGGCAGTGATTAAAACTACCACAAACACCATTCTGAAAACTCATTTGGCCACTAGCTTCCAAAATGCTGACAAGAAGAGGGGAAGGTTGGAGCCAAGAGCTGGAAAGAGAGTTGAATTTCAGGATCTAACTGAAAAAGTGCTTTTAAATAATACGCTTGAACTTTGATCTTAGCCAAGTAACTCCAAGAAGCCATGACCCAGTGTTTGTTGACAGACTAAAGGAAAGCCAGTTCTTGCCGGTATGTAACTGTGAGCAGGGTTAAATACTGGCACATGTATACACACACACAGAGTTTTGGGTAGTTTTATGACAACCTGACATAAGCTCCAGCCATCTGAGAGGAAGGAACCTCAGTTAAGAAAATGCCTCCATAAGATCAGGCTGTAGACAAGCCTTTAAGGCATTTTCTTAATTAGTGATCAATGGAGGAGGGTCCAGCCCATTGTAGGTGGGGCCATCCCTGGGGAGGCGGTCCTGGGTTCTCTAAGAAAGCAGGATGAGCAAGCCATGGGGGCAAGCCAGTAAGCATCCCTCCTCCACAGCCTCTGCATCAGCTCCAGCCTACAGGAGCCTGCCCTATTTGAGTTTCTGTCCTGACTTCCTGTGAAGATGAACAGTGATGTGGAAATATAAGCCAAACAAATCCTTTTCTCCCCAACTTGCTTTTTGGTCATGGTATTCCATCATGGCATAGTAACACTAACTCTCTCTCTCTCTCTCTCTCACTCACTCTCTTGCTCTCTCTCTCTCTCTCTCTCAAAAATATAATAGATATATAATAAAACACATATAATAAAAAGACTCTGGTAAAGTATGGCCTGTGGAAATCATCTAGCCCTCTGAACACTTTCTGTATAAAGTATTGAGCACCAGCAAATTGGCTCGGTGGGTAAAGGTGCTTGATCTCTGCGGCCCCAGAGTGGAAGGAGAAAGCAATCCCACACACTGTCCTCTGACCCTAGAATGTGCTCAAAGGTACAGGTGCCCACCCCTCACAAATGAATAAATGAATGTAGTAAACCTTTTAAAAGGATTTGCTCCCTGCCCTGCGCCTCCCGGCCCCCTTCACGGAATTCATCACTCCTAGTGGAAGCACCTCCAGCATGTCTGAAAAACTGCCCTACAAAGTCGCGGACATCAAACTGGCTGCCTGGGGACAGAAGGCCCTGGACATAGCTGAGAATGAGATGCCAGGCTCAATGCGCATGCGGGAGATGTACTCAGCCTCCAAGCCACTGAAGGGTGCTCGCATTGCTGGCTGCCTGCACATGACTTCGGAGACTGCTGTCCTCATCGAGACTCTCGTGGCCCTGGGTGCTGAGGTGCAGTGGTCCAGCTGCAACATCTTCTCTACTCAGGACCATGCAGCAGCTGCCATTGCTAAGGCTGGCATTCCAGTGTTTGCCTGGAAGGGCGAGACAGATGAGGAGTACCTGTGGTGCATTGAGCAGACACTGCACTTCAAGGATGGACCCCTCAACATGATTCTGGATGACGGTGGTGACCTTACTAACCTCATCCACACCAAATACCCACAGCTTCTGTCAGGCAACCGAGGTATCTCTGAGGAGACCACAACTGGGGTCCACAACCTCTACAAGATGATGGCCAATGGGATACTGAAGGTGAATCAATGTCAATGATTCTGTCACCAAGAGCAAATTTGACAACCTCGATGGCTGCCGGGAGTCCCTCATAGATGGCATCAAACAGGCCTCGGATGTGATGATTGCGGGCAAGGTGGCAGTGGTAGCAGGCTATGGTGATGTGGGCAAGGCTGTGCCCAGGCCCTGCGGGGTTTCGGGGCCCGAGTCATCATCACCGAGATTGACCCCATCAATGCATTGCAAGCTTCCATGGAGGGCTATGAGGTAACCACCATGGATGAGGCCTGTAAGGAGGGCAACATATTTGTCACCACCAGAGGCTGTGTTGATATCATCCTTGGCTGGCACTTTGAACAGATGAAGGATGATGCCATTGTTTGTAACATTGGACACTTCGATGTGGAGATTGATGTGAGGTGGTTCAATGAGAAAGCCGTGGAGAAGCTTAACATCAAGCCCCAGGTAGACCGCTACTGGCTAAAGAATGGGCGCCACATCATCTTGCTGGCTGAAGGCCGTCTGGTCACCCTGGGTTGTGCCATGGGCCACCCCAGCTTTGTGATGAGCAACTCCTTCACAAACCAGGTGATGACACAGATTGAGCTGTGGACCCACCCCGATAAATACCCCGTTGGGGTTCACTTCTTGCCTAAGAAGCTGGATGAGGCAGTGGCTGAAGCCCACCTGGGCAAACTGAATGTGAAGCTGACCAAGCTGACTGAGAAGCAGGCCCAGTACCTAGGCACGCCCATTAACGGCCCTTCAAGCCTGATCACTAGTGCGACTGAGTACTGGGACTGCCCTTCACCTTCCAGCTGCCATCCTTGTTCCGGACCCTACCTCTCGTTCCCAAGAGCATATGTCACCGATTTTGCACTTGCTTGGCCAGTGTTCCCCCCCAAGCCCCTCGCCCTCACCCCTGTCTTTGACCTCTGCTGTATCCCTCATACTATTCCAGGTGTGACAGGGGAATGGAGAGGAACCTGGGAGACATCCACTGGGGACGGGAGCTTAGAAGTCTTGGAAGTCCTCATGTTGCTAGTGACAGTCACAAGCCCATGTACCTTATCATCCAGATTTTTACTTGGTCTTTAGATCTGTGGGTTTACAGACCCACTGGTTTCTCAGCCCAGGACCCGAGAAGGCGCTCTACCAACGGGTAGGAACTCCTCTAGAGTTTGAAGGTTCCTGAGAGTTTGACTTTTTTACTGTTGGGCTGTCTCTTAAACCTCATAATACTGAATCGGTACTTTTTTGGTCCCTATTTCACAAGGGTTAGGATAGATTAACCAAGAAAGGACAAGTGGCAGAGACTGAAAGGGGCTGGATAAACAAATAGGAAAAGCCTTTTCATTACTGTATAATTGATGGTTCCTATCACAGGCCCGGGTCACAGACAGATTTATTTATCTTATAATGTTTATTTACTATTTAGAATGTTAACAAACGAAGGTGGATAAAATACAGTGTCTAGTGCCTAAAGAAAAAAAAAAGATTTGCATTCAGCATCCCCGTGGCTCATCCCAGCAGCAGCAGCATAGCATCCCTGTGGCCTTCAGATTGGCAGGGTTCCTTGCCCGCTCTGTGCCTCATACCAAGTGCTTTGGTGATTGTAGAGTGAACAGTTGTGAACATTTGTTTACCTGTGTGTGGGCAGTGAGTTGTGTGCTGGGCACATGCATGCAGCACACCTAATGTGTGGATGTTGGAGGACAGCCTGCAGGAATTGATTTTTCTCCTCCCACTATGTCCCAAGAACCAAAGTCAGGCCAGTGGGCTTGCCAGGAAGCTCCTTTAGCCAGTGAGGCATCTTGCTGACCCAAAGGAATGAATCTGAAGCCTCTGTCCTAGGGCGGCACCCTATCTCTGTTTGTGGAGTTCAGAGGCATCTGTGGAAGCTGCAAGGATTCTCATCTTCTGGGAGGGTTTCTCCAGTAGCAAGAGGAGGCCAAGAGATCACCTTCCTCTCAAGTGCCAAGGAATCAAAACCAAGGAAAGTCTGACAAGTTGTCACCGTCATGGGGAACCGGAGGAGACAAAACATTCCAGTGGGGCCCTGGGCAGGAAACAGGGGCTTCTGGGTGGGGTCCCAGACAGGAAACAGGGGCAAAGGAAGCATTTTTGTTAGTTAGTTAGAAAAAAGAAGTACAGGAACCAAAAAAAAAAAAAAAAAAGCCCTTGTTACCCACTGGTCCTGAGGACACTCCCACTCCCACCTAAGCAGCCAGTCACAAAGTTGATGGTGCCTATGTCTGCTGTGATTGACATCCGCCCTCTGTCTCATAGCTCATTTCTGGGAAGGATGCCCATGAAGATCTGGCTGGATGATGAAGATCACTGCACAAGACGTTGGTACTGAGGGCCAATGAAGGACCAGTATAATTCCCACAGAACTTCCCACCGGAGTCCCAATGCCCATCAGCTCTGTGCCCCTAGGTGTGTGGCTCACCCTGCTAAGTTAGATGGAGGTGATGCTCCCTCCTGTGAAGCCACTGTATTTCGTGAGTGAGAAGCAGGCACAGAGCATGCTCAGTACCTAGAAGAGGATGCCTTCCTTAAGAAGCTCTGGTCAAGAATTTATGGTTTCAAAGGAGGCCATGCTGGGACCTCTCAGGACCTCTGCCTCCAACTTATACTCTAAGCCGAGCACTCATCCACCCCTCCCCACCCCATCGCCAGCCCCACAGTTCAGACGTCTAGTTCCTTATACATGGAACGTTTATTATCTCTCTTGGCCTCAGGTGCCATTTTTATTGATATCTAAAAATAAAAATAATAGTAACTTCCTGACTGTGATGGCAGCTTGAGCTGTCTGTCTGGGGTGTGCTGTGGAAATCCATTCCCACCAATCCAGATGGTCGACTATTCACACCAACCCAGGTGGCAGACCTCTCACCCAACACTAGCCTCCCAGTGCCAGTATGGGACGAAAGAAAAGAAACAAGCCAGCAGCCCAAGGAGGGAAGGAGCCTCTAGCTAGTGTTCAACCAGTGTCCAGCTAGTGTCCAGCTGGTGTCCACCTGGTGTCCAGCCTGTGCCTGAACTCCTCTTCTAACTAGCCTTGTCCCTGAGTACTGGAGAGGGACACTGAGGGAAGGAAGGGAGAGGTAGAGAGTCAAGGAGAGGGAAAAGAGGGGAGAGAGGGGGAGGGGAGAAGGAGAGAAAGAGGAGGATGGGAGAGAGGGATGAAGGGATAGCAGACTCTGAGAGCAGAGGGAAAGAGGCCATAGACATGAGAAGGCGTGGGTCTCCTATGCAAGACTGTAGGCTTAGCGTCATCCTGAAGCATTCTGATGCACCTATGCCACATGGGAGAGATTTAATTCTGAAGCTTCTGTGGCTGTGAGTTACAGCATCTCTGCCCCAGGTGGCCAAGGGGATAGTAAAGTATTGTGCATTTTAAAACCTTCGATAGGCCATTCTGGACACCTCCTGATGAACTGTCAAGTTGCAGCTGGCTAGCTCAGCAGACACAAGGCCTGGGAATGGGCCAGCGGGGGTGGGGCTGTGCTGGTAGATTCTTGTTGAACACAACCCTTTCTGGGTGGCCTAGGGCCCCTCACTCAAACAGAGACTCTGGGCATAATCATGGTTCAGGAGACCTGGATTCCCAGTAGCTGATGTGTGGTCTTAAAACGTTCAATTATGTAAGGAACACCTGGATGCATCCTCCTTACGACGATGGAATTAAAGCAGAGAGCTACGGCACACGCGCCATCAGACCCTCCCTCCCCCAGCCCAGGCAATAGCGGTGATTGCAGGAGGGATTTTCCAGAAATGCCAACGTATTCCTATCTGCACACACAAATGTACGGAAAAGTAAATGTGCTGTAGATTAGTGAGCTCGCCTCCGCAATCCCCTCTCCCTCTCTACCTCTCCTCCGCACCCCCCCCTTTAACTTTTTCCTTTTTCTTTCTCCACCTTAAAAACTTCTATTCATGTCAGTGTGTGTGTGTGTGTGTGTGTGTGTGTGTGTGTGTGTGTGTGTGAGAGAGAGAGAGAGAGAGAGAGAGAGAGAGAGAGAGAGTGTGTGTGTGTTTATTTGCACAAAAGCCTCATGAAGTCCACACTGCTTCTGCCTTGTTATTTTCAGTCACCATCGACTGTCAGTGTGCATGCGTCTGGGAAGCAGACAGGGAGTGAGGTTAGGGACCTAAGAGGTTAACTGGGGTGATATCTGTGATAGAAGATAGACTTGGGTGGATGAGCACCCATCCAAGAGTCCCTGCAGCCCAGAGTCAACGTGGTCTTCTGCAGCAGTGCCTGCCTCCTTGGGCAGAGAGAGCCAGATGTTCGTATGCCAGTCACCTTCAGCCTTTGACCTGGAACTCCCAGAAAGAGCAAGGTCACACCTTTAACAGTGTAGTGACTTCATAAAGCTCTGAAGAAGGAGATGTCAACTCCTGAACTTCTGAGGACCAAGTGGCAAGTTCTCTCTTGACTTGATACCTGAGTGGCATGTCGCCAAGGCTGTCTGCTGGGTCTCAGAATCTCTTTATGTGACATGTGTCTTTCTCTTACTGAAGCATGCTCCTCAGAATGAAGTTGTTATGATATGTTTGGCCATTCTTCTCCTAACGGACATGGCTGCTGCTTTCCTCTTTGCTTTATGAGTGATATGGCCACTGCCAATCCCTTCCTGATGGATATGTGAGTTGTTTCCCTACTTGGGCCATTACCATTATAATGAATTCACATATTCTAGGCAAACCACACTCAAGGGGCAACACACACACACACAGAGAGAGAGAGAGAGAGGGAGAGAGAGAGAGAGAGAGAGAGAGAGAGAGAGAGAGAGAGATGTCCTGCCACAGAAGTGCAGGGAGCTGACATGTCTTGCTTCAGAGCTTTTCAGGTCACTGCCCTGGTCCAGATACAACTGTGTTTCTTCTAGGAGTCTCCTAGTCAAATATCAAAGGTGGCTGGCATATGAATGTCTACCTATTTCTGCCCGAGGAGACAGGCACTTCCAAATAGCTGTGTTAACTGTGGGGTTCCTGTACCCCAAAGGTCTGGGTGGATGAGGGGTCTCAGCTCTTCAGGTCAGTCTTCCTCTGCTGGCCCGTAACTCTGCTGGGCTGTGCTTCATCTCTTGACATCTGCTACTGCATCCTCAGAAGGTCCTGGTGCCTTATCCTCACCCGGGCAAAGTAAAGCTTCTGAGGACAGAGTCTGGGAACAATCATAACTGGGCGTCAGGACCCCTCACTGGCTCACACATCTCAACATGTGGTCCTCTAGGGAAGCCAAGCAAGTCTGGCATCTCAGGCCCTGTTTCCTTTTCTCTGTACCTGTGCACATACTTTTAACAAACCACCAGCCCTTCTTGCCATCAGTCCGGAGTGCCTTCTCTTACTCTGTTTTCTTGGGGAGCCTGTGGATCTTAGGTAACAGTCTTCACAGGCACACGAGGCCTCTGAGGCTTACAGGCATCTGATTGGCCTGCGGTCACTTTCTCTTCCATGCTTCGGGTTGCTTCCAGGAAGCACAACCTTCCAGCTGGCACTTGACTTGGGAGGGACTCCGTTTCTTTGGAAACCCAGGCCCAAGAGAGAGACCAAGTATCTAGGATGGCCCAACTAAAGAGAGTTATGCTGGGGTGGGGGTTGGGAGCTGGGTCTTCCTTTGAGGCAGAGTGGCAGCTTCTTTGGGGCCCCTGCCAGCAGGAGTTCTCACAGTCATCTCCTCCTTTGATGTGGTCATTGTCCCCATCTCAAAATCGGATGCTCATTAGGAGTTTGGGGATGTGTCTTTCAAGCTTTTGATGAATAGCTTCCTTTATGAATCCAAATGAAGGCCAGTGCCCTGTCCTTAGCTCTACCAAGGAGCATGGCAGGAAATGGTTTCCCGCCCCCCCCCCAAGGTTCTTCACTTTGCCTGGCTCTGCTCTGGGAGGTATAACTTTGCTTTGAGCGGCAGAAGCCTCAATACCCTCAAGCCCGGGTGGGAAATCCCACTGTGTGTGCCTGCAGATCAGGGCCACATCATTTTGTATGTAGTTTGTTATTGCTCATGAACTTGACCAAATGAGAGTGTAGGAGCACCACTGGCTATGAAGTAGCCATGGAACCTCAGTGAAGGGGTGAGACTGTGCTTGCTGGCCATGCCCACTTGGCAACAGGGCCACAGCCTGAAGGTGAACATGAGGATATAATTTGGACAAGCAAGAAAATAGGTCACCCTTCCTGTTCATGATATATATATATATAT
>JANHMN010000020.1:40416165-40452682 GCA_030674055.1 Rhabdomys pumilio
GTCAGCACAAACTTCCTACAGCCCCATGGGAAGTGTTAAGACGACAATGATAAATCCAGGGTAGGGCCCCTTGTCATTAGACAAAGCATACCTAGCCCTCTAGCCTCATAGCTGTCTGGCCCTGCCTCCACACATGTGGAAAGTGATGGAGGAGCGGGGAGACAGCTCAGCCAGCAAAGTTCTTGCCACGAAAGCAGGAAGACCTGCGCTTGACCTCCAGAACTCGCTTTTTAAAAAGTCAAGTGTGCTGACTCAAATTTGAAGTCCTAGGGCCAAGGAAGTGGACACAGGTGGATCCCCGGGGCTTGCTGTTCAACCTGTCTCAAACGGATAAACAAACAAAGCAACAAAAGACCATGGACGGTACCTAAGGAACAATGTCACTGGCTACTTTTACATCAACTTGATACAAGCTAGCATCTTCAGAGAGGAGGTATCCTCGACTGAGAAAATGCCTCATTGGGCTGTGAGCACTCTTTTAATGAGTGATTGGTAGGGGCGAGGTAGGGCCCTCGATGAGCTGGTGGTCCAAGCTTCTTTAAAACAAAACAAAACAAAACAAAACACATGCTGAGCAAGCCATGGAGAGCAACCCAGTAAGCAGCATCCCCCACAGCCTCTGTATCAGCTCCTGCCTCCAGGTTCCTGCCCTGCTTGAGTTCCTGTTCTGACTTCCTCCAGTGATGGACAGCGCTGTGGAAGTATAAACCAAACAGACTGTTTCCTCCCCATGTTGCTCTGGTCGTGGTGTTTTATCATAGCAATAGTCACCCTAAGACAAACATTGTCCTATGGCTTTTGGATGCACACACGTGTGCACCACACGCACATATGCACTGCACACGTGTGCACACTTACCCAAAGTGGTGGAGGCTGGATTTCTCCTCTCCACTCACTGCTGCTCTCCTGGGTGATCCTGCCAACACATCTGATTGTTGAGTTCTTGTGTCCACTCCAGCCACCAAGCCTCACTTGGTGACATTGCCACCATCCTAGAGTTGCTGTTGACGCTTATCTGCCTCCTGAGAGGCCTCTGGTCCATCCAGGCTTCCTGATCTCTGGTATCCCTCAACACACTCTTTTGTTTATGTTTTGCTTTCTGTTCTTTCTGGTTGAGGACTCTTGTCAATCCACCTGTGATGAGGCTGCATTCCATTTCCTGTCTTTAGGCAGAATATGTGACTCCACAGCCTGCGGCCTGGAAACCGTGTCTGTGGTCTCTAGTCTTGTGTTTGTGTGGGTCTTCACAGCGATCCTGCCTGTGCCCTCGTGACCTCGGCACAAGCGTGTGTTCAGTTCTTTCTGACCTCCCATCACAGCTGTCCCAAGTCTAAATATCTTCCCATGACACAGAAGAGGTTTCCAGCACAAGTTCCTTCATCGTTTCTCCCTTTTCTACAAGCCCAGCGTGCGTTCTCTCCTCTTCTTCCTTCCTCTATCACTCGTCTTCTGTTGAGGAAAATCAGCGAGGCAGCCAAGGCTGGTTAGGAGCCTCTTCATTACCATACAGCCCTGATTTCCCTCCACCCTGTCACATAGGAGTGAATCTCTGTCTTTTGCTGTGAGCTCCTTGAAGGCAGAAAGCAGTTTCTTTTACATTTATTTAATGTGCATGTGTGTGCACGTGTGTGTGTGTGCTGTGCTCATGCATGTACATGCATGTGTGCATGCTTGTGTGTGTGTGTGTGTGTGTGTGTGTGTGTGTGTGTGTGTGTGTGTGCGTGCATGCACCTGTATGCACATGCCACAGTGCATGTGTGGAGGGCAGAGGACAACTTGCTCTGCTCTCTCCTTTCACAACATGAGTCTCAGGGCTCGAACTTGGATCACCAGGCTTGGTAGCAGGTGTCTTTGGGTCACCGGGCTTGGTAGCAGGTGTCTTGGGTCATTACCAGGTTTGGTGGCAGGTGTCTTTGGGTCACCAGGTTTGGTGGCAGGTGTCTTGGGTCATTACCAGGTTTGGTGGCAGGTGTCTTGGGTCATTACCAGGTTTGGTGGCAGGTGTCTTTGGGTCACCAGGTTTGGTGGCAGGTGTCTTGGGTCATTACCAGGTTTGGTGGCAGGTGTCTTAGGTCATTACCAGGTTTGGTGGCAGGAGTCTTGGGTCATTACCAGGTTTGGTGGCAGGTGTCTTGGGTCATTACCAGGTTTGGTGGCAGGTGTCTTTGGGTCACCAGGTTTGGTGGCAGGTGTCTTGGGTCATTACCAGGTATGGTGGCAGGTGTCTTTGGATCATCAGGTCAGGCTTGGTAGCAGGCATCTTTGGGTCACCAGGTTTGGTAGCTGGTGTCTTGGGTCACTGGGTTTGGTGGCAGGTGTCTTTGTCCACTTAGCCACCCTCCTGGCCTAGAGTTTCTCTTGTTTGATTTTCTATCCCTCATAACTGGCAAAGAGCCTGGAGCCCCATAAGTGCTCGACACACGCTGATAAACACACGGATCTCACTTCTTTACACTGTTAACCCACCCACCTGCACCCTGAGTCCTTCTCTTGCTTCCCTGTGCCAATCGCTCATTCCTTGTCTCAGTTGGGTCTCCCGCCCCCAGCGTACACTTGTTTTCTTGTTATTAACAGCCTAATGTCACTACAGCTGCTATTTATCATTCGCTTACTATAGTGCAAATATTTCACTAAGCACTTTCATCACTCCCTCTAGGTCGAGCCTCACAGCCCTATGAGGGCAGGGCTATGACCCCCACACTAGTTAACCCTTACAGCCCCGTAAAGGCAGAGTTAGGACCCCATGTCTGATAACTTTATTTCAAGCAGTGTCCAGCATTCAAATCTTCCAATAATATAGCCGGCCACAAGTGTGCTGGGTTGCTTCATTGCTCTCCCTGAGATGGATTGCCCCAGGGCACAGGTGGGACATGTCTGCCTTAAAGCAGAGTCCCTGAGACTCTACCCCACTTCCACCCAAAGCCATTTATGTTTATCTTCTCAGACTTGCCCCACCCCTCCTGCCTGTTCCTTACCCTCCCCCACCCACCCAAGCCCCCCAGACTCCCTCCCCCCACGGTCATTCTTGCCTCTCTGGCACTCAGCTCTGACGATGGAAGCCACAATGACGCCATGGATGACCTCAGTAGACTCACACAATGACTCCCCTGAGCTTATCTGCTCAGTGCCACAGCTGTCTCTGACACCAGTGGCCTCTCCTCCCTATGGCTCACTTTCCAGGCATTGTGTTGCCTGGGGCTTTGTTCTTAACTCTTTCCTCTCTTGCTCCATGCCAGATCTCTAAGCATCTCTGTTTTACCTTAACTAAAAATCCCACAGGTGCCTCAGTTTCTCCTCAATGCCCAGGAGTTATGTGGCCAAGGCCTCTTTTCCACCTCAATGACCTCCACAGAGGCCAATTTCAGGGTGTCCTTTAGGCTTTACTGTTCCATACAGATCTGTCCCAATACCTGCTTCCCTCTCGAATATCGCCAGAAACACTGTCATCTGTTCAGTGGCCCAAATGAAAACACTAGCAAAATTTTGCTCATTGACAGATAAATGGACAAAGAAAATGTGGCACCTACATACAATGAAATTTTATATTGCCATAAAGAAGAAAACTAAAACCATAGCATTTGTAGGGAAATAGACACAAATGGAAGCCACTGTGTTAGGAGAAATAAAGCACGCCTGAAAAGACAAGCAACACGTTTTCTCTCATGTGCAGAACTTAAAACTATAAGTGTGTGTTTTAATTTACATTTATTTAATTAGTCTGTGTGTGCATTTTTTAAAAAAATTACATCTATTGTGTTTATGCACAATGAGTTCCTGTGGCGGTGAAGATTCCAAGCCTCCTTCCACTTTGTGGGTTCCAGTGATCAAATTCAGGCTTGATGTCATGCACCTGTGCCCACTGAGTCACATCACCAGCTCATGTGTGTGTGTGTCTGTGTGTGTATGTATGTGTGTGTATGAGTGTGTCTGAGTGTGTGTGTGTCTACATGTGAGTGCGTGAGTGAGTATGCGTGTGAGTGTGTCTGCATGTGTGTGTGTGTTTGAGAGTGTGTGTCTGAATGTGTGTGTATGAGTGAGTGTATAAGTGAGTGTGTGTGAGAGTGTGTGTGTGTCTCTGCATGTGTGTATACCAGTGTATGTATGTATGAGTGTGTGAGTATGTGTGTGTCTGAGTGTGTCTGAGTGTGTGTATGTGTGTGTCTACATGTGTGTGAGTATGTGTGGAGTGTGTTTGCATGTGTCTGAGTGTTTGAGAGTGTGTGTGTCTGATGTGTGTGTATGAATGTATAAGTGAGTGTGTGTCTGATGTGTGTATGTGTCTCTGCATCTGTGTATACCTGTGTGTGTGTGTGTGTGTGTGTGTGTGTGTGTGTGTATGGCCAAGAGGAGACCAGTGTGACCTGCATAAAGGGGATAATGTGTGTGAGGTGTGTTAAGCCTGGAGCAAATGCCTCCTCTCTGACTGTGTAAGCACCTGTTCAGCTCACCAGGTGAGTTGGCAGGAGACAACTCACTATGTCTACTGTGTGGACTTGCCTGGTCTTGTAGCATGAGGCCAAATAAAAGGCTCCTCTGATTTTTTTTGTTCCTTGCCTGGTCTCAGTACGGCAGGCTAGAGATAATACGGAGAACAGTCAGGAGCAATGGAAGGGCGCAGCAGCAGTAGCGGCTGAACTGTAAAAGCAGCAAGAAACTCGGCTGCTTCAGCTGAGGGAAGTGTTGAACAATTCAGGACAGCATCCCTGGGTAAGAGCAGGGGAGACGGTGGAGCTATTTAGGATGAACATCTGTAAAGAGCCAGGAAAGAGAAATGGCAGGGCACGGTCACGGAGAGCTGGCAGATATTTGGAGCTGAGGGTCTGAGATGCTCCTACCTCGGGAGATACAGTGCTATGCTATGTGGGGACTCATGAATTCTGTGCCTACACCAAAGCTAAGGGGTCTCCAGATCTGAGGCTTGACAGGGAGCTGTGACACCAGGAGGTGCCATCTGCAGTGCCACCCACTGCTATAGAACCCTGGGGGATACCGGAGCTGCTTAAGAAAGGCCACAAGGAACTTCTGGCTTGTTTGTGATTTTATCTGAATAGAGAACTAGAAACTTGACTCAGTGCCTTCCACTCCCAAACCCTGTCTCCTCTTCTTCCTTGACCAACCAGCTGTCAGACCAGCTTTCCTTTCCCTACTTTCTGAGGAGGCGGTCAAGAGCTGTGGGAAATGCAGCCATCCAGCATTTAAGCGACAGAGAAAGCTAGCATGACATACCCAAAAGGCAAATGTGTCTCTTGTCTACCAAGTATCTTAAAACCTTTAGATTTTTGGGCAGGAAGTTGAGGCCCGTGAAGTGGCCTTGAATGTTACTATCTAGACTGTGAGCAGATCAGATTTCCAGGAGTATTTCCTGCAACACCAAAGGATTCTGATCTCGGACTCTCCATCAGGAAAACGGGGTGCTGGTCACACAGCCCCTAACTGGAGCGAGTTCCATTCCAGTAGGACAGACTGTACAGCAGCTGCCATGTGTGACTCTGTCTAGGCTGGACTGCTGGAGGGTACCATCTTGATCGTCACAAACTCATCCCCCAATCAATCCCAGATTGATTATATCATCAACGTCAGCCTAGAGGGTTTACATTTATGGCTATTTGCAGCCACTAAACAGATGCCGAGGGCAGAAAATAAGAGAGCAGAACCTTGTTTTCTCAGCCCTAAGTGGAATGTACCAGGTCTTCCCTCTCCTCCAAAGACTCGGGGACCATTGCTTAAGAGGGGGTGCAAAGAGTGTCAGAGCCAGAGGCAGTGTATGTCTACGAGGAACCGGTGTCTTCTGGACACAGCAGGGTGGCTGCACATGTGAACTCTCAGAGGCTGTGATGGCACACAAGTCCCGAGTAAGCTGAAACCAGACCAAATCCCAGCATGGAGAAACTAAGTGGGCCCAGAACTCCACACCTGAGGAGCTATTGGCCACTGTCAGCAGCTCCCGGCACCCCCTGAGGAAGGGGGTGAAAGGGGTACGAAGCTGGGCAAGGAGGGAAGGAAGTAGGATCTGGGGCACGTTGGGGGAGGGGTCAATATGATCGAAACATGTATGCATTTCTCAAAGAACTAATTATGTTTTTTTAAAGCAAAGAAAGTAATCAACAAGATACAGCACTCCCACAAAACCGGCGCCAGCATCTATACTCAGATTTCCATGTAGCTAGTACATTGGAAGTTAAAGGCACTAGGCACTATGGCTCACAGGCCAGCCAGCCAGAGAGGGAAGGAACAAAGAAGTGGACTGTTACCACAGACAAGACAAACTCAGAGCAGAGTGTGACTGATAACCAGGTGCCGTCCTGCCTGCGAAAACTCCAACCCTACCTCCACTCCCTCACCGGCTCCTGGTCCACCCACTCCTTTTGCCCTGTTCTGGGCAAAACAACAAACGGGTTTGTTTTGCAGTCGGAGAGGAAGTTCACATTTTTCCAACACAGCAGCCTGTGTCTGAACACAGAAGTGCTTGCTCAACTTGGAGTTTAAGGGGCCAAGAGGGAACAATGACACACAATGACAGGAAAGAAAAGTGGTGTTGGAGCGAACCCACGCCGAGGTTCTGTGCCTCCTGCTTTCAAGGGCAGAGCCGGAAAAGTAATAATTTGCTCTGGCAAGCCCGGGGACAGAATGTTAAATATAAATAGCGCCTGCTTTGTAATGGTCTGGCCTGGAAGGCTCCACGGCAGAGAAAAGTCACAGAATTTTGTGTCTGGCATGGCTCTTAATGGATTGTCTTTGTGGGAAATCTCTGTTCCCCACTTGAGTACCTCATTTTGTGTTTATAGTTTTTGTGTTTCCACGTGTCTACATTTCACCATAGGAGTAACACCTGGATGTATTCTTGGTGCAAAACAGTCAGAAGATAGCCATGTGGCCTCCCTCTCAGCAGAAACAGCCAGTGAGCATGCTTACAGCCTAGCCCCCTTCTGTTTACCAACAGTCACCCAAGAAAGCGACCTGTATTCACAGACTGACCTCCCTTCACGTGCTGCGTGCTCCTAGGTGGTGATTCCTTTCTCAGTGACTAGTGTGTCTGAGAGAGCTTTGTGCGTCAGCACACAATGGCCAAACCTCGACTTAGCATCTTCGACTGCTTGTCCCTCAGTAGCCTCAGCCTTCCTGAGTCCAAACCAGTCCCACACACTACCCATCATCCCCTCTAATCCCGCCCCACCATCACCATCTAGCCCCGCCCTTCCATCCTTTCTAACCCCGCCCCTCCATCCCCTCTAACCCCGCCCTGTACCATTTCGAAGTTCCTGCTGCCAAGCCCTTGGTTAGTTCTTTTTTTTTTCTCTCCCTCTTTCTCTTCATGTGTACATCTTGTTGGATTCATCTTAAATATCTAAATCATGTCAACTTCCTGATAACTACACTACCTTAATTTTTAGACCAGTCTCTCCAAGATAACATTAATGGCTTCCTTCGGGGTCTTACTACATCTATCCTCACCTCATCAGCAGTCAGGGTAAAATGCATTCTGACTCACAGAAAGGTCCTAGCAGGAGAAAATTCCATGCGTCTAAAACCCAACAGAGAATAACGTCATCAATAGGGATGATGTTTCCAAGAGTCACTCCCTGATGTCTCTTGCCCCCTCTCTCTGTAGGTTGTACCTATCTTTAATCTGAGATTGTCACCATCACCACGCATCTTTATGCGTTTATACTTGAGAGATGGGGGGGGGGTGACACGCAGATGCACAGGGGTAATACACACACACACACATGCGCGCGCGCACACACACACTTACCCCATCTTGTTTTCTGTGCATTACAACTTTCCATATACCATGTGCCCCAGTTGGGCCTGACTTTGCAGGAGCTGGAATTCCCAAGGATAGACCAACCTTCTCTCACCCCTTTGCCTGATGTTTTCCTGTGTTTTGCCTGTGGCTTCCCTGAATTGCAGTGATGTGCCCGTCTCACTAGCCCTGAGGCTTCCCCTGTGACGTCATCAGTGGCAAAGGGCCCTTGGAGACTCACTCTGGCTTGATCTCATTCTAGCCTCTTTGGCTTTTCCCTTTGCTTCTCCCCACTGCCTTCTCTCTGACAATACATGAATGCCTGTTCATGTTCCTGTAAATAAATGCATTTTAAAATAATTGGGCAAGGCCTAGGTCAATAAATACATAAGCAGCACGTCCCAGAGATGAGGGGGAGAGTGACCCTGATGCCTCACGTGGCTGATGGTAAACTTAACTCTTTTTGCATTCGGGATTGTCTGCAACCACTGGCCAGGTCACCTTGGACTGTCACAGAGGCTAATCTGATGTTTTAATAACATTTTAGGATTAACCGCATTATTCAAAACTGCTTTAAAGGAGCATGAACCATAAACCAGCTGCTCAGACACCTTATCATGCAATGTCATCATAAAGACGTCCCTGCTCTCCACTGCACTGAGGTGACAGGTGGGACAGAGATGTGGAGAGTTGCTCTCGGGATTCTTATTTGGGATGTAAGGTTTTTAAAGCCATCTCTCTAAAACCATTAGTCACTTCAAAGGGCCTCAGCTTTGATCTTCAAGGAGAAAAAGGCACCATGTTGAGTTGAATCAGAAGACAGTACCTCCATAGAATGACAGAGAATATAATAATAGGTTTTTTGACAGACAGAGGCCAATATGAAGGAAGATGAGGCTTCTTATCTCTGAGCTGTTCCAAGCTGCAGGGTTGGGCCAGAGGGCTCGCTTCAGTGACAGGAGGAACCTGCTCACAGCCATATTTGGGCAAAGAAGGAGTTTTTGGCTAAACCAGTGTTATCTTTTCAGCCCTTTTCCTTCAGCAGGGATTCCCACGCTGTGTCTGTGAAGTCTCTGCCTTAGGCTTCCCTAGCGTCTGCAGTCCCAGAGCTGGGGAGGTGGAGGCAGGTGGATTCCCACAGCTCACTTACTCTGCTGAGTTGTGAGCTCCAGGTTCATTTGAAAGACCTTGTCTAAAAAAATAAAATAGAGAGTGATTGGGAAGACACATGATGTTAATCTTTGCCACATGCCCATGTACAGACGCACATACATATACACATATGTACACATATACACACATACATACTACAAACATACATATACACACATACAAATACACACACATATAAATATACACACATATACCAGCATACACATACAGACACACATACATACACACACATACAAACATACATGCACACATACAAATACACGCACACATATATATATACACACATACAAGCATACACATACAAACACACACATACATATACATACACACACAAACATACACATACAAACACACACACAAACATACATATAAACATACATATGTATCCATACAAACATATACACATACATACACACACATACAAGCATACATATGCACACACATATACACGCACACACATAGAAACATACACACATATACACACCAACAGATAAGTAAATATTAGAAAATAATAAATAGAATAAAAAGGGCCTGGAATTGATAAGTACGCACCCTGTCTCTCTTGTGCCAGAGCTGGTTCAAAGCTGAAGCACTGCTGTCTCCTAAGTTCACGAACCATGTAACACGAGTTTTACAAACAATCAGATAATGCTGTAAGTATGTTTACCATTTTGCCATAGGCTACATTCGTAGCCCACAGACCACAGGTTAGACCTGCCTGGATCCTTCTCCAAAGGTCCCCAGCAGGACTCCATGCTAGTAGCCATAGCAGGAACACCCCCAGTCTCAAGTCACTAGCTGCCTCTCCTTCCCTTCCTCACATCCTCTCCTCTATTCATTCTGAATCCCAGGTTCACCTCCCAGCTAAATGTCCATACTTAGAGCCCTTGTCTTCCCATCTATTTCTGGAAGGACTTACACCTGTGTCCACTCCTGCCTGGATGCTAGTTTTTGTAATCTGTTTGTCTTAGTCACTCTTCTAGCACTTCAAAGAGACACCATGACCAACTCAACTCTTATGAAGGAAAACATTTCACTGGGAGCTTGCTTACAGTTTCAAAGGGTTAATCCATTATCACCAGGGCAGGGAACACAGCAGCAGGTGGGAGGGTGTGGTACTGGATAAGAGCTATATCCTGATCTGGAGGAGGAGAGAGAGAGAGAGAGAGAGAGAGAGAGAGAGAGAGAGAGAGAGAGAGAGAGAGAGAAACACATGCCCCTTGAGACCAGAAGAGGGCGTCAGATCCCCTGGACCGGTTACAGATGGTTGTGAGTCACCATGTAGGTGCTTGGAGCCAGGCTCCAGTCCTCTGCCAGAGCAACCAGTACCCTTAGCCTCTGAGCCATATCTCCAGTGCATGTTTGCATTTCTTTCTAATAGGATGGAGACAGAGTCTGTGATGCTAACTAAGGGTGTCACAGCCTGACAACTTTGAGGACTCTGTTGCCTCTCCTGAGGCTCCCAGCTTTTCTCTCGAATGTGTCTGTGGAAGGACCATTCTGGTCTCTAAACTGTTAATTAGAGCGATATTCACAAGTAATGAGCGAAGCGTCTCAGCATCTGAGCTACTAGATGTCTGACTGGTGCCGCTGCAGTCTATTCTGCCTTTCACATTAACTGTTAGGTATGCTCCGTATCCTTCACAGTTCGGAGATCCTGCCAGTCCTGTCTGAAAGGTGGTGTTTTATAGCAGGCATGAATAAATAAATACTCATGACTTTGGATTCCCTATTCTAACCTGTCTTTTCTTCCTATACAAAACTTCTGTGAGCTCAGCTTCCTACTGGCCAGCAATGGTCAGAGGAAGACACCCTGTAGGAATGTCTTACAACCTTGTCTCCTTGCCCACCAAACTGCATATTCTGAGAGTATTGTTCTCTGTGTTCTTAGATACCGGGGTGTGTTCAAGACTTAGTGTGAACTCAGGGAACTTGGGTTGGGTTTATTGACTTCTCTTAAGGTCATCAGCCCTTGTGCAGAGGGGCCAGAGTCCTTAGAAAAGAAGGCGCTTCTTGAAGGGACAGGAGAACTCTGCTTAGGTCTAAAGAACACAAAGTCTAATGTGTGGCTGGTGGTGGACACATACAGATGTCCTTGTGCTTATTAATTTATTTCTGTGACATCTCTTATGAAGCAAGAAGCCATGGGAAGCCGTAGTCTTAGCTCACGTGACACCTATTCAACTCAGTGGATCTTAAAGCTAGGAGTCTGGGGTAGTTCTCTTGCTAGTAGGATGGGGCCCGCCCACAGCCTGTGTGTTCAGTATCCTCCTGTCCCTTTTCCAGCCCGCTTCAGCACTGGGAAGGCAGTGGCAGTTTGCTGGATGCAGAGTTGATGAGGGCGGTAACCACTTCGACCCCACCACTTCTTTGGGGAGGCTGGGCAGAGCCAGCCTGAGAGGGGTCAGTTGGGAAGCAGAAATGGTTACCCCGGATCTGGCTACATAGGATTGGCTTTCATTTGGATCAATTGAAGAATGGGGCAGGTGTGCTGGCCCTTTCATGTTCACATCAAATGCTACCGGTGAGTTCCTGAGTTCCGGGATGCGGGTCGGGGGAGGGTGAACGGAGATGGGGCAGGCAGCTGCTGCTCTGTAGCAGGAGTAGGGCATGTCATCAGAGACACAGCTCAGCTTGTCCAAAACACAGCTGGCTGTAAATTCTAGGCTGTGATTTCCTGGGGCAGACAGGTAAGAATGTTCCTAGATGAAAGTGCCAGGGCTGAGAGACACAGGGTAGAAACTCAGTGGGTGTGCCTGTTCTTTATTTATTCGTTCATCCGTTATCTTCACAAACATCTACAACCTTGTCTAGGATGCATCATTCATGGGCCAACAGAAGGATCTTCACCTGGCAAGCCTACAGACCCTGAGGCCCACCCCAATCCTGCTGAAGCACTTATCACCTTAACTACAAAGCTTAGGGGCGCTCAGCCACATGAAAGGCAGAAGGCCTGATCTATAGGAGAGCTCCCACCCCCTAAGTAGGGCTGCCCACAGGGATGCTGGGAGGGAGCACCTGGTAGGCACTGCATCCCACTGTGAGGTGCTGGAGAGGGCTGGGCCAGGTGTACATCCTCCTAGTGCTGCCTCTGAGGAAGCCAGACAAGATGGATTATTATTGCTTTCAGTGTTCCATTTGCATCTGCCCAGTTTGGGACCCATGAGAACAGCCCGTGCATTGGCAATGCTGCCGGGGAGATCTGAGGAGTCCCTTTCCTTGGAATCATGAAAATTGAAGCAGCGAGAGGCACAGTCCCTTCCCTGGTGGCCTCTCCTCACCCTTACTGAATCTTCCAGGCTCAAAGAGAAGGGATGGTCCCTTCTCTTTCTGAAGGGACTCTTCCAGGAATGTCCCTTCCCCAGGAATGCAAGATAGCAGCTGCCCAGAAGTGGTGCCAACTGGAGAGCAGGGCCTGACAAAAACCCTCTCAATATGGAGCTCTTGAGAGTCTGCGTGTCACTCAGCAAGTCTCCTGTGCCCGCCTCCTGGATGAAGAGGGTACCGACTAATGCTACCCTACAAGCCCCAAGCTCCTTTCCCCAGCCCTTCTCATGAATTCAATCAAAATATTATTTCTGGAGTGCTTTGTTCCCTTTTGACATGTGCATACAATAAGCATGTATGTTTGCATATGTGTTTGCATGTGCAGTAGCCCATGTATGTGCACATACATGTGTGTGCTTGCGGGGAAGGGCTGAGGATGGGACTGAAGGTCTTCCTTGATAGCTTCCACATTCCTTGATGAGGAATGGTGTCTTGCTGAACCCCAGAGCTCTCTGACTCTGCTGGTCTAGCCACCCAGCCTGACTCCAAGGATGCCCTATCTCTGCCTGCTCAGCTCCAGGACTACAGACAGGCCGTAACCTTCATAAGAGCCTTGGGTTCAAACCCCTCTCTTAACATTCTTGAAACAAGCTCTTTATCTGCTGAGCCATGTCTCCAGACCTCACAACATCTTCTTTATGTCTGAAACTAAGAAGAGAGAACTGGAATGAGGAAAATCTTTTCTTCTCTCTCTACCCAACTGCTAGTTCCAGCCTCTGGAACAGCATAGGGTTCTGGTAAAGGGAAAACACTGTGGGAGAACTGAGAGGTCCCCCTGCCCCTCCCCTGGGGCTCTCCCTTGGCTTTACACTCAACTTCTTGACTCTACAAAGCCTTCTGTCCTCCAGAGACAAATGCTAATTTCCCAGCATGCCTCTCTTCTGGGACATACAGGACAGGGCCATTTCATATGTATAGAAAGTCTACAGGAGCCAAACATTTTTTTTTTTAATGGTGGCCATGCATCAAAAGCTGGGGGTCGCCATGTAGCATAGCCATCTGGAGGTGACCCTGTCTTCCCCCTGGAAATTCTGCTTACCTACCCTTCCCCACTCTGGAAAGTTCCAGCCAGCCCTCCCTCCTAAAAAGTACCCCCATTAAGCTATCTACTCAGCTTGACTGACCAAAAGTGTCCGATGTTTAGGACAGAGGAAATGCTTCCTGTGTCTTTTAGGGACTTTAGGCTGCAGTTTCTATTTTGCCTTTGAATAAGCTATTTTATTGACAGAGTGTACCCTGACACAAAGTGCACACCTCTGTGACACAATGTTTGATGACTTCATAAAGTGCACATACCTCACGGACCAGCAGCCAAACTGAGAAATAAATTATCCTCTGTCTTGGGCGGGAGGCTCCGTGCTAAATGACACCTTAGGTCAGGGATGCAAAGACCATGAACGGTGCTGATATCCTCCAAATGCAAGAATCCTCTAAGCTGTGCCATGGGTTTAGGCTGCGACACCACCCACTGCCATGTCCTTCCTGCTGCCTGGCAGAAGCCACTCAGGGTGGAGAGATCAGAAGCCCACTCCTGCTTCCCTCCCATTTACTCTTTGAAGTCTGTGTTCTCAGGTGGCCCCAGAGCCTCTGTCATCTCTAATCTGACAGTCTGTCCTTCCCCATTGGCAGTGGCCCCGAGTGTCCTAGACAGAAAATGTACTCCTTTGATAACCCCCACATGAAAAGGACCGCAGGAGTGAAGGCTTGGGGGTGAGACAGTGACAAATGTTCAACCAAGAGTGTCTCTGGGATCAAATGGCAGTTAGAAGGGCAGAACGGTGGAGTGTTTGCCTAACATACATGAAGTCACATGTTCCAGCCCAGCATCCCACAGGCTAAGGGTAGAGATGCACACCTGAGATCCGAGTAGCACAGACGTGTAGGTGTGAAGGTAAGAGTTCAAGATCACCTTCTGCTACATAGAGTTTGAATCTAGCCCGAGATCCACAAACCCTGTCTCAAATAACAGAGGGTGGAAGAGAGACAGATAGACAGAGAGAGAAAGAGAGAGAGAGAGAGAGAGAGAGAGAGAGAGAGGAGATGGGGGAGGGAGAGAGAATGCAAAGGAGAGACAGAGAAAGAGAGAGGGAGGAGAGAGGGGGATGGAGGGGAGAGAGAGAGGGGGAGAGAGAGAGAGAGAGAGAGAATGTACTTTATAGAGGGAGGTCTTGGGAGTCTTTCCTCTCCCTGAGCGAGGATATTATATAAGCAGTAGAAGTCTTCTATAGAGAGGAGACTCTGCAGTGGTGTGGCTCTCAGGAGCTTTTGAGAAGCTGGGTGGGGCTTCACAGTGCCACAGCTGTGAAAATCTCCGTGCTCCCTCCCATGTTTCCGCAGGTGACTGGGCTTAGATGGGGTAACTTCTTTGTCTGGGATGAATAGGCATTCAGAGTGTCCTCCCCAGGGAAAGTCACACATGCTGTGTCATCAGAGAAGTGGCTGGAAGTCACACCTCAGAACTGCTCGACTCCATCATGGATGCCTTCCTGACTCCACTTTCTCCCCAAGAGAGTATGAAGGCAGCTTCTTGTACTGAATCGGGCAGAGCCCTCTCTCACGGGAGAGCTTGCCAGTCTGGTCTACTTACTTTGTATTCCCCCTCTCTTTCTAAAAAAATATGCTCATACTACTTTTTTGGAGGGAGAGGTATTTGCATATCACAGGACACTCACAAAGGTAAGGGAACAGCTTAGAGGAGTCATTTCTCTTCTTCCACCTTGTGGGTCCCGGGGATTGAATTCAGGTTGTCAGGCTTAGCAGCAAGCCCCTTTAAGCACTAAGCCATATCACCAGCCCCTTCCCCACTTTCTTATATATCTTCCATTAGTATTGGAATCACTGCTTCCAAGTAGTCAAGATGTTATTTTTTTTTAAGTTAAAAAAAAAAACATTAAATGAAAAATAAAATCTGACACCTACAATAGTTTTCATTCCTAAGACACAACGGTGGATTCTCCCAGTGTAGGTAGGTCAAGATTTAGCCTCAATCCAAACACAAATGCTCTAAGAGCCCAAGCCACTGGCTACCATTTGGGAGAGGAAGTGGCTGGACGCGTCCAGGGATTCCCTTGGTGAATCCTGCCGAGGCATTGCCTGGAGGAGACTGACCCCAAATATAGCAGGTGCAGCTGGCCCCAGGCTGAAATGCATTCCGCACCTGTTCCTTACCCCGGGCCAAGAGGGGCTCTGCCTGACAGCCTTCCTTTCTGCTTTCTGGATCACCAGGGTGACAGATTCCAAATCATCTCTCCCACCTTGTTAAAGAAAATTGCTGAGTGACCTCACTGTCCACCTCCCCTGACAATTGCCAAGGACACTTTGGGCTCTTTTTCTGTAAGTCTGATCCATGCTAAACACACTAAAAATCCAAGCAGAAAGCTGCTGTCCCCGAGAGCCTACCAATTAAAGTCTGTACTCAGGGCCTCTGAGGATAACTGTCACCAAAGACCTCTGCTGTGCAGATGAAGAAGGACAGAGCAGCCCTCCAAGGATGTCCCTTCCCATCTCTTCTGTGGCACCTTGGGCATGAACCTTAATAAACGAGGAGGCAAGAGTCTGAGGTCAGTCGCCAATCAACATAGTTGACATTGACACGTGCGCTGGAAGTTCAGAAGTGAGGCCTGGGCAGTGCATTAAAGGTCTCCACGTGTGCATCCTGCTTAACAGGCTTTCCCGGAAAGCAAAGAAAGATGGGTCAGGTCGGAAAAGGATAATAGAGATAGATGACTTTGTATGTTCATGTCACACGTGCATATACGTGTGCACATACACAGAGGAGAAGAGAGGGAGGAGGGAGGCAGGAGAGGTGGAGAGAAAGAGAGAATCAAGGGAAGACATGCACACTGGCAGAGAAGGGTGTAAAATGAAGGAGGAGGGAGAGAGGTAGAGAGAGAGAGAGATTTGGAGAAACTAAGAAGAACCTAACCACAGAATTGCAAAGACAGTACCACCAAACACAGGACGGTCCGCTTTAATAACAGTGACACTTTCTTAGATAGGCTTAAAGACATCAGAAGACACAGGTTCTCTGTTGTCTACATGCAGACGGGTCTGACTGACATTTGACGGTTGCTTGGGAGTATTGTCTGTACAAAATGACCCACGACGTTTGGACACGGCATTTGTGACTTTATCCTCGTGTGAGCCTTGCCCAGCTCTTTAATCTGATTTTCACTTTTCTTACAATAGTGGATAAACCACAGGAGATACTCAGCGTCTCACCCAACTGCCTGCTAAAATAAACCCTTGAGCATATTGTCTAGATCGAGCTGTGCTGTTTGGCGGCATAAATGTATTCAATTAATTTTTAACTTGAAGGCCGGAGGAATAGCTAGCAGTTAGAGTTTGCTGCTCTTGCAGAGGACCTGAGTTTAGTTCTCAGCACCCACATCTGGCAGCTCACAACCTGTAAATTCAGCTCCAGGGGATTTACTGCCCTCTTCTGGTTGCCTCAGGCACTGCACACATATATAGTACATACCAGTGGTTCTCAATATTCCTAATGATGTAATCCTTTAATATAGTTGCTTTGTGTTATGGTGACCCCAACCATAAAATTATTTTTGTTGCTTTATTATAGTTGTAATTTTACTACTGCTATGAACTGCAATGTAAATATCTGTTTTTCAGATGGTTTTGGGTGGCTCATTTGACCCCTAACCCAAAGGGGTTGTGACCCACGGGTTGAGAACCAAGAGCATATACAGACACACAAGTGTACACATAAAATTAAAATAAAAAATTTAAGAAAAAAATCTTAACTTGCAGTATTCAAGTATAAAAGATGGTTACTCAGAATGTATCCCATTGTAAGTCAAGAAACATCTTCAAAAGTCATAGACGATTGAAATTAAAAACACTTAAAGCCAGAAAGTGGTAGCACACACCTTTTGGTCCCAGCAACCAGAATGGAGAAGTAGGCAGATCTCTGTGAGTTCAAGGCCAGCCTGGTCTACAGGGAGAATTCTAGGACAGCCAGGGCTACATAGAGAAACCCTGTCTCAAAACAACAACAAATGAAACAAAACAAAAAAGAAGCATTTTAAATACCAAAATGTAAAATATTTTAGGTACCAATTATACAAAATATATCCAGAATATGTATGCTAAGAACCACAAAACACCAACAAAATAAAGAATCTTAAGTAGATACATCATGCCCATGAACTGAGAAGGCTGGATTTAATTTACACAAAAATTTTCTCCAAATTAATCTACACATATGACGCAATTCCAGCTGACAATGATCTCAAACCGTATTTTTAAATGTAAAAGACTAGAAAAGCCAGAATGATTTTGCAGAGGAACGAGACCTGTCAAACCTGCCCGTCAGATTCCAGTGACGCTGCAGCTCTGATAAAACACTCAGACCAAAAGCACTGGACGAAGGGGCTTATGTCAGCTCGGCTCCCAGCTCATCACTGGGGGGGAAGTCATGGCAGGAACCTCAAACAGGAACCAGGAAGGAATTGCTTTCTGCCTCTCTCACAGACACCAGCTTTCTTTTAGAGCCCAGGACCACTGCCTGGGGGCTGGAGTCACCAGAGTGGGCGGGCCCTCCTGCCTCAATTAACAGTCAAGACAATCACTCACAGACAGGCCTGCAGGCTGATCTGGGCACGCATTCCCTCAGCTGAGACTCCCTTCTCAGCAAACTTCATGAAGCATCAAGTCCACAGGTAAAGCTAATTAAGACAAACTGTGATTTGGAAACCGCAGTATATGTTTGGGAATATAGAGGCATGAAGATCAGGGGAACAGAAATGCATCCAAAAGTGATTTTCAACAAACTTGGAAGTCTTCTCAGCAAAGGATGCTGAGCCATTGGGCGTTCATAAGCAAACCGTGAAAGCCTATGATCTACACCTCACGCCATAAATGAAGAAACCGGAAATAGATCACTGATCTCAATTGCAAAATCTAAAACTGTAAAAAAAGCTCTAGGAAAAAAATACGGGACCATCAAGTGCATGGGAATGAATCTATCCTGGACATTTGGGGGGTGAGGAGGAGCTAGAAAGAATACTTCTTAAATCTAAACCCAGCCCAGGTCTGGGAAGACAAAAGGTTGTGCAGCTCTTGTGGAGGACCCGCGTTCTCCTTGGGTACCTGCACACACATGCATCCCTACATACAAACATACACACAGAGTGACTTGAGAAGAGGAACGTCTGCTGAGGAATTGCCTCCATCAGATTGGCCTGTGGCATGTCTGTATGGCATTTTCTTGATTGTCAATTGATATGAAAGGGCCGCATCCCACTGAGGGCTTTGCATAGGGTGTGGGCATAGGTGTGTAAACAAGGAGACTGAGCAAGCCAGTAAGGAGTGTTCCTCTACGGCCTATGCCTCTGTTCCTGCCACCATGTTCCTGCCTTGAGTTCCCCATCTTGGCTTCCCTTTATGATGGACGACAACTATAAGATGAAATAAACCTTTTCCTTCCAAGCTTCTTCTTGTCATGATGTTTACCACGATAGAAACTAGGATACAGGGTAAAAAGGAAGCCAGAGGAACTATGGGTACTGTGAGGCAATTTGGCAAGATATGCAAAACACAAACAAAACAAGCTTTCATGCATTGTCTTAAAACAGGCAATTCCATGTCTGGGACAGTGTCTTGTGGGTGCCCACACAAGAGCACATACATGAAGGTAGCTGGGAGTTTGCCGACAGCCATGGATGTCACATGTGCTATGGGTATTGGTGACATAGACACCACAGGTGGCCTACATGTCCTCTTACTATGTGTACACTGTCAAACCAGGTTTTTCTCCAGCCTTAAATAAGATGCAATTTTGAAGGGTGCCCTCTCTATACATGTCCCTTCTTGGGGCCAACTCTGAGTTTCTTATTGGGATTAAAGTTCAGGTGGCAAGAATGGTGGTAAGCTTTATAACACAGGTATCATTCAGTCCTTTCCGGTGGGACTCAGTTTTCATTATCAGCTTGATGGTTTTGAAATTACCTAGGAAAGCCGGGCGGTGGTGGCGCACGCCTTTAATCCCAGCACTTGGGAGGCAGAGGCAGATTTTTGAGTTCGAGGCCAGTCTGGTCTACCGAGTGAGTTCCAGGACAGCCAAGACTACACAGAGAAACCCTGTCTCAAAAAAAACAAAAACAAAAAAAAAGAAAGAAAGAAATTACCTAGGAGACAGAGGTCTTGGTATAGATGTGAGGGTGTTTCCAGCAAGGTTTAATAACTGGGGCAGACTACCTTCATACTGGATGGCTCCTTCCAGTCGTTAGCCCCGAGACACCTAGGTCTAAAATCAACATTGACTGTGCTGGCAGGTTTTATGTATCAACTTGACACAAGCTAAGGTCGTCAGAGAGGAAGGAGCCTCAGTTGAGGAAACGCCTCCATGAAATCCAGCGATAAGGCATTTTCTCAATTTGTAATCAGTGGAGGAGGGCCCATTGTGGGTGGTGCTATCCCTGAGCTGGAGGTCCTGGGTTCTATAAGAAAGCAGCTGAGCAAGCCATGGGAAGTAAGTCACTAAGCCACATGCCTTCATGGCCTCTGCATCAGCTCCTGCTTCCGGTTTTCATCTCTGCTTGAGTTCTTGTCCTGACTTCCTTCAATGATGTATCTGGAAGTGTAAGCTGAGTCAACCCTTTCCTCCCCAACTTGCTTTTGGTCACGGTATTTCCTCACAGCAACAGAAACCATGACTAAGACAAGTTGGTACCAGCATAATGGGGTATTGCTGTGACAGACCTGACCGTGTTTGGGTTAAGACTGTGGAAGATTGTAGGGACCTCAGTATGATGTTCTGCCAGAGCTTTGAAGATAAGAATATCGTACGAGTAGTGAAGAAGGCGGAGGCCTGGCTTGTGAAATTTCAGAGGGGAGATTAAAGACTTTATCAGGGATTGTTATTTTGATTTAAGATTCTGTGGTTCTGGTTTGCAGGGGCCAAACATTCTGTGGCTAAATAAGACACAGGAACTACTGAAGTGAGACCTTTGCATTGCTGGGACAATCGATGCTGGTTAGCTGGAACCACGGAATTAGCGGTGATTAGGAAGAAGCCAGCATCACTGAGGTGAAATCTTCTGGGAAGTGTTTTCTGAGAGCACAAAGAAGCTGTGTTCCAGAGGTGGCCAAGGTTGTACCTTGCTGGCAACCAGACTTGGTAATGTGTAAGAGTCACACCGGTGCTACTGGTTTTAAAGGCATGAAGGGGTCATGGAGAGCAGTTGATGCTTGGCACTGTGAGAAGCCAGGGAAGGTTACTGGTGAAGGCGCAGCCTCAGTGTCAGTTGGTGGCCCAGGACTGAGGAGGTCATGCAAAGAAACTGAAGCTTGGCACCTGGAAGGGAGCCCATGAGAGGCTGTTGGAGAAAGTACAGTCCAGTTGCAGCACAAGACCCCAGCAGTGTTAGAGATGCCACTATTGTGGGATGACCACCAAGAACAGCAGCAGTAGAGGAGTGGAGTCAGCCAGAACCCCAAAGACAAGCTGTGTGCTACAGAGGGCAGAGCTAGAGAAGTGACCCGGGCCCTTTGGAGGAGCCCAGAGAATCATGAGTGGATCCCAGAAACCAGACATTGAGTTATTTATGCTATTGGAGTTTAGTTTTGCTTTGTTCAGATTGTGACTGTGCCCTGGTTCTTCCCTCTTGAAGAAGGTATTTAATTCAATTTTGATTTTTCACAAGTCCCCACAGCTGAAAGACCTTGAACTTCTAAGAGATTTGGGGTTTTTAAAGAGAGTATGTATTTTAAAGAGATTGAAATTTTCATGTGTTCGAATCTGTAAAGACTGAGACTTCTAAAGTTACATTTGTAATGTGAGATCTTGGGGATGAACAAGAAAGGAAGGGTTGTAGCTTAATTGTGACATGTTTGTGTGTCATATTGACAAGGGGTCAGTCGTACTGGCTGGTTTTGTGTGTCAACGTGACACAAGTTATAGTCATCAAAGAAGAAACCTCAGTTTCTTCTCAGTTGAAGAAAATGACTCCGTAAGATCCAGCTGTAATGCAGTTTCTTAACTAGTGATCAGTGTGGGGGGGGGGGGTTAGCCCATTGGTAGTCTAGGATCTAAAAGAAAGTCAGCTGAGCAAGCCATGAGGAGCCAGCCAGTAAGCAAAAGCTCTCCATGGCCTCCACGTCAGCTCCTGGCTCCAAGTTCCATCCCTCCTTGAGTTCCTGTCCTGACTTCCTCCAAGGATGGAAGAAGTATGAGCTGAATAAACACTTTCCTCCCCAACCTAGTTTTTGGTCATGGTATTTTATTGAAATAAGATAATCACTCTTAGAGTTTCTATTGCCTCAATGAAACACTGTGACTAAAAGCAAGTTGGAGAGGAAAGGGTTTATTTGGCTTACACTTCCATATCATCACTGGGAGAAGCCAGAACAAGAACTCATGCAGGGAAGGAACCTGGAGGTAGGAGCTGATGTAGAGACCATGGAGGGGTGCTGCCTACTGGATTGCTCATCTTAGCTTGCTCAGCCTGCTTTCTTATATACTTCATAACTACCTGTCCAAGGATAGTCCCACCACAATGGACTGAGCCCTCTCCCATCAGTCACTAGTTAAGAAAATGCCCCACAGCTGGACATTATGGAGGAAAACTGGATCTCAGTTTTCTCAGCTGAGGTTTCCTCCACTCAGAACTAGCTTGTGTCAGTTTGACACGGTCATCAGCCCAGTCACCTGCTGGCCTTTACTTCGTTACCAAATGTGTTTGTTGCTACTGCCTCTGAATCTGCTGAAGCCACCATCCTTTCCCGATATCAGACTCCGATATCTTCAGTCTTCTGATGTGAACTAAAGACCAGAGACTCCCTGGGAATTTTTCCAGCCTTCGGTACCAGGTTGGGACTACAGAGGCATGGAGATTTGTGGACAGAGCAACCACAGTATTCTTGTCACATGTATATGCCAAGTTTCGGACCAACTATCCCTATTGTATGAGCCAGTCTAGAAATTCCCCTTAAATATATAATTATTCAATATATTAAACATAGAATATATATTTAAACACACACTATTGCTTCTGTTCTAGAGAACCTTCTCCAAGTCAATACTTTCTGCCCTGCTTGATTCTCTATTCCTGGGATTATATCTCTGAGCAGTTTTGCTTGAATCCAGGTCTTAGGGGATTGCTTCTATGAAAGACACATCAAAGCAATTGATTCTCTCTTGAAGGTGCTGATTCTCAAAGGACCTGATGAGGACCACCATGTAAGAGTTTCCTCTTCTGTAACCATCAGTCATGGGCCTTGGTAAATTTAATGTCTGCAGCTGAGATAAAAATACCCAGGGAAAAAAAAAAGTGACTTAGAGGCAATTATTTTTCAGCTTATAATTTGAGGTTCCGTCACTGTGAGGAAGTCAAGGTGGTTGCTTCAACGAGCTAAAACCTCACATCCGTAGTCAGGAACTTGAATGTATGTGTGCACTTGCTTGTATGTGCTCAGCTCATTTTCTCCTCATTTATACAATTCAAGACCCTCTTGCCTAGGGAATGGTGCTTCCTACAGTGGGCTGGATATTTTTCCCCCATATCCATTAACTTAAAACAGTATCCTACAGAGTTTCAGTGTCTACAGATGTAGACAATCCCTCACTGAGGTGGTCTTCCAGGTGATCTTGCATTGTGTCAAGATGACAAAACTAACTACCACAGGGCCATAGATGGGGGAAATAACTGTTCAGGCACATGTGTAGAACAAGAAGAATGTAGAAGAGCAGAATGAAGGCAAGTCTTGCCATTAGCACGTCAATTGCTATCATTACAGTACCTACTATTTACATGGCTGCTGAGTGTTCTCACTGTCCCTGCCCTAAATTAGACACAGATCTCTCCCAGGCACCAGCAGTCCTTGCTCCGGGATTGAAATGTCAGATTGGAATCTGCAGCTTGTGAGCAACTACCTCATAAGGTGGATATTAATAATTTGTGCCCCTTCCACGAATATGACCACGAAAAGAAACCCAAGAAATTGCTGTTTAAGTTGTGAGTTTTAGAACAGGTGGGTCAATTTATCTTCTAGGGATACTTGCTCAGAGCAGCTGCTGTTTGCAATATGGAAGATAAGATTTTTTTTTCATAACCCATAGCAGACCTGGCTCCAAAGAGACACAAGTTTTCAGTATATGTGGGTCTTGATTGCAAACCTTAACTCTTCCCAGACCTTGCAGGATTGGTTTAATATGGACTGTGGAGATCCTGTATTGGGAGGATACGGTAAGGGACAGGTTATAGGGACAGGTATTGGCTCTGAATATCCCAAGACCGAGTTCTCAACACAAAGATTTATTTGCCCTAGAGGGACAAAGGGCAGGGAATAAGAGAAGGTAGAAGGGGAAGGGAGTGGAGTGGGGAAGGGTGAGTGAAAGGAAGGCATATTTGTCTCAGGAGACAAAGGACTGCCTCTGGATAGGAGACAGATGTGGCCCATAGGAAAAAAGGCAGTTGGTAAAGGTGATGGGGAAACTCCTGTGTTAGGATGAGGTTTAATTTAAATTGGGCATGTTAATTAGGTGAGCCAACGGGGCTTTTGATTACTGGGCTCAATACTTTGATAGCTGGACCTTGGTGGTCAGCCTCAGGAGGAAAAAAGTGGCCAAATAAGGGACCAGACCTAGCATTAGGAAGGTAATCGGAAAGTTTCTTAGCAAGTCAAAGAGAATGGAGAAGGTCAAGCTGCCAAGCTCTGGCCTGCTAGAGTCCCTTCAAGTGTGGTCACGGAAGACACTGAACAACCACCGTGTTGACACTGTGTCCTTACCACCAGCCACTCATAGGGGAGAGGCCTGTCAGAGGTTGTCTATTAGAGGTGGACTTGTCCCAGTTGAATGGAATGTCACCAAACCACCTGCCGTGCCATCCCCACGGTTCACCGACATAGTTTTTCTGAGACATAGCCCGTGGAATGATTAATGAACTCCGTTAACTGTGCAGCATGACACTGGAGGCTGTGAGAGCTGAAGGCAGCTGTCACAAGGTGGGGTGGGTGGCAGGCACTTGTCTCAGACACTCCATTTATTCATGAGCTTCAGTAACGAGTTGTCCTGAAGAATTAACTTGAAAGGGAAACTCTGTGATTATAGGAGATCATTTCTGTGACACATTGGCCCTATGTTACCCAAGAGTGGGCCACCTGATAACAAGCTCAGAGTTTGGAATTTTTGCAACATGTGTCTTGAAAGAGTCTTGGTCACAGGGCCACACACGTTTTTTGCAGACTGAGTCGCAGTAGGAAGCTGATTGACACAAATCCTTGCACACGTACCCATTGCATTGGTTTGAGCACTTCCTCTCACTCATCCACATGTCGGAAACAATCTCAGGAGCAAGTGTGTTGGTGGGCATGGGAGGGTGTCTCTGATTGACAGGCGGAGCCTCTGAGAGGTGCTTAGCTCTCCTGGGCTCTGTACACACGGACATATGAATGCTGGTGTTATGAAAGTGGACTTGCTAGACCGGTCAATTCAACTGTCTCTCGCTCTCTCCTGCTCTTTTTCCTTCCTACGTCTGTGCAGGATCATGAGACAGGAAGGTTTCCCTAGTGTCATTCTGTTGCTGTGATAGAATATCCAAATACATACAGTTCAAGGGAGAGAGGGTTGATTTTTAACGCACAATTCCAGGGTATAAGCCATCATATCAGGAGCTTCGGTTAGTCACAACCCGTCTAGTCTACAGTCAATAGCAGAGAGGCAGGATGCACACAAGCTTAGCATTCAGCTAGCTTTCTCTACTCCTATGCAGTCCAGGGTTCAAAACAAGGGAGTGGTGCCACCCACAGTGGGCTGCGTCTTCCCACATCAATTAATGTAATCAAGATGTGGCCCCCCAGGCCAACCTGATCTAGACAATCCCTCACTGAGACTCTCTTCCCAGGTGAGACTAGGTTATGTCCTTGGTCATCTTCTACTTGCCAGCTTGTGAGACAAACTTCTATTGTTTCTAAGTTACCCAGTCTGTGGTGTTCTGTTATAGCATCAAACAGACTAAGGACTAAGACATCCATCTGTTTAGCCTGAGAAAGGCTTTAGGTTCTTATTTAAAAAAAAAAAAATATTGCCAATTAAACATCAGAGTTACAATGTTGCATAATGTGCCCATGTGGTATAAACTAAAACGTTCTGGAAGATTAGGGCCTTTAAGAAGTACCCCTCAGTGTCCTAGTCTGACTAGGTAGCATACAGCTCATGCCAGCTAATATTAAGTCTCCTTCACAGGTGACCTTTAGAGGCTGGAGAGATAACTTAGTTGACAGTGTGCTTGTTTTGTGAGCTGTAGAACCTGACTTCAATTCCTAGAACCCAAGTTTAAAAAGGCCAAGTGTGGTAGCACTTGCTTATAACCCCAGCCCTGGGAGGTGGAGACAAGAGGACCCTTGGGGCTCGTTACCCAGCCCCCAGTCTAGCAGACTTAGTGAATTCTATGCCTGTGAGGGATCATGTCTGACAGGAGGTGGGTGGCTCTTCTGAGTATGGCCCCCAGGTGGGTCCTCCAACTTCGCTGTGTACACACATATGTACCTGTGCACTGACATGCAGGGATATACACCCATTAAGCCACCGGATTTTATTGCCTTTGCATGGTAGGCTCTTCCACCCAGGCTGCTCCTCCCCAGGGCATCTCACCTTTCCCACGGTGTTGTCACTGTGTTCCTTGATGGTTATACCAGCTGTCTGTTGTACATGTCTCTCAACTATATTAAAGCACCATGAAGGTAGAAATTTACTGACATTGTATCTTAATGCGTAGGACTAGGCTTGATACAGAGAGCTATCTGCTTATGAATTTGTTGCTGCGTGGATGGATAAAGGAACAGACTGTCCACATCTATCATACACAGTGAGCAGCTGAAGAGGTCACCCTCACCCTGCTAGAGCTCCACCAGTCCAGGTAATGACATGGAGTTGCCCGAAATTGCCAGTGGTGCACAGGGAGCAGCCAAGGACTCTGGGAAACCCTAGCTGCTGAGTGTGAGGGGAGATTTGCACTGTGTGAGCCTTGCCACCATCTGGGTCTCTCCCCAGTTGGTTCTTGCCTGCTGAGATGGTGGTAGCCGTGATAACACAAACACCCAGACCTCTAGCAGTGGGTCCCGGGTGAGTCTCCATCTTGAGGACTTTCCCCCTTAGGACTGCCCAGGGAAGAGCCTCTCAGCTTTCCCACTCACTGCCTCAGTTTTTACCTGAGAAATATTTACATGGCTTCAGGTACATAGGTACATACAATAGGAGTATCATTCAAACACTCACCAGTGATAAGTCATAAATTTATCTCAAAAGGATTCTTTAGTACATGTATAATCTTACCATTTATTAAAGATGAAATCAAGTTTGCATATGGGCTATGTTATTTTTACATAGGACTTAAATCTTGGCTGAATCTTGACCCTGCAAGATGTAATATATCTTCAGTGTTCCTCGGAGTTAATATTTTGATTTTGTAACTGTCAAGGCCAAAAACATTTGTTTGTTCATATAAACCCCACAGTACAAAATGTTTTGAAGTATATTTAGGGTCATTTCAGAAACAGTTGGAAATTCTGTCATCATCTCAAGCCAAATTTCATTTAACAATTTTTTTTTAACAAAATCAAACTCAAAACATCAAACAAATTTGAACAGAAAATTTAAAAGCCAAACATTCTAATGCAACCCAATCCAAAATAAACTAATTTGATACATGCCAAGGATCGATGGTGGGAAGATTAAAAGCCTTAACTTTTCTGTAATGAAATCATTGTGTTTCCGTAAGAGCAGAAAACTTTGTATGGTGAGAACACTGCTGCTCGAGACCTGACATAATACCGAGAATGAGCTTTTCCCAGCAGCCATTGTTGGTGCTGTAGGATGGGAAGGGGATGAGCAGTACAAAGCGCATGCGTGTTCAGAACCAAGGATGTAGTGCGGCAACACGGATGAGCATGGCCAGAAGCACTTTCTGCGCCTGATTCTGAGTTAGATTTGGTCATTGCACATCCAGAAACTTTGTGAGTCCTGCATTCAGTCACCCGTGGGTTGTACCCCATAGTTGAAGAATCTTGGATTTAGGAAGCCATCGTGACCAGCGTGAATGGTGGCTGCAACTAAGGTATGAAGAAACTATTTGAATGTAAAGGTGTTTGATGAGAATTTGGAAACGTAAAAGACCAATTATAAGCATAGGAAGCTGAAATCATCAGGAGCAAAAAAAGATCAGTCATAAAAAAAAAAAAATGGAATCAGGGAGTGAAATTAAATGCTCTGCTGCACATGGAAAAAACACCATTAATATGGGGGAGGTCATACAGAGAGAGCTGACTATTGCCGAACATACCCATAAGCTAGGCATGTTCAAGTCTGAGGCAGGAGGATAAGGATTTTGAGGTTACTTTGGGCCACTTAGAGGGACCTTGTTTCAAAAAAAAATTTTTTTTTAAATACAAATTAACAAAAAAGAAAAAGGGACATGATCAGAAATATCCTGTCGAATTCAGATTATTTTTAAAAACAAGAGAGGAAATTGCATGTCGTTACATGGATAAAAATAAAGTTGATCACAGCGACGGCTTACTTTTTTTTTTTTTTTTTTTTTTCTTCCTGCAACTCTAAGGATCAGAGGAAAATGCAATGTAGTTACAGACATAGGGTTTCCAGGGAAGGTAAATGAAGAGAAGTTTCCAGAAAGACAAGGCTTTCTGAAGAATAGCACCCACTTCCACTCCTCATTCTGGCTTCTGAGACCAGCAGTCTTAAAAACACCATAGTTAAATGTGGTGACTCACATCTGTATTCTCAGAACTGAGGCAGGAGGATTGCTTCAAATGTGAGTCACACCTAGGCTAAGCTTGGGTACAGAGTGAGACCCTGTCTCAGTAGCTCAGCCTTACCCAGGGAAGAGCAAAAGCAAGACAATCAAAGCCACCAGGACACTCCCCTCCCATCCTGTTCTGTACAATAAGGAACTCTGGGTCAGAGGTATCTGGAAATTCAAAAGGGCCCAAAGTGACACCTAGGAGTGCCTTGGGGAACCACTGAATATGGCTAGTACAAGCTCAGGGAACACCTGCTCAAAGAGAATGAGAAAGAGCCATGACTTCAGGAATGCACAGAAGTGAGCTTGCATGTGCTTGGGTGAATGAGCTGTAAGGTCTCCACATCTGTTCAGTCACTGTGTCACATCTGCATGGGACATGGGTGTGTTTTCTTCAACCAGTGGTGACCATCA
Source organism: Rhabdomys pumilio (assembly GCA_030674055.1). NCBI lineage: Eukaryota > Metazoa > Chordata > Mammalia > Rodentia > Muridae > Rhabdomys > Rhabdomys pumilio. The sequence goes on from JANHMN010000020.1 coordinate 40,444,600, forward strand.
GCAATGTGCCAGGCATTTATAGCATATGCTTCAGATGGAGACTCTGTGTATGTATATCTGTGTATATGTGTGTACATATACAGAGTGTATGTGTGTGTACTTATACAGAGTGTATGTACATGTACATATACAGAGTGTATGTGCATGCATGTACATATACAGTGTGTATGTGTGTATGCATGTACATATAGAGTATGCATGTATATATAGTATATGTGTGTCTACATACACAGTGTATTAGTATGTGTGTATACAGTGTATGTGTATGTGCATGCATGTACATATACAGTATATGTGTATATGTATGCACATATACAGTGTGTATGTATGTGTGCATGTACATATGGAGTATGTATGTATATATAGTATATGTCTACATACAGAGTATATTAGTATGTGTATGTACATATACAGTGTATGTGTATGTGCATGTATGTATACAGCATGTATGTTTATGTGTGTGTACATATATAGAGTGTATATGTGTACATGTATAGTGTATGTGCATGCACATATACAGATTGTATGTATATGTGTGTGTACATACACAGAGTGTATATGTATGTGTATATACACAGAGTGTATATGTGTGTGTACATCTATATCAACTGTTGATAATTTCATACTGATTTTGATCACATTCATCCCTCCACTCTTCGTAACTCCTCCCAGATCCCTCCTCACCTTCGTCCTCCCCCTCAACTTCCTGTCCTCATTTTTTTTCCTCATCAACTTCAGTTTGTGCTGTCCATATATTTCTGGGTGTGGCGTGCAGACAGCTTACCTGGGGACACACCCTTAAGGAAAACTCACTCTCCTGGAAGCCATCAACTATCCTTTGCTTCTTTGTCAGGGTGGGGAGTCATGAGCCCCTTTCCCCAGCTGGGCTAGAATGTAGACTGGCTTTATCCTGTTCAGGCGGCCTCAGCTGCTGTGAGTTCATCAGTACAGTGGTCCTGTCATGTCCAGAAGACACTGTTTCCACCCTGTTCTCCTCCTAGCCTCTCTTCCTTGAGGGTCTCTGAGCCTTGGGTATGTGTGTGGTGGGGGTATGAGGGGTGGGGGCTTAGAGAGTAGGGGATGAGTAGGGGTGTGGGGTAGGGAGGAGTGGAGGTGAGGAGTGGAGGGGATGAGGGCTGGGGGATGTGGAGTAGAGGGTGGGTAGGGGATTGGGAAGTGGGTTTTGGGGTGTGGGAGGGTGGGAGGTGAGGGGGGTTAAGACTTCTTGGAGTTCCTCCATTGATTTCTTTTCTACCAAGAACTTTTACGTGACCCCAGGTTAATATGTACATGAAATAGATATATAAATAAAACATTTACTGATAATAAACCACAAAGTGATTTATTTTAAAGCAACTTGTTGCCATACATTTAATCTAACGTATTGGAGAGGAAAACAATTTGCATATTAATGAGACAGAGGGTCTGTTTGTCTAATACAATACAATGTAAAGATGTGCTTATGTGCTGAGGAATGCTGATTAGAAAATACTAAAAGTCCTTGTTCTCCATGTGCAAACGCTTCTGTGAGGGGAGAGAACTTTGTGTGCAAACCCCTTAGTTCACAATATGCAGTCATCTCAGATTTGAGCTGAGGTGACTCAGGCTGCATTCTGGGTATTGTGTGGTGTGGAGGTGTGCATGGCACAGAACTGCTCATGTCACGTGTTTGTGTCACGTGTTCAAGGTTGCTCTGACCTCACATGGAGCAGCACAAAATGAAATGCCAGGTGTACCTTGGATTTACAATGTTTAGATTTTGAATTAATGTTTGTTTATTGGGCGCTCTGAAGCCATTCACTATGGCTCAGCTTTGTGACCCACCATCCATGTAAACCCGAGTTTAAGGAGCTTTGTGTCAGATCAGGAATCAGCAAAACCTTTCCTACAAAGAGCCAGACAGGAGATATTTTGGCTTGTGAACCATGCGGTCTGTTGTAGCTACAGAGTCCTACTGTAATAAGAAGTTACACAAGACACGTAAGCAAGGGGTGTGGCTGCATCTCCGGCAGTAGCAATGCTGGCTGCAGACTGGACCTGTATCTTGAAGCCTGTGCTCAGAGGCAGACATGGCTCTCCCTGGACCTTCTGCTAATGACAATCTTCTGGTACAGTGCTGGTGGGAATGTGTGCCGGGCTGCCTGACCACATTTCAGACATTCCCCAGGGAGCAAAGCTCCCGCAACGGGGCAGTAACACAAACAGCAGTTCATTTGACACATTTCCTGCGCACACAACAGTCAGCTTCAAACTGTGGGTGGGAAAGGAAGGCACAGACAATTGGAGGAAGACGGAGAGGCATGAGGCTGGGAGGAATCCCACAATAAAATAGCCTAATTATAGAGTCTCCTCTTCGGGCCTGAGAATCCAGTGAGGCAGGAAGTTAGAGATGCCAGACTGGTTTGTAGGAAAGGACAGTGCACCCCTGTAGCAAGGTTCCCCAAGGTGACCCCACTGAGGCTCCATTAACCGTGAAATCTCAGTGGTGCCAGAGGTTCTGAGTGAGCCAGATTGCACTGTGTCGCCCAGCCTGAGGGACATGACAGATCACCATCCTAGAGCAAAGCTCAGGCCCCTGGGTTCCACAGTGGGGTTAAGTTGTGTGTTGCCACACACAGCTTCTTAGGCGAGCCTCTGAGGACGCACATGGTCTTCATGCTCCTGCAGCAAGCACCTTTGCGACCTGACTCCTCTGCCCAGTCCCTCCCACTCATTTTATATGGTGACTGTTCTTAGACCTGGTTTGAGAGGAGTAGAGACCAGGCAGCTGTTGTGGACTCTGAGGACGTCTAGGGTTGTGACTGTTTCTTCCTGTGGACACTTCATGTCATCATGCTCTCAAGGAAATGCACCAGACACTTCCATTTCTGTCCCTTGGCTCCTGAGATGGAATGCAACGGTGCCACTCAGTGACTGACATGGATGAGCGCTGGTAAAATAAATACTGGCTAAGGGGGAAAGGACGCAAAAAGCAGGAGAAGAAGAGACATGGTAGCGGAACAATCATGGTTTGTTTTGGCTTTTTTACCCCAGTACTGAAAGAAAACAGAGGGCTTTCTTCCTGTCACCCACTCTCCCTGCGTCCTCTGTTAGGCCAGCTCTGCTCGGGGAAGGATGTGGCCAGTCCTCCAGTCCTCCTCACCCCGCCTTCAGGTTAATGTAGGAATAACTGTGCCCACTCAGGTACAAATGTCAGGGGTTCACGATTTGTCTGCCCTTCTGGCCCGAGTGCCAGAGCTGAAAGCCTCCTGCACTGTGTGTGTCTGCCGCTCTCGGTTTCTCTAGCTTTTCTTTGGCCTAGTTTCCTGTTCACCTCTGTCCGGAGCTGCTGTCTAGCAGGCTTGACTCACAGGAAACCACAGCCAAGTCACCTGGTGGTCTGAGTCACTGACCCTTGGAGCGTCTTAAACAATAATAAAAGTCAAAGAGCCTCAGTAAATAGGCTCAGTAAGTAGTTTTGCAATAGACTGAGTTAAGTATCTCCGTGCGTGGTTGTTCTGGGAATTCCCGTGTGTGTCAGGTGACTTATCTTTGGCAACTGTGACACAAGCCAATTGCTTTATCTCCTGGCAACCGCCTCCTCTCCCCTTTTCCCTTTCCCTCCCTCCTTTGTTTCTACAAATACTTGCTGGCTCCCAGACAGGACCTTCGACCCAGTGAATAAACTAAACATGTAGTTCTGTCCTGTGCAAGCTTCTCCACACAGAAAGGCATAGCAAACAGACACAAACAAGCGGGACAAGTTTACAGGATACTGGTAAACCACGGGGGGTGGGGTGGGGTACTGAACTTGGCTATGGAAGTGTCTTGCTGGCCTATGAGCCAGATGAGACCCACAGAAAAGAGATTCCAGTGAGGTGACCATTTGTAGTCATCTGCAGTGTTTTCTCTCTCTCTCTCTCTCTCTCTCTCTCTCTCTCTCTCTCTCTGTGTGTGTGTGTGTGTGTGTGTGTGTGTGTGTGTGTGTGTGTGGTGTCTCTCTGTGTCTGTCTGGCTCTTTGTATATGTGCATGTGAGTGTGGCTCTGTATCTCTCTCTGTTCTCTCTCTCTCTCTCTCTCTCTCTCCTTCTCTCTCTGTGTGTGGGGAGTGTAGGTCAGAAAATGTCCTTCTCTGTCACCTGTCTTGTTCCCTTGAAGTACAACCTCTTGTGCCTAGAGCAAGGCTGGTGGGCAGCAACCTCAGTGATCCTCCTGTCTCTGCTACCCACAGTCCAGGCTGGCACTATGGGCCAGTGTGTAACCAGGCCTGGCTTTTTACATGGGTGCTGGGGATTGGAACTCAGGTCCTCAAGCTTGTGCAGCAACAGTTCTTACCGTCTGAGTATCGTCTGCGCCACCCCTGCAGCTGTAATGTGCTCTTGGAAAAGAATCTTCTTTGGAGCCATTTGAGGATACAAAGTATCCCTCCACACAGGTGTTTGCAGAGCGAGCGCCTGGGTAAGCTAACAGGCCAGAAGGAAGATGCAAAGTGGTCCATTTCTGAAAGGCTCCATCCTCTGGCTTAGGCTGCAGTTAGCAGAGGATCCACCTGGGAGCACCACCCTAGGCACAGGGAGGGACAGAGGACTCAGAGTTCCTACTTGCCAGTAGCTTTGGGCACCTGTGATGTAGTCACTCACCCCTGACATCTCTGGGTTTACACATCAGCCTCATTCTCAAACACAAAGACCCTTCCTTGACCCCAGTTTTCTCCCCTGTCTGAAGCTAGGAGCTTACTCAGATTTCAGGTTGGTATACAGTTTATAGTACAGAGGTGGGGAAACACAGCAATCCTTTTAGCTAATAGACAGGCATCCAGCCTCCATTTTCTGGGTGAAACATTCTAGAAGGCAAGAGTCAGAGGTTGGGCCCTTTTGCCCAAGGCAGGCACCTTGATGCTGGGCAGTGGATCCTTCTCCCTTCCCTATGTTATGAGACACCCCCCCGCCCCCCGCCTAGAGATGGCCTGACCAAGCCCTTCTCCTGCCCAGACAGAACACTGCCCTTAACCTTGAATCATGAAATGTAAGGTATTTGTAGATCCCCTCCCAGCCTCCTCAGAGCACCATAACTTGAATTTTAGAGTTGCCATTTATACCTAAACCAGAGAAAAGGTGAGTTTTTGTTTGTTTTTAAGGGCTTTGGAAACCTTCTGACCCACAGGAAACAGCTATCATTAAAATTAAGCTGTGCAAAGGACTTAATAACAGAGAAAACTAGAAAGGTTGGGGAGCAATGGGGTGGGGCTGGCTATGGGGGGCAGCCAGTAGGGTGGGCAGCTAGCAGGGAGTGGGGAGGAACCAGGAGTGAGGGAAGGGGCTGGCTTAGTTAGTGGGGTGGGCTCAACTCAGGGGAGGCTGCTGTGTATTGCTTTTCTCCTAATTATAAGGGTTGTTTTAGTTTCCAAGACCATAGTGCTAAGGGGGTCAATAGCCAAGAAAAGATTGGAATAATGGTTGTGCTGTATGAGACTCTAAAACTGCTGTGAAAACTCTCTACATTCAGAAAAGCATGTTGCAATAAGAAAACAAATGGAATTTTATACTTCAAAAACCAAATGTAAATAGTTAAAAAAAATTTTTTTTTGTCTTTATTCTCAAGATAACATGCTAAGTGCAGGGATGATTTAGCAAAACAAACAAACAAAAATGTATTTGGGAAGAGACCCTTTTCATCCCTGTGGTAACTTTCAAAATTCTTACATTTGTAGTGGGAAAAAAAAATTCCACACATGGGAAGAAACTTGTGTATTTGGCAAGATGTGGTTAATTCCCACCCATTAAGGAGACTCCTAACTTTTTTAAATTTTGGGACTGGAGAAATGGCTCAGCAGTTAAGAGCACTTGCTGGGCTTACAGAGGATCCAGGTTCAGTGGCTCACAACTACCTGTAATTCCAGTTCCAGAGGATCCAACTCCCTCTTCTGGCTTCGGTGAGTAATACACACACACACACACACACACACACACACACACACACACTAAATCTTTTTAAGAAATGATTATATTGAAGTACTGGACAAATGTAATTAATAAATGGAGCCAATTCATTGTGTATTTTAGAACATGGAGTTTATTCTCAGGGAGAAGCCTAGACAATGTAGTGTCAGGGGAAGGGTTTTTCCCTCATTAGCCCTGCAGTCAGGAGCTGGAAGATCAGCTGCTGGAGTGTGCCTGGGACACACATGGTGGAGTGTGCCAGGGCACACACATGGGCAGTTGCAGTGCTTTGGGCCACGTGCTGCGTGGATGGCTCAGTGGGTACAGTGTTTACTACAGAAGCATGGGAACCTTAGCTTGAATCCCCAGAACCCACATGAAAAGTCAGTGTTTGCCTGTAACCCCAGAGCTGGGTAGGTATGTGACAGGGGGTTGGGGTGGGCTCTTCATATAGGAGGAGACCTGGATTAAGATTAAATAAATAAATACACAGAGGATGATAATGGCTCCCAATGTTGATCTCTGACCTCCACATGTACACGCATGTACACGTGCACCTGCACACACATGAACTTACACACGTACATATACACAAATAGTGATAATAATAAATCTCACTGGTTACCCCAAGCCTGCAGTGAACCCTGCTATCCACACATTACTCTCCTGGTTCTTTGGGCAATGAAAACAGAAAAATCAACCACAGGCAGCTGCTTTGACATCTGGGTGAGGCAGAGCCATGGAGCCAGCAGAAGCAGAGGTGAGATGAGAGAGTTTGAAGGACGAGGATGCGCTTATAATTCTCTGCTTTTAGAAATCCAGGAAGGGGACTGGAGAGATGGCTCAGTGGTTAAGAGCACTGATTGCTCTTCCAGTGGTCCTGAGTTCAATTCCCAGCAACCACATGATGGCTCACAACCATCTGTAATGGGATCTGATGCCCACTTCTGGTGTGTCTAAACACAGCAACAGTGTACTCACATACATAAATTAAATAAATAAATCTTTTTAAAAAGGAAAAGAAGGAAAAGAAATTTAGGAAGAGGCTTCATTCCTGGCAAGGGTCTTGAAATTTCAATTTAGTTTCCGTGATTCTGTGTTCCTGGATTTTATAAGACACCAACACTTAGCAAAGATAGGAGGAACATGACACAGTATGATATTAGATAGTAGACTAATAAAGTCCCCAAAAAAGAGGCAGGAAGAGTTCACAGACACATCTGGAACTCAGTGCTTTGAATCAGCAAAGAGCCCGCCAATTTGGGGAAGTTTTTTAATTCAAGTTTATCAGAGAAGTAACAATTGAAATTTAAGTATTGCCTCTTTTTTTTTTACATCCACCACACTTTTTAAAAAGATTTTTAATCTTTGAAAAGAGTAATTTTAATTAAAAGTTTTAAATTAATTTTTTAAAAGGTTTTTAGTTTATGTGTGTGTGCAGGAGTGAATATCACATGAATATAGTATCACAGGGGCCGGGAGAGAGGACCAGGTGCCTTGGAACTAGAGTTAAAAGTTATCATGGGCTGTCATGTGGGAGCTGGGAACCAAACTCAGGTCCTCTACAAGAGCAGTGAGTGGTCTTAACTGCTGAACCATTTCTCCAGCCTCCTCACTCATGACTCTTAAAATGCGGAAGCTTCTGTGAATGATCACGAGTGGCAGCAAGATGGTAGAAGAGGAGGTTCTGGGACCAGACTCCATGTGACAGTTTGATAGTTATTCACAGACAGAAGTGCTCTTGTATCAACCTTGGGACTAAGGTTGGAGATTGTAAGATACTTGGGAGACCAAGACAGAGATGGCAGGCTCACTAGCTATCTGGCAGTGGTGGTGTCTGGGCTGAGGGTCATGTGAAGATCCTCAAAACACAAATTTATAAACTGAAATATTACACTTTGTTGAATCAGCCTCCATGGGACATACAGCCAACAAACAATAAAAATAACAGAGAAGTCTGCAGACACTTAGAACAACAAACATCTAAACCTGGAAGACACAGAGAAGTACTCAAGGACAGGATCTAAAGTTATGGACTTGAGAAAAAATGAACACAAAACCTGAGTGCAGCCTTCCATGAAGCCTGGTTACAGGTGTGTATACAATGCTCACTGAGTGTGTGACCTGGGTTACAGGTGTGCACACAATGCTCACTGAGTGTGAC
>JANHMN010000020.1:40452692-40483984 GCA_030674055.1 Rhabdomys pumilio
GGTGTGTACACAATGCTTACTGAGGGTGTGACCTGGGTTACAGGTGTACACACAATGCTCACTGAGGGTGTGACCTGGATTACAAATGTGCACACACTGCTCACAGAAGACATGGACTGGGTTGTAGGACAGATGACAGGCACAAGACATTGATAGCGGATTGGAAAACAAAGTAAAGATTACAAGGCTGACCCAATTATAGACTTTGCTAACTAAAAGCAAAGAGAAAAAACAGGGAAGAGGCCCTAAGGACAATAGGAGACAACTGCCTGGGGGCCAGGGGGAGCAGTGCAGAAGCAGTCCGAGTGTGCAGCTGGGTCTTGCTTTACCCCCAGTGTGAACGTGTGATTCCAGTTCCTCCATCCGAGGACCCGTTTCCCCAGCCCTGCTGGGAGATGACACTGCACACTGCCCCTCTTCTCCCTAGACATTCTCTGTTCTCTGTCAATTCTACAAAACATCCAGAAGACACTTGGCCTTGACTTCAGAGGCCGCCATCAAGTAGGCTGATGGATCCATCCCTCCCCCTAACCACCACCACACATCCTTCTGGAAAGTCCTCTTGAAGAAAAGCAGCCTTTTTTTTAATGTCCTGCTACACTTTTTGGACCAATGGTTAACAACCTTCCTAAGGCTGTGACCCTTTAATACAGTTCCTCATGTTGTAGTGACCCCCAGCCATAAGATTATTTCATTGTTACTGCATAACTGTACTTTCAGAACTGTTATGAATTGTAATATAAATATCTAACATGCAGAATATCTGATATGTGATCCCCAAAGGGCACCTGGTCACATTCTGCTTTTTAGTTATTGCTCAGCATTTTGGATCTGGTCAAAATGGGATGGTTAACTAACAGAATTGTGCTTCTGGTCACATATGATTTTATTTTTTAGACAAGTAACTCATCAGTTAGGTCTGTGTGAGTTTTGTGTAACCACAGACATCACCTTTCTTGTTTCAATTAAGTATTTTTGTGGGGCGGTAGGCTGTGAGAAGCAGCTAGGTACTTGGTTGAGCACAGGCTTTGAACCCTGGTGACCCTAATGGGACAGTAGTTCAGCCTTGCTCCTGGGCCCTGGTTCCTTTCACTTAGCTTCAGCTATCCACAGCACCTCCCAAAGAAAGGTTTGTGGCCTTAGGTCACATAGCACAGGTAGAGGGTGTGACCACAGGCTGCAGAGTCTCAAGAGATCTCCATATTAATGAGTTACCTAAAGGCCAGAGAGCTTAGCCAATTAAGCATTCCTTTCTAGACCTTCCTCCTTGCAAGAGATATTTAACCTCAGGCCCGCCCTGAGGACACGGGGTACAGCTTTATCTACTTTCCGCCATGACAATAAACCTTTTAAAACCATGGACTTCCTCTCGTCTTTGGGGCCCACCATGGAGAATCATAGAGGGGACCTTCAACTAATGAGCCACTGCCTAATCTCCCATGGAGGACCTCTCTGTGTTCCAGCCACGGAGTCTGCCAACTCAAGCAAGCTAGCCGAGCCAGCTATGACCCAGCCAAGCAAGTCACCCCACAAGAGAAGCCAGAGCTTCTCTCCTTTGCCCTTTTTGGCTGTGGGCCAGTCCAGTCCATACACCCCCACCCCATCTCAGTCCTTCTCAGCCTGGAGACCCTCCAACCCAAGAACTCCACCCCGACAGGACCTCAGACTGAGATCTCCCCATGCCCGGAGCAGAGTTCTGCAACTTCTCATAGCCCAACATCCACCTGGTGCCTTGTGGAGTGAACTCGGTCAAATTCCCATGCTTCTGCTCCCTAAGCTGCGGTTCCAGCTGCCTGGGGGACAGACACATGGGATCCACAACTCAGCCCAAAAGAACCCACGCCCATGCATGAGCTACAGACCCATAGGACTGGTTATCAAGACTGTGCATGTGACGTGTACCACAGAGGCAGACTGTTCGTAAGCACTTGTAACTAGGAGAAAAACATAGTTTGTGTCACTAGATTTACTTAGAATTATTCAGTGTTGTTTTTAAAGCTCATTGTGTCACTTGAGATCAGTAAAGAACCAAACTTTCAGCTATTTCCAAAGAAGAAGAGGAAGAGAAGGAGAAGAAGAAAATGGAAATACAGCCCAATGAAATTGCAGCCAACACTGTGCCGAGAGGAAACGGACAGAATCCGTTGCTTGTACTTCTGAAATCAGTAACTTAAGATAACACACTGAGGAATGAAAATGAAGGTGACTGGAGAGAGGAGAGGGGTCAGTGGTTAGAGCACTGTCTGCTCTTGCAGAGGACCTGGCTTCAGTTCTCAGCATCCACATGGCCACTCACGGTCGCCTTTAACTCCAGTTCCTGGGGATCTAGCACCCTATTTTGGTTTCTGTGTGTACACAAATGTGGCATACAACCACTAACACACAGCCCTCTGCTGTCTTCTTCTGGCCTCTGTGGGCACTGCACACATACACACACACACACACACACACACACACACACACACTCCCTCACTCAAGGTCAATAATCATTAAGAAACTAAATGCTGCCGGGCAGTGGTGGAGCACACCTTTAATCCCAGCACTTGGGAGGCAGAGGCAGGTGGATTTCTGAGTTCGAGGCCAGCCTGGTCTACAGAGTGAGTTCCAGGACAGCCAGGACTACACAGAGAAACCCTGTCTCGAAAAACTAAAAAAAAAAAAAAAAAAGAACTAACCATGCACTTGCCACATGGCCCAGAAATTGCATTTCCAGAGAAGTCAAAACCGATGCCCATCCCCTAAACCTCAGCAAGATAAAGTTCGTATAATCAATCATAGCAGATGTATTTGTAAAGGCCCCACACGGGAAACAATGCCTCTCCACGGAGAAATAAACAAACAGCAGCCATCCATCAGCTGCAGTCTCAACCAATAAAAAGGAATCAAATATTAATTCACACAACAGCCCAGATATGAACTCACTCGGTGGGTGGGGGGGATTATGGTGGGTGAAGGAATCCAGACTCAGAACACCGTGTGCGGTTTGATTTCATGACCATCACAACCTTTAACTGAGTAAATGCAAAGAGTGGAGCAGCTGAGTGGGGGTGGAGGAAGTAAAGGACTGTGACTCCAGAGGGCAGACAGCAGGGTGGACACAGGGGTCTATCTATGTGACAGAGAGACACAAAACTACACACATTGAACCAGAGCTGCTCTCCTGGTCTTTTCCTTACACTGTGATACACAACTGGAGGCCCTGTTGGAAAATGGGTCCCTTTCTGTACTCTGCAGGTTCCTGTGACTATAATCAATTCAAAATGATTGGTTTGGTCGAGCCTGGAGGTATGGGTTGTAGTCCCTGGACTGTCTCTCTGGAAAATGGTTTAGTGCGGTCTGAGAGGCTGAGACAGGACTGAAAGTGCAAGCTGGGGGGGGGGGGGGGGGGGAGAGGTGGAAGAGGGGTGCTATATAGCGGTTAAGACTCACCTAAGCAAATTATTTGAGACCTGTCTCAAGTTTTAAAGATACAAAAGGACTTGGTGCTTTCCCAGAAAACAGGAAGACTAAGTTCATCACTGTTTGTGATGGTTTGAGGGAAACGTGTCCTCCATGGTCTCAGGTGTTCAAATGCTTGGTTCAATTGCCAGCCTAGTTGAGGAGTTGCTGTACCCTTGCTGGAGGAAGTACATCACTAGGGGTGGGCTTTGAGAGTTCCTAGCCTCATCCCACTTCCGGTCCACACTCTGCTTCAAGCTTGCTTGCTGTTGAAAAGGCGATCTCTCTGCTTCCTGCAGCAGCCACCTGTAGCGGGATATTTTTCCCACAAGTTGGGAGGAGCTAAGATGGGAGGAGTAAGGAGAGGAAGCGGAGTAAGGAGAGGAAGAGGAGAAGGAAGAGGAGGAGCTAGGAGAGAGGAGAGAGGGAAAGGAGGGAAACATGGAAGCAGACATACGCCTGTCTCTAGCAGTCAAAGGTAGTTGATAGATCTAGGTTAGGTATTGGGTTACACCTCTGATTGTGTGGGCATCTTGTTATTGAGCATTACCAAACTTATAAAGCCTTTGGATAATCCAAGCATTAGAGTCTCATTTCTACGTGGATGGTGGGATGGTCTGGGCACAGCCCAGCCTTGTGGAGACAGTGTGGAAGATTGGCAGAGCCAACTCCCACGCTGGCATCTTGTGGGTGGCAGGGCTGGTGTCTCTGGCCACCTGAGCAAGCGGCCAGAGCCACAGTAGCAGTGAGAACATGCCACTGCTCATGACCTCAGGCCTAGACTAGTTGGGAACATGGTGGCTCCGGAACTACAAGCCAAAATAGGTGCTGCCTTTTTAAATAATTTCTTATCGCAACAGCTACCTGCTACCATGCCTTCTGGCTTTTATGGACTTTCATTCCCTCTGAAACTGTAAGCTCTAATAAATCCTCTCTCCCTTAAGTGGCCTTTGGCTACAATGTTGTATCACATAGATAGAAAGTAACTGTGACCCTGTAATGCAAAAGAAAAGAAAGGGAGGGGGTTGTTTGTTTGTTTGTTGTTTGGAGATAAGCCAAAATCCTTAGGAGAATGGAAGAGAGAACTGCAGAAATCACCCTAAGAGGTGTGGCTTAGTAATCTCAGCACCCTGCATCTGTCTGTATTGAGCAAGTATGGGGCTCCCAAGATTCAATGCTTCATTTGTGCTCCTTGGTCCTCAAACCTGTTTAGTGTCTGGATTCCACGGAAGTCCAAAGTTCAGCAAACTGCTGCCTGGCAATGACATACCTGTGACCACCACCACCACACATACACTACAGCAAGACGAATGTCAGCAAGACACTGGCCTCCTGGGAGCCTCCTGGTCAGAAACACATGACCAACACTTGAGAAAATTCCCTATAATAGAGAAGAACAATTTTTCACAAATCGAAACTGAAGGAGGGGTGGAGTGATTGTGGCTTCCCCAGGAGGGAACAGGTACTGCCCTCTCCCCACCAGCCACACCTCCCTCTCCTTCCAAAGAACCACTTGAACTTGCCCGTTTTTCAAAAAGGTGTTTCTCCTCTGGCCCCGGAAAGCCACAGTCTGAAGTGTTATAGCCTCGAAACCTAGGGATTTGTGGCTATCCCCGAATGATTGGAGGGCTGAGCCATGGTGGCTCGTGGGCAGAGTACCCTTTATGATCTTGAACTGGGAGTGAGAAGCTGGTATTTCTTTAGCCTGGTTCTCTTGACACTCAGTTATTGGACCCAACTTAGTCTCCACCTTGGCCATCCTGTACACGGCTTGCACACTTTGTCCCTTCAAAGAGTGTGTTGGGGAAAACAGACCTTAAACAAATAAAGAACTATATACAAGCCTGTGCCTTCTAGAAGTCTCTGCCAAGGTACCAGTAGCAGAAAAAAACAGACATGGGATGCAGAAGGAGGTCAAGAAAACTCCGGTAAGGCGGAGCTTAGAGACCAAATGCAAGAAAGGCCGGCACTGAGCAGGATTGGAGCCACCATTGGTGAGGCGTGGGATCGAGGAGGAAGGAGCTTGATGCTTTGAGAATCAGAAGGGCACTGGTTCGTTGGAGAGGGAGCCTATGGACTGTGCTGACATTTGCCTGCTGCTTCCAGTGAACAGCCTGTTCACAAGCCTTTGCAGAGACCCTTCAGGCAGAGCTGTGTTTTGTAGGGGTGCGGTGTAATGTTTAAGCCCTGCCCTTAGGGAATTCTCAAACCACAAATGAAAAGCACAGTGGACTTCAAGGGGACGGGCTGTTTTCAATCTCTGAAAGGGGGAGCTGCCACTGGAAGAGCCGACCAGGGTCTGCAGCTGTTAGGCATTAATGGGTCTGAGGGTCTAGCCCTGAACGGCTCCCCTCTCCCTCCTCTCCACTCCTCCCCTTCCCTCCTCCTTCCTCTCCCTCGCTTCCCCTCACTAAGCCCCCTTTCTCTTCACTTTAAAACAGAGAAGAAAAAAATGCACACACACACACACACACACACACACACACACACACACACACACACAAACAGCCTTAAAAACAATCTTGTTTACTCTCTGAGATTAAAGAGCTTGAACTGTCTTGGACCTTGTGAGCAGATCTTTTAAATGCTTTGTGGACAAAGCGCCTCTAATTGCTAAAATATGAGGTGTGGTCTCTGTGATTCTGCACAGAGCATGTGTTGTCTGGGTTTTCTTGTTTATTCTCTCTGTCAGAGGTCAGATTTTTACTTCTAAAACAGATTAAAACGCATTCTCTAGATCCACGCATGGCTTGGGCCGTGGTCTTAATTCCTGGAGCAGTCCAGTCCACGGCCCAACAGCATCTCTGTTTGGCAGGATGCACAGGGCATCTGGGGATTCACAACTGGCTCTGGGTTGCAGGGCAAGATAAGCAAGTTTCAGGGAACTCAAACAGCAGAGGGGGAGAGCTGGAGGCATCAGCTGTGCCTCTCTCTTCCTTTCACTGATCTTTTGCACGTGTGTGTGTGTCTGTGTGTGTGTGTGTGTGTGTACGCAGGTGCGCACACACGCACGGGTGTTATGTGTATCTACGTGCTTGAGCACATCAGCACATCTGTGCCAGATGTCAACACTCCATGTCATTCTGTTATTCCATGACTTGTATCTGGGGGAGGAAGTGAGGGGTAGACACAACCTCTCTATGTAGTTTTGAGCTTGTAGCAATCCTCCTGCCTCTGCCTACCATGCTGAGGTTATAGACCTAGACCGTCATGCCTGGTTCATCTCTTCTTCCAATTTTAAGTTCTGAAGACACTGCACAAACTCACCTTCTGTGCTGTGGTCATGACTTTTTGCAGTGTGGATCCCTGAGACCTGGCTCGAAGTCAGGATAGAGTGTGAGGGAAGAGAAGCCTGGGCTACATATTCCCTTCACCCTGAGAGAGTCAAACATGTCGGTGTTCATTCTCCAACACAGACTCTTTGTTGGTGGGTTCTAGCTCCTGATATATTTTCACAGGAAATTCTCTTACACTGCATGCATTAAAAATATATACATGAGCAGTGACCACTTCCCCCTGTCCCAGCTTCCTCCCATTCATCTCTGACACCCCCCTCCCTGACCTCTACTGGTACACACACACACACACACACACACACACACACACACACACACCAGTTAATTTTTGACATGCTGTGACTGGCTCAAAGGCTGGGCACTCCTAAACCTTCCCCTGCTACCCCAGGCCCAGTCAGGGAAGTGACCAGCCACCACTTACCCAAATTCTTACACGGCTGCTTGGCTTTCTCTCCGGCAGCTCCTATTTCCCATTCTTCTACCACAAGTCATAGCAATTCTAGAGCTTCCTTTCTCCCAGTTCCTAGCTGCACAAATCTCAAGGTCCTGCCTCAGTCTATCTGCCCAGCCATTGGCCATTGACTCTTTATTGATCAATCACAAACCAATTTTGGACAAGGACCTTCAGGGTTTAGACATGCAGATTCCTGATTTGGGGGGCCAGATTAATTCAAAGCATTGAGACCAATCCCCAACAAGACTGCATTCTAGAAAAGGGATAAACCAGGAATAATGAGTCTAACAAAAACCAGAAAAAAAAAAAAGGAAGAAAAGTGAAAGCATGTTGCTTGACATAATTAACATCAGCACAACCTAATCACCTGAAAAAAAAAGTTTTCATCAGTTTGGTCGGTGCATATGTCTGTGAGGAACTGTCTTGATAGTTAATGGATTCAGAAGGGCCCAGTCCACTGTGGGTGGCACCACTCCCTAAGTAGGTAGTGCTGAACTGGGTAAGAAACTGCACAGCATGTGCCTGAGGAGGAGCCAGTCAGTGAACACAGTACCTTCATGGTTTCTGCTTTGAGCTTCTGTTTTGGGTTCCTGCCCTTACTTTTTATAGGTGATGGATTGTGATCTGGAAGTGTAAACCAGGTAACCCTTTCCTCCCTGAGTTGTTTGTGGTTGAGCTGTTAATCACAGCAACTGAAAGGAAGCCAGTGCACTACTTAATCCAAGAATCACAAATGAGATGCCTTTAAAACCAAAGCAAGAAACTCTAAGATTGGCATCGACATAAAGTTCATGGAGACCAGCATACTTAAAACCAAATAGTGCCTAAGTGTTGATTCTGATGATGATCATTCAAACATGCACAGGAAAATAAAGACAATGAAAAACCAAGGCAAATAAAGCGCCACTTTACAACTGATTTCAAGACCCGAGCTGTGAAATGAAGAGAAGACCGAGCAACAGTAGTCTTTGGGGGTTAAAGCATAGCAGAGCAAAAGGGGGAGCATTCAAAAGGGGAGCACTCAAAAGGGGACGTACTAAAAGAGGAATGCTCAAAAGAGGCACACTCAAATGGGGGAGTACTTAACAGGGGGAGCACTCAAAAGGGGGAGCACTTCACAGGGGGAGCACTCAAAAGGAGGAACACTCAAAAGGGAGAGAGCACTCAAAAAGGGGAGCACTCAAATTACAGCAGCTGCAGGTTTTTTAAATCTTCTATCATCTGACATCATGAAGGAGCTAGAAAGACGTCATAGTGAAAAGGTTTCAATAATAGCTGATTTAGTAACTCTATGTGATTTTATTTCTACCCTGAAAACCATGTCTTAAAAATAATATACAGTGCTGGTGCATCAGCTCAGACAGCAGAGTGCTTGTTGGTTAGCATTCAGTCTTGAGTTCTATCCCTAGAGCTGGGCAGGTAGTATGGGCCTGGAGGTGGCACAGGAGGGTCCTTGGTGCAGGTTGGCCAGACAATCTAGTCTGAGCTGTGAGCCTGGGTCTCAGTGAGAGAGTCTGTCTCAAAGAACTTGGTGGGTGACTCCCGAGGAACAACACCCAAGGATGACTGCTGACCACCACTGACTGCCACACGTACGCAATTGCATGCACATACACACATGAGCACACGCGCACACATTCCAAAATATCAACATATGTGTTGCCTTAGTGTTCTGTGGCAGTGAACAAGGGCATGAATTACAGTTTCAGAGGCTTAGAGCACTATCCTGGTGGGAAGCATGTCGAACAGGCCTGGCAGCCTTGGCATCTGATCCTCAGGCGGCAGGCAAAGAGCCACTGAGGTTGGCATGAGCTTTTGAAACCCCAAAGTCCACCCTTAGTGACACACTTCCTCCAGCAAGGTCATGCCTACTCCAATAAGGCCACGCCTCCTAATCCTTCCCTGGCAGCTCATCAGCTGGGGACTGAGCATGCAAATATATGAGCCTGTGGAAGCCATTCTCATTGAAACCACTACACATGTCCACAGGGAAGCTCCCACAATTTAAGAGTTCTTACAACTCTCATACCTGGACCACATCCCTTGATGACTGCAGCTGGCATTGTTCTCACCCATCCCCCTCTCCAAGAATGAATAAATCAAGACTTGATGTATGAGGAGGGCAAAGGAAGGGAGAACGGGTGAAATTGTTATAGAATGGCTGCCGTGTTCTGGAAGCTTCTATGTGCTATCCACACATTCTGAACTTTTCCTTCCACCACACTCAACCCAGCCCCAGGCAGAGGTGGTCTCATCCCACTAGACAAGGACACAGGTCACTGGACTTTACATTCCCCCAAAGGGCCAGCAAGCTCCATTCTTGTCTATCCCAGGAAGGAACCAAGGTACCCGCTGCCCTCCGAGTCAAGGCCAAATTCCACCTCTGGAAGTCTCTCGCCCACTTGGATGGTGAGAGAAGGACCGCCACAGCCACAGTGACCCACTTCCCAGCATCGCTGTGAGATGACATGACTAATTACAAAGGCTAATAAAATATTTACAGAGCTTACGGCACACTTTGGAAGTGTGAGGGCTTACTTAATGAAAGCGACGGCAGCGTTAGATCAACATGGCCCCCGCAGCCCAGCGCCACTCTGGAGAAGAGTAAACAGCTCACCAGGGCAATTTCAAGCTCTATTAGATGCCTGCCGCAAATATCACTGTTCTCCAAGAGAGACACAATGTGTCATGTAGGAAATCCTTTGGAGGCCCAGCCCAGCCATGCGAAATGTTACCATTTTATTAAGATGACTAGTGACCTTTCGTGCAGGTGCCACTCTCCCCGGCTCTTTTCCAAAGTCAGGAGGCAGAGTGTGAGTTGGCTTCATGTGACCTTGAGCTCAAACTCCAGGGCACTGTTTGCTTTGTAAGAGTCTGCTCTCTAGGAATCTGAAGTTGAATCCCACTTGGGCTCTCCAGGCCCAAGGGAGAGAGCATTCTTGGCGACGTGTCTGTGGCTTTTGGACCGTTTGGAGTGGGGACTGTAGAGTAAGTGACACAACCTGGACAACAATCGTGGTCCAAAGCACGTAAGAGATCCAGACAGGGAGCAGACCCCATGTCAGCTGCTCCAGACAGTCACTGGGGTACAGTAGAATGCTGAGCTGGTAGAGGGGGGACCCCAAGATTGGTTAGGACTGGATGAGCAAAGGTGAGAGAGATAGAACTCAGTCCACCAACACGGCACAACCACTACCAGAGGGCTGAGCTGAAAGTGGCAGAGGTGGCACTCCCGATCTCTCCCCAAAGCCCTCCATTGGCCAAGCCTAAGCAGAAGCTGGCAGAGCAGGAGGCCCAGGAAATGCAGTGTGCACAGCTGCCATCTGTGACCCAGGCGGAGCAGGGAAGAATTGAGGGATGCCCCACCCAAAGCAAAGAGTGAGCTCAGATGTCAAGTGGGATGCTAGATTCTTCCAAAGCACGCAACAGGGCGTGCTGACAGGTCTTTAAGCAGATTTCCCATTCCCCACATTCTGTAGAAAAAGCAAACTGAGACCTTTGGACTTCAGCTCCCAGTCAACTTGTGGCTCTCCTCTCCTGAGCATGGTCCCAGCTGCATTCCTTCCCCAAGAGAGCAAGCCTACCTTCAAAGAATATGGTTCTCTGACTATGGAAATTCCAGTGCTGGCCACACCTTAGGGGTTATATTAACTTTTCCTGTGACTCAGAATTCTGACCTTTTAATGCCTCAAAGGCTATGGGCTACCCATCGTAAACATGGGCTACCTGGCTTAAACAGATTCTTGTACCACACAAGCATGGAACTCTAGTCAAAAAAAATTCACCTCCTCATCCACCCCAAATCATCAACCTCAACAATACCTAATGGATTGAAAATATCAAAACATGTCAATCAGTAGGGTAGAAAGAAAGTTCCAGGGAAGGCTGGAGAGATGGCTCAGCGGTTAAGAGCACTTGCTACTCTTCTGGAGGTCATGAGTTCAAATCCCAGCAACCACATGGTGGCTCTTAAATATCTGTAATGGGGATCTGATGCCTTCTTCTGGTATGTCTGAAGACGGCTACAGTGTACTCACATAAAATAAATAAAAATTTAAAAACAAACAAACAACAACAAAAACAACAACAAAAAAAATCAAAACAAAACAAAAAACAAAACAAAGAAAGCTCCAGGCAAGACCTCATTTAATTTTTTTTTCATCAAGAAAAATATTTAAGATGCAGACTCTTAGCAATCAAGTGAGAGCCGGGTGGTGGTGGCGGCGCATGCCTTTAATCCCAGCGCTTGGGAGGCAGAGGCAGGCAGATTTCTGAGTTCGAGGCCAGCCTGGTCTATAGAGTGAGTTCCAGGACAGCCAGGGCTACACAGAGAAACCCTGTCTCGAAAAACCAAAAAAAAAAAAAACAAAAAACAAAACAAACAAACAAACAAACAAACAAACAAAAAAACCAAAGCAATCAAGTGAGAGGTGGGGAGTTCATGGGGTATCATGGCTTATGGGGAGAATCTGTTTAGATACTTTGTTAATGTCAAAACCAGAGACCAGAATAATAGACTCCAGGCCATGCCCATCCCCATGTGACACAGGATGAGTTAAGAGCGCCATCTTTGCTTAGAACAGACCACACCAGACCAAACGGTTACAAGTGGGGTTTATTCAGGAGACAGGACAAAGATGGGGGGTGAGAGGGAAGAAGAAGAAGATGGAAGGAAAGAGGAAGAAGACAGCAAGGCCAGGGGGTTCTGCCTGCTTTATATGGGCGGTAATGTAGCCTCTCCCAGGTAAAGTTGTGAGGTAGCCAGGTGGATTCTGGAAATGTATGGCGCCTAGATGTGATGTCACTGGGTTCGGGAGTCCAATACCAACAATCTTCCCTCCGTGTCCTGTGTGAGTTCCTTGTCTTTGCCAGTAACCAGATGAGGAAGACCCTGTTCCGTAGAGTCCACCACAGGGGAGATGTAAATAAGACCACTGGTCTTCACAAGACCCCAAGAACAAGCTAAAGTAAGAGTCCACAAAGCTCACCCTAGGAACCAACGAGTGTATTGGTCTTTCCTATAGAGCACGGGGTCGGGATTACTCCCAGGAGCATAATAATACTGTGACCCTACAGTAGCCGTGCTGAAAAGTTGGTCCAGCATAGTTGACGGCTTCCCTCTACCTTGTAGATGGAGCTTCAGCCTATTAACTCTTGCACCTCGTGAGACCACAGGCAATTAGGACACAACTACTTACAACTGCCTGGGAGAGATGGCTGGAACCTCAGGTGAGGGGCCACTTCCCCCCCCACCCCCAAGCCCTCTTACTCTGAGAGAATGTCCATAGTTCTCAAAAGCACTGGTGTTGACCTTCTGTTCTGGTAGTGGGCACAGCTAATCTGAAGAAGATGGTGGCCATTTGTCTAGGAGAATGGTTCTATACAGCAAATGTGTATATGATCAAAGTGTATGTGTAAAATTGTCAGAAGAAAATCACTGGGTGTCGGGGGTTGAAGTCGGGTATTCTGCAAGTGCAGTAAGTGCCCTTAACTGCTCAGCCCCTCCAGACTTCTATTTGCCTCTTTTCAGCCAAGCAAGTGACTGACGCCAGCAATCCATTTACTGTGATTGGCAGCACCTCCCTCACGTCCTCATCTTCCCACTTCCTCCTCTCCTGGGGACAGGGTGCCAGGTGGCCACGTTGTCTAAGAGATGGGGTTGAGAACGTGGCTGTCTTTTCTCTTCTCCCATGTTGGTGGAGGAATGGTACTTCCCTGCGGGAATATGTCATGGTGATAAATGACATTTTCCTTCTGGGTTATTTTTAATTCCTCTGTTTACAAATAACATATGCAAAATCTAGGCTGGCCAGATGTATTCCTCTAGTTCTAAATCAGCAAATACTTGGATTTCTAGCATTTTAAATGAAGCGATAGCAATGGCTTTTTTGTTTTATTATTATTATTTCGTTTATTTTTGTTTTATTTGCATTTTATCTTATGTGCATTGATATTTTGCTTGCATGTATGTCTGTCTGAGCATGTCAGATCCTCCGGGACTGGAATGGACCATTGTGAGCTGCCATATGCGTGCTGGGAACTGAACCTGGGATGTCTGAAAGAGCAACCAGTGCTCTTAAAAAATTGAGCCATCTCCAGCCCCTTGTTTTGATTTGTTTTTGAGACAGGATCTCTCTTATGTAGCCCTGGCTGTCCTGGAACTCACCATATAGACCAGGCTGGCCCCAGACTCATAGAGATCTACCTGCTTCAGCCTTCCCCAGGTGCTGAGATTAAAGGCATGTGCCACCATGCCTGGCCATAAAGGTTCAAAGTTTTAAAGGAAGTCTGTCTCATAAGCCAATTCATAATATTCATATGTGGTAAGTCTAATTTTTCACTTGTTTGTTTTTTGAGCCAGTTTTTCTACGCAACCCAAGCTGACCTTGAACTTTTAACTCTTCTGCTTTAGCCTCCAGAGCCCATCAGGCCTGGATCTAGGCCTCTCTATCTCTCTCTTTTAATTTACAGGGGGCGGTGGTGGCGCACGCCTTTAATCCCAGCACTTGGGAGGCAGAGGCAGGCAGATTTCTGAGTTCGAGGCCAGCCTGAGTTCCAGAGTGAGTTCTAGGACAGCCAAGGCTATGCAGAGAAACCCTGTCTCAAAAAAAAAAAATAGTTTTAAGATACTTCTATCAGTGTTGTTTTTATTAAGTGCAATTCATATTAATATTTTATACTTTTGTTCTTAATAAAATGAAGGCTTTGATTCAGTAACGTAAAAACAAAGCAATTAATATAAACACTTCTGCAATGGCTGATTTGGACAGATTACTGTAGTTTTCTCTTTTATTAGATACTACTGCCACGTGTGGCATTAAATTTTAAAGTATTCAATGATGTCATTGTAAATGCCATCATTATTTAATGACAAACTTCCATCTGTCTTGTTGCCTTGTATAATTATCTATAAACAGCCTGAGTTTAAATTAAATATTTAAGAATGATGTAGCTCAGGAGCCTATGGAATCAAGGCAGTTCTGATTCATGAAACAGTAATAACCACCTCCTAAAGTCAGCCGCTTTTGTTTTTTTAAGTAAAATTCAGATTAAAATGTACATAATGCTGGAAAATAAAATCCTGAGAGTTTATTTCAATGAATCTTGCTGTTTAACTTTGAATTTGAATGACACCAGGTTGTGTGTTGTCCTCGTGTGCGCCTGAACAGCAGTAAAATTGGGTCACGCTCTGTGTTTTCAAAACATAGGTGGAAGTTTCTAACAAATTGTTATTATTTGCTATTTGTGTAGTTTGAATTTTAGTGGCCGCCGGTTATAAAATACTAGTCCCCAAACAGCATATGGGAGTTGACGACTACCTGGTTTCCCAGGATTCTGGGAACCGTGAACCCAAATAAACCCTTCCGTCACTGGCTGCTTGATGTCTTATCATATATCCCTTGTATAAGTAAGTAAGGTACATAACTCACTTGCCCGAGTTTCTTCTCTGCTGCTCTGATTTTTAAAAATATGCCTCTTGAGAGGAAGGGGTTTATTTGCTGTACAGCTTACAGTCCATCATCCAGGGAAGCCAAAGCGGAAAACCGGAAGCAGGAACTGAAGCAGAAGCCCTGAGGGAACACTGCTTACTGGCTGCTCTCCAGGGCTTGCTCAGCTACTTTTTCTGAAGAGCCATGCCCACCAGACTAAGGATTGTTCCGCCCACAGTAGGCTAGGCCCACCCACACCAACTAGTGATCAAGAAAACATTATGCAGACATGTCCACAGGCCAAGTCAATGGAGGCACTTCCTCAATAGATTCCTTCATCCCAGGAGTGTCTAGGTTTGTGCTAAGATGACAAAAGCAAACTACCTATTCGTGCTCACACACCTAGAAAGTGGCCCAGATAGGGCATAACCGAATGACCAGGCTGCAAGGACCCTGACCTTAACTGTGTGTGCCTCTTGCTCCTTCCTTGGGGAAGAGAGTTTTGCCTTGCCGATGTGTGGGGTAGGAGAGTTTTTTCATTATTCTTCCCCTTTGGCTGGGAGCCTGGGGTGGGACCGGGGTGCAGAAACCCCCACCCAGAGGCTAGTCATGGGTTTGCTATGACCTCTTGGAAGATCAATGAAGGTGTTAAGTCCATTCTCCAGTCCCTTTCATTGTCTGGGACTCCACACAAAGCAGCAGCTGGGCCTGCTCCTCCCTGCCCTGGAGGCAGTCTTCCCTTTGTCATCTAAATCCCTTCTAAACAAGTTCCTCTGACAGAGCAGGCCCTGGTGTGCTGCGTTGAGCAGCTGTCTCCTCTGGGCTGGCCAGCAGGAAGTGTGCCCACGGTGCTGAGCGGCAGACACTTTGGAACTGAGCACGTGGGTCTGTGTCTTAGCCCCACTTTCTGGGCTGGGCACCAAAGCAGACTGCCATCGCCTGTTGCCTCTGCAGCAGAAATCCCTCCGGTTCCATCCAAGCTGATTTATCCTGTAAGCTGTCTGCCAGTCTCTCTGTGTTCGGCAAAAAAACCCTTCCCTTCATTTCAAGTACACAATAGGTGGTATCCATCAATGAGGCAGAGAGGTAGATTAAATGTGTAGATTTGGATGCCATCTCTTTCCTGAACGGAAAAGATATGGTCCATGCTACTTGGGGGACTTCCAGAATATTGCTCTAAGGCCTCATAAAAACGAATAAAACTAGATCCGATTGCTTTTTCCACAGACATGGGCGTGGAGAGAATTTAATTGACCACCATTTTCAAAATGGTGAATCTCAACATAATGACCACGTCAAGGCAGAATATGGTGGCCTCCTGTAAGGGCCACATTTTCATGATGTGACAGTTAGAGGTGCATTTGGGGATGAGGCAGAGATTCAAAAAAATTAACATACTCACCCAAGTTCATGCACTGGAGGGTCACAAGACTAGAATTTGTACCAAGGTCCACATGGTCCCAAAATCCATGCTGTTTCCACCACACAGGAAAGACGTTTTCCTGAGGACCAGGGAGATGGTCCCATGGGGAAAGTACTTGCTGTGCAAGCATGATTACCTGGGTTTGAGTCCTTAGCTCCTAAATAGCCTAGGGAGAATATACCTGTAATCTCAGCATTACCGGGAACAGGTTGGGAGGGCAGAAACAGAGGGTCCTTGGGGCTCTCTGGCTAGCCAGTTTAACCGAAAAGGCAAACTCAGGTTCAGAGAGACCCTGTCCCATGTTGTTACCTGTCCAAGGCCTGCACAAGATCAAGCCAGTTAAAATTCTGCACGGAGTCAGAAGGCAAGGCCCCTGAGGGGCAGTTGGTTTCTGCAGTAAAAGGAAGGGTCACTGCTTTCTAAGCGGTGGCTACTGGCAAGTTCCACGCGCCCCAGTGAATAGCCCCACAGCCCTGCAAGTGTACACAACACTGAGTAGACACAGTGGAACCTTAAAAGAACAAAAAGATAACTTGAAACCGGAAAGGAGATACAGTAGGCTGCTGGACCATGAGAAGCTGGTGGGAAGTAATGGGAGGCAGATACAGTTAAGCTACATTGTTCCAGCTACAAAATTTTCAAAGTATAAAAATAAACAATAAGAAGGTGAAGAGGTGATTAAGGAAGATATCCTGAAGTCAACCTCTGGCCTCCACATGTGTGAGTGTACAAGCATGCACACACACACACGCACAGACACACACACCCCTACTTGTGCAAAGGTTCTTTACTAAATGACCTGTAAAGAATGGTTTTTTGAATTGTTACAATAGATATGTCTGACCTACAGAAACTCCAAGCGTATGTGCAAGAGTGTGGGAGTATCCCACCCCTTCTCTGAACACTTAACATCTGACTAGAGTCTGAGATGGCAAATTGTTAGTAAGCTTTAAGCTTTATCTTCGGAACACCCTGTCTTTAGGGAACAATTGTCCGTCTAACTTAATGGAAAGAAACAAATGAGGACAAAGAACAAGTGCTCTGCTGTTTCATTTAGAGTGAAATGTTCTCCTGACCAAAGCCTACCAGCAATAAGGTCGACGGGGAGACAAAATTAACCATTAACTTGGGAAGAAAGTCAGTAAGAGCACATTCTTTGTACCACCCTTCCCACACGCTAGCAAATATTAACAAATACAGTCAAGGACACTTCCCTGTGGCTACACAGGTGTGCTTTCCTCTCTCTCTCTCTCTCTCTCTCTCTCTCTCTCTCTCTCTCTCTCTTTCTCTCTTTCTCTCTCTCCCTCCATCCCTCCTTCCATGTCTCTCTTCCTTCCTTCCTTCCTTCCTTCCTTCCTTCCTTCCTTCCTTCCTCCTTCCTTCCTTCTTTCCTTCTTTTTGAGACAGGGTTTCTTTATGTAGGCATGGCTGTCCTGGAATTCACTATATAGACCAGATTAGCCTCAAACTCCAGCTCAGAGATCCTCTTGTCTTTACCTCTGACTCACAAGTGCTGAGAGTAAAGACTTGAGCCACCATGCCTGACATATAAGTGTGTTTTGAAAACAACAGCTATGGAGGCTTTATCTAATGCTAAGTTCTTCTGATACAGACCACCAGAAAAGTGACTTGTACAAAAATGCCCAAGTTATCAGAACAAGGGGCTTCAATGGGGTGTGGCCCCCAGAACCGTCATCATTTCATCCTGGGTAAACATTTATCTTAGTAGGGTAGACTTGTGGTGCACACAGTGTGACTGCTTCTACTAATGAGAGAGATGAACACGTGACCTTGGATTTAAAATAAAAAACAAATTCTCGCAGCCCAGCTTGGATCTTTTGCTTCCGAGGGGGTGACTGCTAATGTCTTTGCTCGCTAGGTTTGGGTTTGTAATCGATGTTTCTAGAAGCATCGTCTTGTGGTAGAGAGAAAGAACCAGACAGCGCTAAGTCTGTGAGTCCAGGGGACAGTCTTTTCCCAGGGCTCACTCAGAAATAGCTGATATCCAGTAACCCCTATGTGTGACTCACCCCTCGGATTCTAGATAACTAATTACTTTTTTCTTTTGAGACAGAATTTTACTACGCAGCCCTGGCTGGCCTGGAACTCCTTATGTAGACCTGGTTGGCCTCAAACACTGCATAGATCCACCTGAGTGCTGGGATTAATCCCAACTCGGTGGTTAATCTTGATTGGCAGCTTCACTAGATTTAGAATCACCTAGGAGACACACCTCTGGGCATGTCTGTGAAGGTATTACTGAGATGCTGAGGTGGAAGACCCGTCCTGAGTGTGGGCAGTGTCAACTCTGCAAGCTGGGGTGCCAGACTGAATACAAAGGAGGAAATGAGCTGAGCACCCGTGTTCATCTCTTTCTGCTTCCTGAAGGCAGATGCATGGTGACCAACCACCTTACATGCCGGCCACAGCTCGAGCTCCCATGATTCCATAGCCTCCCTCTGTGATGGACTCCATCCCTAAACCATGATCTCAAATAAACCCACCCCTCCTTAAGTTTCTTTTGTCAGGCACTTTATCACAAGAACAAATAACTAATACAGAAGATATTTTTCTGAAAAAGGGTCCTCTGAGAGGAAGAAACGTCAATTGAGAAAATTCCTCCATAAGATATGGCTGTGTGCAAGCTTGCGGCACATTTTCTTAGCGCTTGCTGGGGGAGGGACATGGCCCACCCATTGTGGACGGAGCCACCCATGAGATAATTAGTCCTTGGATTCCATTAGAAAGCAGACTAAACAAACCATAAGGAGCAAGCCAGTAAGTAGCATCCCTCTGCATTGGTTCCTGCCTCCAGGTTCCTGCCCTGTCTGAATTAAATCCTTATGGTGGGTAGCATGGTGGCATGCAGGCAGACATGCTGGAGAGGTATCTGAGAGTTCAACATCTGGATCCACAGGCAGCAGAAAAGAGAGAAACTGGACCTGGCTTGGGCATTTGAAACCTCAAAGCCCACCCCTAGTGACACACTTCCTCCAACAAGGCCACACCTCCTCATAGGCCCCTCCCTGTGAGTCTATGGGACCATTTTCATTCAAACCAGCATCCTTTCTCCCACTTTGCCTCAGCCACCGTGTTTTGTCACAGCAATGGTAATCCTAACTGGGACAGAAATAATAATAAGTGAGTCTTGTTTCAGGCCCTGGGTTTGTGGGTGACTGACTAGTTAGTTATGCAGCACTAGCTAGCAAATACATTCCCAAAACTTTACCTATAGCCTCCCCTCAGTGCTAGACACAGGGGACAACTGAAGCAGAGCTTCTGACTTCAAGAACCTCAGAGTCAGTGAGAATGACAGACTTGGGGAGGGTTGCTTGCTCCACAGTGTGATGAAAGTACAGATTTCACAGTTAAGTTGGACTCATTCTGTTGCTGGGTTACCATCAAGGGCCCCAACGAAGACAGAGGACTTGAATGAATGGAATTGTGGGATTGAATTATTGGAATCTTAGTTCTCCAGGCAGGTGGGGGAAGGGTGGGAAGGCCAGAAGGGTATTGTAGGTAGAAAGGAAGGAGACATGCAGGTCTAATTTGCTGAGATGACAGGATGTGAACACAGCCCCTGCAGAGGAGGCCGATGAGGCTCTGTACTACAGTACAAGTCTGCAAAGACGTCCCAGGGGTAGTCTGCTGTCACAGATTGACAGGAGGCCATGAGACTGGGCTTAGGCAGTATCCATGGGGACAAAGGGAAACAGGACAAAATGACAACCCTCATTTGTCTGGTGTTACTCCATTGGGTAAAACTGAGTGATGGATAGATGTGGGTGGGCTGAGTCAAGCAAGACAGCTCTGAGTGACTGTGGCTGACTGTTGCCTCAAATAGGAAGTGGTGTGGACTTCTACATGATGCGGACGGATGGTAACCCAGGAGGTTCAAACAACTGAACTCCCTGGGATTGCAAACACCTTTCACACAGGAAAGGCCACATGATAATCTGGCAGTGGCCCCTGGTGTTTTTCTGCAGGGACAGGTACATGGAAGATGGACTGGACAGCAGTCTCCTGGGGAGTGAAGCATCTCTTTGCTGTCTAAGTGGTGAGCAGAAAGCTGCAGAGTCCAGTTAGGGAGCTCAGATGCTGGGCAGGAGGAAGGGACAAGGTGAGTACTGTGATCTAATCTGTAGACCTCAGTTGTTGTGACCCTCATTCCTGCTGGGATTGTTTATGAAAAGTTTCTCTCTCCTTTCTCCTCCCTCCTCTGTCTCTTCTCTGTCTCTCTCTCTGTGTTTGTGTGTGTATGTGTGTGAGCCTGTGTACATGTGTGAGTGTGTATGTATATGTGTGTGCCTGTGTGTATGTATAGATGTGTTTGTATATGTGTGAGAGTGTGTATGTATATGTGTGTGGGCATGTGTTTTATGCATGTATTTATGTGTATGTGTGAGTGCACATATATGTATGTATATGTGTGTTTGTGTATGTGTGTGTACATGTGTCTATGTATGTATATATGTGTTTTATGTGTATGTGAATGCGTGTGTATATATGTATGTGTGCATGTGTGTTTGAAGGTATGTATGTATTTGTATGTGTGTGTGAGAGTGTGTATGTATATGTTATATATGTATGTATGTACATATGTGTGTACATGTATGTGTTTGCGTGTATGTGTATGTATGTACATGTGTATGTATGTGTGTGTGCATGTGTGTGTAGCAGATGCATGTACCAGAGGTTGCTTTTGAGTGTCAGTCCTCAGACACCATCTATTTTATTTTATTTTTAAGATAGTTTGGCCTGGGATATGCCAAAAGCTTCAGCTACTAGCAGCTTGAGCCGGCTGTCAAGCCCCAGGGATTCACCTAGCTCTGCTTCTCCAGTACTGAGATTGCAAGCACGTGCCACCATGCCTGGCTTTTGTATATTGCAAAAGTCTGGGATTATGAGGATCAAAGTTGGGGCCTTGTGCTTGCAAGGCTAGCAGTGGGCTGACTGAGTCATTTCCCAGCCTAAGAAGAAGTTCCTCACCCAGATACCTCAACCAGATTCTGCCCTATTGAGCTATGCAGTCAGAGGTTACCTCTGCTGGCTAGGGAGCTTCTGTAGGGTGTGTGTGTGTGTGTGTGTGTGTGTGTGTGTGTGTGTGTGTGTGTGAGAGAGAGAGAGAGAGAGAGAGAGAGAGAGAGAGAGAGAGAGATCCCCAACACTTGCCCTCCATGCAAGCTTTCCTGTCTTAATACCAGAATGCTCCTTTGAGTCTTTACCCAGGAAAATGTTGTGTATAGAGGGAAGGCCTTTGTTGAGAGACCAGGACTCCATTAGCTTGTCCCAGGATCCCAAACTCCTAGCACCAACACCACAGAGCTGCAGCCTGCCACCCTGTGACAAGCTTTTGACCAGGAATAGCCTTATTTGCAGGATCCTAGTTTGCATGTCTCTGGTCTCTGGTTGGCATGGCTCCTATTTGTATGCACAGTACTTCACACTCCTCCTAGAACTGCGCCCTGGCCGATCCTGGACAGTTCTTCACACCACATGAATGAAACACAGAAGTCACTCACAAGGAAACTCGCCCTAATCCACAAAAGTCTCCCAAATGTGCATCCCACCTCTGTCACCTTTTCAAGGTGGTTCTCAGTTCCTACTCGTCTGACTTCCGATTGGTAGTATTCCCATCAGGATGTTTCTCCTCATTCAACCTAAAGGGCTGGTTTCACTTCCGGGTTCACTTCTTGCTCCCATTTGGCTCCCTTTCCTGGTCCCAGGTAAACCATTATCTTACAAGCAATAGTACCTCTCACACAGCCAACCTCTATTCCCTGTCTTCCCCAGCCTCTGTGGAGGGTTGATGAGAGATGTCCTCTACAGGCGCAGGCATTTGAACACTCAGTTCCCAGTTGGTGGCAGTTTGGGGAGGTGATGGAACATTTAGATGGAACATAGGATTCCTTTGCTTCCTGCAGCCACATTCTCCACCGTGAGGGACTCGATCTTTTGGAACTGTAACCAAAAGTAAATTCCTCTTTACGTTACCTTCTACCACGTTGTTACATTGTAGCCTAAGGAGGGGAAAACCTAACAGTCCCTTCTCTGCCCTTTGGGCTAGAAGGCTGGTTGGGGAAAGCCTTCCTGGACTCCAATAGTCTCCCCAACTCCTGAACCTGTAGTTCCCACCCCCAACCCCCAACCCTCAACCCTCAGTCCCCCACCCCTGCACCTCCCTCATTGCCTGACCACACGGTGGGACCAAGGCATGGATTTTTTTCTCTCCTTTTCCAGAAGAGGAGTCTCAGGTAAGCCACTGAACACAAGGGTCCTTGAAGATTGTTTCTACTCTTCTGTAATCACTGCTGAAAATTGGTTCTATTTTTATAAATCTTACATCATAGCCCTGCAAGGCCAGGGTTTCCCTGGAGCTTGTTGAATAAGATGGTCCCTCAGGACCTCCAGAAGCAAGCCAGCCAGCCAGAGCTGACTTGAAACTATAGAACAGCCATTAATAGGGAATTTTGCCTATAAACGGTGTGGCCACCTGCCTAGCCCAATCTATGCTTCAGGAAGACCTGGAGAGGATGACCCTTCAGTACCACTGGATTTGGGTAGACGTTACAGTGTGTGGGGAGGTGAAGGGGGGTGGGGTGGGGGAGGGGGAGAGTGTTATGCTATCCTCATTTTCAACATGCCAATCCCTAACTGTGGAGGGCCTGTGAACTGGGCTCTGCTCTCTAGACAGGACCAGGGTAAACTGGTGTGGATTCCTACAATGACAGGTGGAGACACCGAGGCCCCTAAGCTGGCCAGGACTCTCCTTCTCTCACAGCATCCTCCCAGGAAGTGAGCAGCAATTCCTTTTCCTTCAACTCCAATTGTTCATGCTCTGTTTTTAGCCTCCTCTCTGTCTCTCTGTCTCTCTATCTCTGTCTCTCTGTCTCTGTCTGTCTGTCTGTCTGTCTGTCTCTCTCTCTCTCTCTCTCTGTGTGTGTGTGTGTGTGTGTGTGTGTGTGTGTGTGTGTGTGTGTAAAGAGATTCTTTGAAAACAAACTCCATCAACTCCTTTAATCATGTTCTACTCCTGTGGAACACTGTCCTGGCTGTGTGCCTGGCTGTAGCATTCTGGGCTTGGTCCTATTCAATCCCGCTCCTGTTGGCCAACACTTGATGAACTTCCCCAAGCAGGTCCCGTGGTGAAGAGGCCTCAGCGTGTTCACTGAATTCTCCGAAGCTCCCAAGGATCATTTGCCTGAACCTGGGAGAGCTTTGTGATGGCTAAAAGCAGACCATTCTTGGGTGGTAGGAGGAAGCCATTTTTCCCATCCCATCCTTCCCTACCACCCTATCTAACCTCAGCCCAACCCATCCCACTCCATCCAATCCCCCTCCATCCAGCTATCCTACCCTATCACCCTCAACTATTTCACCCCAACCGTCCAACATCATTTTATCACATCTAATCTCACCCCATCCAACTCCATCCTCCCTCACCCCTGCAATCCCACCACACCCCTCTGCACCCCATTCTGTGATGGTTTGTATATGCTTGGGCCAGGGAATGACACTATTAGGAGGTGTGGCCTTGTTGGAGTAAGTGTGTCACTGTGGGTGTGGGCTTTAATACCCTAGTCCTAGCTGCCTGGAAGTCAGTCTTCTGCTAGCAGCCTTCGGATGAGGATGTAGAACTCTCAGCTCTGCCTGCACCATGCCTGCTTGGATGCTGCCATGCTCCTGCCTTGATGATAACAGACAGAACCTCTGAACCTGTAACCCAGCCCCAATTAAATGTTGTCCTTTGTAAGACTTGCGTTGGTCATGGTGTCTGTTCATAGCAGTAAAACCCTGACTAAGACACCAGCCCTCCCCACCCCATGCAGTTCTTCCCTTTCCCTCCCATCCATAAGAGCATCCTGGCTGGTGGCTGTCCAAAGAGAAGCTTAAGTTGGAGCAAAATTATCAGATTGGCTTGAGCAGCATGCAACCCACAGCCATCTCCCAGAGGTTCCTGGCTGCCTGGCCACAGCTGACTGTGGCTAGTAGCTGTCCCTCGGTACTGGATGCCCTCTCTTCTCTTTCTGCACTGGGGTTTTCTTGAATGATCCCCCCCACACACACACACACACACGCAAACACACATACAGTGCTTGGCCTGAAATCTTTGTTCCTGATTTCATCTGGAGAACAGAATTTCAGACACTTTTGCCTCTTTCTCTCATTTCCAAGACCCTGTGCACCACAGCTCCTCCCGGTGCCTAGAATTTTAAATCTGCTTTGGATTTGCAGACGTGTGCCATTTGCTTAGAGATGAATGAGGGCTTCAAAAGGCAGGGGGAGATGTTGAGATAATCTTTCTCAGATTTGGAAGCCAATAGTGACACAGATTTTTAAACAGCAGTGGCCCATCTCCAGGAAGTAGGTCTTTCTTGATCACTCCAGGGCTAAGTGTTCACGTAATGTTCAGTTACAGGAGCAAAACTTATTGTTCAGCTTTACCACTGGCTGGTTTTTTTAAAATGCATTCCAGCTTGGCACAGAGTAGAATCCAGCTCTCAGCAAGGGTTTATTACAACCTGGGTTCCAAGCTGAGTTTTTCTCTGTGTTCCTAAAGCTGCTAGGAGTCTGTGGACTCACAACCATTTCCAATACAATCCAGACAAGTTATGCTGCAAAATTAAGGATGCCCTGCTTTTTACCCCATGAAGTCTGTGGAATTATGTCTCACCATAATTTCTGTGTAGTTGAAATGGGACTTTCATTTAAATGTAGTTTTGTTGTTTTGTTTTGAGATAGGATCTTATGTAGCATAGGCTATCTCCAAATACACTCTGTATCTGAGGATGGACCTAAGTTTTTTTCCCATGTTCCTGCTTCCACCTTTTGAGTGTGGGGTATACATGCCACTTCACCTGGCTTATGTAGAGCTAGCAATGGAAGCAATGAGGCTTCGCGCATGCTTCGCGCATGTGACAGGTACTCTGGCAACCAACCGGCTTCCCCTTGCCCCACCTCCCCTATACCCCTTGAGTGTGCTCTGCAGGAAGAAATATTGAAAAAGGTGCCTTGCTAGCATGTGTGAAAGGGCGAGAACTGAGGAGAAGGGATGTGAGAAGGAAAGGGTAACTAACTGAGGGTCAGAAAAGAAGACAGTCTAATATAGGAGGGACTGAAGTGACCAACGAAAAGGCCTTTGGATGGACTAGCATACGGTAGCCCAGCAGAACTCCCTGAGACGGAAATGTCCTCTGTTCTGTTCTGGAGATGCTGGTGAACGGTTAGCGCATGCTCCCTAGTGACTGGGTTTTTCATGTTATTTGATTGTAATTAATTTTCACTTAAATGACTATCTAGGTGAGGAGGCCAGTGTGGACTGAGAAGCTGGTTGTTTGGGGAGGATTTGGAAACAGAGATAAGGCCATTGTTTCTTCCATGCTGATGAACAGTATAGGGGCTGAGTTATGAATGGGGGACCCACACACTCTTTAAAAAGTGCCTCCTTCTACTGTAAGAGAAGGAAGTGTTTTTTCTTTTTCTTTTAAAAAAAAGATTTATTTATTTTATGTATATGACCATACTGTCCTTGACACACCAGAAGAGGGTGTCAGATCCAATTACAGATGGTTGTGAGCCACCATGTGGTTGCTGGGAATTGAACCTTCGGAAGAGCAGCCAGTGCTCTTAACCGCTGAGCTATCTCTCCAGTCCAAAATGTATAGCCCAGGTTGGCCTTGAACTTGAGATCCTCCTGCCCCTGCCTCCTTCAGCAAATCCTACCAGCGTGTACCACCACAACCAGCACGTTTTTTCCTTCTTTCTTTCTTTCTTTCTTTCTTTCTTTCTTTCTTTCTAATGAGAATTTTTTATGTATCAGTCTTTGCCTGTGTGTATGTGTAAGTGTCTATGTATGGCTATATATCACATGCAAGCCTGGTGCCTATGGAGGCCAGAAGAAGTAACAGAATCCCCTAGAACTGGAGTTAAAGACAGTTGTGAGCTACCACGTGGATGCTGGAAATTGAACCAGGTCCTCTGAAAGAGCAGGCTTAACCCCAGGCTGTTTCTCCAGTCTCAGATGGTTCTTTTTCAAAGGTGTCTTGAGCCAGCTTAGGTCCAGGTACAGATGAACAGGGAACTATAGACCTCTGCTAACCGCTGACTTACTAAGCCACACCCCGCAACCCAGACTAGAAGCTTAAGAGCAGAAAATTGCTAACAGCCAACCTTGCCACAAGGTCATGCTCCTGATAACAGAATGCAAAATGCAGATTAATGCAAGCATGGTTTTCTTGGAAAAAGAAATCCAAGCCAGGAGGAAAGCAACTAGAGCCCAGAAGCAGGGTTAATTAGGGAATCAGGGGAGGACATTCTGGGCCAGCAACCAGCTTTTCAAGGTCATAAAATAAATGGCTTCACTTGGCTTCTTAAGCCCCTAGTGCTTTTATTATGAAGTGAGGTCGGTTATTTCTCACAGGACCCTGTCCAACTCTGCTGTGAGCCACCATCACTGAAGGCAGAGTATGTACACCTGAGAGAGGTTAGAGACCAAAGAGGCCTGGCTTTGTGGACAGCAAACTGGGCACTTTCTGGCCCTCACCTGCCATCCCAGGTCTGGGAAGGAATTATTTTATTTGGAGTTGATTTCAGTCTAGGGCTAGAGACCATTGCATTCTCTGAAGACAGGTGAGGAAGTCCTATCTATTCACCCTTCCTCAGTGGAAAGCTCCACTCTGTGCTAGGCACAGGATAAATCACAGCAAGTGAGAGACAGAGAGTGAGCCATCTGTCCCTGGCCTCTCATTCATGACTGGGTTGACCTCCAGATGGTCACAATCTATAAGGATTCAGCTCAGGAGTTCTCAGCTCAGAGATGAAATGGCAGCCATGTACATCAGTGTCCAGAGTCATCCCTGTGACCTTGTGATCATAGATTCTCTGTCACACTGACCAGCAGTGAGCTACAACTCCCAACCAGTCATGTGACTGGAAGATACCAGAACTCTACAGTGCTCTGTCTTGGTAAGTCATGCTTAGAAAGTTAAAGCTACGAAACTCACTGTGTGCATGTGTGTGTGTATGTGTGTGTGCCTGTGTATGTGAGTGTGCCTGTGTGAGTGTATGTGTGCATGTGTGTGCCTGTGTGTGAGTGTGTGCATGAATGTGTGCCTGCATGTGTGTATGTGTGCCTGTGTGAGTGTGGGTATGTGTGTGTGTGTGTGTATGTGCTTGTGTGTATAAGCGTGTGTGAGTATGTATGTGTACATGTGTGTGTGCATGCATGTGTGTGAGTGTGTAAGTGTGTGTGTACCTGTGTGTGAGCATGTGTGTGAGTGTTTGTGCATGTGTGTATGTGTGCATGTATGTGTATATAAGTATGTGTCCTGTGTATGTGTGCATGCATGCGTGTTTGTGTGCATGTGCCTATGTGTGTATGTGCACAAATGTGTGTGAGTGTGTGTGTCTGTGTGTACATGTGTGTGTGATTGTGTGTGTGCACATGGGTGTATGTGTGCATGTGTGTGTGTGTGTGTGTGTGTACCTGTGTGTGTATGCATGCATATGTGCCTGTATGCGTGTGTGCGCAAGTGTGTGTGTGTGTGTGTGTGTGCATGTGCGTGTGTACATGCCTGTAGAGGCCAGCGCTTTGCATTAGATATCTTCATTAATCAGTCTCCACCTTCCTTTTTGAGACATGGTCTCTCATTGACCTGAGGCTCACCAATTCTAGGCTGAGTGGGCAGTGAGCTCCAGGAACCTTCCTCCCTCCAGCTCCCTGGGCTTGGATTCCTGGCCTGAATCCCTACATCCTGCTTCTGGGTGGTTCTGAGACTCAGACTCAATCCTCACATATGCTCAGTAAGCAACTTTACAGACTACCTTGTCCTACCGAATGCATTTTGACTTAGGATCTTTACAACTCAAAATCAGTTTATCAGAACTTAACTCAACAAAAGCCAAGGAACATCTACCACATGTATGTTGACTGTGCACATCTGTATGCATGTCCATGTGTGTAACACAGATGTTAGTGTTGGCTAACACATAACTTGTAACATACGTTGTCTTATGTGGAAATGTGGAAATTCTGTTGGGAATGGCCCATTTCCATAGCTGTTTATTTTTAGACTAGTATACCCTAGAATTACACGAACATGCTGGGGAGCCTCAAGTGGGCCTGTCTTTGGTCTTGGCCTGGTTCATCTCCTCTGGACTCTCACGATCTTGTGGTCAGCTAGGAGGTTGATAGCAGCTGGCTTTGCCCATCTTGGCTGGGGCCTCTGCTAGTATAACTGGGCTGACTCTGCCCATTCTTTGGCTCAGTGTCAATCACATTTTTCTGGACTTGTTGACACAGCAGAAACATGAGTGTGAATGATCAAAGCATGTAAGGCTTTGGGAGGGCCATAGACAGCTCGAGGAGGGGCATAGACGACTGGGGGAGGGGCATAGATGGCTGGGGGAGGGGCATAGATGGCTGAGTGAGGGCCATAGACAGCTCAAGGAGGGGCATAGATGGCTGGGAGATGGGCATAGACTGCTCGGGGAGGGCCTAGACAGCTCAGGGAGGAGTATAGAGAGCTCAGAGAGGGGCATAGATGGCCGGGGGAGGTGCGTAAGTGGCTGGGGGAGGGGCATAGACAGCTCAAGGAGGGGCATAAATAGGTAGGGGAGGGGCATAGACACATGTATTTGTCTGGTTTTGTTACAATATGTCTGAAACTGGGTAACTATAAAGAACAAGAGTTTATTTAGCTAAAAGTTCTGGAGGTGAAAGTCCAGGAGGAGAAAGGCTCCCTGGTTCTGACTCTAGTGATGTTTTCCTGGCTGATGACACTGTGGCAGGACATGTGATGCTTTTCTAAGTATGATTTATTGCACTCAATAGAGGGGCTTGAAGGGAGTTGTTTGTTAAGACAGGGTTTCTCTGTATAGCAGCCCTGACTCTCCTGGCAATTGCTCTGTAGACCAGGCTGGCCTAGAACTCACAGAGATCTGCCTACCTCTGCCTCCCAAGTGCAGGGATTAAAAGCATGTGCCACCACCGCCCGGCTCATCAACAGTTCTGTCCATTTCCCAGCAAGTGGCAAGTTGTTCTTCAAGGCCAAATAATAGCTCTACTGTGGAGACCACCATGTTTAAAAACCCATCCACCCATTGCTGGGCACCCAGCTGATTCCATGCATGGGCTATTGTGATGGGTAGGCTGATTTTGTCTGAGTGTTTTCCCATAATGGACAGAGTAACAGTTGGTGCTGAGAAGTGGGGCCTCACCGGTGGCCAGGATAACTCTGACTGTGCTGTTCTTGGGTCTTTGAACCCGGTTTGCAGGAAGTGAAGACTCCCAAATTCGGGAGACCCTTACTCAAGTCTCGGGAAGTCTCGAACACCCACAAACTCCAAGACACTGTACCTGGATGCAATCAGCAGAGGTTTATTAGGGAAGAGAGCTGTCAGCCAGCGTTCAAACTGCACACTCATGTAAGAGTACAGTTTGACCCCGAGTGGTGCGCTAAGGAGCTTTTTATAGTAAGGGGTAGGGAAAGGAAGGAATTTTCGCACGGTTACACATGATTGGTTGTTTCAAATATCAGCAACTTGCAGAGGCGGCAGAATGGCTAGTATCCCGGACCTCCCAGAAAGGGAGGGAGAGAGAAGTAAACACAGATGGCTCATTATTCATTTGGGCTAGTTAGGACTTGTCTGGGGCATGCCTTTTTATTTTTCTTTTGGTCACCTTGCCCCTGGAGAGGGCATGTCTGTTTTAAGCTGTTTTCAAATTTTATTTTCACAGAAGGACGTGGAAAGTTTGGAACTAGTAGCTTAGTTTTTCTTTATTTCTTTTGTCTGCATGCTGACTGGTGTAGGGTCACCATATCTGTTTGTTTTAGTCATTTTAATCTTAGCTCATTGGTTCTCTTTCGTTATGAACAGCTCAGCAGTGAGCATCTTAAAGCAGCGCCTATAAAGTCGGATAGCAGAGTGAGCTTCCCAGTAGTTCATTGCTGAGACCTTGGTCCCCAGTATGGAGAAAGTGGAACCTTTTCACTGCAGGGGGAAGGAACTGGAACACAGGAGAACTGTCCTCTGACCAGATTAACACTGTCATGGGGAGAAAGGGTCCAGCTCTTGTAAGACTGAATTAGTACTGCAAGAGTGGGTTGCTCTACAGCAAGGCCACCCT
Source organism: Rhabdomys pumilio (assembly GCA_030674055.1). Lineage (NCBI taxonomy): Eukaryota > Metazoa > Chordata > Mammalia > Rodentia > Muridae > Rhabdomys > Rhabdomys pumilio. The sequence goes on from JANHMN010000020.1 coordinate 40,482,862, forward strand.
TGCCTCCTTCTGCATGAACTGTTTCCTACTCTGTTTTTCCACTATAGTTTAAATTGTCCTGCCTCGGGTATTGTGTTATAGAAACGTAAAATAGACTGAGATGGTAGACATGCCACAGGGAGGTAGTGGTGCGTGGCTGTAAATCGGAGATGGTGTTATGTAGACTTTCGTAAGAGACGGGCAACTCTATGATCAGCACAAGAAATGTTCCTCCAGGGTTTCAGTGCATGCTTCATTGCAACCCTCTGGTTTCCTTACCCAGCGTGGGGTGCCGGTCCTTCGCTTGCTCAGCTCATGGCCCCGTCTCTTGAACCTCTTCCTCAGGAACTTCTGCAAAGCATGGGTCTTTGAGTGAGGCACCTCAGCAAAAGCAGGAAGGATCATCCCCGAGTCACCCTTGGGTTTTCAATGACATCAGCTCCTACTGCTATTATCCCGGACCGGCAGAAGCATTTCCTCGGCAGACTTAATAATGGGAATTTATTTAGAAAGATCCAGGAAACACAGTTTGAAGACACAGGGCTTATCTCATCTGCTACTGTCAAACTGGAATCTTTCGTAGAGTGAGAAATGCAGTCAAGAATCAGGGCATGGACCAGAGTACAATTCTCTGAGGAGAGAATTCTCTGAGGTGCAGAAAAGGCAAAGGGGTAGGGGGTGGGAGGTGCTGGGGACAGGAGCTCAGTCTGTGAAGTGCTCACTGTGCAAGCATGTGGAGCTCATCCAGTCCTCAGAGCAAACAGGGAAGCTGGCTGCTGTGGCAGGTGCTTATAATCTCAGTGCTGCTCAGGTGCTGGTCAGCTCAGCCAGTGGGCTGGTGAGCCCCAGGACAGAGAGATGCCCTGTCTCAAAACACTAGGTGGATGGTGCCTGAGAAATGACCTTGAGGTTGACCTTTGGCCTCCACATGCAAGTGCACACACACATACACATGCACTGACACTCACCCATGCACCCACACCCACCCATACAGGCACACACACACACACATGCACCTACCCATACACACACACATACACACACACACATGCACCTACCCATACACACACACATACACACACACACATGCACCTACCCATACACACACATACACACACACACACATGCACCTACCCATACACAC
>JANHMN010000020.1:40484084-40505429 GCA_030674055.1 Rhabdomys pumilio
ACACACACACACATGCACCTACCCATACACACACATACACACACACATGCACACACACCCACTCCTACAGACACACACACACACACACACACACACACACACACACAGGAACTGGAACGGCAGAATCAAAGGACCCTCTCTGCCCAGTCCTTCCCATGTTGTCTTTGGACCAGAGCCTCCGCAGGTCACAGGGAAGCCTTCTCTCTCTGCTAAAACACCTAAAACTATTCTGTTGTTAAATCAGCGGAACATCTGCTTTTCACTGTGAAGCCTGACTGACAACATTGGCGTCCCCTCGGGGAAAGACCTTGCTAAGAGGGAGGACCTCATTTCTGAGTCAGAATCTGCCTTTCACTGAGGCTATGGTAATACACAGGCACACTAAAGTTTACAAGCCCCGGGTAGCTTTAACTGTCAACTGACCATATCCTCCAGTTACCTGAGAAGGAAGTCTCCAAGGATGGGTTTTCCAGATAAGACTGGCCCCTGGCCGGGCAGTGGTGGTGCATGCCTTTAATCCCAGCACTTGGGAGCAGAGACAGGCAGATTTCTGAGTTCGAGGCCAGCCTGGTCTACAGAGTGAGTTCCAGGACAGCCGGGGCTACACAGAGAAACTCTGTCTCGAAAAACCAAAAAAAAAAAGCCATGTCTGTAAGGGATAGTCTTGATGCAAGAGGGCCCAGCCCACTGTGGGCAGGTGGTTTTGGGCTGTATAAGAAAGTTAGCTGAGGATGAAATTGAGAGGGAGTTGACCATCGGCCATCAGTGTCTCTCCAAGGTTTCTGCTTCAAGTCCCTGCCCCAACTTCTCTCCAATAACGGTCTGTGATTTGGAAGTATAAACCAAATAAACCCTTTCCTCCCCAAGTTGCTTTTAATCAGAGTGTTTGATCACAGCAAGAGAAAGCAGGACACCATCCTAGGTCAGAGTTGAGTCTTAGAACTAATGTTCACCAATTCTATAACTTTGGGTGCTTTTCCTTATCCCAGACTCTGAACTCGGCAATTGAATGCCTTGGGACTCGGGGTCTAGCCCTTCCCTTTAAAAAACTTTCTAAAGAAAATTTTATGTTGTAAGTAAGTGTTTTGCCTGCACAAATATGTACATCACACATGTGCCTGGTTCCTGAGGACACCAGAAGATGGCTTTGGATCCCCTGGGACAGGAGTTAAAGGTGATTTTGAGTCACGTGTGGGCACTGGAAACCAAGCCAAAGTCTCCCACGAAAGCATCCAGTGCTGTAACTGGTGAGCCAACTTTCCAGAATAACAAGAGAACAGGGCACTGAAAATCATTTCTATAAGGGGGCCTGGGGGGGACCCAGGTTCAATCCCCAGCATCCACATGGTGGCTCACAGCTCTGTAACTCCAGGATTCGAGCCCTACACACAGATATACATGCAGGCAAAACACCAATGAAAGAAGGAAAGAAAGAGAAAGAAAGAAAGAAAGAAAGAAAGAAAGAAAGAAAGAAAGAAAGGAGAGAGGGAGGAAGGGGAAGGAAGAAAAGAAGGAAGGAAAGAAGGAAGGAAGAGAAAAAACAATTCAATAAATTTTACAATAGTAAAATCTACAGCAGGCTGGAGAGATGCCTCAGGGTTAGAGCACCTACTTCCCTTCCAGAGGATTTGGGTTTGGTTCTCAGCAGCGACATCCGACGGCTCACAACTGCTCGGAACCTTAACTCTGAGAACACTGCATGCAGATGGTCCGAATAATCTCATGCAGGTACACACACAATTAAACCAATCTTTAAAAGTCATGTGCAACAGGAAACCAGCGTTTACATATTGCTCAGCCTCAGTTGAGGTTTCTGACCCGATACTCTTTCCCTAAATGGTCTCACCCTTATTCTTTACTATGTTGTTTCTGTGGCTTCCTGGTCTGTGGGCAGACACGTGAGTCAGACAGACAGCAAACCGGAAGGCTGGATCCTGGGGGGCATAGAGACCTCCTTTGAAAATTCACCACGAATTGTGTCAGGCTGCTGGGGCTGAGGTAGTTCACCTTTGTGATGGCTATAAGGGAAAATTTTGCTAGCTAAACAAATAGATTGGACACAAAAGGAAGGGGTACATTTTGCTATTTCAGGGTGTCACTTTTCAAGCCCTTTAATGAAGGCTATGTGAATGTACATTGAATTAGACATTAATCAAAGCAGGTTTCTTTCTTATTTCCTCTGTGTGTGTGTATACATGTGTGTACGTGTGTGCTCGGTTGCATGTATGTATGCATATGCATGCATGAATGCCAGAGGTCAGCACCCCAAATGTCTTTCTCAACTAACATCTGTCTTTACCTTTTGAGACAAGGTCTCTCTTTGAACTGGAAGTTCTCCAGTTTCAGCAAGACTGGCTGTCCAGTAGAGTCCTGGAATCCTCCTGTGTCAGCTCCTCCCCTCCAGCACTGGGATTACAGACGTTCACCTCCATGCCTGGTTTTTGGAGTTTGAACTCGGACCTTCAGGCCTGCACAGGAAATGCTTAACTGATGTCTCCCTCACCCTCAGCCCTAATTATGAGCTGAGAGTCTGCAGCCAGCAAGGAAATGGGGCCGGCCACTGGGTGGTGGGACAAAATGTCTGTGTTGTTTACTGTAGACAGGGTCCCGCCTGACTGGAACTTTGCTTTGATTGGAAGTCGTCTTGTGACTTCAGGGAGAGGCTGAACCCAGATCAAACTTCTAAGAGAGGGAAGTATGGACACACAATGTGCTGATGCGATCCCATGTGGCGTTTGAAAGCTCTGCCCCAGGTTATCTCCTAATGCGGGGGTTTCCCTGCTCCTATCGGAGGGGTTACAGCAGTCTGCTTCCGGTGAAGGGGATGATTGCTGCCGCAGAAAGGGTTTTTAAGGGACACTTTCCTCACAATTCCCTGAGCCCTGGGGGCCCTGGTCCTCCACAGAGCAAAGCTTTATTTACCTTTTGGTTTCATGATGGAGAAAACCTCCCCCCCACCCCCACCCCCCCATCCCCGTGCCAGCTCTCCACCTTACAGACCCAGTCAAACTGCGGTGGTGGGAAATCTCTGGGGAAGCAGGTTTTGCAACTGTGAAGGAATGCCTTTGTGAGAGAGAATCCTGCCCTGTGCACAGGCCAAAGGGGCTGCAGAGTGGAATTTTCTCTCTTCCCCTTTCTGGCAGGCAAACAGACCCTGTCTTCAAAGTTCGCAGGAAAGGTATGTTTTGACAAGCACACACATACTGCTTTAGAAAAGCCACAGAGGCAACGCCTTTGTTGCCCCAGAACCCACTCCCTTCCACCCAGGAGGTGAAGTCCTTTCAGAAGCCACATAATGGAAACCGAGCCTGTGCTTGCTTGTACTGTTTTCCCAAAAGTACATAGCTTCCCTTCTGTGGTTCCACGCAGCAGATTCGCCCTCCTCACAAATGCAAACGCTGGCAGGGCTGTTTGTCCAGCCAGCCCAGGACTGGCAGGGAACACGAAGTTTGGCAGGACTCATGAGGCGTCTTTCTGTAGGGCTTTGGTTTCCTGGTCAGTTGAAGCCAGTCCAGTTATTGTCCCAGTGTTCTGCCAGATAAAACATGGGGGAGGGGGCTTTCTAGAAGCCTGGCCTTGTGACTGCGGGATGTGGAGAGGGATCATGAGCTGAGCAGGGAAGAAGGAACTGGAGCTCAGGCCAAGGCCCAGGAGTTCTGTTCTCCAGCAAGGGCTCTGACTCCGCTCTGTGGAATGTAGACCTATGCCTGACTAATTAATGGCTGGCGCTGAAGCCACCTTCATCCTCACACAAGCCTGTACTCTGTCACTGTAGTTCCTCTCTGGGATATGGGGTTAGCACTTTCAGCAAATGAATCCCACCTGGAATATAAAGTGATCTAGCATGCTTGGAGCTCTGAGTTCGATTCTCAGCAATGCATAAACTGCGTGTGGTGGCTCATGTCCGTAGTCCTTGCACGTGGGAGGTAGAGGCAGAAGGATCAGGAATTCAAGACTATTGGCTATGTAGTAAGTTCAAGGGCAGCCTGGGATGCAAGAGGCCCTGACTTAAAACAAATAAATGAAAGACTAGAGAGAGGAAAACATCCCAAGCAGAGCGCTACCCAGGAGCAAAGGTGAGGTCCAGATCAAGAAAGACCTTGTCCCCTCCCAGTGGGTCCCCTGCACTGCCCTTCCACAGCTCTCTGACTTACAGCCACTGGTTAAGAGTCACTGAAACACTGTTTCCAGAAAGTTCTCTTTAAACACACATTGTAAATTCTCAGTTAAGTCCTAGTTAAAACATACTGTATACAAGCAAGTCTGAAACTCTACGGAGACTGTGCTGAGGGGGTTTAGTGGCCACCCCTGGCTTTCCTATCCACTGATGCATCTCTGACAGGAGGAGCCAGAGCTGGTCTCTGCTTTGGGATCTTTCCTGGAATGAAGGGCCTCTTCATTCCCATCCTAGATTGATTACACTCTCATGGCTAAGCAGGGTTGCTAAACACTAAAGCTATTGGTGTCTGATACTTAAAAGTTCATAGATTCTGTCTCCCTGAACATTGCAGCAGCTATTGGATACGGGACCCCAGCACCCAAATGTGATTTTGTAGACATGAGAAATGTTGGAAACTCAAGGTTCATCACATGTCAGTGAACAATATTGTTGGGCTTTTCGTTGTTACTGCTGTTCTAAACAGTGTCTTTGAAAACTTTATACAAAATACCTGTATTCAACCCTGCAGAGGCTGTGGGTGGGAAGGAACTTGGTTTCCTTAGAAGTGAAAAAGAGCTACCTGCCGTGGATGTGACAGATCCTCCAGTCTGCCCTAGCATCTACAGTCTGACCTAGCCAGGCTGCTCCTAACCAGCCTTTTCTCGCCCCAGTAACATGGCTCTGAAATCATTCCCAACTTTCCCCACAGACGCATACACTATTGACCTCCTGTCTATAAACTCCTCCCCTCTTTGAGAAATCTCCCTGCCTCTCATCTGTACAGCTCCAGGTGGCTGACTGAGCTAAGAGCAGAGAGGTCACTCTCTGAATAGATTATGTGGTGCAGTTTTGGGCAGATGGAAGCTCCTGTGTAGTGAGCCCATGGCCCATCACCCTGCCACAGCCATCCAAGTTATAACAGTGGGATTTGGATGCACTGAATATTCCCAAGTCTATCAGCCTATGCAAGACAACTTGGCACACATGTATAGTTGCAGCTATGCATGTATGTGTGTATATACATATACACATACACATACACATACACATACACGTACACATACACATACATATATATGCAGCTATGCATGTATGTGTGTATGTACATATACATATATCACATAAAGCCACAATAGCCCCACCCATTATTTTTGGTTTGTTTGTTTGTTGTTTGTTTGTTTGTTTGTTTGTTTGTTTTTGTTTTTCTAGACAAAGTTTCTCTGTGTAACCCTGGCTGTCCTATAACTCCCTCTGTAGACCAAGCTGGTCTCAAACTCAGAGATCTGCCTGCTTCTGCTTCTAGAGTGCTAGGATTAAAGGCCTGGATCACCACGGCCACCACCACAGCCTGGCTCAACACTCTCCCATGGTTATTTTAGCTACCTAAAGTCATCCATGTGCTGATTTAAATTCAAAGATTCTTATTCTTAATAGACAGGTTCCTGAACCAATCACAAAACAGCTCCTTCCTGGATGTTTTTATCTTCCTGTGTAGTATTTCTCAGAAAAACAAGCAAGGCAAGACTAGGCTACCCTGGGAGACCTTTTCCTGCTGCCACACTGTGTTAACCGCTTTTCTCCCAGCTGAGACCAAATGCCTGAAAATCACGGGAAGAGAGGAGGGGTTTACTCTGTCCCACCATTTGACAAAATATAGTCACCTGGGTGGACGAGACATGGCAGCAGGCCTGGGGTCTGAATGGTCACCTTGTATCCACAGTCAGGAGGCAGACAGGACAGGAAGCAGGGCCAGGCTAAGAAACCTTAACATTCACTTCCCAGTGACCCGTTTCCTCCTTCAAGATTCCACATCCTAAAGACTCAGTCACTTTCCAAAATAACACCACTAACACACGGGCCCGTGGGGGCGACTTCTTTCCTTGATCTTGAGGTATGACCTGTTTTGTCTCTTTATGGATTAGAACACAGTAGCTTTGACAATAAGCATCTCCTCACTGTGTGTCTGAATCTTGGCAGCGTAGGCTAAGTGGTGTACTGGTTTCATCTCAGGCCTCACTTCTATAGCTGCTAATTGTTTAATACTTCGCTGGTTTGGGCCGGGACAATCCAGCTGACTCAACTCTGCTTCCATGTTCAGCGTCCTACCCTCCAGCAGGCCAGCCTGGCCAGGTTGTCATAGAGAGAAGAGGTGCAGAGATATCACACCCCTCAGCACTTCCATGGCTGGATGCAAAGAGAGAGTGAGATCACAAGAAGTCATGACCTTTCATGAGGTCAAGCATGATAGCAAGAAGGGGTGAGCGAGCACTCCACCACCTCCACCACGGGGGTGCCCACTCATCACCTCCACCATGGGTGTGCCTACACACCAACCTCACACTCTTCTCTTTCCTTTGTTTCCTGGATATAGGAGCAAAGTTCATTCAATCAAGACTTTGGTCTCATTAATATTGGAACATACTGGTAAAAAAAAAAAAAATATATATATATATATATATATACACACACATATAAATATATATGTGTATATATATAGATATAAATATATACACATACACACATATATATATATACATATAAATATATATGTGTATATATATAGATATAAATATATACACATACACATATATATACACATATATATGTGTGTGTATATATATACACATATAAATATATATGTGTATATATATATATACATATAAATACACATACACATATATATATGTGTATGTGTGTGTGTGTGTATATATATATATGGGATGAAATTTATCCTTGGGTATACTGTTCTAAGTTTTACTTCAAATTATACATATCACAAACGAGACAAAGCTAATCTGTTCTCCCTGCCCTAAAACTCTCTCAGTTTCTGACATTTTGAGAGCTCATGCCAGGATACTATTACAAACTTTGTTTGTTCGGGGGGGGGGATTGTTTGTTTGTTTGTTTGTTTGTTTGTTTAAATGAATGAGTAGCAAGGTCCCTGTAACATTCTATAGCTAAAACTTTGCATAAAATGACAGAGCCATAGCCTTAGATGGAGTGTCTCATGGAAACCCCAATAATAAATTTTAAAAGCTTCAAGAAACCTTCACTTTATCCTCTTACAAAAATCAGATGCTCTGGGGCTGCAGAAATGGCTCAGTGGTTAAGAGCACCTGCTGCTCTTGCAGAGGACTGAGGTTCAGTTCCCAGCACCCACATGGCAGCTCACAGCTGTCTGTAACTCAAGTTCTAGGAAGTCTGACGCCCTCTTCTGGCCTCCAAGAGCACTCACTGCAAACACATGGTGAACAAACACACAGGAAGGCACACACACACACACACACACACATGTGCACATAAAAGAAAAAAATTAAAATTTAAAATACAGATGCTCTGCAAGGTTTGTTGCTTGGGAAGAGGCCAGAGCAAAGATCCAAAGCTTTTGCTCAACACTGTGTTTTTCCTGTTGGAAACTTCTCTTATCGTTGACCCCGCCCCACTACGACAGCAGCCTCTGCCCTCTTGAGAATAGACTGGCTTCTGTACTGTCACCTTCACTTCCAGCAGACACAAAAGACAGAACTTTTCTCCAAAAAACCCTCTTTGGTGCTGGCTGACCTGCAGCGTGTCCTCTCTGTTTACAGAGCAAGTGACCTTAGTTGCTGGAAATTCTGCTATGCAGTGTGACCATTCCTTCTTCAGAAATTCTCTTGAATGCTTTGCCTTACCTCTCTGCTCTGGCAGGTGCTGGGTAATTAGATCTGGGTTTGTCATATCGATCCTGAGCTGCTCAGTGGGGGGTTGGGGGCCAGGGGGACAGCTGTCTCTTCTATGACTGCTGGCATTTGAGGAAGAGACTGTATAGCAGTTAAACAGGTACTAGATTGTGGGAAGCTGTCCTTGCTGACACCTGACCGTGCATGTAATAACAAAACCGCGCATGCGCAGCGACTTGGGAACGCCTAATTTCCGACGTCACATCCGCCACTGGACTGCGCATGTCAGTGGCAGGGAAACCTGGGAGTTTGAGCAAGCAGCCAATCATGATTGTCCACCCCAAAGGGTATATAGGTGTGGCAAAAGTTCAACTCCTCCTCTCTCTCCTCCATGCTTGGAAGAATCTTGCGTGTTCGCGTGAGTTCCTGCGGGCAGGGATATCGCGAGGACTACACTAGATAGGGAGCTAACCTCCTTATCCTTATCCTCACACTTCCCACCTAAAGTCTGCAGCAACATTCGACTCAGAGGAGATCCATGGAATTTGGCAGTATCTTGGGCATCATGGCTTCACGGTCAGAGGGTGTGACTCCTAAACAATGATGTACACTTATAAAATGTGCTTAGTGTCTCTAGCTGAGTAGAGTGTAAATTGGTAAAAGAGAACCATCCTTCTATACCAAAGAGAGACCTGGTGGTGTGGGTGGGATCCTGGTGGTGACAGCCCGGGAGCTGGAGCCAGGTTTTGAGCTTTAGCTGTGGAGTTAGTGGATTAAGGCAAAGCAAGATGCCCCTCTGAGGTGGGAAGAGTGAGGACAGGTTAGCTCTATATCACATCTGTCTAACTGTCATTCGGTCTCTTCCCCCAAAGCATCTGACCCACTTAAACATGACACTCTCTTTACAAATCAGCACCTCTGGGGTGTATTTCTCCTCCCTAGCTGCAAGGAGAAAGTCTTCTCTCTTTTCTGGAATGAAAACAGGAGCAGAGGAGACTACTGCAAGCAATGGACAGCAGTCATGGGCTAGGTCTTCTGCTCTCGAAGTCACCAGCATGAGTCGGTAGGGCCTGCTGCCACATCCCACTGCAAATGTACTCAGCTCACCGACTGATGGGCATTCCTCTGAGGGTAGGGAAGTGGTGGCTGGGGCAGGAGGTGCCATGTCACAAGCAAACCAGCTATCATTTGGAGACTATTCAAAGTTCCTTTTTTCCTTTTCTCCCTGTTCTCTCTGCTGCTGCTGTCACCAGGATGCCAGCATCCAAATTAGCACAGGGCCCCAACCCAAGCAAGCAACAGCTGCATTGACAGCCTGGTGAGTGACCCACCCTGGGGACCCACTGTGGGACCCTCAGCTGTCACCTTCCTGTGGCCTTCCACTTTCCCCAGTGGCAGAAAGCAGGAAACAGCAGCTGGTCCCCTGTTTACAAGGTCAGGTAAACACAGGGAGACAGACAGCTCTCGGTCTCCCCTTGGACTTCCAGTCTTAACTTAGCCCCAAGCCAAGGACCTCTAAATCCAGCCACAAGTGCAATTCCAGAATGGAGGGCGACGAGCCTGAAAACCAGCATCATCCCCTGCAAGGTAACAGCGGGTGCCCGTGAAGGACACGGAGTGAAATTGGAAGGGAATTTGAGTGACAAGCTGGCGTGATGTCCATCTCCTTAATGATGGGAGAAGTCACTGGGAAGGCAAAAACTGCCAGGCCCAGATCTAAGTTTAAAAGCTTCCTCGTGGTTTCGAGTCACCAGTTTAGCCCAATGTCTAAAACAAAGACAATGAATTATGAAACAGAACGAGGGACCCTTGTTAATTTGCCTACTGATCCCTGTGAAGTGAAGAAAGGGCTTTATTCGAAGGGTGATGTCTCTCCCCAGCTCTCTCTGGAGAGATTCCATCGGACCCACACATCCTTACAGTTTCCTTTACCGACTTCATGGCTTTTTCTACATATATTTACAAAATATGTTCATTTCATGTTACATCAATAAGAATTCAAATTCGTGATTCTTTGTAGGACCATAAAGGTCACTCGGATGATGTAACTGACCAACACATACCAGAGTATTAGACTGTGTGACTGATCTGTCTGTGCGTTGTGGAGTCATCCACACGGGGCATCTAGCTTGGCCATCTGGGTGAGCTCCGGTCCAGCTCTGTCCGGAACCCAGTGAAACAATCATCCTAATTTCACGTTTCTGTATCACCTTTCATCAGAGAAGATGAAAGGACTTCACAAACTCGGGCGCCCTCTTTGATCTAAGCCCCTGTCTAGTGCACTCATGTCCATTGTAAATTCTGCACTCGCCCTGCAGATGGCCCTCCCTTATGCAGAGCAGAGCCGAGCAGAGCAGAGCCTCCTGCTAGCAGCTGCAGGGAGGACCAGGCCGACCTGGGAGGACCCTGGGTAGTAATTCTGCTGAACTCTCATTGAGGCAAGAGGGAAGCATTCAGAAGCTGTCTGGAGCGGGCATCGGGTGGGCGTGGCTGTTGCCTGAGGCTCTGACTTTGCTCCCTTCTGGGCACACCCAGTACTTTGGTTCTTAACTCTATGAGAAAGACTCTGAAATATATATCCCAGGCTCAAATTCTCCCTTGAGTCCAGCCAGGCATCCCAGCTGTCTTCCAGGCACTTCCAGCCTCATGTTTCAGTGAATACAGGCTCAGCTTCCAGCAAATGTGGCTTCTGTGCCGGCTATCCCTTCCAGATAGCTCCTGTTCCTGGCGTACCCCCATTCTGCTTGTTAGTGACAGCTGTGGGAAAGGTGTCAGGGGCTGTGTGCTCTCAGGAGACGTGCGCTCCAGAGAGGCTATGGGAAGGTGCCCTCAGCAAGAGGAGATTTGGGGAGGCTGTACAGTTAGGTAGTGACAGCACAGGACTGTGGGTCTCCTTGGACAGCGGATCAACAATGGCTTCCTTGAGAAAAGGGTGAGGACAGCAGGCTCTGCATTAGCAATGAGGCTTGCTTGTGGAGCAGAAAAGATCCAGGCTGCTGGTGTTCCCGGACCTGTGAGCCTGGGCCTCAGAGGCCTCGACAAGCTCGCCACCCGTCCTCAGCAGGCCCATTTATACCATTTCCAAAACCAGTGGTAAAAAGCAGGAAAGAAGATTTGTTCAATGTGACCACGTTGAGAAGAGGAACAGAGAAGTTCAGGGCTCCCCACAAGTTCATCTGTGGGGTCTCGACCTGAGGTTTAGGTTTAAATAGAGCAAATGAGGCAGGGTAGTGAGCCAATCCTGTCAGGCCTGACCGATTATCACTGTCTGGGCTCAGGTTTCTCCTGCAAGGGGGCCTGACATGCTCTTCGGTGTGTGAAATCTTCCTGGGGTACAAGCACTCCTCCGGCTGGAAGCAGGCTTTAGCCTTTTTCGTGGCCAAGCTTGAGATTCTTGGGAGGAAATTCTACTTTCTTGTCTCAATAGTCCGATAGCCAAAAGGAAGGCACAGATGTCTTTAGAATATCCTCGCTGCTGGATAGTCACACTGTGGAGTTGGGGGTGGGGGAGGGGCATAGTAAGGAGGCACAGGGGATCCAGACAGTAACACAAGTGCCCTCCAACCCAAGGGAGGGTTTTCAGTGTGGTGCTTATGGGAGAGCATGTCCAACACTTGTTTCTCTGGCTGAGACATTAAGGACATGCCCTGCTCTGGCATCCTTTCTCCCCTCCCACCGGGGGGGGCCGGGGGGGGGGGGGGGGGGGGGGGGGGGGGCAAGGCTTCCTGTTCTCCATCTAGGGTCCTCATCAGAGTCTTCTGTGTTCAAAAAGAAAACAAAGAGGCTGATCACTGGGAAAGTACCACATAGCCTGGGGCCTGGGAGCTGGGTTGGGCTAGCACTCCAAATCTAGGCTCCTTCCTTCTTTAAGAATTTAAATCTTGGGGCACACCTGCTCAGGCATGCTCACTGAGGTGGGGGTGGGGGTGAGAGTGGGTGGTCTAATGGAGACTGCTGCCCACCCCCACTGCTCACCTGCTGAGTGCTCGGGCAGCAGGTAGCATGTGGCTACTTGAGAGCGGAGGAGAGCCTCTGCTGAGATCAAGCTGTGCTCTACTCTAAATGACTCCAGACTAAATGAAGCAGTGGTTTTTCAGTCTGTGCTGTGCCTCAGGAGACTCCATTTTGCAAGCCGCTTTTGACTCTTTTTGAGAGAAGAGGCCTGCAGGCCCTGGGTGAAGCAGGAAACTGCATGCAGCCATTTCTCAGACTGACACACGACTTCTTCTGGAAACAGAAAGGAAACCACCCTATAAGTTTATTGGAGTGAATTGGGGCTGTAGGGGCACATGGCCATGTTAGAATCAGATCTTCAAAAACATGTAAGACTTTATCAGACATGATAAAACAAGAAATGAGTGTCATTCCCTCATCTGGACCCCTGTGAGCCATTGTGGGGAAAGGAGGGAGGAGGGTTAGGAGAGCCGGGTGTAGGATGCAGATAGGGGGCATCTCCTTGTCTAAGCATTTGTATTTTCACTCTTGCTCTTTTCAGTCTCCCAGGAAGATCTCCTGCCCACAGGGACGTGGCTCCCTCCCAGGAGACTCCCGCCAGGTTTTAAACCCCAGCCTGCACATTCTTAATGGACACAGGCTGCCAAGAGCTAAGTCTGTGACATCACTGGATCTTAGCCTCTTATGGGAGGTGTCCTGCCAAGGGGTTCTTCTTGCCCTAGGACTCAGCCACACTGTCACTGGTCAGCCTATTGGGTGGTGGGCTCTGGAAGACCAGGCAAGGAATAGGAAGAAACAAGCAAGCTTGGTTGTGAGCAGGGTTGGTTCGTCCCTTCTGATCTGGCAGGTAGGTGTTTGTCTGTGCATCTCAGGATGCTCTGTGTGCCTCCACTGGGACACCCCAAGGACACCCCTTATCCCCCAAATGCTTCTCTGTGTTTCAGCTTTTGCCACAGCTCTGGGAGACCCAGCTCTCAGTCCCACTGTCACTGGTCGTCTCTTCAGCAGGGCTCACTGCCACCCAACACAGCCTTCCAGCAAGTGCCATGCTCTCAACTGTGCGACCTGATTTTTCCTCCCACATACCCCAGAGTGGCAGCGGGTTGCACACCATTCTGGGGGGTCCCAGGGAAACTATTGAACCGTCTTGATAAATTTAATACCTTTACCCTCTCTCTCCCCTGAGGTAGAGAAGGAAGGTCCTGGTATAAGAACAGCACCCTCTCAAAGAGAAAAACACTATTAAATACACAAACGTAAACATTCTCTCCCTTTCTGTTTGTGCCCTCAGAAGCAAATGAGACAGAACTCAAGATCTTGAGGCCAGTTTCTGACAATCTTCCTATGACTTCCCTGCTCAATTTCGTGGGTGCGGGGGAGGGCCAGCGGTCAAAGGTCATGGGTGTGGGGAAAGGCTAGGAGTCAAAGGTCATGGTTGTGTGAATGGGCTGAGGGTCAAAGGTCGTGGGTTGTGGGAGGGGTGGAGGTCAAAGGTTGTAGGTGTGCAGGAGAGCTGGGGGGGGGGGGGGGGATCAAATCATGGTATCTCCCAGTTGAGAGCTGGCTTTGCTTGCTTGTCTGTTGTAGGGGTCTGGTTTGGTTTGGCTGATAAGCATAAGCCACCATGCCTGGACATCGAGCTGGTTTTTATCTGACCCTTCAAAGGACACGTCTCAATGTGGGCAAAAACCAGAGGACCTATTCTAAGAAGAGAACTCAACACATTTGCTGTGAAGTCCCACTGGTGACTTTACCATGAACATGTGTACAGCGAGGTCTAGTGTGATCATGAGGTGGGCAGAGGCACCGGCTGCCAAACCCGTCTTTCTGAGTTCCATCCCTGGGCACCTGCATGGTGGAAGGATCGGACTAGGACTAGGTCCACAAATTATCCTTGGATACATTGCTACACACACACACACACACACACACACACACACACACACACACAAATAAGTAGTAAAAATAATAAGTCGATGTTAGAGATATGTGTGATTTTGACTCCCAGGATTCTTCCTTTCCCCAGTGTCCCAGCACTCTAGCCTGGGTCACAAAACAAATCCCAACTCTTTGAAGTTTGGTAAGCTAAAATATCTCTAAAAAGAACCCTGGGTGTGCTACAGAAAAGTGATTTTCTAAAAATACCTTTTCCTTTACATTTTCATTCTAAGGGGCTGGCAGGAGCCCTCTGCCCCCCGCGGCCAGGTCTACCACGTTAGAGCAAATGAAAACACAAGCCCGATGACTGACAGAAGTCAGTCTTCCCGCAGTCTTTGTATTATCACCGCTCTGCCCTGTTGCTGCTGGTTCATATAAATCAAGAGGCTCCGCCAAGTCAGGTGGAACAGCTTTGATGGGACGAAGCAGCTCATCACCCCAGCCCAGAACTCAAGTCCTCGTGTGGGATCGAGACCAGAGTAGACGCTCAGGTTAAACACGCCCGATGACCAGAGAAGTGTCTGAAATAATATTCTCAGAACAGTATATATGGAGTACTCAAAGCCAAGAATTCCTCTGAATCAGGGGCATCTCTATTAGAAATTAGAGCTTTCTGTGGATGTCTGTGGTTTGTGCTGCTGTTTGACGTCATGATGATGTCATTGGGCCACGTGACCACCAGGAGCCAC
The DNA here is from genome assembly GCA_030674055.1 of Rhabdomys pumilio. NCBI lineage: Eukaryota > Metazoa > Chordata > Mammalia > Rodentia > Muridae > Rhabdomys > Rhabdomys pumilio. The sequence goes on from JANHMN010000020.1 coordinate 40,498,484, forward strand.
GTTGGTGCTCATGACCTGTGCTACCGCCGAGGTCCATGATGGCATCCATGGTCTGTACTGCCACCAGTGACCATGCTGAGTTCTGAAGTGGAAACATCTGGTTTCTTTGGAAAGTTAGCTACACCGTGATGTTTTGCTCTGGCGCACAGATGAAAGGATGTCTTGCTATAGCAAACGTCAAAGGACACATGATGTTCAGAAGGAATATAAATATGACCCCACAGACAGCGGGAGCTTGAGCATTAGTTTGCTTTGCTCCACCTCAATATTCTGTGCTGCTAACAACACACACGTACTGGTTCGCCTTCCATTGCATTGCTGAGCTCTGCTTGTGGTAACACCTTAGAGAGAAGCTCACCAAAGAACTTCTTGTGAGGTTCCTGTGGCTTCTTGCCACTTCCACAGACCCTGGCTGGTGGGCAAGTCTTGGGGCTTCTTCTGGATTGAACTGCCCTTGCTGAGTCATAGGTGGTGTCTGCTGAGAGGACTGGACTGCAGCTGCTGATTCGTATTTGGTGTTTGCTACGGGACCGAACTGCTGACATCCTGACAATGAAGATTGGACTTGCCCCTAAAGAATTATTTCTAGACAGGTCATCTTCCTCTGTGTCCTAATAACTTTTCTCTTCTGCTACATCTGGAGGGTGGTGAGCTAGAGGAGAGATTGAACCCTTATTAAGTAGCTTGAGAAAAAAATATATGCCTACAAAGTTCCATTGCCTGTGCTGCTGCCAGAGGCCATGTGAATGTCCATGGTCTCTGCTGCCGTCAGAAGCCATGTGGAAGTTCATGGTCCATGCTGATGCTGGCTACAAAGAGCAAGGAAGCTTCTTTTCAGTGGTTTTGATGACTGCAGACTCACTTTTGAGAATGAGAGACCTTGAAGGCCTCTGTGACAACCTCTCCCCACCCCCTAAAAAGAAACAGTCTAGACAGGAAGCCACTGAAGAGAATTCCTTAAAAATGTAATAGGTGCTAGGCATGGTGGTACATGCCCTTAATCCCAGCACTCAGGAGGCAGAGGCAGGTGAATCTCTGTGAGTTTGAGGCCAGCCTGGTCTACAAAGTGAGTCCAGGACAGCCAGTGCCCTGTTACACAGAGAAACCCTGTCTCAAAAATAAAATAAAATAAAATAAAATAAAATAAAATAAAATAAAATAAAATAAAATAAAATAAAATAAATAAAATAAAATAAGACAAATAACAGCAAATGACAGGGATGCTGAAGTGTAGCTTTCCACTGTTGATGGCTTCTTGGGGAGGTGGGAGTAGGGAAGGGCTCAGTTCTTGTAAGGGGCTGGCCACTGTGAATTTGACCAAGCTCCAGTGAGTGTCTGGGCAACACAAATTGGACTTCCTGTATTTATTTTTCTTCTTCTTTTTTGGGAGTCACAGGGTGGGGCATGGACCTGGGAGGACTGGAGAGTAAGTGTGATTGTGGTGTGTTTTGTGAAATTCACATATAACCATTAACATTATGTTGCAAAGAAAAGAAAGAAAATCATGGCCTTGGGGCTGCAGTGGTCAGTGGATCAGGGAAGAAAGCACTGACCTTTCAAGTGTAAGGGTAAGAATTCAATCCCCAGAGCCCATGCAAAATGTCAGGTGTGGTGGTGCATGCTCCTGACCCCTTGATGGGGAGACAGAAAGGGGCTCTCTGTCTCTGGCCTCCGCATGCATGTGCAAACACACACACAAAGCAAACCCAGCCTTTACCCTTCTCTCTGTGCAGACTGGAGACATCATTTCTTGGGTTAGTACTAGAAGGCTTTCTTTCCTCATCTCCAGATACACGTGAGCTTCAGCCAGGGCTGTCCCAGCAGTGGACTCAAAGAGACAAGGATTTGAACTGGAATGGTTTATTTGGAAGGGAAGGGGGTGTCCTAGGAAATACTGCTTGGGTAGAAAAGGCAAACATAGAATAAGACATCAAATAAACAAACAAAACAGAGAAAGGTACATTCTTAAGAAGCTGCCTTCGCAAGGGACCAGAAGCTCATTTGTTAGGTCCCAGGGGTGGGGCAGGGTGCTGGGATGGTTAGGTGTTTGTTTTTAATTTTATCTGAATGTGTGTTTTGCCTGTCTGTGTGCATATATGCGAATCATATGTATATGTGTGCAGTTCCTGTGGAGGCCAGAAGAGGGCATTAGTTTCCTTGGAGCTGGAGTTATAGGCAGCAGTGAGCCTCCATGTGGGTGCTGAGAACCAGACCCAGGTCCTCTGCAAAAGCAGCAAATGCTCTTAACCACTGAGCCATCTCTTTAGGCCTGTGCTGGAAAATTGCAGCAATCTGGGTCCTCCCACTGTGTATATGTATATGTGTGTGTGTGTGTGTGTGTGTGTGTCTGTGTGTGTTTGTGTGTGTCTGTGTGTAGACAGCCCAGCCATCAGAGAGCTCTAACACCAAGCCTTGCATGTGCCAGTGCTGGAAATGGGCCAACAGTCTAGGAAATGGTAAATGTCATCAGAGGCTTTGGGATGGAAGGAAGGCTGTCCCTGGAGGAGACCTCTGTGGCAGGGTCCCTCAGGCACAGCATCTATATTCATGACACTTTTGAGGTCCTAAGAAAGTGTTCTCCCAGCTCTGGTCATGCAGTCCCATAGGAGATGCTAAAGACACAGAGGCAGGAGGATGAGGAATTCAAGGCCAGCCTGGGATGATTTAAGCTGGGCTTGGTGGTACACACCTTTAATACTAGCACTCAGAAGGACAGGCAGAGGCAGGCAGATCTCTGTGAGTTCTAATCCAGCCTGATCTACACAGTGAGTCCCAGGAGAGCCAGAGCTATATAGTGAAATCCTGTTTCTTTTTTGTTTGTTTGTTTGTTTGTTTGTTTTGTTTTGTTTTTGTTTTTTCAAGACAGGGTTTCTCTGTGTAGTCCTGGCTGTCCTGGAACTCACTCTGTAGACCAGGCTGGCCTCGAACTCAGAAATCTGCCTGCCTCTGCCTCCCAAGTGCTGGGATTAAAGGTGTGCGCCACCACCGCCCAACTAATCCTGTTTCACAAAACAAAAAAAACAAAACAAAACAAAAACTACACACACATACAAACAAAATTTTCAATTTTAGTTTCCATTAGAATCAAAGAGGGGTTAGAGAGATTCCAGATAAATTTTTTGAAAAACCATTTTTTAATTATTTTTTAAATAATTACTTTTTACAGTAAGAATTTATATTATTTATTCATTTAATTATTAATTTATTTAATCTATATGAGTACACTGTAGCTGTCTTCAGACACACCAGAAGAGGGCATCAGATCCCATTATAGATGGTTGTAAGCCATCATGTGGTAGCTGGGAATTGATCCAGCAGGACCTCTGGAAGAGCAGTCAGTGCTCTTAACCTCTGAGCTGTCTCTCCAGCCCCTATACTTATAATCTAAGTTAAACAAGAGACAAAACCTCAGAATGACCACAAAAGAAGAGATTCTATAAATGATACTAAAAATTATGAACTCTGGTGATGGAGAGACGGCTCCATGGCTAAGTGCAGAGGACCTTGGTTTATTTAGTCCCAGCACCCATGTGGTGGCTCTCAAGCATCTGTGACTCCAGCTCCAGGGGAACTTCGCCCCCTTCTGGCCTCTGCAGGCTGTCCACTCACATCTCATGTATACACATAATAAAGGAATAAAATCCATCTCTTTTACTGTATGAATTCTGGTCATTAAAAAAGAGAAGAAAAACAGATCCTACTGGGTGGGTAGAAGAAAATATTTTGGAAGTTCTAACAGAGGACTTGTATCTGAGATATAAAGAACTAGGGATTGTTAAGAAAAATGTGCAAAGACCAACGAAGAGCAAGCTTAAGTAGGTATATCAACAGAATTGGGTATCCAAGCCGCCCACCAACATGAAAGTATGGTTATTCCAGCCAGTGAGGAAAGAACACACGGGAAGAGACAAAGCTCTGAAGTGAGGAAGAAATTCTCTTACACTTTTTTTAAAAATTACATTATTATTGTGTATGTGAATTGTGCACACATATGAATGCACACTTGCACACAGGCAGATGATATGGGTATGTGAGGTCAGAGGACACCTTGTGTGAGTCGGTTTTCTCCTCCCCCTACATAAGCCTTAGGGATCAAAGCCAGGTCATCAGGCATGGTGGCAGGCACCTTTCCTCACTGAGGTGCCTCACCAGCTGAGCCTCGCTTTTCCCTGTATACTCGTCATTCTGAGTTTATTTTTCATTATTCCTGTATTTCTCTAAACCTAAGAGGAAGCGATCCAAATCATGATTAAGCGAAAGAGGGAAACAGTGAGGGCAAAAACAAATGCTTGGGGCCGACTGTCTCCTCGCTCGTGCGTCATGACAGGCAGAGAATGGTTGATGCTCTGGATCGCTGACAGCTACACAGAGACAAATTAATGACAAGAAATCATTTGGTGGAGCAGTCCAGTATAGAAGCCAGGCTCCAGACCCTTCCTTCCTTCCTTCCTTCTTTCTTTCTTTCTTTCTTTCTTTCTTTCTTTCTTTCTTTCTTTCTTTCTTTCTTCCTTTCTTAGTAGCATAATGCTTTCGCAGGACACCTTGGTTCTCTTATGTTTTTGGTAGTAAGCCTAGCCTTTAACGGCTGAACCATCTCTCCAGCCTGACAACCTTGGTTCTCGAAGAAGCTAAACACTAGCCTGGGATAACACCTTGCCTGCTTGAAATAAAGCCTCTTTTAGATGTTTGTGGTGGAGTAATATCTCAACAGCCCACTCATGTACTATGTAACTGTCTGTCTGTCTGTCTGTCTGTGTGTGTGTAACAGGAAGGGGTGAGGTACACAAATCTGCTCCAACCTATTGAGAGAATCAAAGCCAAGTCAACATACAGAGTGCTAGGAGTTACGTGTGTTACGGATTCGTGAAATGCAATGGCTGATGGTGACCGTCAGCAGAATCCAGACTCAGAAAATAGACAAAGTTCTGCCCCTGAGGGCATTTCTAGATTAGCTTAATTGGGAAGCAGCAATGCACCCTAAAAGCGGCTGGGCTGGGGTCTGATCACAGAAAAATGAGATAAAGAGAACTGAGCATCGGCATCCATCTCTCTACATCCTGATTGGGTGTGCGTGCCATGCGTGCTCATCTCTCTGCATCCTGATTGGGTGTGCGTGCCGAGCGTGCTCATCTCTCTGAATCCTGATTGGGTGTGCCTGGCATGCCTGCTCATGCGTTTTTATCAACTTGACATAAACAAGGTTCATCTGGGAGAGCCTCAAGTGAGAAAATGCCCCCATAAGACTCTGCGGCATTTGTTTTTGTTTTTTATTATTTATTTATTATTATTAGTGATTGATGCAGGAGGGCCCAACCCACTGTGGGTGGAGCCACCCCTGGACGGGTGGTCCTGGGTTGTATATGAAATCAGGCTGAGCAGGCCTAGGGAAGCAATGTCTCTCCTTGGCTCCGCTTCAGTTCCTGCCCTGCCCTCCTTCAGTGGTAGATGGTGACCCAGAACATGGATGCCACTAAAACCTTCCTCCCCAAGTTGCTTGGAATCGTAATGTTTATCATAAAATCTAACTAGGATACCATGTGACCACCTACCTAACACTTCTGCCTCCGTGACTTTCCCATCTTGATGAACTACATTCTTAAAGTATGAGCCAAACACTCCCCCGCTTCTCCTTCCCTCTGTCTCTCCTCCTCTTCCCCTTCTTCCTCCCTTCCTCCTCCATCCATCCATCCATCCATCCTTCCCTCTGTCTCTCCTTCCTCCTCCCTCCCACTCCAGTGCTTTTCTCAGGTGTTCTGTCACAGCAATGAGAAAAGGAACTGACACAGAGTTGGAATCAGGTGTAGGTTGGTCAGCTTTGGTAGGACCTGCACAGGGTAAAGCCTGCACAGGGTTTCAGCAGACAGGGATGCAGTGAAGAGGACCTTGAAGGGAGTCCTGCAGGAACAGCTTGAGGCAGACGGAGCTGAACAGGCCCCAGAGGCTGTGCCAGGAGCTCAGTGCTGGCTGATGACTTTTGGGAAATTATTGTCTTAGGGCTTTGACCCCATTGGTGGATGACCCGATTGGTATGCAATGCACAGTTCAGAAGACTGGAGTTCTCTCTCTCTCTCTCTCTCTCTCTCTCTCTCTCTCTCTCTCTCTCATTCTTGCTTCTTGTGCTTCCAGTCACCATTGGGGAGCACAGTTTCAAGCCCCCATACCATCTCTATCATGATACCCAACTTGCCCTCAGAGCAATGGGACCAAGGAACCATGATCTGAGTCCCCTGAAACCGTGGGCTAAAATACATTCCTCTCCCTTCAGCCATCTGCCACGGTGACAGAACTCTGACTGTCACAGGCCAGTACCTGAGTCATCATCAACTCACAGGATCAAATGTGAGGAAATGAAGTCATCATGAGTTTAATGACCATTTTCTACCCGGATGCACCCCACAAATTAACCTGTGCCAGCCGAGCTGGGAACAGGTATTGTTATCGGGTGACTATCGAGCAGACTGTCTCCTCTGGTATGGTGATGATCCCATTCAGATTCCAGAATGTCTGCCTAGGTGTCTTCTGGTCTTGTATGAATGTTAATCTGGGAGATCTTAGGCTAATTCTGTACTGTCTCTAATGAAGAGACATCTCCAGCCACTACTACAAACTGAAGACCTTGGTTCCCAGCCTGGCATCCCTCTATACCCGAGCCCCAACTCCACACCTGCTCCCATATGACAGTCTGCCTTCCAGTCTCTCTTGTTTTTGTTTTGGCTCCTTCACCGTTTGCTTTGCTCGCTGCTCTACTGCTGTGAAGAGACACACTATGGCCAAAGCAACTCCTATAAGAGAAAGCGTTTAATTGGGGACTTGCTCACAGTTGTTGCTGTTGTTGCAGCAGATGCTGCTGCTGCTGCTGCTGCTGCTGATGGTGATGGTGATGGTGACGTGACAGTGACGGTGATGATGGTGATGATGGTGATGATGGTGATGATGGTGATGATGG
>JANHMN010000020.1:40514037-40521537 GCA_030674055.1 Rhabdomys pumilio
GGAGAGGGAGAGGGAGAGGAGGGAGAGGGGGAGGGGGAGGGGGAGGGAGAGGGAGAGGGGGGGAGGGGGAGGGGGAAGGGGAGAAGGAGAGAGAACAGCAGATAAGTTTGGCTTGTCTTACTGACAGAGTAGCAAGTTATAAGGCTTGCTTAGTGTGTGTGTGTGTGTGTGTGTGTGTGTGTGTGTGTGTGTGTGTGTATGCTTGTGAGTAGATATGTATGCATGTGCACACATTTGCAGTCACTGACAGACTATCCAAGCTACAAGCTGCTGGGACAAACTTCCTATGAGTGGAGAGAGATTCTAAGTGACTCTATGGAACTTTGGGGAAGACTGGCAACTTTGCTGTTGTGGCTTAGAAGGGACATAATGTGAGCAGGCCAATTCTTTTAGGAAGTTGTTTTGACTCCTCAGAGTGCTTGGAAAGTCCTGGGAACATCACTGTGGGAACCTGAGGTCTCTGTCCCCGGTGTTTGGTAGAGACAGCGGGGGCCCAGTGCGTGAGTTAGCTGTTAACCTCTTTTCACAGTGGATCTTCCAACCCTGGCCCTCAGCAAGAGGCCACCCCAGCCTTGCCTGCTGTAAGGTAAGGTTTAACTTCCCCAAATAGGTGTGTATTTTTTATTTGTTGACTGTGTTTATTTGTGTAGCTTTTTCAGTTTTTATACCCAGGTCGTCGTCTTTTAGTTCATTGAGAAGTAAAACTTAAAAACCAGAAACTTCTTTCCCCCCTTGTGGGAAATTCCAAAGTTGTACACTGGTCTTTCAGCCAAAGTATTTGGTTTTAATCAGATCAGAAAGCTGCTAAGACTGAAGATAGGGGTGTATGTAGTTCCATTGGTAGAGGGCTCACCTAGCATGCCTGAATCCCTGGCTTTGATCCCAGCACTGCCTAAACTGAGTGTGGTGGTAACATGCCTATAATCCAGTACCTGGGAGGTGGAGGCAGGAAGATCAGGAGTCCAAGGTCATCCGTGGCTACAGTGTGAGCTGGAAGCCAGCTTGGTCTACATGTGATCCTAACAGGGAGGAAGAGGAGGAAGGAAGGGGAAGAGTGGGGAGAGAAAAGGGAAGCCTGAGAGAAGAAGGCAGGGAGGATGTCTTATCCCTGCATTCACCAGCACTCTGATGGCAAAGGCAAGTGGGTTTCAGTGAACTCCAGGCCAGCCAAGGAAAGCTACATAGTGAGACTGCAGAGTGAAAAATTATAAAGATCATTTTATAAAATATATACAGGTTTTTCTTTAGGTTTTTCTGTAAAGGACATGAAAAATATAGAAAGTTTTTATGACCCCCTAGACCTGAACAAAAGAATGCAGGTTCACTAGTTCCAAGAAAGCGAAACTAAATGTAAGATTTTGGGCCTTCACTGCCCCAGGATACATTCCACATTCCGGGAGGGGTACATTATCCCTGAGCCAGAGGACACTTGCTAGATTAACATTCAAGAGAGAAAGGGAGGGACTAATTATCATTCCTTAGACCTCAGGGAAGAGATTCCCACCTGTGGGTGGGGAAGGCCCAAAGCAGGAAGACACATTCTTGACCACAAAGAAGGATACAAGTCATCTGGGTGGTCCCAGGAACTGGCTGACCGAAAGATAAATGGTTGGGCAAGGTTACATCCTTACAAAAGATAGGTGTATAAGATGTTTTCTGCCTGACCCTGACTAAATTTGGGTTGGGACCTTTTAAGACTTTCCATGTTATGTTTCCTTAGCAACCCCTCACCCCCTCCTCACTCCCCTGGCTTGTGGTTTTCCCCTTTAAAAAGCCCCTCAGCCAGCCGGTCTTTGTCAATTCAGCTCCTGCATGAGCAAACTAATTGACCTTGGCGGGTCAACTCTCCCTAATAAAGCCTCTGCTGATTGCATCCAGGTACAGTACAGTGTCTTGCGAGTTTTTGGGTGGCCGTGACCTCCCGAGATTTGAGTGAGGGTCTCCTGAGTCTTCAAGACCTTGTTTTTTTAAACAAATCAACAAACAAAACAGAAGGGTGGCACTCACTGAGGAGGCAGAGACAGGCAGATCTGGGGCTTGCTGACCAGCCCAACTTAGCTGGAAAGAGCCTGGTCAGTAAGAGATCCAGCCTCTAAACAAAGGTGGACAGACATCTGAAGTTGTCTTCCAGCCTCCACATAGACATATGGACACACATACTCAGGAACCCACCCATAAACACAGATTGTTTTTACAGAAGAAAGTAACCTTTCTGTGCAGAACACATTACTGCTTCATCTCCTGTCCTGAATGGACTGTCTACCGATCTGCTGGCCTGCAAAGTGGGGAAAGGGAACACACCAGCCATGTTCAGCAGCCCTGAGCTCTCTGTATCTGGGCTGCAGTCATGGCCCAGAAGGAGACAGTGACTGTTTCCGGTTTGTCCATGGCAATGCCTCTGTTCCCAGCTCAGCTCTGCTGCTGCATGAAGTAAGCCTCCAGTGGGTCGCAAGTGATTCTGGCAGTCTTCTGAGAGGACTGGATGTGGAACAAGCCTTTTTATTGGGTCAGTGACCATGGTACTCTGCAGATAGTCAATCTACCACAATACAGACCACAATCTACCAACCCCCAGTCCAGGAACCAACTGTCTGAAAGATTCAGGTGATACAGTCCAGCAGCCACCATAAGGGAAAACACAGCCGCACTGAGTTTGCTACACTAAGGCTAAGAGGGGTTCCCACACGATCGCCGATTTAGACATCAGCTTTCAGTTTGGGTGTCCTCAGGCTCACCCTATCCTCTGACTAACTGCATACACTCAAGAGTCCCTGTGGCCTCCTTCAGGTTTGACAGCCACAATGTCTCCGAAGACTCCTAACAGGTGCTATATCCACTATTGCAGAGACTGGAGGGATGGCTCAGTGAGTCAGAGTGCTTTCTATCCAAACATAAGGTCCTGAGATCAGAACCCAACACCCACAGAGAAAAAAAAAATGAGTCATGGCCATGCACTTGTCTGTAACTCCAGAATTGTGAGAGGAGCTGACTGGCTCTCAGGCTCCATGTAAGACCCTGTTCTGAAGGAGTAAGGCAGAAAATGATAGGGCAGGACATCTGACATCATCTTCTGGGCTCTGTGTGTACACAGGTTCACATGTACACATACACTACACACCAATGTACCACATGCACACACATGTGCACACACATGTGCACACACATGATCATACATACACCAACATGCATACACATACACACGAGCATATACACCCCCACATGTATACACACACATACACAAACATACAAACATGCACACACCACACACATGTACTACACACGCATATGCATACACATATGCACATATATACATGTACATACATACTCATATAAATGCATATATGCAGTCACAGACTTACACATATGTACACTCTCACAAGATACATATCCACTCATACACACACATGCAAACTCACTTTCACATACACATATACCCATATACACATACACACTCACACACATTCATGCACATACACACATGCACACACACACAAATATACACACTCACACACATATACACACATGCATATACACACATGCTAATAAACACACACACATACATACTCATACATGTATACATAAGCACACACATGCATACTCTCACACATACACACTCATACACACTCACATGCACACACACATGCACATACATATACTCATAGATACACTCACATACATACATTCATACACATACACTTACACACATGCACATATACACACATACAGTCACACACACACACACACTCACACTCACATGTACATACAACCAATGACAGGGTTTGGGGGGGTTGTTTTGTTTCTCAATAGTGAAAGGATACAAACTAGAGAGAGCCAGAATAAGATCAAGTCTGGGAAGGTCTTGTACAATCTTCTAGTTCCGCATCCCACAGAGTCCTTGATGGCACTATCTTACAGCTAATTCATGACAATATATGAGAGGGTTGTGACCACTAAGGCTCACAGATGCCCCATGTTTCAGGATTAGACCATGTATTGCCCACAGTGGCAGACCTTCAGTTTCCAGCTCCTCTTGAGGTCGAGATTAGTTAGGTTTTTACTGCTAGGATAAAACACTGTGACCAAAAGCAACTTGGGGAGGAAAGAATTTATTTCAGCTTACAGCACCACATCATGGTCCATCACTGAGGGAAGTTAAGGCAGGAATTCAAGACAGGAACCTGGAGGGAGAAGCAGAGGCCATGAAGGAGTACTGCTTACTGGCTTGCTCAGTCTGCTTCCCAGGGACCACCAGCCCAGGGGAATGGCACTGTCCGCAGTGGACTAGGACCTCCCATATCAATCACCAATTAAGACAATGCCCCACAGACTTACCTAAGGCCAGTCTTCTCAATTAAGAGTCCCTTTTCTCAGCTGTGTCTAGGTTTGTGTCAAGATGAGAAAAACCAACCAGCACATAAGGTTTCCTCTCAAGAGCACTGTTCCTCAGTTTACCTACTTTCCATCATGTGATTCTCTCTACTCATGCATGCCTCAGTGACTGTTGGAAGCTATTTCTATATCCCCTGTTATGTTCTACTTCATCTGGAAGGGACTTGAATAATTTAAATTTGTGACTAATGATTCTATTTTTATATTATCTCTCCTGGAACATTCTACCCACTAATCTAGCCTAATCAGCAGGTGACACATCTATTCTTCATTTAAGATTAGTGTGTACATGTTTAAAAAAAAACTTTAAATGACTTTTCCATCACCCTCTGGAAGAATTACTTAGAATATCTGTTTTTTAAGGTTTATTTTATTTGTGTGTATGTATGTGCATCTTACTGTGTGTGTGTGTGTGTGTGTGTGTGTGTGTGTGTGTGTATGTCCCACATGCATGCAGTGCTCACAGAGGCCAGAAGAGGGCAGAGGATCCCCTGGAGCTGAGCTACCTGATGTGGTCTTTGGGAACCAAACTCATATCCTGTGCAAGAGCAGCAGGAGCTCGTAACCTTTGAGCCACCGCTCCAGCCCACTTACAGTAACTTTACAATGCAATGACTGGATTTCTAAAACCTAGGTGGAGCTGTTTTCTTAAATGACCATTTTTACTTGAACAAAATTCAACTTGTTTTCGTAAAATAAAATTCTTGTGCTTATTCTCTCTCTCATCATGACACATTGGAACTTCACTGTGGAAAAATCATAGATTTTATTTCTCTCTTAGAATGTCTGTGGTGAAGAGCAAAAGAACGGAGAAGGTTGAGAGGAGGAAGTGGGAGGAGGGAAGGTGGGAGGAGGGAAGGTGGGAGGAGGGAAAGTGGGAGGAGGGAAAGTGGGAGGAGGTGGGAGGAGTAAGGGAAGGTGGGAAGTGGTAAGAAACAGAACTGAATCAGGACATAGGATAGTAACATGTACAGAGGGGAATGCTACAATGGGACTCACAATGTTAAATGCTATCTTTAAATTTTTCATTTGGAAACTGAAAAATAAAAATAAAATGAAATTTGCTGGGTGTGTATGCTTCCTTTCAATCCCAGCACTCAGAGACAAAAGCAGGCAGATGTCAGTGAGTTCCAGGCCAACCAGCAAATATACAACAAGGCTTTGTTTCAAAAACATCAATAGGTAGATAATAAATGGATAAATAAACAATAACAATCTGCTGGTCTAAAGTATTAATATTTGTGTCAATAAACATTGACAATAAATATATAGAGGTAGTGAGATGCTTCAGCAAGTAGGGACACTTGTAGCCAAGCCTGATGACCTGAGTTCAATCCCCAGAACCCACATAGTAGGTTCTTGCAAGGTCCTTTGACTTCCCACATGTGTGTTGTGTGTGTGCACGCTCAATAAAGGAATGAATATTTAAACAGGCAGGAATGTGTGCCAGTGTTTACTTCTTTCCCTTTCCACCTAAATTATCCTGTCATCTTATCTCAAAGTTCTTTACATCGGTATGATCAATATTGCACCTGCGTACAGTTGTTAGGTAGCCACTGCTCTGAGATTGGCCCCTAAATACTTGACTGTGACCACTCCAAGCTGAGATGTGTTGTGGGCTTTTGTATACACTGACAGATTCTAGATGCTTGAGACATACATAATTTGTACTACTGGAAAAAGAATTCAAGACTTTTAAAACCAATTAATTCTGTGTGTGTGTGTGTGTGTGTGTGTGTGTGTGTGTGTGTGTATGTGTATTGTGGTCTATGACATGTATGTGGGGGGACCAAAGGTTGACATCACGGTGTCATCCCCTGTCACCTTTTACCTTGTTTCTTTTAAAAATATATATATTATTTTAACTATCTTTTGACTCTGTGGGTTCTTCTTTCTTCCACCCAACACCCATCAATTACTAATTATTGGGAGCCAACTCTAGCAGAAAGCAACTATCATCTTTGCAGCCATCTTAGGCCATATACCCTGACAAGAGACTTGTTTTTCAACAGCCTGCAACAGCTGAGCACACTCTGATAAACATCTTGTTTAGCCCACATATCTTGTTTTGCTGTTTAGTGATACCAGCTGCAATGGTGCCCGTGATAAAGAGTCTTCAGCTGTGTTCCCCTGCTTGTGCTTATAAATACCCAGGATTTCCTTGCAAGAGAAGAGACAATAAGCGAGAAACGAGACTTGGTCACACACTCTGGCTTGTCTCCATTCTTCTCGTCTCTTCCCTTCCATCCCCATTCTCTCTCTTGCTAGACCCTGACCCTCCGACCAGAGCAGCAGCTTGGTGGGACACAGTGACCCCCAAGCCGGGCAGTGTGGGCCTCAACAACCAATAACACCCCACAGCTATCAGGTCTCTAGCATTTATAATTCCTCTAAAAAGTCCCCAGAATTCCAAACATCACACAATTACAGAAACAATCTGCAGCTTGCAAAAATCACACCCCTGCTAGAGCACGAGGCAAATCCTGGTCAGCTGCTATGGGCAATCTAAAGCAGCCCCGTGTTCCACACCTGAGAGTAAAACAAAAACACATTCTTATAATATTTCTGTTTTTTAAAGAAACCAAAATTCAGCGCAGGGAATGAAACTTGGATTCTCTGAAAGAGGAGCCAGTGCTCTTAACTGCTGAACCAGTCTCTCTAGCCCTCTGCCTTGGTCCTTAAGGACAGATTCACTCATTAAACCTGGAGCTCACCGGATCAGTTAGACAGGTTAGTTCAGTAGCTTGGAGGATCCTCCTGTCTCTGCCTCCCCAGCACTGGGCTTACAGACATGTGCCCCGCCCACACACAGCTTTCTCGTGGGTGCTGGAGATCCTGACTCGGGTCCTTGAGTTTCTGCAGCCAGCACTTCACCCACGAATCATCCCACTGGCCACAAAACTTAACGTTTAAAGACTCACAATAAGTCATCTTTTTAAGTAAAGAAAGAAGGGGGAAAAAGAAAAAAAAAAAATCAAAGAACACGTGATCAGGAAGCACGTGACCGGAGCTCCACGTCCTCCTCTTGAACCGCTTGTACACTAAACTTCTCCGTCTCCTGCCTCGTCAGCAGGTGATACAAGACAGGGTTAGAAACCACAAAGTAACAGA
>JANHMN010000020.1:40524037-40610661 GCA_030674055.1 Rhabdomys pumilio
GCCATGTATTTCCAGCAGACATGTGACCCAGACCACCAAAGTTCAGTCGTAGTATTCTGGGCTTCAGTCTCCGGGAGGGAGTTCACTGGCTGAGAGCTCTCCACTCTCAGAATGGCCTCTTTATTATTTGTCAGCTCAGCATGACAGGGGTAGGGAGTGGACCCTGTCCCATGTCAGTGAATAGACCTGGGAGCTGGAAACACAAACCTCCACTTTATACCGGGCCAGACCTCCGTTGTCACAAGCTCCCCAGGAATTCATGTACCCATGAAGATCCTGGGGACAACATCTCTGTGGTCTAATGGGGCTGTGGAAATGACCACAAACGTCTCCCACTTCTATCTGCATGTCTCTAGAATCTGGATGCGTTGCCCCTGTGTTGAGACAGAGATTACCATTGTGACAGCGTTGGGGCGCCGAGACCCAGCCTCAAGTGGCCACACGAGGAAGCTCAAGAGAAGAACTGCCTTGCTGAGCACAACCCAAATTACTGGAGTACAGAATTAGAGGGGAAAAGGTTTAGTGAGTGAAGCCATCAAATTTGGGAGATTAGATCATCAATGGATAAATGATAAACACCAGTTTCTTCAACTGTGCTCAAAAAGACTTCTGAGAACAAACACAAAGTGGACGTGAGAGTCACCCAGGCTCCACAGTGAATTCTCCTCAGCAAGTCCTGCATGGACCCAGGGGGACAGTAAAGCCCTGAGCAAACTGCTTCAAATCAAAGGCTTCAGGTGTGAGCAGATCTCTGTGGCTTGGCCTTGCTGCTCCATCCCTGGTGCTTTCCCCAGACCTCTGATTATTCTGTTTACACCTCAATAACATCCATGGTGGTGACTCATGAGGCTAAACTGAGCAAGGAATGCAGGCTTTGGGTCTGTCCTGAGCACAGATGGGGTCCTGGCCGCCACTAATCTCACTCTTCTCACTGCTGGGACAAAACACAGGACAGAAGAAACGTCAGGAAGAAGGAAGGGTTTATTCTAGCTCAAGGTTTGAAGGAGAGTCCATCACGGTGTGTTGAACAGTTTTATGTCAACTTGACACAATCTGAAGTCAAACCTCAATTAAAAAAAGCTTCTGTACGACCAGGCTGTAGGCAAGCCTGTAAGACATTTTCTTAATTACTGATTGATGGAGGAGGGCCCAGACCATTGTGGGTGGGGCCATCCCTGGGCTGGTGGTCCTTGGTTCTATAAGAAAGCAGGCTGAGTAAGTCATGGAGAGCAAGCCAGTAAGCAGCATCCTCCATGGCCTCAGCCTCAGCTCCTGCCTCCAGGTTTCTGCTCTACTTGAGTTCCTGTCCTGACCTTGAAGATAAGCTTGATGAATATGGAAGTGTAAGCAAAATAAACCCTTTCTTCCTCTGCTTGCTTTTTGGTCATGGTGTTTCATTGCAGCAGAAGAAACATTGACTAAGACTGTGGAGAAGGCATGGCAGCAGGAACCTGAGGCAGCTGGTCACATGACATTAATAGTCAGGAGGCAGAGAAAGATGGACAATTGTGTTCAGCTCACTTTCTCCCCTTTATTCAGTCTGAGACCCCAGACCATGGGACGGTGCTTCTCAGTCTAGGGTGGATCTTCGCACCGCAGTTAACCCTCTCTGGAAACACCATCACAGACTCCCCAGAAATGTGTCTCCCAGGTGGCTCCAAATCGAGCTGACAGTGAAGAGGAACCAGCAAGCTGTTTTCTAACGGTCGATTGCTATTAAGAACCCTTATCTGGGCTTTGCAGAGCTGACTGTGGACAACTTTTGGCTTTTGTGCACCTTACCCACCAAGTCATTCCTTTTGCAGTTGGGAGGACCTCTCTCCCCACATCTGCCCACAGTATCTCATAATCTCTGTGCAGAAAGAATATCCTGTGTATTGTATGGATGCATCACCTGTCAATTAAGAAAATCTGTGGTCTATAGGAAAGGGCAGAATAGAAGGTGGGACATCTGGGAGGCAAAAAGAATTCTGGGGTAGAGCCAGACACTGGAAGAAGAAAAAAGAATTGTAAGAGCCAGAGGACTGGGAAATCTGCCCTGAGATTGGGCCTCCTGGAAATGACAGGGAAGCTATATTCGTGTTACAAAAACAATATGACTGCCTAAACCAGACCAAACAATGATAACACTAACAGACGAGCTAACGTGGGAAGAGGAAATCTCAAGCCCCGCCCCAGACAAAGAACTATAGGAAACGAAGAAATGTATTAGTCTTCCCCAGACATAAGCCGCTAATGGATTATCCAACACCAAGTGGTCAGTCCTGAAATAATGTGGATACAAACAACACTAAATAGACTCATCCTGCTTGGAGTCGTGTATGTGTGTGTGTGCATGTGTGTGTGTGTTCTCAAATGTGCACATGTGTGTTTATGTGTGTGAGTGTGTAAGTGTGTATGTGCATGTATATTACTATGTGTGCATGTGTTAGTATGTGTGAGTGCATGTGTGCATGTGTGTGCATGTATGTTAGTGTGTGCATGTGTGTCTGTGTGTGTGACAATAATACTCAAATAGGGGCAAAAGTTCATGTATTTGAAAGAGCAAAGGAAATGAGGCGATGATGTAATTATGATTTAATTTTTTTAAAAAGAATTCTTATCTGTTGAGGCTGTGGAGGCTAAGGGGGCTAAGTGGTATTTAATAAATGAATAAAGTGTTCTGCATAAGTAAGACTGGAATGTAAAATCTACAAGGTTCTCCATAAGTTCACTTTCATAAAAGAGACAAACGCTCGCCTCATGCTCCTCCTCTCACCCCTGTGAGCCCTGGCCCTCCAAATGGCTGGGCTCTGGCACAGCCTGGCTAATTTTCTGCTAGTTTGGCAGGCTTCTGCAGATAGGAAGGAAATGAGAGCAAGGCTTCATCTTTGGGTCACCAGGTCAAGTGAATACTAATCAGGAAAAATGTTTGTCTATTAAATGCTCCATTGCGCTTTAAATGTCACCTATGTGTCATACATTTGGATTAATGGGAGAGAAGCAATCTTTACCATATGCAAATTAAGGATGAATTGGAGTCTCTTCGTGAGCCCAGCTGTCCCTCCACACACCAGTCACTTTGGCCTCATTTAACTACCCGACTTTCTCTTCTACTTGGATTTTCATCGTGGCTTGAAGCTCATTATTCCTCAGAGAGTTTATGCTCAGACAACTGGAGTTCTGCCCATGGCTTTCCAAGGGGTCAGCTGGCTCCGTCCTCACATCCCCTGTGTAGATCCAGGCAGTGGCTGATAGGAAACCTGAGTGTCTGGCCTTAGTCATAAGACCATCTCCCTAAACTGGACGTTGACTGTGCCGAAGACGCCCGTGATCTTGTGTGTCTGTGCACATGAATACAAATGTGGGAATGTTCTAGGAACGTACTCAAGAACCTAAATTCTTAGTCCCTCTGGAATCCCTCAGAGCTATGAGACCTGAATGAGCGCCTGCCTTCTTGGAGTGGGGCTGGACCTGGGTGTGGGATGGCAGGAAGCAGCCAAAGGTTTGTTGTTTGCAAAATTTCTGTTTCAGCCCAAGCAAATGATGACAGCACCTAACGACAGTCAGACAGTCAGAGAGTGGAGCAAATGTCAGCGGGTGGTGGGAGTCTCTGGCTACCCAGAAACTTATCAACATTTTGCCTTTCCGTTGGGCAAGCTTGTAACAGTCTGAAGCTAGTTGACCAGCATGCCTGGGAAACACCTGGGGTGGCTAGAACAGGTGGAGTGGATAGCAATGTAACAAACAGCAGGCTTGGGCTGGAGAGATGGCTCAGAGGTTAAGAGCACTGACTACTCTTCCAGAGGTCCTGAGTTCAATTCCCAGCAACCACATGGTGGCTCACAACCATCTGTAATGGGATCTGGTGCCCTCTTCTGGTGTGTCTGGTGTGTCTGAAGACAGCTACAGTGTACTTGTATAAATAAATGAATAAATCTAAAAGAAGGGAAGAAAGAGAGAGAGAGAGAGAGACAGGAGACTTAATTATTTGCTGACACCTTACAGTAGATGAGCCCGCTAGATCCTCTCAACAGCCCTGCAAGGTAGTTATTATCAATATCTCCTTTTATAATGTGGAAACTGAGTCCAGAGGGGGTTACATAAAGGCATGAAAGGATCTTAAAAGTGGCTGGATGTAGCAATGAACACCTGTAATCTCAGCACTTGCGATGTTGAGATGGGAGACTCGTGAGTTCAAAGCCAGCCTGACCCAGGTAACTAAGATTTTTCTCAGAAAAACCAAACCAGACAAAGAATCTTTTAAAAAAAAAAAATTATGTTGGGTGAGAAGGCCCGTCATGCAAGCACAAGGTCCTGGGTTCTGATCAGAAGCACTCATGCAAAAAGCGTGGTGTGGTGACAGTCTGTAATCCCCATACTGGGAGAATCAGGGGATCCTGAGACACCACAAATCAGCCAGTGAGCTCTGAGTTAAGGGACAATCTCAAAAAGTAAGAAGAGACACTTAGGAAAACCCTGACCTTGACCTGAAGACTGTGCACACTTGTGCTCTCTCTCTCTCTCTCTCTCTCTCTCTCTCTCTCTCTCTCTCACACACACACACACACACACACACACACACACACATGCACACGCACACACGCACACACACACATGCACATACACACATGCACACATATGCATGCACACATGCATATACATGCACACACATCAAACACAAAATTTTCATGTCTTGATGAGGAATTTATATGCAGAAAATAAATCTAAAAATAGATTTATAGGCAGATACGTTTAAAAGTTATATATAATACTTGGAAAAAAGAGAATAACTTGTGAATTTCCATACAAGGAATGTATTGTATTACATTACACTGGATAAATTACATTACTTTAACAAGTGAATGTTCTTAATAATCTCTTTTATAAAAAAAATCAGGCTTTTGACTCTCAGGTCAGGACGTGGAAATCAACTCACTATATGATTTAAAATTTTTGAGCAGACGCCAGCTTTGCTGTATCTATGTGGGAAAACAAGATGGAAGAAGTAACCTCAAATGTCCTCCGCTTTCACACTGAACCCCTGCCCCCTTTTATTCCTCTCTTTAAGATACAAATACCGTTATGAAGTCCCAGCCTGCCTCCTCCCCTTCATCACTCATTTCCTCCTTACCCACATTCTTCCATCTTAACTCTGCCTTTTAAACTTTTTACAGAAAGTCCTGGATCTATTCACTCAGTCCCCCACATAGAATGAAGTAAAAACATCGATTCTCTTAGAGTCATTCCAGTCCCCAAAACTTTTAAATGGCACCCCCTCTACATCAGGAAGTAGACAGATAAAAAAATGACATTCACTCTCCTTTATATATAAAGGATCTGGAATAAAGGAGACTCCCCCCGCCTCCACCCCCAACTCCAAAACCAGGGCAAGGAAACCTGCCACCCATGAAATTCTGGGAAGCAGACAGCCCTCATCACTTGCCTTAGCGTCTCTCTACAAAACTGACTCTCAGACCCAATCCAACGTGGGGTGGCATGTTCGCCTCCACCCCAGATATGGAGCCGCAAGGTTTGGGACATCAATCTCTCAACCAATAAAGTCTGCTCTCGTGGGTTTGAAGTTGGGGGGTGGGGGGAGCGATGCAGGGTGGAGGGACTGGAGAGATGCTCAGCAGTTAAAAGCACTTGTTGCTCTTGCAGAGGACCCAGGCTTAGTTCCCAGTATCCAGCTCACAACCATCTGTAACTCCAGTTCCAGAAACTTGATGCCCTCTTCTGACCTCTGTGGGCACCAGGTACACACATGTGGCCCAAATATATACATGTAGGCAACACATTCATATAAATAAAATAAATACATCTAATATTTTTTAAACAAACAAAAAAGTGGTGAGAGCTGTTGTGATGGCTCAGTGGATATAGGCGTTTGCAGCCAAGCCTGACATCCTGAGTTCGATTCCTTGCTCCCACATGGGGGAAAGAAGAGAACTGAACTTTGTCAGAGCATGGCACCATAAGCATGGTCTGGTCCTCCTCCTGCTAGCTCAGGCCTAAGGCCAGCATTTATAACAGAGTATGGTTCCCTTAGGGAGAAGCTTACCTGGGGAGCTGAACCCAGAGTGTCTGGATGGAGGGGATGCCCTGGAGGGTTGCAGACAAGAGCTCTCTCTTAGCCAGAAGGACACTCCCTATATGCCAGGAACAAACCCCAGAGGAGTGGAATAAAAAAAATTATAATGACTGAAGTAGAAACTTAAGGGTTCTTTGGAGAATCAGTTGTGTTGGCTGGTGTTTTGCGGGGGGCAAACACATGAAGGAGTGTTTTCCTGAAGTGGACACAGGTGAAAGACTAAGGCTGACTCGTGAAAGAACATTTCACTGAAGCAGACACAGGAGAGAGGATGTTCTGCCTAGGCGAGTACGTGAAAGGACACGTGATGAAGGATTCTTTGCTAATAACACACATGTATTGGTCCAACTTATATTGCGTAGTTGAGCTGCATTTGTCGCGACGCCACAGACTCAGGCTGATTGGATGCACGTGCTGAGGGAAGGCACGTGGAGGACACGGGATGTTTGGAGGGTATAAATAGGACTCGATAGCATGACAGAGAAGGAACTTGACTTGCTGGTACAGCTGGCTGTGCAAGCTTGTGGGAACCTTGATCTTCACTTCTGAGAGGGGCACTGCCAAGAACTCCTGGTGTCCCTCTGGGTCCCTCCTGCTGACTCAAGCAGAGGCTGAGGCCTGGCTGTCTCTGCTAGGTCATGTCACTGCTGTTGCTAACCCGACTCTACCTAACTGGATTTCTGGGAGATCCATGAAGTGTTTGTGAGTGAATCAAGTTGCCACTGGCTGCCTGCTAACCTGTGAACCGAACTGTCCATTTTCAGACCACAGACAGGAGTTGCTCCAAAGAACCATTTCTAAAACAGGTCCACATCCCCTGTATCCTTTCTTTTCCACTACCTCTGGTGGGTGGTGGGCTACAAGGGAGGTTAAAGCATCTAAGAACTGTCATTAAAAATAAGATTTGAAAAATTGTATAAAAGCAAAATGGAAAGGGGGGCACGGGATAGGGGTTTTCTAGGGAGGGGAAATGGGGAAAGGGGATGGCATATGAAATGTAAATAAAATATCCAATAAAAAAATAAGATTTGAAAAAAATTGAAGTTGCAACTGAGACTACCTATGCTATTAAGTCTGGAGCCAATGGAATAAGCGCAACAATAATGTAAAGTCATAAATATAATATAAAAATACGTTCATGACACGCAGACCGTGAGAATACTTAGAGTTAGGAAACTAGTTAGATGTTAGGTGTGAGAAATGCGTTTATTGAAATAAAGCTCCCAAGGGATGGGCTGGAAACTGGAGATTCCTCACAGGACACATTAAGGAGAAGGGTATGGGGGTCATGTGTCTCATATCGGATTCCAGAAATGGGTGGAGGGATATGAAGACGGAGAGAGAAGTATAGCCGACAGACTTAGAAGTATAGACATTTTTATTCTTGATTCTCAGTAAGAAGCAGTGGAGGGTGTGGGGAAGAAAGCAGTTTGAAGAGCTAACAACCTAGGGTTTCTGACTTAATGGAATAACTGACGCTCTGGTAAGATCAGCCCTGAAGCCCTGGTGCTCAGCTCAGACTCTCTCTCTCTCTCTCCCTCTCTCTCTCTCTCTCTCTCTCATTCATTAAGTCCAGGACCCCCCAATATGGTGGGTCTTCCCACTTCAGCTAGCTCATCTAAAAGCTTTCACACACATACCCCAGAGGTTAGTCTCCAAGGTGACTTGAAATCCTAATAAGTTAGCGTCCATATTACCCATTGTTTTTACCGCCCACTAGCACCGCCCGCCCTGGTTTTTGGTTCCTCTGGGTTTTGGGTCACCTTCTGTACCTCTCAAACCATTTTCTTTATGATTTATTGGCAGGGGTGATCTGGGGCTTTGGAAAAGGAACATCAAACAACTTATTTTAACTCCCCCTGGCTTCACAGCCCTGGGTCTCTCTTTATGGCTGTTCTTCCTTTCTTCACTGCAGGATGCACACTTTTTGGCAAAGCCCAGGTCTGGCCCTACTTCTAAGGCTCATACCCCCTACTGCACACCCTCCCCCACCTCGGGGACACTGGTTCTGGGTTGGTCACGAGTAAGTCTCTGGACCTTTGAGAAGAGTCCCATAGAGGTGGGGACTTCAGAGAGGTACAAGGAAGACACAGGAAGCTTTGAAGGCGAAGGCCTGTGCTTCCAACAAATGCTCCCTGCACACCTGCTGAGTGGAATTTGCCGGAACATATGGAGGCTACAGTTGGCGGGCACAGCAGGCTTCCTGGCCAGACACTCCTAAAAAGAGTCAGACTGGCCACGGTGTTTCCTGCATCTCTGCTTGGGTGTGTTGCAGGCACCGCCGCAGGCATTCCCACACTGTCCTGTGCAAGACCCTAGAGGCTCCTTCACCTGTTCCCAGAGGAGCATGTGCTGGTCATGTGCAGAGTGGGTTGTTAGCGCTTCCCCTGGCAAGGTCTCACGGGAGGTGGGACCCATCTATTCTGGAGAACAGACCCACAGTCAGACTCTGTTGGTGTTCCAATACTAGGAGCAGCCCCTTGGTGCAAGCGCTCTGGACGGAGCTGGGTGAGTGGGAAACTGGAGCAGCTGTTCCCAGCAGGTCTCTTCTATGAAGAGAGCCAAGAGAACTGATGCTAGCATTTCCCACGAGTGGAAGTGAGATGTGTAGATCATTCCTTTTCCAGATGTTGTGAGACATAGCGGCTCCTCTTCTCAGAGGCCACCACACTCAGGAAGCACACCCCCATGCAGAGACCCCTGAAGATCACCTTAGGACAAAGCATTGGAAGCCTCTGACCACCTCTTTGGTAGGATGGACGTCCCAGAATCCCCTTGGGCTCAGACCAAGGCTAACTTGGCTAGTGCAACTTGTTTGGCCCCTGCCTCCCCCCACCCCTGGCCCCTATGCATGCCTCTGTGGGGGTCTCTCAGGCTCTGCTCTAGGGATACCCGTGAGACATTGCCTAGAGACCGTTGCTCTCCCTCTGAACAACTGTGGCGCTTTCTGGAAGAGCTTTAAGATCAAATTGTCTTTTGAAAGGTTAGAGGAGCTCAGGGTAGAAGGTGACTTCACTCTTGAACCCACAGGTCATGGGACTTGTGCACCAGGAGATTTCAGGGCATAAGCTTCCATCTTGATAGACAAGCTAGGCATGGCTACCTCACCCAATCTGCCAGCCAAAGAAACACGTAATAGAAAGAGCAGAAAAAAAGAAGACTTAATTTAAACTGGCTACGTTGGGGAGAGGTGCAGAGGCGCCCTCTGGCCATCTCAGACTACTTCGAGGCCCTAATGTGATGTGTTTAAGTAGTGGTCAAGAGACATGAATAACTAAGCAGTCCTGGACAAGGGGGCCTATCTTGGTCTCTCAGCTCCGCCTCTGCTCTGTCCTGTGTGCTGGCTGGTCTGAGAGCATGGCAGACCTCTGGGAGTGCTCCTCCTGGGAAACAAGAGCCTCCTCTGACTGCACCCGGTTCAGCTGCTCCCTTCCTTCTGCACAGGGTTCCTTGGGAACTTTTAACTTTTGGAGGTCACTGTGATGGTTGCTGTCGGTTGCCAACTTGATGTGATTTAGAATTACCAATGAGGTGAGCCTCTGCTTGTGTCTGTGTGGATTATCTAGATTGTCTCGATTAGGGTACCTGCCCACTATGGGGACTGAGGCTTGGACTGAAAGAAAGAAGACAAGGTAAACGTTCATTGCTCTGAACTTCCTTACTGTAGATGCCATTTTGAACAGCTGGCCCAGCCCCTGCTGCAGGGAGCTTCCTTCCATGATGGAGGCAGCTCCTGCCACAGTGAGCTTCCTTCCATGATGGGCTTCCTGTTGGACTCTGCGAAGAACAAGTTCTTTGTAAAAGACCTTGAGCTGCCCCACCTTAGGGGCCAAACTGTAAAAGTCTCGTACTAACTGTAAAAGACCCGAGTTGCCCCACGCTTGGGGGCCAAACTGTTGAGGACCACTCTGTTCCGTAGGTCAGGGTCTAGCAAGAGAGAGAGTGGGGGGAAGAAGGGGAAGAGCCGCGAAGAATAGAGACAAGCCAGAGGATCTGTAGTAAAGTCTTCTTTACTGTCTCCACCATACACACACCACTACACCTACTACTACTACACCACACACACACACACACACACACACACACACACACACACACACACACACAACAAGGAAATCCTGGGTATTTATAGGCTTTTGCCACGTGCCTTGCAGGTGTGGATATGACGTAAGCCTTACAGGCGTGGACAGCACGTGTGCCTTACAGGCATGTATGGCGTGGATAGCACGTGTATAACACGTGCACCGCATGCCTTGTAGGTGTGGATGCCACGTGCTCCTTGCAGCTGGGGGCACTAAACAGCAAAACAAGCTATGTGGGATCTCAGAGTGTGCTTCAGCTGTTGTAGGCCGTTGAAAACCAAGTCTCATGTCAGGGTATATGGGTCAAGATGGCTGCAAAGCTGACAGCTGCTTTCTAGCCGCTTTTTGCTTAAAGTCGGCTCCCAACAGTTCTTTCTCTCTCACATTGCCTTTTCTGCATACGCTACAACAACAGGAGCAGTAACTACCGCAACTTGTTGAAGTTTCTGGGGCTGGAGAGGTGGCTCACACAGTAAGAGCACTGGCTGCTGGAGGACCTGGGTTCAATTCCCAGCACCCACAGGGCGGCTCACAACTGTCTGTAACTATAGTTACAGGGGATCCGATGTCATCTGCTGACCTCCACAGGCACCAGGTACATGGCGCACAGACATACATGCATGCAAACAGTCATACACATAAAGTAAGAGTAAAAAACCTTTAAGACAACAACAAAAAGAAATTGTTACAAACATTGATATATATCTTCTTCCATGTCACCTTTAATAATCTCCTTGTTTTAACTGGAACATCCTTTCCCAAGGGAAGCCCTGTCCTTGGTGGCTTTTCCGGGTGCCATACTGGACTGCACACTTGTGAGAGTCTTTTATATCTGTAAAAGTTAATCTCTGTGTGATTTAAAAAGTCTTTTCCCCCCAGCCCCAGGGAAGGGAAGGAGGCAGGAGGACAATCCTCTTTGCTCTAATGCATCACTCTACCATGTGAGAAGATGGGCAGCTTGTTATTTTAGCTGTATAACTGTTAAAAGAAAATGCTTATTCTTACAGCCTCCTTGATTGAGACGAAGTACCTCATTAATGCTTGATCCATCTGCCAAGGGAGAAAAGGAAGGCACTGAGCCAGCTGCCTTGGAATAGCAGCCCAAGGGCCACATGGGATGCCCTCCCAGAGAGCCTGGAGAGTAGCTGAGACAGCACCTGCCCTCAGCCATGTAGCCCTGTGTGAGGGGACTAGGCACAGTGGCAGAGCCGATCACTGCCACTTCTTGGAGCTCTGCTGGGGGCTGTTTGAAAGGGCATGATGAATGTGATACAGCTGGACTCTCAGGCCAACACCCCCTAGCTTCTGGCAGCCTTAGGGAGCTAGCCTGGGCCACTTGACCCTATTCACCAGTTAAAGAGAAGAGTGTCAGAGAAAAGCAGGAGAATTTGAACAATGTGAATTCATAGGGAGAACAGATACAAAGGTCCTGTGAACCCCAGGTCCATCTTTGGGGTGACTTCAAGTCATTCTTTGGGGTGACTCAGGTCTATCTTTAGGGTGACACGAGCTTTAAATAGAGGAAGAACAGGAGCAAAGGTATACAGCCCTGGTCCATGTGTGGCCCTGATGATGACCTGGTCCAGGAATGGTCCTGATGATCACCATGCCAGCTGTGGCTCTGAGACAAGCTGATCATCCAGGGTGTGGCCTTGGCTTTAACTCCTGGATAGCTGCCCTCTCCTGGGGTGCCTGTTCTTAGACTCCAGGGTAAGTGGTCTGAGCTATGCTAGGTAGGCAGACACAGGCATTCCTATGCTGAGTCAGGCAGAGCTCTGAGCCAGGGACACAGACACGGAATGAAGGTGGAGATGCCGGGCCCTGTCCTTTTGGTCCAGGTGAAGAATCAGCACTTTAGAGCGAGACCAACTTCTAAGGGCCTCACAATGATCTGGGTTAAGTTGCCAGGGTGTAGGGCTTTATGGACATGGATGTAGAAGGTTTTCAGGGTGGCTGATGGGCACCCAGAGAGGGCGGGAGAACCATCAGAGGTTGTTCAGTTGTGAGTGCAAAAGCAACTGAGATTCTTGCCATTTTTTTTTCTGTGCTGCTGTGTTTTAAGTTTTCTTTCTCTCTCTCTTTCTTCCTTGCTGGTATGAAGGATGCAACATTTCTTTAGGGGGTTGGGCATCCTCGGCTCCCACCCGCCCCGACAGCACAGGCTTGCTGCTGTGTGAATGCCAGCTTTCTCTCTGCAGAGCCTCGCAAGGCTAGCATCCGGGATCAAGGCATAGAGCTCCCTCCCACCAACAGCTTTCAGCCAGTGAGAGGTGGAGTTGGTAGATTAAGTTTAACTTCTTGTCTTGTGTGGTCGGGACCCTTCACAGTTCCTCCCGAAACGGCAACATCAGCCTCACTTGGGAACTCATAGAAATGGAAGTTATCGTGGTTCGCCACTACATACTGACTGAATCAAAAACGCTGAAGCTGGGTCCCAGCAGACAGGTCTCACCTTCCAGGCAACTCTCCTGCATGTGCGGACATAGTATGCTATGCTGTTTTCCAGAGTGTCCTTGTGGCTCTGGCTGCCTAGGGTTAACCTGTTTATTAATGGACTGTACACTGTTCTGACCGTTGTTCTGTCTCCAACATCATCCTCTACTCCTGTACTGATGCACCCTAAGGTCTTGCTTTTTTTTTCTCCCCCTCTGTTTCCATCTATTACAGGCTAGTTTTGAATGCTGTATGTTATGTAACCCAAGATGGCTGGTCTTGAGCTTGAGACCTTTCCGCCTCAGCCTCCTGAATGCTAGGATTAAAGGTACGCACTGCTGCCTGGATCATAGCTATCTTTTTAATAACCTTTTTTTTTTCATATGGCTTGTTCCTTGCATCTGCAGGAGCCTAGGTGGTACAGGGGTTCCCAAACACATCTAAGGTTCCTTGTCCTTACGGGGGTGCAGGTAGGCTATAGTGAGGCCAATGACTATCACTGAGCTTTAGAGAATCGAGAACCCGATCTCTTTAGACCAGTGGTTCTCAACTTGTGGGTCAAGACCCCTTGGGGATGTTGGATGACCTTTTCACAGGGGTCAAATTTCAGATATCCTGCATATCAGATATTAACATTACAGTTCAAAACAGTAGCAAATTACAGTTATGAAGTAGCAATGAAATGATTTTGTGGTATTAAAGAGTTGCAGCGTTAGGAAGTTCAGGAGTCACTGGTTTAGACTCAAGGCCTAAGAGCCAGCAGATGTGGGTGTGTGGTAATCAACATTCATTCTCCCCAGCTCAGTTAGTTAGTTAGTTAGTTAGTTACTGAATGGCTACGGAAGCTATAACTTCAAATAAGGCTCTGCCTTTCAACTCTTTTTTTTTTTTCCTGCAAAAAGCAATGAAGGTTGTATTCTGGATAGAATGTGTGAATGTTTCTGCTGGTATGTATACAGAGTTGGTACAGTTTAGAGAGGGAGTATTTGCATATCTATGAATATTCATTATTCACCTATCCTATAGTCACACGCATACATAATGGCTAATTTACATGCAAATCTGTGAGAGATCTGCATTAGATAGAAAAGAATAAAAAAGAAAAAGTTAAATGATTGTTGTAGAGGCGAAGCCAACAAGACTACAAGTGTCTGACCCAGTACTGGGCACAAAGTATACACTCAATAAAAACAAACATAAATGCCCACGATGCTTTAGAAGGGTGATTCTTTTTTTTGTTTTGATTTTTTGTTTTTGTTTTTGTTTTTTCCGAGACAGGATTTCTCTGAGTCGTCCTGGCTGTTCTGGAATGCACTCTGTAGACCAGGCTGGCCTCGAACTCAGAAATCTGCCTGCCTCTGCCTCCCAAGTGCTGGGATTAAAGGCGTGCGCCACCACTGCCCGGCCAGAAGGGTGATTCTTAAAGCATGCCCTGTGCAAAGGGGGCAGCCACAAGGAACTCTGAGAAACAGGAATGTCCCAGACACATGGATTTGAGGGAGAATCTGGAGCTGGCTATGTCTGAGCTCTCATCTCCAAAAGCCTCCTCTGTGTTAGTTGTTAGCTCAGACGTCTGACCGCAGCAAACAGACCACTTCAGACCACACGGTTCCAAGGGTGGGGAGGCTTATTCAGGAGATAGGGCAAAGATGGGGGGAAAAGGTAGAGGCCGGCCATGACCACGTGGAGAGAGAGGAAGAGAAGGGAGGGGAGGGGACAGAGAGGCAAGAGAGTAAGAGGGTAAGAGTAAGAGATTAAGAGAGAGGAGGGGGCAAGCAGCCCCTTTTATAGTGGGCCAGGCCTACCTGGCTGTTGCCAGGTAACTGTGGGGAGGAGCATACCTGGCTGTTGCCAGGTAACTGTGAAGGTGGAGTTTAGACAGAATACTAACATTCTGCATGCAGCCTGTGGGCTCCGCCACAGAGATAAGGATGTGAGAGGCACCAGCTGGCCTGTGCCTGTGGTGACTGTCCCCACTTTTCCTCTTTTCTTCTTGAAGACACAGACTCCTCTCTCTATCAGTAAAGCATCCCACCACAGAGGAGGGAGAGTGAATCCACTGCTCTGTGGGCAGATGGCTCTCTCGACTTCTGAGGAAGCAGGCTGTGTTGTTACTCTTCTCAACACTGTGACAAGCAACCTGAGAGTGTGCTATGGTCACACAGACTGTCAGCCTGATAGGGCCAAGAACCACCTTCAGACAAACCTCTCTGAACTTCTGTGAAGAAGTCTCTAGATTACTTAACTGAGGTGGTACTACCCACCCTAAATGTGGGTGGTGCTAGAGTTCTTGACTGAGTACAAAGGAGAAAGGGCTGAGTAAAGGCATGCACGCGTGCGCGTGTACACAAGCGTGTGTGGGTGTGTGTCTGCTTCCTGTCAGCGAACACAATGTGACCTCAAACTGCACCCCACTGTGATGAACTGTACCCTCAAAACAGGAGCCAAAATCACTCGTCTTTCTTGTAAAGATTTAGTCACAGTGGCGGGAAAGTAACTAAGACAAGGAAGAAACGGTTTCTCTGCAGTGTGGGCGTCCTTATGGGGAAAGCATGGAAGCAGGAGTGGCTGACAGCCATAGTGGCTCACTCATAGAGGCCGCTTGCCCACGTCTGGATGAGTTTGGAAGCAGAGGAGAACCAGGAATCCCCACTGACTGCAAACTTCAAGGCTGGGTCCCCAGTGAGCATCTCTCCCGAGCATGAAGAAGGCACAGAAGGGCCAAGCCTTGGCCTACTGCCTGTTACTACAGAAAATGCTGAGGGACCTGGATGAAGTAAGGAGTCTATGTTGATTCGGGTCCCAGACACCCACCCCCACGCCCCCTGCAAGGCCACAGCCAGTGACATGCAGCCAGAACAGTCTGACTTCTACATCCAGGCAGGGTGCCGGGAAGTTGTCTCTGCAGAGGCCCCTCCTCAGTGCAGTTTCCTGTGGGCAGTTATTTTGGGAATGGAGACTGGATGTTTGAGTGGAGGAGGGGCAGCCAAAGGCCTGAAAGCAGAAGGGCTTGCTTGAGGCCGAAGGGGCCTCCATGCCCTGATGGAGAGGTAGCCTCCACCCTCCACACGCACACAAAAGCATCACATGGTCCCGAGTTGTGTGGCTTGGAAGTCCTCCGCTTGTGCACCATGCCTCCAGAGTCAGGAACCAGACGCTGGAAGGCAGCCTTTTAATTTTTTTCCACTATGGGAGGAACGAGGAGGGAGGAGGGGTCTACACACTCACACAATCCAAGTAGACTTCTCCCAGTTTGTTTTTCTGACACATTGGAAACCGCACAGTGCAGAGAGAATTTATCTCACATGCTCCGGCCTGCTTTTCCGGAACGCATCCAGAGACGGCTGTGTCAACATTGCTCAGCCAGCCAGCCTCAAAGGGATGGGCTCTGTCAAGGAAAAACTCAACCCAGACCCTGGCGTTGGGTTGGGGCTTTGTGCATCCTCAAAGGGAAAGAGGGCCTCTGAGTGGAACAGGCACTTCCCCTACCACACAGTTGTCTCACACACCTCTAAACACCACCACTGTATCGCTGGGGTTCCCCGACCCAGATGGTGCTGTGTGTTCAGCTGCTGTGCTTCTCCTGAAGCACAGGGATGAAGTGGAGAAGGAGCTATGAGAATGGAGGAAGCCCTGGTTCCTGGTGGATAGAGGCAGCTAGGTACCACACTGGATGCCAGTTTGGATGGAGAGGATGTGGTGTTAAGAGCCTCAGATGTGAGTCCCCAGATGTTTGACATCTGGATGTCAATCCTCAGTGTTCAAGACCCAGATATAACTGCTCCCCCCTCCCCAACTTCACCAAGTGTTAAGAGACCTGGACATAACTCCCACTCTGATGTTTGAGATGCAGAAGTAACCAACCCCTCTCTGAAGAGACCTAGCTGGAACTCTCACCTCAACCTCTCCTTAACAGATTCAAATGGAAACTCCCCACTTCATGTTTAAATTCCCAGTGTGAGATCAGATGTAAACATCTTGTGTTTCTGTGAAACTGGAGCTTCCTCTGCAGACAACAAGAGACAGGGGAGGGCTATGGGCAGCCAAGGTGCAGGGGCATCAAGTCTCCCTGAATGTGGCTTCTTGCCACCTTCTTGCCCTTGGAGGCTTTCTCCCTGTGGCTCCCTTCTTCAGCCATCGTTTGAAGGTTAATTCTCTTCTTCCATGGCTCTCGCAGCTGCCTGTACAATTAAGAATGTTTACAGTTTGGGATTTCAGTGACAGCAGCCCATGAGGCACCAGGAACAGCGAGGAAGCACCCTTGTTTCCCTACCATGGCGTAAATTCCACAGAGCAATATGGTCCAGTTCACACAAGGACTACAGTTGTCTCTAGGGTTAATTTAGGATCTTGAAGTTTGTCCACAATCCAGATTGTAATGACACTGTGGAGTTTCTTGTCCCTCCTGGTCCTCCTCTTGGTATCAGGCTCTCAGGAGCAGGCAGTGAGCCGGTCAGCAGGGTTGTGGAGAGCAAAGGGAGCCAGCATCCTCTGCCTGCAGCATCTGTGCAGTGATGGTTGGGGTCTAGTCTTCAGAAAAGCTCACTGGGAATCAGCTTGGCCACAGATTGTCTCTTCTCCCTGTGACCGCACCCCGTTGGTGAATGTCTCCCTGAGTTTCTTCACTCTCCTGCATCTGTGGAGACAGTGTGCCGGCTCTGTCTACCTGCAGCAACCCTCCATACCACCCCACCGGGAGGAAGTCTGCTCCCCGCCCCTTCCCATCTCTGCACTGCCTCCACTTAGTCTGCTGGATCCAGTCTGGCACAAGGGTGAGAGACTTACCTCAGAAACAAAAGACTTTCTCTCCCCTCAGCTCTCTCTAGAGTCAAGAGAAGCCTCTCTCTCTCACACTTACTCTCTGACTGACCGTCTGTAAAGCCCCAGTCTCTCACATGTATGCTTGGCCAAACCCTGACATCCATGTGACATGTAGTGGGTTCCCCCCACCCCCAGACCCCATTTCTTCAGTAATGGAAGGGGAAGTCTTTATAGATTAAATATAATCCAGTGATGATTCAAAGCCCCATGTTGGCTTTTGGTTCTGATCTCACGAATTAGAGCCGTGAACAAGCTCTGAAATTGACCAATTCAAATTTTACCTGTCCCTTCCCCTTCTATCCCGTCAAAGACATGCTAATTTGATCTATAATGTGGCCAAAGGGCAGATATGAGAAGGGAGGAGAAGCCAGAGGCATGAAAAATCCCCAAACTGGATCATCCACTCCCGGGATAATGGGTCTTGCCTGAGCAGAATGCTCAATGAAGACCCCTCTCCCTCTCTCTCTCTCCCTCTCTCTCTCCCTCTCTCTTTCTCCCCCAGCAAGCCCTTGCCCCGTTCTGCAGAAGTTGTAATCTCCGTGCCCTAATGCATTAAACTGTTGAGTTCCTTAGACAAATCGCTGCAATTCTTGCTTCATTCACAGGCGAGCAATGTCGCTCAACATCGAGGGAGTGGTTAGTCTTCATTTGCAAATAGCAGGATATTTCAAACACCTTACCTTGCCAGTCCAAGGGCCCAGAAACGATCCTTTTCTGTGGCTCTCCTGAATAAATTTCCACACATTTTTCGTGATTGCCTTTCGTGATAGTTGTAAGTATCACTGAATGAATACCCTTTAAATCATAAATGTGTCCAATTGGTAAATATTGACATATTAGCACCCCGTTTTCGTCACTGTGACCAAATACCTGATCTCAAGAAGGAGGGCTTCTCTCCTCCCTTACCTTCCTTGCTGATGCTAAAAGTTTCTCTCCCATCCTCCCTTGCTCCTTCCTTCTGCCCTTCCTCATTTTTTTTCTTTGAAAGAAAACTAAGAAAAATGGAGTAAACTTTTAAAATACTGATGAGTCATGATAATTTATGACAAGCTTTTCTAAAAATCATCTAGTTATTGAGAATAAATCCTACGACACGTGGAAGAACATTCAAATATGCTTTACAGTTGGCTGGACCCCCAGGAGTCTCATTCAGATTTGGGGCTTCAGAGCTCTGGGGATGGAGAGGTAGTGTAGTCCTTCAAGGCAAGCCTGAGGTTTCCCATTCAATCCCTAGAACCCAAGAACCTCCAGTCTAATCGGTGCTTACTGTGGCTGAAGCTCCCAAGCCAAAATTCTCAGGTCAAAGCCCTCATCCCCATGTGATGGCGTCTTTCTGGCTTTCTGGCTCACTTCCCTTGGCTTGTTCAGCCTGTAAGACTCTATCGAGCAGAGCCTTAGTTTACCAGAGATCCCCTGAGTGAACCACATGGAGAATCGCCGCAAAAAGCAAGAGGAATTTTAATGTTCCAGCATGCTGGGGCCATCCTGCCTCCAAAAAGAGAGGCAACCCTGCACCGCTAGTTCAGTGAGCTTTTATACAGTCCTTAGGGCAGCAGCCATTAGGCACAATGTGATTGGCAGAACAGTGTGACTTTTTAAACTGATTGGTTTTTTAGGGACTGAGGCGGCAAGGACCTCCCTTGTCTGTGCGTGGCCAGTGGGTCTGTCCTGTAGAATCTGTCCACATGCTCTGGGGCTCCCCAAACCCTGTGGTCTGAGGAATGTTAATTAACCTCTGCCTTCTGGAGGGGAGGGGTGCCTAACTGTTCTATGATCTTTCTCTTCCAGGAGGGGAGGGGTCTGGTGTAATTTTCCTCTTCAAGCCTACTTTCTAATAGAACCTAGGACCATCTGCCCAGGGGTGGCACTGCCTACTGAGAGCTGGGCCCTCCACCTCAATCATCAAGTAAGAAAATGTTCTAAGGTCTTGGCCACAGGCCTGTAATGAAGGTAACTTGTCAATTGAGGTCCCTTTTATAGAGTGACTCTAGCCTGTGTGGAGTTGGTACAAAACCACTCTGGATGAGGCAGCTGTTTATCAGTCAGGAAGACCCATCTGTTCTGTCTCTCCTGACTCTGAAACCATGAGAAATGAATGTCTACTGTTTGAGCCACACAGTCTCTGCTAACCTGCTGGCGAGGTCCATGCTGACTGAGCGAGTACTGCATTTAACTCCACCTGACATGTCAGCCAGAGCCACGACCATGTCCCCTGCCTGCCAGTGGCACCTATCCCCACCTATCCTCTGCCACTTTGGTTGTTATCTCTGTCCTCACCACAGCACCCTGATACCTCAAACCTCACCAAGCAGATGAGTCCTTTCTCTAGGGCAAGAGTCTAATGGAGGGTGTCCTGTTCGCACCTGGCACCCATAGAGAGACCTCTGGCAGATATATGGGGAACGGAGGCCTCTTGGTCTCTCCTGAGCTGGGGGTCAAACACCATTTCTCATGCAGTTGCACCCTCTTCTTTTTACAGACACAGAGCCCAAGGTGATAGATGGCCGGGCCGAGCTCACTTCTTGTGGAGTGTGGTGATAGAAACATAGATCAAGGGTGGCCTCGTAGTCTGTTGTGTCGCTGTTAACTGCAGTCCAGGAGGCCATTCACAAGGTCACATCAAGAAACGCATTTCTCAGAAAGGCACCCTTCACACAGCAGCTTGACTCATGCATGCACCCTCTCCTTCTCCTTGTCCTGCACGGGCTTTCCCAGAGGTTGTCCGTCATGGGAGATGGGGGGCTGAGGTTAAGCCACCAGTGGAAGGTCAGTTCCAGGTGGCCGGGCTGCAGTCCACAGGCTGCAGTGGCCCCTGGGGCTGTGGAGGAAGTTAAACACTTGGACCTGATAGATGACGCTGCTTATAGAATACTCTTAATATGTCAGCTAAGCCTTCCAGTCTCTGCCACATGGCAGCCACAGTGACCCTATGCTTGACCTTTAACCCCTAAGCTCGAGGGAATTAAACATGCATCTGCCTGGAGAAAAATGAGCAACTAGGAGACCTGTCATTTCTGAGGAAATTATAAATGACCAAAATGGGCTCAAAGTGTAGAAAAAAATATATATCTGTCCAAACCCAATACTTACCAGAAAGAAAACCAGCAAACAAGGAAACAAACAAACCCACGAATATGATAGAGTCTATTCCTCCTTAAATTTTAAGGAATGATCGCTCCCACTAGATCAATTATTTCAGAATACATGAAAATTTCCAAGCCATTTCACAAAGCAAGTTCAACCCTGATACAGAACTGTGACAATTACCGTTCAAAACCAATAGTTAGCAAAATAAACTAATCTAGGGCTGTGCATGAGATGGCTCTGCACGTAAGGACGCTTGCTACCAAGTCTGACAACCTGGGTTCTGTACCCTGGACCCACATGGTGGGAGGAGAAAGCAGAATCCCCAACATGGTCCCCTGAC
This sequence comes from Rhabdomys pumilio, assembly GCA_030674055.1. Taxonomy (NCBI): domain Eukaryota; kingdom Metazoa; phylum Chordata; class Mammalia; order Rodentia; family Muridae; genus Rhabdomys; species Rhabdomys pumilio. The sequence goes on from JANHMN010000020.1 coordinate 40,544,874, forward strand.
CTGCACTGGAGTGCCGCGGCACAATCCCAGTTGTATCCCTCACTAAATAAATAAACAAACAAATGTGATTTAAAATTTGGAAATCAGTCAATCTCATCTCTGAATATAGACACAAAAGGTTACAACTCAAAAGCACCTTACAAATATGTGTGTAAGAGTTGGGCCTAGAACACACAGATGGTACCTGTGAACCAGGGAGCTGTAACCGAATCCCCCCAAGGGCACAGCACCACACATGAGACACTTCATCTATTTCAATGTTGTACCGAGAGCAGAAAGACGTTATTTGTCCAAGGTGCTTATTCTCATGTGCGGCTCTCAGATTTCTGAGCTCTGCGATGTAGCCTCTGCTGGGGTCTTAAATCCTCTGCCTTCAGACTGTGCTTAGACATCATCTGTGGCAGAAAACAGGGATGTGGAAAGGGGTTAGCTGGATGGTGTGTGCATGCACACGTGTTCATGAGTGCATGTGTGTGAGTGTGTGTGTGTGTGTGTGTGTGTGTATGTGACATACATTTGTGGAGGCTGGAGGAAGACCTAGGATGCTTGTCTGTCCTGCTTTTCATCCTTTATCTTTGAGACAGGATCTATAACTAAACTTGAAGCCCAATATTTTGGCCAAGCTGGCTGAGGAGCTTCCAGGACCTGTCTGTCTCTGTCTAGTATGGTAGACACACACACAGCCATGCCCAGATTTTAAAAGGTCTTGGAGGCCGGGCAGTGGTGGCACATGCCTTTAATCCCAGCACTTGGGAGGCAGAGGCAGGTGGATTTCTGAGTTCGAGGCCAGCCTGGCCTACAGAGTGAGTTCCAGGACAGCCAGGGTTATACAGAGAAATCCTGTCTTGAAAAAACAAAAAGCAAAACAAAACAAAGAAAAAAGGTCTTGGAGTAATTATTTTTGCCCCCACCTGCATCCAATGCCCCTCCCTCTTTCTTCATCTCTTCTTCCTTTCCTGGCACTAGTCCCTCTGTCCCTCCCTCTCTTCTTCTCTCCCTCTCTTCCTCCCTCCTCTTCTTCCCTTCCTCTCTCCTTCCTTTCTCCCTCCTCCTCTCTCCCTCCCTCCCTCTCTCTTTCCATCCTTCCCTCCCTCTCCCTCCCTCTTTCCCTCACTCCCTTTCCAGACCTTTCAGGGCTGTGCTCCTCCAGGCTCATCTTCTCCTGGAAGTCCCAGCAAGGCTGTCTCTCCTGTTGGTCTTTGTCCCTCCAAGGGCCCCACAGGACCAGTGATCTGTGGGTCCACTGTCACCCATTCCTGGTTTCCCATCTTCCCACAGGTCCCCAGCCCAGCCTTCATCTCCTCCTGAGTTTCCTCATTTAATTCTATTTCACTCCATCTATTCAGTGTTCCACCTTCCTGCAGAGACTGTGACTGATTCTTTTCAGTGTGATGAATATTTATTATAAACCCGTAAGCATGATCAAGTTCAATAGTGTAATTAAAATATCTCATAAAGTCATGAAAAGGAGAAAGATTCCTGAATTTTTCTGTGAGAGTATTTTTGGATCAATAAAAAAAATGAAGCTAGAATCACTCTAGAAATTAGCAATGATAAATTATGACATTCGAAGCTTAATACAAAATGGTCAAAGCCGATTTCCTGGGGAAACCGTGAATATGTTAGATATTAACACGGAAGTAGTTTTAAACACATTTTGAAAGTTATGAGAAAACATCAAGAGTAAAACAGAAAGCATAGAAATAATAAAAATTAACACAGAGATTAATGGATTACAGGAAAAAGAGGAAATGGTTTTTAAAAATTGGCACAAACCATTCACATTAAACAGAAAACCAGGTGTAGTGGTGCATGTCTGTAATCTCAGCATTCAGAAAGCAAAGACATGTGAATTGCTGCAAGATTAAGTCCAGCCTGGTCTATACGGGGAGTTTCCAGCCAGGAAATTAGATTCTCAAGGGAAAAAAAAAAACAAAAAAAACTAAAAACCAAACCAAGAAGAAAGAGGAGGAGGAGGAAGAGCGGGGGGGGTGGGGTGGGGGGAAGAATGAGGAGGCAAGAGGAGGAGGAAGAGCAGAAGGAGGAGTAGGAAAAGGAGGAAAAGAAAAACATAAAGGATTTAAAAATAAGGAAAGATGGGAGAATTAATGAGAAATTCTAGAGCATTAAAAGTCATTTCGTGGACTCCTTGATACACTTCAATGCATGTTAAATCAAAACCTGGATAACACAGGGATTACCAAAATTCACCCTCTAAAAGATAAGAATTCTTAACAGACCAATAATCAAAAAAGACTCAGCTGGCAATGGCCCAGATGGTTCTCAGGTAGATGAATTGTTTCAAATATTTAAGGACTGGGAGATTCCAGCATTAAACTGTCTCAGAGCTTAGGGAGATAAGGCACTTGGCAGAGGAGGCAGAAAACATCACCAATATTTAAGTCAGAGTGTCGAAATGCTAAGCAAACTGATTTAGGGAGAGTGTGTGCCAATTAGGCACAAACGGGCAATTGGAAGTAGACAATATAGAAGAAAAAGTTTCTCTCAAAACCCTCACCACGACGTGGGTGTGGGTGGGGTGAAAAATGTCCCAGGTTACAGGTTACAGGGTCCAAGTGGCTCAACCTGAGGTCCTTCCACAGGGTGTGACTCCAGGAGGACCTTGGACCTTGTCCTGCCCCTCACCATCCTGGTTTCCTGGCAGAGTCAGCAGGGGCTTCTTCCTTTCAAGACAAGGAGGAGTCTTAATTTTGACAGTGGGAGTAAAGATTGGAATCAAAATACAAGCTCTGTCTGGTATTCTCTAAAACAGGGGCTGAAGGGGACCCTGCTGTTAGTGTCAAATTGACGCTTTCTGTGTGTGCTGCTGCCTTTACCCCTGCACGACTCACTCAGCCATGACTCCCGATTCACAGTAGCCCCTTGCCACTGTCACACCCTGCAAGTGGGGAGGCTGGAGTGAGCAATGCTCGTTCATTGTCGCAGTGAGCATCTGCATTCCAGTCTGTCTTTATGTCCATGTGGATTGGCCATGGGGCCTTGTATAGAGTTAGTGTTGGCTTCATTTAAACAGTTCCATAGACGTAGACTTTACATATCATAAAATTCATCTATTTAAAGTATACACACGGTTTTTACACTCACAGAATTGTGTCCATCGCCATAATCTAATTTTGGAATACTTTTATCATCCCAAAAGCAAAGCAGGGGCTGAGGGATGGACCCTCCTCGGTAGGGGTGCTTACTGCTCTCACAGAGGCCAGGGTTCAGCTCAGCTCAGAGCTGTGTGTCAGATGGCTCACAGTTGCCTATAACTCCAGCTCCAGAGGATCTGACTTTCTTTGGTCTTCCGTTAGCACCTATATATAGATGCACAAACACATAAATAAAAATAGAACTAAATCTTGAAAGAAAATCTATTTTCAGCAGAAATCGTCTCTCTCTATCTGAGATGGATCTGAGGCAACTGTTGGTCTCCTTTCTCTCACCCTCCATTTATGTATTATGGACACTTTTTGTGGATATAATCATGGATTTCGTGGCTTTTGTGACTTTTTAACTCATTTATCAGATATCTTCAAGGTTCATATGATGGTTTAAATGAAAATATCCAGCAAAGGCTCTTACATTTGGATGCTTGGTCCCAGTTGGTGGAAGTCTTTGGGAAGGATTGGGAGGTGTGGCCTTGTTGGAGGTGTCACTGAGGGTGGGCTCACATTATTCCAACTAGCTCTCTCTCTCTCTTCCTTGTGCTTGTTCTCTCAACATGTAAGCTCTTGGCTACTGTTCTGACTCCATGCCTGCCTGTCTGTGTGCCTGCCAGCTACCATCTTCTCACCATGATGGTCAAGGACTCTAACCGTCTGGAGCCATAATCCCCAAATTAAATGACTGATTTTATAAGCTGCATGGTCATGGTGACTTGTCACAGTCGTAGAAAGTAACTAACAGTCCATCATGCCTGTTATGGGTTTTCTCAGTACAGCATGCCTCTTCATGCTGTGTAATAGTCCATGTTACAGATACACTGCTTGCCATTCATGAGCTCATGGGCACCTGCGCTGTCTGTCGTGAATAATTGCTGGGATAATCTCTTGTGCACTGTGTAAAGGCATCACCCATCCATGAAGAGCTGAGAGGCCTACAGAAAGGTAGGAGAGAACAGGCAAGACTTTCTGGACGAGATAGGAGGGACTTTTGGGAAGAGACAGGAATTCTGGCAGAGTCAGGTGCTGGGGATTTGTCATCTCGACAGAGGAAGTTGGCCTATGAAACTGAGGCCGGGTAACCAGCCACCTGGCAGACATAGAATAGTTACTTGAGTTATTAGTTAGCTGGAGAACAAGCCTAACTTAAGACCTAAGCATTAATTCATAAATAAATAAGCCTCCGCCTCATTATTCAGGACCTGGGACTGACCTAGACAAGCCTCAAACGCTGACAAATAACGCAATAAATTCTGCTGTTTGACTTTAATATTTTTTCACGTGGACTCACTGTTCTTTGTCTTGGGTGTATACCCAGGAGTAGAACTTCCTGTCAGAGGGTAACATTGTATTTAACCTTTTAAGACAAAGAGGGGTTGAGTTATCCAGCCTTTTAAACATTGTTCCTTCCTGCCCGCACCTGCACCACCAGTGCTCCTTCTGCTTCTGTAAAGTCCTTGCACGTTGATGTTGCTTTGGGCTCCTTTCACTCTGTAGCTGCCCCAGTGCATTTTCATTCCCTTGGCTAACAACTCTGACTAGCATCTTCCCATGTCCGTTTTGTTACAGCGATGTCTACTGAGATAATTTGTCTGTTGCTGTTGCTACTGTGTTCTTTTGATTTTTGTCTTTGTTTTGAGACATGATCTCATTATGTAGCCCTGGCTGGTCTCAGACTTACTAGTAGTCTAGGTTGGCCTCGAATTCTCCTGATTCCTCTTTCCTTAGTCTCCCAATTGCTGAGATTACTGGCGTGAACCACCACACCCAGCTTCCTTGATCATTGTTAACTTCATAAAAACTCTTTTTATATGATATTTACATGCAATGAGTGATATTTAAATATTTTTTTCTCACTGTATGTTCCCTTGCTTGTTTGTTTAAATAAATGAGACAGGGTCTCACTCTGTAGCTCTGGCTGTCCTGTGGCTAATTATGTAGACAAGGCCAGCCTTGAATTCTGCCTCCTGGGATTAAAGGTTTGTGCCAGCAAGCCTAGTTCTTGTTTTTACTTTCTTACTGATATTCTTTGAAAAACAGCTTATTTTAGACAGAGCCTTATCACCTAGCCCTTGCTAGCTTATATTTCACTATAACACACAGAACAAATTAAAATACTGTATAACTAGCAGGGCATGGTGCTACACGCCTTTATTCCCAGCAATCACGAGACAGAGACAGGTAGATCTCAGTGAGTTAAAGGCCAGCCTGCTCTACACAGAGATTTTTGGCACAGCCAGGGCTATATAGTGAAACTCTGTCTCAAAAAATAACCAACCAAATAAATAAATAAATAAATAAATAAATAAATAAATAAATAAAACTCTAGGTCAAAGAGAAAAATCCAAATTTCAGTTAGAAAAATAAATAATTATATGATATAATTTTTGTGAAACGGGCCCCAAAGCTTTTAAAACCAAACAGGAAGTCAGTATCCATCCCTGCATTATGCTATTAATAAACAGAACAGAAACGAGTGAGTTCCAGTTCCGTTCGGTAAGTTCAATAAACAGCATCAAATAGAGAGAAGAAACCGACGGTGATAAAAAGCAGAAGTTAATTAATTAGACAGCAAGCACTCGGTAGAACTGATAAGTACATTTAAAAGCCGGTCCTTTTTTTGGGGGGGGGGGGGGGGGGAGAAAGAAAAACAATACTATAGAATATGTTGTGACCACAATGTTTCACAGGACAAAATGAGGGAAAACAAAAATCCATAAAATTATTAATGAGCAAATGGGTCGATCAAAATGGTGTTCAGCAAAAGAAGTTTAAACTCTTCGGAAAGTCTGAGATTCTTGCTCTATCTGTAGCTCTAGTTCGCTCATTTGTGCCACAGAATTCTTGTCTGTCAGGACTGGAGAGGTGGCTCAGTGGTTAAGAGCATTGGCTGTTCTTGCACAAGACCAAAGTTCAGTTCCCAGTGCCCACATGACAGCTCACAATCATTTGTAACGCCAGTTCCAGGTGATCTGATGGCCTCTTCTGACTTCTGTCACTCAAGTGGTACGCAGACATACATGCAGGCAAACCTCACACACATTACTCTTGCATGCAGAAGGCCCATCTGTTGACATTAATAAGTGTGAGCTTGAGTCTCTTGGAGCTCATAGTGTAAAGTCATAAAGTAGGAACAGGGTAAAGTGAAGCCTGGGAAGAGAAGGAAAAAGAACGGAACAAGACAGAAATGAGTGACAAGGACGTGCCATGGAAAAGCCATGCTACACACAACGACAGATCCGGATCACTGAGGGGTTAGCATGGACGACACACTTGCGACACTTTCAGAATAGAGAGAAGAATGACAAAAATAATACTGAATCCAAGAAAAATGGGTAAATATGAGTTGTTGGTTTACATGAAGACACAGAAGGCAGGAAATAGGAGCCTCGGGGAACTCTCTCACTCCACAGACATGTATCAGTCTCCCATGTGCCGGAGCTGCAGTAAGGGCTGCTTGGTCTGTGCTGTATAAATTGTGGCTGTTACATACAATGTACAAGACACAGATGTGCACATACATACAAAGACACAGACAGACAGAGTCAGACACACACATAAGTGGTGCCCGGTATAGCAATGTGGTCTGTGATGCTAGTGACATCCAACAGAAGGCTTAAGGGAATGGGCTGGCCAGAGCAGACCTGGGCTTCTGGCCTCTGTTCAACTTCTCTGAGGCTTAGTTTCAGTGTCAGCATGAGGGGTCTACTGTAGGCCAGTGACTCAGCATAGTTCCTCATACACTGATAAATGGCAGCATAATGATTAATAAAATCATTAATATTTACTCTAGATGAATTTTAAAAAAATACATAGAGAGAGCCCATTCCAGATGAATCAACAAAAATCACATTTGAAGCAGCCCACGACTGTTTCCAAATGAGTTTAGTGACTTACAAAAGACATTCATTAACATTTAAATGTGCCCAAATCAAAAATGCTAAACTCAGAGCTTCAAATGCTGTCTGAGCCAAGACTGTTTTTGAGAACTGGAATCTGAGCCTCATCACATGCTCCTCACGGGGCCTGGATGGTTCCCTCCTAGAATCAGTTTTCTCCCCATGCACAGTGGAGACTCATGTGCACCGCAACCTCCTTCCTCTCCAGCCTGCCTTGTACGTTACATCGCCGGAAGCCCAGCTAATAGGAGCCATCTCCAGGGACATTATCTGACCTCTTCCACCTGCAATCTAAGGAGTTTTCGGGTGTTTAAAGTGTCAGGGCACACTATTATCACAGAAAATGGCTTTACCTAGCAATTTACCAACTTTTACAATATCTTTTTTTTTTTTTTCTAAACACCAACAGTGCTTTGTGAAGGAGCAAGGTAAGTGTTGAAAACTGCCCAGATGATCCAGCCGAGCCGAGGCTGCCCAGATGGATCATCACCAGATCTTTAAGATCTGATCTTGTTGAAGATAAATTAGGTAGAAATGGGCAAAATAGTTCTATGATAATAATCATGTTTGGTGAGTTTTTAATTGCCATCAGAAGCACATTGTCCTCTGACCTACAGGTACACTTTGGTGTGTGTGCCCACGCAAGTGCACAAAAATAAAAAAATGCAATTAAGTAGCGAATGGCCAGTTGGTAAAGTTTCAGTCGTAAAGAACTATAATGACAAGATAGATTATCAAAAGCCTGGATGGAACCAACGGACCGTGTGCAGCCACAGCAGCATAGGATGGACAAGTCTAAAACAGTTTGGAATGGTGGCTGTAGAGTAAAAAATTATAAAGACCATTTTATAAAATATATACAGGCTCACTAGTTCCAAGAAAGCAGAACTGAATGTAAGATTTCAGGCCTTCACTGCCAGGGATACACTCCGGGAGGAGTACATTATCCCTGAGTCAGAGGACACTTACTAGATTAACATTCCTCAAGCATCAGGGAAGAGAACCCACCTGTGGGTGGGGAAGGTCCAAAGCAGGAAGACATATTCCTGACCACAAAGAAAGATGCAAGTCATCTGGGTGGTTCCAAGAACTAGCTAACTTCCACTGTTCTTGGTTACCCCTCCCCCACTTGAGGTCTTCCCAGTGTTACAGCCTGCTGATGTTCAAAATTTGTAAAGCAGCCAATCATGTGTAACCGCGAGAAAATTCCTTCCTTTCCCCACCCCTTGCTATAAAAAGCCCCTTAGCCCACCTCTCTGGGTCAAATTCTGTTCCTACGTAGGTTAGCCAACTCTCCTCCCTAAATAAACCTCTGCTGATTGCATCCAGGTACGGTGTCTTGTGATTTTTGGGTGGCCGTGATTTCCCGAGACTTGAGTTTGGGGACTTTCAGTGGCTAGCAACTTTCTTATTTAATTTTGTTTTTTGACAACAAATTAACCCTTTTCCCCCAAGTTGCTTCTTGTCAACAGCAAAGAGAAAAGTAGCAAATATGACCCACCCCCTGTAGAGTGAAAAATTATAAAAATCATTTTATAAAATGTATATAGGCTTTTCTTTAGGCCTCACTTTAAAGGGCATGGAAATTTTTCTCTGAAGCAAGCTAAAAATATAGACTGGCCCGTTTCAGGAACCAGCTAACCACAAAGGGAAGAGAGGAATGCAAGTCATCTAGGTGGTGCTGAGAAACTAGTGACCACGATGACAGGGCAGAGCCATGTCCGGAGCAACTGAGAAATAGTTGAGCAAGTGACAGGGCAAGGTCACAATGACAGGGCAAGGCCACAGTGACATGGCAAGACCACATTTTTGAGAAGAATGAGTATACAAAGTGTTTTCCACATGACCCTGACTCACATAGGTTGGGTTCCTCTGGAATGTTCCGCTATTTTTATGTTATGTTTCCTTAGCAACCCCTCATCCCCTCCTCACTCCCCTGGCTTGTGGTTTTCCCCTTTTAAAAAGCCCCTCAGCCAGCCAGTCTTTGTCAATTCAACTCCTGTGTGAGCAAACGAATTGACTGTTAGCCGGCTAACTCTCCCTAATAAAGCCTCTGCTGTTTGCATCCAAATTCGGTGTCTTTTGAGGTTTTGGGTGGCCATGACTTCCTGAGACTTGAGTGAGGGTCTCCCCTGAGAGGGGGTCTTCACCCCCATCCAATCTTTTATAAATTATACTCAGTTGTGAACCCACACCTTCAAAGAGACCCTGACCAGATGAAAACTCAGGTGTTCTAGTGAGACTAAGGAAGTGGGAAAGGCCAGCCAGGCAGGAGACAGGGCAGAGTCAAGGGGAGTCCCCAGGTGTCCTCAGCCTGGTCCAGGTGAAGCTCTGTGAGTCCTGGGGCCTGAGAGCCAGGTAGCAGAGAAGGCAGCCCTGGCAGGTGCTAGCAATGGAAAAGAATCCTCAGCTTGGCACAGAGGTCTGTTGGGTGTGGGGGGCACCGTTTACCTGCTGTAGCTGCTGTGAAATCACAGATTCTGCAGGAGCACAGAACGGGGCTTAGATGATGTGCAGTGTGGGTAGGGGGTTGGTGTTTGGCTTTTTGCTTTATCATTGTTGCTGTTATTATTTGGTTTGTTTGGATTTGATCTGATTTAATTCACAGCTCTGAAATTCTACAATTCTCACCCACAGAACTGCAGTCCTCTTAGTTTTTAGGGACTGGGTTATAAATTATCCCATTAGACTAGAAATAGCCCCTAAATCACACCCTAAGAGGGCCAGCCTGGAGCACAGCTGGAGAGAGCAATCTTCAGCTCAGAAGAAAGAGAAAAGAATTCTAGTCACACACATAAAAGGAAGACACAGTGAGTGACTCTGCCCACCACTGGTGATACCCAGAAAGATTAGCACTGCTGCTGTTCCCCACCCTCCCTCCAGCACCCCTCCCCTCCCCTCCACATCTCCTTCCTCTCCCTCTGTATGCCCTCCCCCGACCCCAGGAGGTTTTTGCCTAATAATAGCCAGTGAGCCTCTAAAGCTCCTGTTGCAAACTTTTCTTCTGGTAGCTGTATTAGTTACTGTCCTGCTGTGATAAAACACCAACCAAGGCAATTTGCAGAAGAAAGGGTTTAGGATCTAGAGTTGTGGATTGGAGTCCACATTGGAGCAGAGGGAGCAGGTGGCAGCTCAGAGCAACAGCTCAGGGCTCAGATCCCAAACATAGGCAGGGGAGGCTAGAAGAGGATGGTGTTCTGCTTTGGAAACTTCTCTGCTCAGGTCACACTTCCTCATCTTGTCCAAATAATGGTGTCAACTGGGACTAAGTACTCGAACAAGGGGGGCTATGGGATCTTTTACAGTAACAGTAGTGCTTGTAGTCCTCTGGGTGCTAGAGACAAAATGCTGCCAGCATAATCTAGGGTACTGGGGGATGCAGTACTTATTACCTGCATCATCCTGAGTGCTGGAGCACAGTGTTGCCTGAATCACCTGAAGTGCTGGGGACACAGTACAGCCTGAATCATCTTAGATGCTGAGAGTACACTGCTGCCTGCACTGTCCTGGGTGCTGAGGGCACAGTACTTCTTGAATCACCTGAGGTGCTGGAGACACAGTCTGAGCCGAGCTCCCCTGCACCTTCCCATGCGGTTATCTTAGTCTCTTCACTTTCAAAATTTGGCGTAAGTGTTGGAAAGATGTTTCTATTTAAATCTCTGTCTGCTACTCTGATAATAATGTCCTCCCAGGTTCCCTAAAGCAAAATTAATTTAGTGAAACAAATCAGTTGTTGTTCCACTCATTGTTATGGTAATAGAAAAATTAGGTTTTTAATTAAGGCTGAGGAGGGATGAGAGACTAGAAGGCAAACAAACACCCCTGTGGCTCAAGGCAGAAGGGACACCCGGAGACATCTCTTACTGTATAGCATTCTCTGCCTTAGACTGTCTGTGGGTTAAGGCAGGTTATCTGAGAGCCCAGCTGACAGGTGACTTCTGTCTTGGAGGTTAGTGTCCACCAGCCTGGCATGCAATCATTTAGAGAAATGTGTTGCTGGGGTCACTGACAGGCAAGGAGGGTGAGGTGTAGACAAGCTGCTCAGGGCATCCCAGGTGACTCAGTGTGACAGGACATCAGCATTAAAATCCAAGAGCTTTGATTCCCCAGGCTCAAGCTCCTCCCCCTATACACTGTCAGGACCTAAAGGCGTATTTATCACTCACCTTTATTCTCTAAAAATAAGTTATGATGACATCGTCGATTATTGAAGAAACACATGTTAATTGAAAAGGTAACAAATAAGAATGCCAAAAAGGAAAGAAAGATCTCTTACTATCGTCTACATGGACTATGCATCCCCAGCAGGGACAGCACAGCCTCTAAGGAGACAAAATTGTTCCCTTGAGGGGCCGGGGAGGGGGAAGAAAAAAGTATTTCCTATGTTCCCAAAGCACAGACTATCCTAGAAGTATGTAAGCAGATGTATAAAGTGTGTGGTAAAATGCTCCTGGGGGATGAACTTGGGAAATATGTGAAATGCTTGCTAAGAGGGCTGGAGACATACATGGTCATACTGGCAGGAGAGGGCACATGGGTGGGGAGATGGTTGTACCAGGCAGCAATGGGCACACGGGAGGGAGACGGTCACATGGTAGAGAGGTGACCACATGGTGGAGAGATGGACACGTGGCTAAAGTGCTTGTTCTACAGACAAGGGAAAGAGAGTTCAGAATTCAGATCCCAGAACCCACAGAATTGCTAGGTGGACCTGTGGCCCACTGGTAATTCCAGTCTTGGATGATGGAGACAGGAGTAGACGCCCAAGCAAGCTGGCCAGCTAGAGTGGCCTTATCTCTTAGCTCTGGATTTGATTAAGAAATTTTGTATCAAAAGAAAACAGGAAAACTGGAGCGATGGGGAGGTGGCTAAGAGCTCTTACTGCTCTTGCAGATTCTCAGCACCTACACCACGCAGTGATAACATGCGTCTGTACGATAACAATTGCAGAATTGGTATCAGGGTCAGAGAAGAAGCTGATGGGACAGAGTTAGGGAGATGATGGCTCAGTGCTTACCCAGGTTTGATTCCTGGCCCCCGAATGGCAGCTCACAACTGTCTGTAACTCCAGCTCCAGGAGATCTGATGCCACCAGGCATGCCTGTGGTGCAGAGACCTGCAGACCTGCAGTCAAAACACCCACACCTAAAACAGAGTAAAGAAATAAAGACTCCATTGTGAGGAAATTTCAAGAGATGCCATTAACCTGGACCTCGAGATTTCTTTGGTAATGTGAAAAGAATCTGACTGTTGGGTTTCAGTCCCAGGACAAGCGGCTGAGGCACACAGTTTACATAACCAACACAGACCTGGCCTCCAGGTTTTCCCAGCATCCTTCAGTCCCTACCATACCATACCTTCTACCCTGAACTTTGCAACCCAGGGGATAGGTTACCCTTCCCCTAGAGGCTCCTCACTATATAATCCAAACATTCTGGTCCTCTGTCCCTTCTCTCCTCCGTCTCCTCTTTCTCCTTCTCCTCCTCTTCTTCCTCATCCTCTTCTTCCTTCTCTTCTTCCTCCTCCTCTTCATCTTCCTCCTCCTCTTCCTCTCCTTCTCTTGCTCCCCCACCCCCTCGTTGTCTCCCTCCCTTGGTGACTTCCTCGGGACCAGTAAAGTCACCCTCCTGAGAACAGTTTCCCAATAAATCTGCTTTCACATATACTCTAATCTATCTTGAATTGGCTTATTTCCCTGGCAGAGAATAACTTATCATTGAGCTTTGGCAATAGCACCACGGGCCTTGGCATGTACCCACCCTTGGTCAGGGCACCACGGGCCTTGGCATGCATGACCACCACACCCCCACGGTGTGTGCTAGATGAACCTTCAAGGTCCAGTTCACAAAGTGTGTTTGCTGGGAACTGAGAAACTGACCAGAGCTTACTTCAGTGATGGGCGCCGCCAACCATTGGCAGCAACCAAACAACAGCAAGAAACACCAGTCTGCTGTCTCCGGGAATTTCACTAATAAGTTCTCTTGGGTAGAGGCCAGAGGCTGATGTTGGGTGACTTAGATTGCCCTCCACCTGTTAATATATTGAGGCGGGGTCTCTCGCTTGAACCCAGAGCTCACTGAATCAGCTAGGCTGGCCAGCTGTTTGCTCTAGTGATCCCCTGTCTCTGCTTCCTCAGCACTGGGATTATAGATGGGCACCCCTTCTGCCCAGCACTACACAGGTGCTGGGGATCCAAATTTTGGTCCTCAGACTTATGCAGCAAGTACAGTTTCCTCTGAGCTATATCTGTAGCTTGGTTTCTTCCTGCGAGAAGTAAGAACCAGTATTTTCTGTTCAGCCCAGGCTTCCCTCACTGTACTCAGGAAAAACAAGACCTAAGTAAGCACCCAGTCCTGCCATCTGGAAAGGGTCCTGCCTGGTAGAGCAGCCCACATAAGTGAGGTGGCCTTCCTTCCCTGGGTTCACTGACTACTTTAGAGGCCTTTCGGTACAGCCCCACACTCTGGTCCCTCTCAGCACCACCCAGTGAAGGGCAGGACAGGAAGATGTGCTTGTGTCTGGTGAAAGTTGTTCCGCTGGCAAGTTGGCTACAGTGTTGCTATGGCAACCAGAGCATATGCACTCAGAGGGAGTCATGCTCCTTGTGGGGGTGTGAGGTGTGTATGTGCATATGCGTATGAGTGTGTGTATTACAGAGGGAGGGCCCATCATTCTCATCAGGAAGGGGCCAGCCACTCCACTCCACACAAGGCTCTGGGATTGTACCTTAAACCAGCAGGCTTCTTTCCTACTTGGATACTACCCTAGGCTACCCCAGGCAATTTCAAGACAGCATGAGGTTGATCCTTTTCAAATTGTCTGGATTAACTCTGTGCCTGTGGAGATCTTCCCCTGAGTGTTCTTCTGCCATGTTTTCTCCTGATACTTCAGCCGAGTGGCTCTGCAGGAAGCCATATACCCGATATACACCATGTGCGGCCCTGAGATGCACTGTTAACAGAAGGAGCGCCAATGCCTCAGATGCTTAGGGGGTGGATCTATCTTTGAAGGTTCATTTACTTGATCTCTTTGAAGGGGTCTAGGGTTTCCAAAAGGTGTCTCAGACAGTGCGCATATATTTTTTTTTCTTTTTGCAAACTTAGTACCTTTTCCTTCAATTAAAGAATTTTCTTACCTACCAGGTATGGCGGTGCATGCCTGTAATCCTAGCTCTCAGAAGGCCAAGACAGACAGATCATGAGTTCGAGGCCAACCTAAACTTTTTACCTTATCTCAAAAAAAAAAAAATGTAAAAAGGTTTATATGCTTTGTGTGGTTTTACTTAATGTAAAGTTTTCTTTTTCAATGAAGGAAATTGAGTCCAGGGTCACGCTTTCCCACGGAGCTAAATACCCCCTGCAATAATTATTCTAAATTTTTAAGTGGAAAAGTCTAAATTATGTGTAACTGGAAAAAAGCATAAAAGATATCAGATCTCATAGATTCAACAAATCTGAGAGAAAAGTAATGCTCTATACAAAACCTCTTTCCTCAGACCCTGGTGAACGTGTTCAATGTCTGTCAAGTACTGGGCCCGGAGAGGAGACCCCACTGAACCCCCATATCGGCAACCTGAGGTAGATATGAAGATAAACATGTTCTCTGACTCACGGAATAAGAAGTAAAGCCCAGATAGACTTTATCTAAGTCATAGCTACCTAAACCACGTGGGGCTCTGCCAGCCAGTCTACTGGCCTTACAGAGAGGTCTTCTCTCGGCCAAGAGACTTCCCCAGGGTTGGGGAAGGAAGATCCCGCTCAAAGGCAAAGCAATACTTCTCCCAGCTGCCACCATTTTTGGCTTCTAACCCTCTCCTCTATCCAGTATCTCTAACAGAGCTTATTTCCTTTGCATCAGATAACAGCCTTCCTCCCTCTCTCTCCTTCCTTCTTCCCTCCCTCCTTCTTTCCATTCCTATCATCCTCCATTTCCTCCCTCCCTCCCTCCTTCCCTCTTTCCTCCCTTTCTTCATTTTCTCCTTTCTTCTCTCTCCTTCTCCCTCCCTTTCCCCCCCCCCTCAGATTTTGTTTGTTTTGCTTTTGACTGGTCAGGCATTTTTGTATTTTTGTTTTTGATACGAGGTCTCTCACTGTACCCCAGATGGTCTAGAACTCACTAGCCTCTTGACCCTCGTGCCTCGGCTTCCCTGCAGCTGGGGTCACAGGCATGCACCACCATCATGCTCAAGAAAACAACATGGCTCCTTATTCCATCCTCCGGAGAGCTTTGCTCAGGCCTCCCTCTGGGTTTCTGGGTTTCTGGTCACTGCAAAGCCTAGAAGTCAACAGCCTTATCTCTGGGGCGTGACCTCTGCCATGAGTTCCAAAGGCCTGAATCCTAACAGAGCCAAGCACTGGTTCACGTCAGTCCTTCCTGTGAGATAAGCCTCAGCTTCATGGTCTAATTTTAGCCTCAGCGATGCTGTTGATGGGAATGAATTAGCCCGATGAGGACGTTCCAATTCTAATTTCAAACACTATTCCGCCACACGTTGTATCTGAGAAAAGTGAAGTGATTAGCTGTCTCTGTGAGGAAATATTAATTGCATTTCTGAGAAAACAAATGTGTTAATAACACCTCAACTACTCAGATGAGGTAATAAGCCAAGTGTCATTCAACATGGCTTTTTATAAGTGGACCATCTGTGTGTGTGTGTGTGTGTGTGTGTGTGTGTGTGTGTGTGTGTGTGAGCGCGCATACATATACATGTGCATATGATGTGCATGAGTGTGTGAAGGCCAGAGTCCATGGCATGAAGGATAAGTGATTGAAAAGAAAATTCGGAGAAAAGTCAAGGCTGAGGTGAACAGACCAGTGGGGTCAGGTCAGGCAGGCAAGGTGGAGGACAGTCTGCAGGACAGTCCCACAGAAGACAGGGTGAGTAGACCAAAGCTAGGATGGAGGCTGACAGAGTACATGAGGCTCAGCCTGAGAGCTTAGCTGCCACCTCCAGGAACTAGGTTGGGTTTCCCACTGCTGGCCTCTGGCTGTTGAACACATTGATGCTCCTGCAATCCAGCTGCTCTGTTTCCTTCCTGTGACTGTGACAAATTCCCTGACAGAAAACAGTGTAGAATAGGAGGAAAGGGTTTGTTTGCCTCAAGCTCCAGGTCTCAGTCTATTAGAAGTTGGGGCAGGGTCTCAAGGAGATACTGACACCACATCACTCAAGAGCAGAAAGAGAATAAGCATCTTTGCCTGCTGGCTTTCCCCGTCAAATAATCGTGACCTCTCAGGGAATGGTTCCACTCACAACAAGCTCCATCTACATCAATTAAAAATCAAGACAATGCCTAGATATGCCCACAGGCTGACATGATCAAGGTAATTTCTCAGGAAGACCCTCTTCCCAGGATGTGTCAAGGAGACAGTTAAAACTAACCAATGTACCAGTCGAGTCCCTTCCCTCCCATGAAGCTTCCATGAAGTCAGTTTCAGAGGTGCCCTATAGAAGTCATCTTACCCACACTCCTTCATGCAGCCCACTCTTCTGTGTACTCATGGGCAAGCACACACACACACACACACACACACACACACACACACACACACACAATTTAAGTTCCAGGAAGACCTATCAATAGGAGAGAAAAACAGATGAGGGTCAAAAAGTAAGAGAGTTTAAGATTCCAGGCTTGAGGGGCTGGAGAGATGACTCAGAGGTTAAGAACACTGACTGTTCTTCCAGAGGTTCGGACTTCAATTCCCAGCAACTGCATGGTGGCTCACAACCATATGTAATGGGATCTGATGCTGTCTTCTGGTGTGCATTTACATAAAATAAATAACTCTTAAAAAATTTATTTCTAGCTGAACTGGCCATGAAAGAGTGTCCCTTCTGAGACTCTTCTCTCTGGCCGCAGCTGCTTCTACAGTGTGAGGACAGTGATAAACAGGTCATCTGCGGTAACAGACATGGTGGATATAACCCTACTTTCCAGTCCTGCTGAGTATCACTAACTTGGCTTGAGAACGAGATCCATATGCTAGGGTAGACCTCAGTTCATCCCAGCCAACCACCATAACAGGTGAAACAGCTCAAGGTGTTGACCCTCAGTTGCTGATGAGACATGCCCTTGCTCCTCAGTGTGACCCTCTAACCTCTCCCATTAAAAGACAGAGACCAGGGCCCAACTTGTGACTTGCTTTGATGGAAGCGTCAGAACACCACTGCTGACTGAGGCCTACAGGTGGCCTTGCATGCTTTCCTTCTCTCAAAAGTCTGCCCAGTGCCATGACAGAGCCTTTTAGACTACACCCAGGCTGGCCTCCAGGAGAACAAGAGACTATGTGGATGGAGACCTGAAGCAGAAACTTCTAGTTTTTTTTGGAAAGTCAGTTATGTCAAATGATGTGAAAGGTCTTGCTAAAGCAGACCGGCGAGAGAATGTTTTCCTGAAGCAGGCACAGATGAAAGGATGTTTGGATATAGCAGACACGTGAAAGAACGCTTGAGGAAGGAGTATAAATATGACCCCACAGACAGTGAGAATGAGAACATTGATTTGATTTGCCCTGCCTCACTATTCTTTGCTAGTGACATAAATGTATTGGTTTGCCTTACAAAGCATTGCTGAGCTCTGCTTGTGGTAACAGAGCCATTGAGAGGAACTCACCAAAGAACTTCATGTGAGGTTCCTTCAGCATCTTGCCACTTCTGTGGCCTTGGGCCAGTTGGTGAGCCTTGTGGTTTCTTCAGGATTGAACTACAGATGCTGGTTCATGCATGGTGTCTGCCTACCCAGGGGACTAGACTGAAACTGCTGATTTATGTTTGGTGTTTACTATGGGACTGAACTGCTGCCAAAGAAGACTGAGCTCACCACTCCCCCTGAGAACTATTGCTAAATGCAGGGTTGTAGCTCACGTGTGGGCGTGGGTCTTGTTGGGCTGTTTTGTGGACCCCATGTGTCTGCCATGGCTCAGGGAGGCAGAAGCATGGGAATTTGACAGAGTTCACTCCAGGCAGCACCGGACAGACTCTGGACTGTGAAGCCACTGGGGCTCTACCTAGGCGTGGAAAGGTCTCAGCCTGAAGTCCTGTGGGGGCAGGACTCCTGAGTGGGAATCTCCAGGCTGACATGGCTGGCTGGAAGACTGGTAGTATAAAAAACCTTTTGCTGTAAACTGTAAAAGCCCTGAGCTAACTGTAACGGACCACTCTTGCCCACGTTTGGGGGCCAAACTATAGCGGCCCACTCTGTTCCGCAGGTCCGGGTTTAGCAAGAGAGTGGGGGGAAGAAGGGGAAGAGCCTCGAAGAATAGAAACAAGCCAGAGGATCTGTAGTAAAGTCTTCTTTACTGTCTCCACCACACACCACTACACTTACTACTACTAAACCCCCCCCCCACACACACACCTACATACATACATACACTACAAGGAAAATCCTGGGTATTTATAGGCTTTTGCCATGTGCCTTGTAGGCACGTGGATACCACATGCCTTGCAGGTGTGGATATGACTGTAAGCCTTACAGGCGTGGACAGCACGTGTGCCTTACAGGTATATATGGCATAGATAGCACATGGACAACACGTGCACCGCATGCCTTGTAGGCGTGGATACCACGTGCTCCTTGCAGCTGGGGGCACTTAACAGCAAAACAAGCTATATGGGATATCAGAGTGTGCTTCAGCTGTTGTAGGCCATTGAAAACCAAGTCTCATGTCAGGGTATATGGCTCAAGATGGCTGCAAAGCTGATAGCTGCTTTCTAGCTGCTTTTTGCTTAAAGTTGGCTCCCAACATGGTAGTCTCTGTCTTTGGGCTCCCAGTCGATGCCAGGAGCCATGGAAGAACAGAGACTGGGGGCATACAAGCTAGACTGGCTTGCAACTGAGAGGAACAAGGGGTAGAGAAGCCCTGGCAGCACCCAGAGGGTAGAGACTCTTGGTTACTACAGTTGCTTGATTTGGTCGGCTAACTTGCTTGACTAGGCAGCCTCTGTGGCAGGAACATAGAGAAGTCCTCAGAGGGAGATTAAGCAGGAGTTCGGTAGTCTAAGGCCCCCTCCACGGTTCTCTATGGCAAGCCCCAAAGACACAAGGAAGTCCATGGTTTTAAAAGGTTTATTGTCATGGCAGAAAGTGAATATGGCTGCACCCTCCCACCCTCACCCCCACCCCCACTCCCATCTCTCAGGGCAAACCTGAGTTAAATAGGGAGGGAGGAGGGTCTGGGAAGGAATACTTAATTGGCTGCCCTCTCTGGCCTTTAGGTATCTCATTAATATGGAAATCTCTCAAGGCCCTGAGGCCTGTAGTCATGCCCTCTACCTGTGGAGGGGCTGGTAGGAGCATTGCCCTACGTGACTGAAAGGCATTGATCAATGGAGGTCTTAGACCACATGTCAGGAGCCTGGAGTATGGGAGTGTGGCGAAATGTATGCTGTCCCTTGCAGGGTCTCCTGCCATCTCTAGCCAGTGCTCCACCAGAAACCAAGCTATTCTTACATGGTACCACAGTTCCTCCTTTTTCTTTTTTAAAAGAAGGGGTGTCAATGGAGTGACTGTGTGAAAAATTTGGATCAGGAAGTCAAAAGAAAACACTACACAGGCTGTAGGGTTAGCACAATTAAGTCACAGGGTAAGGAGAGTTGAGGGTGGTGGTTGGGGAGGCAAAGTATCATTGAACCAATTAAATACAGGTTGTACAGTTGGAGGGTAATAACATCTGATCAGTCTAGATAGACACTATACTTTTCTTACTAACATGTAACTTTTTCTAAGTTTAGTAGCTTTTTGACTTTGGCAAGAGAGTTCATCTGTAGCTGGAAGGTCTAGGTCTGTCTTCTGTAGGACTCAGCGTGTGTCTCTGGATCTCAGTGTGTGTCTCTGGATCTCAGCATGTGCCTCGGGAGTCTTCTGTCAAATGAGAAGTCTGGAGGAAGGCAGTTTGGTGTCCCAGGCAGGTTCCAGGAGATGGGGTTGTTTCTGCTGGATTTGTGGGAGCACCTGTAGGATAATCACAATGGGGGAGCAGAACCATGGCAGGGGAATGTCTGCAAAGGGTGGGTAGCCAGTATTAAGCTACTTTGGAGCACACCACGGTCTGTCATTATGATCCTAGAAAGACAAGGGTGTTTGAGGAAATTTAGTCCTAGAAGTCACCTTTGAGTCTGTTTCGGATGGCTGAGGAAGAAAAATATCATGTTAATTATGTATCTGGGATAGGCAGCAACAGTTTGTCTGTAAAAGGAAACTAGTTAATTAAGGGCTGAAAAATGGTCATGAGCATAGTTGATTTGACCTGTGGAAGTAGATTAGATGACTTTTGAACCTTAAATCTCAAAAAGGTTGAAAAAACTCTTGGACATATATCACGGAGTGTTATGGAGAAAAGGAAACATTTAAATAAAAAGCAAGAAAAGTTTGGGTTGAAAAGAACAAATATTGTTTCGGGTATTCCTGTTAGGGAGAAAAAGCATTAAAAACTTGGGTTAAGGGTCTCAGGTGTGTTTTTCTGTTATCCTTGCCGGGTTTAGAAGCATTAGGTAGGGGCCTGCTCTGCCATGTGGTGTCTGCTCTGCCACATGGTGGCTGGGTGCTCTAGCAGAGAGGTCTCCACTATTCCCCATTTGTTTTTCTTAGCCGGTAAATCCTAAATGTAGAGAAGGAGAAGAAAGGCCAACCTTGAAGAAAAGCTTAAAGGAAAAAGCATAGAGGCTTGATAGGACAGTCAGAGTCAGAAGGAGAAAAGGCTGTGTAAAAGACTAAGCCATGGGGGAGACACGTGGAAGCTGGGTTGGAGTCAGCAGCTCCTGGGAGCAGTTCCTCCAGGCCTGGCCTGGGGTTCTCAGCTGTGAGAAAGAAACTGTCTCAAAAGGAAAGGGAAATTTTTCACCCAAGGGGAAAAGTCCTAGAATGAAGGTCTAAGGAACACAGGGGTGATGGTAGCAAGCAGGGTCCTGGACCTGCTGCTTCAGGCAAGCCAGCTGAACTAAATGGCTGTAGCTGACTGCAAATGATGGAGAAGGAGGGGGAGAAGCCTATGTTAGCAGGTGGTGCATGAAAGACTGATCCCTGGGGGAGACACATTGGGGACTAGAATTTGGAGCTGGTGCTCTTGAGAGAGAAGGAGAGAGAGAAAAAAGAGAGAGAGAAGAGAGAGACAGAGAGAGAGAGAGCGCTAGTCTTTTGCACTAGGCAAGAGTTAGACTGTAGCTAAGAATCAAAGGGGAGAAGCTGTCCAGGAACAGGTGGCGAGGGGGGGGGACAGAAAGAGGCCTGCCTCGTCTTTTGGACTAGGCCAGTTACTCACTGTCCTTGAGTTCCGTGGGGACATTCTTCGTGGGTGCCTGTGCCCTCCCCCCAGCCCCGAGCAGGCCTGAAAGACCTTGTTTACCACAATACACCAAAAATAATAGGACCCAGGTGGAGTTAGCCACCTTGGCTGCATGAACAGCCTGGTACAGGAACTTAGAATAGACTACCCTCTGAGCTTACCTTGAGACACCTCCGGCTGTGACTAAGGATGGGTTCCCCAACTCATCTCCAGCAGTGACCAAGGATAAGTCCCCTCACCCATCTCCAGCTGAAGCAAGAAAGGGTTCAGTGGTGGGGCTTTCCCTTTAAATTAAGAGCTGAGCATTAAACTTTGAGCCTTTATCAGAGAACTTTGTCTTTTTTTTTTTTTTTTTTTTTTTCCCCCGAGACAGGGTTTCTCTGTATAGCCCTGGCTGTCCTGGAACTCACTTGGTAGACCAGGCTGGCCTCGAACTCAGAAATCCGCCTGCCTCTGCCTCCCAAGTGCTGGGATTAAAGGCATGCGCCACCACCGCCCGGCAGAGATTGTCTTGGCTTCATTTCCTCACGCCCTCTGTCCCTTTTTTCATTTCCAGCCCCTCTTTCGGGTGAACCCAGTTGATCCACGGCCACAGGCGGCTACAGGTGCGGGGTGGGGGTGGGGTTCTGGGGGGTAATCTTAGAGCTGGCTTTGTCTGCATCCTCCACCAGCTGCAGGGCTGTTAGCTCATGCGTGGGCACGGGTCCTGTTGGGCTGTGTTGTGGATCCTGTGGCTCCAGGGAGCAGAAGCTCGAGAATTTGACTGAGTTCACTCCATTTGGACTGTACGCTGGGCTGTGAGAAGCCTTCGGAGCTCCCTGGGGGCAGAGCTCCTGAGTGGGGGTCTCTGGGCTAACGCAGCTGACCCAGGAGACCAGTGGTCTCTGTCTTTGGGCTCCCAGACGCCTCTGGGAGTCGCGGAAGAACTGAGACGCAAGGGCATATGGGCTGGACCAGGCTGGACCGGCCCGCAGCCAAGAGGAATGAGGGGGAGAGAAGCCCCCTGCAGCACCCCGCAGGTAGAGACTCTTGGTTACCAGGACTTGCTTGGCTGGGTTGGCTGGCTCAACTCAGCTAGCTTGCTTGCGTTGGCGGTCTCCATGGCAGGAATGTAGAGAAGTCTTCCAGGCAGGAGATTAGGCAGCGGCAGAGGCTCATTAGTTAAAGGCCTTCTCCACAGTTCCCCACGGCGGGGGGGCCCAAAGACACGAGGAAGTCCATGGTTTTAAAAGATTTATTGTCATGGTGGAAAGTGAGTGTGTCAGGAGCCTGGAGTCTGGGAGTGCGGTGAAATGTATGCTGTCCCTTGCAGGGTCTCCGGCCATTTCTAGCCAGTGCTCCATCAGAAACCAAGCTATTCTTTCAGGGTCTCACAGCTAAACAGGTCTACTTCCTCCATATCCTAATAACTTTTCTCTTTCATGACCTCTGCTGGGTGGTGGGCAAGAGGAGAGGTTGAACATTTATTAAAATAGGATGCAAAAAAATTATGTCTGCGGAGACCAGCCATTGGCAGTGCAGTCTACAGTCAGATGAGGTCAACAAGAATTGGCCAAGATGAAGAGACCTGTCTGGCCAAAGAGAGGTACCTGAAATAAGTATTTATTGTCACATGCCACTACATTCTGATTGCTTGCTTGTAATTAGGGGTTAGCCCAGGCTAGGCAAGCACTTTACCATTGTGGTACATCCCAGCAGCACAGTTACATTGCTGTTGTTATTATTGCTGCTGGAAGAAAGCTAAAGACAACCAGCAACTCCATGTGAAGGCTGAGCGGATGCTGCTCAGACCGGCACGGAATCGCCATGGGAACTCGTACAGGGATAGGGAAGGTAGAGAGGGTAGGACCAGGAAACATCACCTCCTGTCATGTGACATCCCTACAGTCCAAAGACCCACACATTTTTGTTTGTATGAACGTCTTACAAGGGAATTTTCAAAAGCAATGCACCTTGTCACACACTTTTATTTTCAGGTCTAAAAGTTCTCATCATAAATTTAGTGATTGCAGAAGATATAACTTTCAACTCACTGCAAATATTGACGTTTAGACATAAAAACCATCAGTTTTTAATAAAATATTAAAAAGAATTTGGAGCTTATAATTATTTTATGCCCATTGTTATCAAATTTAAAATGTATGGTTAAAACTCTTTTAACCATTGGGAAATATCATCTGTTTTCTTCTTGTATTTCTCTTCTACTTCTTCCACAAATATTTAACATACTTTCACTTCTGAATTTTAAAAATATTTTATTTATCATTCTATCATACATTTAAAATACCCTAAGTGTGAATGTTAATATGTTAAAATATCTTAGCCAGGAGTGGAGATCCACACATGTAATCCTAGTACCCAAGAGGCCAAGGCAGGAGAACAGAAGAGGTCATCTTCAGCTACATAGCAAGATGCTATCCCAAAAAAAGAGGCAGGTGGTGAGATGGCTCAGCAGGTAAAGGTCCTTGCCATCTGACCATACAAACCTGATAACCTGAGTTCAATCCCCAAACACATGTAAGGGTAGAAGGAGAGAACAGACTCCACAGAATTGTCCTCTGCCCCCCAAAGGCTGTGCCTCCTATGCCTGTAGGCATACACCTTATACACACACTAACTCTCCTGGCTTGCTTTCTATGCTGTGATAAACACAAGAACCAACATCCACTTAGGGAGGAAAAGTGTGGCTTTCATGTCCCGGGTCACAGTTTATCCTTCAGAGAAGTCAGGACAGGAGCAGAAGCTGACAGGAACTCAGAGTCCAAAACAGAAGCAGAGGCCAGGGAGGGAGCTGCTTACTGACTTGCTCCTTATGACCTGCCCAGCCTGCTTTCTTAAAGAACCCAGGACCAGCAGCAGAGGACTGACACTGCCCACAGCAGGCTGGGTCCTCTCACATCTCTGTTTTGTCCACAGGCCAATCTGAGGTGGGTATTTCCCCAACTGAGGTTCGCCATCCTAACTTGTGTCACTTTGAAAACAAACAAACAAACAAACAAACACCCAAAACAACAACAACAACAACAACAACAACAAAAAACTCTAACCTGCAAAGTAATAATCATTAAAACTCCTTGGAAATTACTCCATACTTGTACCCTTTAGGCACTTCATGTTTTAAAATTTGCCCTGGATTAAACAGCTACACAACTGACTAAATCTGCATAACAGTGCCATCAATTTTAGTCATATTAAGTACAATTGAATATTCATGTTCTGATGAAATGACATATGCTCTATCTTCTCTTTTGCATTTAATGAGAAAAAGGTAGGGTCTGCTAAAAGCTCCTGAGACCCGAAGCATTCCTGTCATGAACAGGAAGTACTAAGCTCTTCCTGTGGCGAACAGAGCCAGCACTAACTACCCTTGGATTACTTCATGACAGGATTTCAAAAAATGGGATTTTTAACTTACTTATGCACTACCCCCAAAACAAGGCAGCTAATGTCCTTCATTGGCAAATATTACTTATAGTGAGGGGCTCCATGATGACATTTTCATAGAGGTTTATAATAGACACAGTCACAGTCATACTCACACAGAGACACACACACACAATCACAGTCAGTCACAAACACAGAGTCAAACACATAGTCACATTCACACAGAGCCCCCCACAAAGTCACATACGCAGTCACATACACACACAATCACACAATACAGTCACACTGTACAAACACACAGTCTCACAAACATACACACAGCCCTACACACAGTCTCACACACACATATACACACACAGTCATACACACACAGCCATATACACACAGTCTTACATACATACAGTCTCACACACACACACACACACACATTCACACACACAGTAACACATATAGTCATACACACAGTCATACACACACAGTCTCACACACACAGTCATACGTACAGACTCACACACAGTCACACACATACACACACAGTCTAATATACACAGTCACACACACACACACGTCACACATACAGTCACACATTCATACACACATAGTCACACACACAGTCATACACACAGTCTCACACACAGTCACACACACAGTCACACACACAGTCATATACACACCGTCATACACACAGTCATACACACACAGTCTCACACATACGCAGTCACACACACACACACACACACACACCATTACCTTCTCTTGTCACGGCTTCCCTACCTCGTGACCTTTCTATTTTCCTGTCTTTTGCGGAGGGGAGACAGTGATTGTTAACCTTGTCAACTTGACAGAATCTAGAACAGCTGAGATATGATCCTCTGGGCACGCCTGTAGTGGATTATATTGTCTGCTCTATTGGGATGGGAAGACCTGTCCAAGGATCCTAGACTGTAAGAGGAGAGATGGGCTAAGCTGCAGCGTGCACGCATTGCTGTCTACTGCAGACCTGGGGCTCAATGTGACAGCTGCTTCAGGTTCCTGCTGTCTTCATGTCCCCACCTTGACGGAATATACCTTGAATCATGAGCTAAATAAAACAAACCCTTTCCCTCCTGTAAGTTGCTTTGTTCTGGGTGTTTTGTATCAGCAACGAGAAAAGGAACGAAGACAGTGAAGACAGCTACACCAGCGGTGTAGCTGATCAGAGCGTGGGGGAGGGGCACCTTGCCTGTGACTACATCCCTGAAGCACCTGTCTCCCTCATTCAACTGAAAATGTTATCTGTGAGTTTCCCTTGATGTATCTGAAGAACTGGAACCATACTGGCAAACCTTGACGTTGGAGTTACATGAGTCACTGTCACTGACTTATAGTGTTGGGCTTTCCTTTAGACTTAGCAAACCACAGCCGTGGGGCCACAGTGTGCCCTGTCCTTCTCCTGCCCTATCTGACTAACCTTCCGCCATTAGACTACTGCTCTACCACCATTAGACTGTCCAGGAAGGAAACTGTCCTGGCTTGTTATCACACAAGCTACCCTTGGCAGAGCATCTTGATGCTCATCAAAACACTGGTCCTTTCATAAGCTTTTCACTGAAGATCGTCTGTCTTCCTCCTCCTCTTCCTCTTCTTCTTTTCTTTTGGTAACTGAGTGGGAGAACAAACATTACAAACTGAGAAGGATCTTTGGGCAAATCAAACCCCAAAATATAACTGTGTGGGAATTAAGGACCTAGGAACTGTTTGGGGGTTTGTTGTATTTTACTTGTGATGCTAAGATGAACCCAGAGGCTCACACATGCTAAGTGCCTTATACCTCTAGCCCTTACTTTACTTTTAAGTCTGAGACGGCAACTTGCTAAGTCACTGGCACATCCTAAACTCATCCTAAGAACCGGGCAGGTTTGAACCTTGCATCCCCCTCCTTCAGCTTTGGAAGTAACTGGCATCATAAGATGAAGCCAACTGAAACTGAATCTTTAAAACCAATCCTCACTATAGACGGGAAGCTTCTCACGCAGCCCTGGGGACCGTTTTTCATCTCTAGTGCTTCATCCACTCCTCTACAAGCCTTTGCTGTCAGCCTAAGCCTGCCACAGTGGGCTTGCAGGGAGAGCTGGAGTGCTTATACCCATTTCACAGGTGTACAGATAGAGCTGGGGCATGGTGGTTGGCTGTTCCAGGGCCACTGGGCTTCAGCCACAACTGATACAATCTAAATCAACTAACCATTCAGAAAGGAAGGAAGAAAAAATGGAAGAAAGAGAGAGGGGAAGGGAGGGAGGAAGTCTTGCTAGGAGGAAGGATTTTCAGTATAAGAGAGAAAGGCAAACCGGGCGGTGGTGGCACACACCTTTAATCCCAGCACTTGGGAGGCAGAGGCAGGTGGATTTCTGAGTTCCAGGCCAGCCTGGTCTACAGAGTGAGTTCCAGGACAGCCAAGGCCAAGGCTACACAGAGAAACCCTGTCTCGGAAAAACCAAAAAAAAAAAAAAAAAAAAAAAAAAAAAAAAACAGAGAGAGAGAGAGAGAGAAAGGCAAATATATAATTGTGACACGGAAAACCACATAATTCTATATTTAAACAGAAATTTAGAGTGGGTTTATTATTTAGTTCTGTTTGTTTGTTTTCTTGTTTTAAGACAGGGTCTTCCTGTGTATCTCTGGCTGGTCTAGAACTCACTCTGTGTGTAGACCAGGTTGGCCTCAAACTCACAGAGATCCACCAGCCTTTGTCTCCTAAGTGCTCGGGTTAAAGGTGTACACCACCACCCCAGGCAGATTTGCTTCTTTTTCTGAAACTATTTCTTATTCTGTCCTCTGGAAGTAATGACAACTCAGTAGCAGTGAGCACCTCGACTATCCTGACCTCTGACCCTTGACCCCTGCCCCCTGCCCCTGCCAATGCTGTTTGCAAGAAGTATGGGATGGAGGAACAAGCTAAGCAGCAAGGCACAGAGGTGAGCAGCTGAGTCAGGAGACAGAAAAGTCCAGGCCAGGAGCTCAGGATTCCCCAACAGGTAAATGACCTAAAACGGTTGGGGGGAAATGAGAATTGGATCAAACACATCTGCTCAGTGTGGTGGATGACCGGAGACTGAAAGCGACTGAGTCACTTGGAAAATGGCTCATCCGGAGGTCTCACGATGCAGGGCACAGAGAGCTAGAAAACATTGCAGAGGCTCCAGGCAAGAAATCCCAGGGCAGACTAGTCATCATCGATTCCAGGTCACTTGCAAAGTTGCTGTGTGGCTCAGGAACTAGGTCTGCTCTGTGGTTTGGAACTTCTGAATGCCTTCCTGGCTGCGCAGCTCAGCAGGTCGTAACTGCCCACATGCTTTAGGCACGTGTGCGGCCCAGGCAGCCCAAGCCTGCCTCTCAGGCTGAGAAATCTCTGGTGCTGGCCTCATTCCTTTCCCTGCCCTTTTAAATAGCATATCCTGGTTTCTAAATAGGACCCTACAGTAGGGTTACCAAGCAGTCCATGGGAACTAGGTCATCGCCCTGGGTAAGGCATCCTGTCTGCGCACCATAATCTAGGATCATGGAAGCACAGAGGACCCAATAAGGACCCTGTGATCCTGACTGTGAGTTCACGTGGGCCCCTCCGACTAAGGAAGACATTGGACTGCCTGGTGTCTAACACGAGTCTCCAACGGAAGCCAGTGGGCACAGCCCAGGCTGACTGAGTAGATATGAGTTTACTTCTTCATTTATAAAATAGCCTTAGGATTTCTTGGAATGAAATTGATGAGAGGATTCTGGACATATGGGCTAGGCAGTAATAACTGGCAAGACAGCCTCCGGCCTGTGTGCAGGGCTCAGCTCTGCACACAAGCCACCCGCGTTGTAGAAGACCAGACAAGTTTAGATAGGAACATTCTAGATTCCCTCAAGTAAACGTATTCTTCACCGGACACTCATGGCATTCCAAAGTGCTGGAATATTCTGTTTCCACAATTAGAGGCCAGAGGGAAGAACACACTTGCATTTTGCCAAGACTCCTTCTGCTCCCTCAGGACTTCTCTGGCCCAACTCAAGAGGAATATGGAAGAACAGAAAGGCACCAAGACAACAATTCCTCCCACCTCGGGTCAGCGACAGACTTCTCTTCAAAGGAGGTGAAAGCTCCACCTCACAGGATTTTAAGCAGGAACAATGTAGCAGAATAAAGAAAAAGAGCAATGGGGAGAAACTGAAGGTGGAATGGACCACCCAAAATATATGAGGATGAAAATAAAACAAGCCTTGAAGGGGGAAAGTGGGCCACCCAGAACCAAGCCAGAATGCAGCTGCTAGGAAGAGCGTGAAGACTGGTGAGCAAAGCCCTAAATTCCAAACAGAGAAGACAAGAAACCACCCAGACAGCCAGGAGAGCACTTTTGTTTCTGAATATAATAAATATGGAGGGAGTGAAAGTGGACACTGTAGGTGTCAGCCCACGTCCCCATGGTGCTGTGTATGGTGGGCATCAGTACATGTCCCCGTGGCGCTGTGTGGTGGGTGTCAGCACGAGTCCCCATGGCGTTGTGCCCATGAAACTGTGCGTAGTAGACAGCAGCAGGCATCCCCATGGCACTGTGCATGGTGGGCGGCAGCAGGCATCCCCATGGCACTGTGCATGGTGGGTGGCAGCATGCGTCTCCATGGCACTGTGTGTGGTGGGCGTCAGCATGCAAGCCCCCCCCCCACCATCCCCAATGACACTGCACGAGCTCATGCAGAGGATGCTGGTGACTAGGCCTACAAGACAGAAGTCTCTGTACAATGACGACCCAAAGGGGACAAAAAACAAAACAAAACAAAAATAAAAAACGAGATTGGAGCCTATGATGAAAGTGTGGCTCTCTGCGATGTTTTGGAGTCATTCTGTAGTGTTTTGGTTAAAGGAGGTTTGACTTTGAGAGGGTATGCTGTTTGTGTTTAGAGAAAGGGTCTCAGATAGCCCAAGCAGTCCTTGAACTTGCTATGTAGCTAAGGCTGGCCTTGAACTCCTGATCCTTCTACTGTTGCTTGAGTGTTGGGGTTACATGCATGCACCACCATGCCTGGGGTGGGAAGAGGGAACATGGGGTCTCGTCCAAGCACCTCTGAGTGCTGCACTATCTCAGCGTTTCTTTTGGGTATAAAGAACTATATATTTAATAAAGACCATAAAACAAAACCCAAGCTCTGGAAGAACAGAGGGGGTTAGAGGGATAATCTCTGGCTACGTGGGGGTAGGGACCCAAAGCTGTTGACTGACTCCAGGGCGGCTCAGAAGAGGCACAGAGCAATGTCTCATGGTGGCTTTCCAGCTGACAATAAAGGCATGTCACAAGAAGACAAAGAGGTTTTCTCTGCCTGCTTACAGGGCCATCACTCAGTCACATGTCTGGGAATGGACCCCCTCTACCTCCCCTCTGCCTTCCACACAAGTCCTGTAGCATCGCCCCGACTCCATCCCATCCCATACAATCTATAAATAAGTAAATGTCAAAAGAATTTTTAAATTTATTTCATGCTTAAGTAGGTTTACCATGTTGTATTTGGGACATTGACAGCTGTCCTGGGGTGCTTGAGTCTCTCGGGGAGCCAGTTGGACACACCTAGATGGGTCATCTTTGCTTTACACCAAGTACTGTGAGAACATACACAAGACGGGCCCTAAAACTTGGGTCTTCTCTGTCCCATATGTGGACTGCCAACACCATCTGCTCACCAGCAGTGCCTCCCAAAGGTAAGAGAAATGTAATGTCCTCCACAGCAATGCTCCCCATGGCCCCTCAGCAGCTCTGAGGGAAGAACCTGTGTCAGAGTGAACGGCTAAGACATCAGCATATAAGCTCGTTCCCACGCAGTTTCCCTCAACACCCACAACCTCTATGTGACAGTCAACAGTCCCCTTCCGCCATCTGTGTCAGACAGTCCACAGAGAGGCTAAATCCACTCACACAGCCGGTGTGCCAGTGGGGCTGGCATCTAGAAGCCAACTCTGACAGAGCTGAGTCATTTTCACTGGCAGGATTGACAGAGGACTTCACTCTCTGACAAGTTTTCAAGTGAGAAACTGAGGCTGAAGGTCCCTTGCCTCTCTGACCTGTAGACTATCCTCTCTGATCCTTGGGAGGCAAACTCCCTGGGAACCGATTCTATGACACCTGGAAAGGAGAGATGGGAAACTGGAGAAAAACTTCCTGAAAATGTTCCCTGTCCTTCAACACCTTTCTTGGAGGAAGGCCACTTCTTGGCAAATTCCATTTTCTTCCACTAAATGGAATCCACACAGTTGAGCATGCATCTTGTGACACTGGCCTGGCCAACAACCTCTCATTTGTCCAAATCAGCAGTTGGCAGTGGCAGGGATGCTTGAACCCCTGCCTGCAGAGCTCCCTTTTCCCATAAACCCCTGCACCCAGATCTTCTGGGTTCCTCCAGACCTAATGCCTGCTTCTCCCCAGTGGGAGGCTTTGTAGGAACCGTGAAGAAGGAGGTTATTCACTTGGAGCAGTCCTGGACCGCTGTGCATGGATGCTGGGCCCAGCCCTCTCTTCTAAAAGATGGTAGTTTGCCTTGGAATGAGCAGTTCTGGTACCTGCCAAGTTCAACATGCAGCAGACACACAAGCCCCACTCTGTTCTCAAGAGGCCCTGCCCAGAGCAAGACAGATGGAGCGGGTCATCTGGCGAACACCACAGTGGAGGCCAGCTCCAGGACACCTGATGGTCGTGAGGACAGGGGGCGGGGGGGGGGGGGGGGGAGAAGGAGAGAGAGAGAGAGAACAGACGAACAGACAGACAGAAACAGAAAGACAAAGACAGGCATAGAGATGGAGAGGCAAAGAAACAGAGAGAGACAGTCAGAGACAGAGGAATGGAGAGAGGAAGGGAGGGGGGCATGGATGGGGCTGCAAACTGAGGCTCTTGGGAGGGATTTGAATTTCCACTCACCTCTTTTTCCATCCAAGTTATTTCCCTTTTGCCTTAAAATAGCTTGGTTGATCCATTTGTTGTTTTAACTGGTCCTTCTTGGGGAAGGCTTCCTCAGGCTGCCAGGACCTCAGAGGAAAGAGAGCTCCCCCACACTACTCCCTCTCTCAGCGAACCCCAGACAGCTGTGCCAAGAAAGCCCATCCCCACCTTGGCCTCCATAGCCTCTCTCCAAAAGGAAAGGCACTAAGCTTAAAAGAAATCAGCCAGGCCACGGAGACCTCTCAGCAGGGTAAAAGCACTTGCCAGGAGAATGGGAGAGCCTGAATCTGGATCCCCCAGGACCCAGATAAAGCTGGTGTCTGCAATCTATGGCTCGATGAAAGCATTGGGGCAGGGTAGCCTGGTGTACACAGAAGTGAACAAGAGACCCTACCTCAAATAAGGTAGAAGGCACGGAGCGACGCCCAAGGTTCTCCTCTGACCTCCGCGTGTTCACTGTGTTACATGTTACGTCGGCACATACACAATATACACATACCCACCCTATGCACACGTGAAGATTTATAATTGTTGTTTAATGTTTGTGGGTCTTTTGCCTGCATGAATGTCTGTGCACCCCTTCTGAGCCTGGTGCTAGTGAACGGCAGAAGAGGAAGTCGAGATTCCCTGGAACTGGAGCTACAGATGGGTGTGAGCTCTCATATGGGAATCGAAATCAAAAGAGTAGCAGCGCTCTTAACCATGGAGTCGCCTCTTCAGCCCAACACAATGATTTAAAAGAAGAGATTTACCACCATCTCTGGAACCTGGGAGGAAGTCCTCTCAGGTTTCCTAACCTCCCAATAGCAAGACCTTAGGCGATAGAGCTCAGCTGAGACCCTCCCCTAAATTAGCCTCTCTCCCTGCCTTGTGTTTCCACTGCTGCCCTCCGATGGCAGTGAGCAGAGGGCCCCCAAGATCTCCAACCTGCTTAACAGCCACCAGGGTAAGAGAAAGAGGCTGCAGGGCCATTTCTGGGTTGGACTGAGACACAGGGTAGCTTTGTATTTGCAGCTGAACTTTGTTAATTATTAGAATTTATGAAATAGATGAGTCTTGACGCTTCTGTTAGCAACTTAATGGCTGTTTATTAAATTTTCTCCAATTACAGCTGTTTAGTACATCAGAAGGCTGGGATGCCCTATGAATGACCTTGGAAAGAGAAGGCAGGGGCTGCCGTTCCAGGTGACTTTGCTCAGCTGAGCGAAGATCTCATCTTGGGAAGAGTGAAAACTCAAACGGAGAGGTCACGGTCCAAGAAAGGATCCCAAAGACAAAAAACAAATTGTGAAGTACACCAGAGAATAGAGACCGTTCAGCGTTTCCCCCAATGCCTGCGTGTGTGCTCACATATACGTGTTTCTGTGTATGTTTGTGAGTGTGCAGGTGCGCACGCACACTTGTGTGGAAGCAAGGACAGCCTTGAATGTCATTCCTTAGGTGCCGTCTACCTTGATCTCTCCACTGGCATGGAGCTTTCCAATTGGACCATACTGTCCGACCGGGGAGCCCCAAGGACTCACCTGCCTCTACTTCCCAGCACTGGAATTACAAACGTCCACCACCGTAGCTGGCTCTCTCACATGGATTCTGGGGTTCAATTCAGATCCTCAAGCACTTTGCTGACTGTCCCATCTCCCCATCCTACTCTGTCCCTTTGAGCTAACTTAAAACACTAAATAAATAGTGTGCCTTGCATCTGAACTCAGTATTCTATAATTGCAGCGGTGAGTAAGTCCTCAGACTCACGAGTCACTGACAAAGCTGTGAACCCCAAACCCTGCGTGCCATCCTTTCATGATGAGACATTTTAACCCCCACAGAAAGCTTAATTTTCATCCTGCAGTTGAAAGTGGGGAGGAAAGAGCGGTACTGCTTTCACTGTTTTATCGCGCTCAACCAATCATGGGCTCCGCCAATGTGTCAAACAGTAAACTGGGAAAAAAAAAGTAAAATAGGAGCCAATCTTGTACACAGGCTACACTCCCCAAAATTAATGAGGCAATTGAATAAAACCAAAGAGGAGGAGTTCAAAGCTTCCTGCTCGAGAGAAGGGAGGAGACAGGGAGACATTCAAGGTCTCTGCTGGAGTGAAGGGAGGACACAGATTACAAGGGGCTAGGTAGGAAACGCCATAGAACGTTTGGGCTCTGCTCAGAAAGCCTCAGAGCCACAAAGAAGACAGACATTCCAGCCAGAGTTACAAACCAGGACACAGCATGGAAATGCTCACGTATCTCCTCACACCCTTCCCCCATGACAGTGCTCAGCTGTAGGCCACCACCGAGAGGAAACCTTGACCACCTAACAGGGGTGGGGTAAGCGGAAGAATTCTAGAAGCTGACACGCAAGGTCCTTCTTTAAGTAAAGCCAAACTTGTTGACAAACTCTGCCCATGCACCAGGCTGTTCAATCAACCCATTAAGCCTGTCTGTACCTGGTTCTTAGTATGAGCTCACCCCCAAGGGACACCAATCTAACAAAAAAACAAAACAAAAAACCTCACAACGTGAAAGAGGGGAAAAAAAGACAGAAAATAGATATGCAGAGTGATAAATAGTCTGCGGAAGTGATGAAACGTGTTAAACACCGATGTAAACCAAAGCATGATGGGGCGTGCCTCAGCACTTGGGAGTGGGAGGTGGGAAGATCTGGAATTCAAGGTTAGCCTTGGCTACATAGCAAATTTGAATCTATCCTTGGCTATATGAGACAGTCTCAAAAAAGAGGGAGAGAGAGGAAGAGGAAGAAGAGGAGGGGGAGGGAGAGAGACAGAAGGAGGAAGAGAAAAATCATATCCAACGTGCCATATTTAGTAACATGATCACAGCTGTTGTGTTTCATTTACTTTTTTTTTTTTAAAGGGTCCAAGATATGTTTTGTAGAACCAGGTATGGTGAGGTGGGAGGAGTGCCTCCGCGGGCCCACGATGAGACATCCCTTCCCCCTGAAGTACCAGCCGTACGACTGATATAATATAGCATAGAGTTTATTTAGGGCATGGGAAGAGGAGTCTAGAGGGATGGGGGGAGGGAGGGAGGGAGAAGGAGGAGGAGGGGGTGGGGCCAGGAACACAAGGAAAGAGAGAGGGGAGGGGGAAGGAGAAAGGAGAAGGGAATTAGGGAGAAAAAGGAGTCAGAGAGGAAGAGGAGGCAGAAAGGCAGAAAGGCCAGAGTGAGCAAGAAGGGGCCAAACAGCCCCTTTTAGAGCAAGGCTACCTGGCTGTTCCAGGTAACTGTTGAGCAGAGCCTAGAAGGAATGTCAACAATAGCAAGACAAAATAAATAAATAAATAAATAAATAAACAAACAAATAAATATAAAATAAAACCAGCCAGGCATAGCGGCACATGTCTTTAATCCCAGCACTTGAAGACAGGCAGACAGATCTCCGGGAGTTTAAAGCCAGCCTGCTCCACATAGCAAATTCCAAGATAGTTCGGCCTACACAGAGTCTTTCTCTCTCTCTCTCTCTCTCTCTCTCTCTCTCTCTCTCTCTCTCTCAAAACAAACAAAGAAACAAAAAGGGGAGAAAACTTTCAAAAAAATAAAACTTATGCCACCAAGAACCTAGCACACTGACCACCATAAGCTGGGTTGGGTAAGAATGGGCGGTGTAAGCAAGGATCCCACAGCTGTCAGGGATTCCATTCTGAGACAGCCATACTGGCAGGAAACAGCCGAGCTTGGTGCAAACATCTGAGAATAACTCCCCACCTGGGGCTCCAGGACAAGCAAAGTGTCAGTCACAGGGGCTACAGACTAAAGGTGTTTTCACACATACAAGTGTTTGGTTTCCAACCCTGGGACAGAGACTGAGGTGTATATTTTACATATCAAAGCAGACCTGGCCTCTAGGTTCTCCCAGCATCCCTCAGTCCCTACCTGGTATACCCTGCCCCCAACTCTGAACTTTCTAGCCCAGGGGTTGAACTGCCCTTCCCCCAGAGGTTCCTCCCAGATATTTGCAAGTGTGTGTGTGTATACACAATCTGGTTTTAATTAGATCATTTCACCCAGGAGATATAACCTATCAACAAGGAACCTAGTACTGCCTTTTCTAAGAAGGTTTCTGCAGACAGGGTCCAGAGAAATGAGACAGAAAAGAAAAGCCAAAAACGTAGTGTAGACTCCCAAGTTCGGGAGACCCTTACTCAAGTCTCAGGAAGTCTCGAACACCCACAAACTCCAAGACACTGTACCTGGATGCAATCAGCAGAGGTTTATTAGGGAAGAGAGCTGGCAGCCAGCGTTCAAACTGCACACTCCTGCATGAGTACAGTTTGACCCCGCGTGGTGGGTTAAGGAACTTTTTATAGTAGGGGGTAGGGAAAGGAAGGAATTTTCTCGCGGTTACACATGATTGGTTGTTTTATAAATTTTGAACTCAGCAAGCTGTAACACTGGAAAAGACCTCAAAGGGGGGGGGGGAGGGGTAACCAAGATCAGTGGAAAGTTAGTTAGTTCTTGGAACCACCCAGATGTCTTGCATCTTTCTTTGTGGCCAGGAATGTGTCTTCCTGCTTTGGGCCTACCCCACCCACAGGTGGATTTTCTTCCCTGAGGCTTGAGGAATGTATCCCGGGGCAGTGAAAGGCCTGGAATCTTATATTCAGTTCTGCTTTCTTGGAACTAGTGAGCCTGTATATATTTTATAAAATGGTCTTTATAATTTTTCACTCTACAGTAGGATAGGGCCAGTGAGCCGGAGGTGCTGGTCAGTGAGGCTGACCACCTGAGTCTAACCAGTGGAACCCCACAGTGGAGGGAGAGAGCCAGCTCTCACACGTTCTCTGACCTCCTCAGAGGCACTGTAGCACACACATGGGCACGTGCACACACACAATACTAATAAATACAAATTTAAAACTGAAGACTAAAGGGGGCTGGCGAGAAGGCTCAGTCATTAAGAACTCAAAATCCTCTTACAGAGGGTACCAGTTCAGTCCCTGACACCTACTTAGAATCCTGAGTGGTGATGTGAGTTTATAATCTCAGTACTGGGGAGAAAGAGACTGGAGGATCTTGGGGACTCATTGTCTAGCCAGCCTAGCCTAGTTATCAACCTCAAGTCCCAGTGAAAGACCATGTCGGGTAGTGCCTGGGGGCGGCCTCTGGCCTCCAAGTGGATAAGTACACGTGTGTTCATGCACTTACACAAATACACGTGAGCACATGCACACACAGACATTGGCTGGAGTCCTGGTCAAAATACATTCACTCTAAAGCCCATTTGGGGCAGGTCCTGAAAGTCTGTGTTTCTAACATGCTCCTGGGTGCTCCCGGTGTTGGTCCGCACACATGGTTAGAGAGTGAGGAAACCGAACCCCAAGCCAAGAGCACAGCAGAGAAGACAGAGAGGAAGAGAAGGTATCCCTCAGCACCTGCCCGTCTCGAGGCTAACCCTGACATGAGGATGTTGGTTTCTGAGGACCTATTTTCTTCAGGACTCTCTGTTGTCCCCTGGTTCATTCCGGAGGCTGAATTATTCTAGAGAAAGACTCGGAGTCCGCAATGCGCTGGAGGGGACTCATATTTTCTCATTTAAAGAAAGGATCATGGCAGCCTGGCCCATTTTGTTACTGCCATCCATTAAGGGCCCACTGTAGCTGCCAGCCCAGCCCTCTGCAGATTAATGCCTCCTAAATTAATTTTGTGTTCAATAAGCCTCCATAAATATGTTTGTTCAGCAGGCTAAATCAGAGCCTTCGATTATGCTCCGGGTGGATGTGAATCAGCCGCCCCGGTCCACAGCCACAGGCAGTCCACCGGGCTGTTTCATTAGTCACTGTCACCAGTGGCAGACACTGGGTCCCTGAAGAGTGCCTCAGGTAAGTCAACTACTGCTCCTGTTGGACACAGTCTTCCCTGGAGTGTGTGTGTTGCCTTCCAAATTGGCTGAAGAGAAATCCAAGCACCGGAGAAGAAAGTCAGGGCCAGTGAGGCTCTGCTTTGTCATGGAATGTTTTAGGTGCATCGCACCCCCAACCTTGTCCCTGTCCACGGCCATATGCAACTCCAGCTCTGGTACATCCAAATGATACAGAATTCAGCCCCCAATCCTCACCCCCGCATCTCAGATAGAAACTAAAGCCCACAGAGGCTGAAAAAAAGATCTCCAAATTCTCCAGGTTGTCTGGGACACCTCGCATGGCCTGAGAGAGCACATTTGGTAGTGTATGAATCAGCTGCCCTTCTGACCTGTCACCAAGCTATTCCGCTAAGCAGCTTCCAGTGTCAAAACCTGCGGGAGATGGAGCTCAGAGGTATAGCACGTGACAAGCAGGCACAAGATCCTAGATTCAATTCCTGGTAATAGGGAAAGAAAAAGGAGCCAAGTGTAAAATCATGCTTCCATAATTAATAGCAAAGTTAGTACAGTTTTATTTTGTCATTTCTGAAAATTTCAAACAAACCAAAGAGAGCAGAGAATGACCCCACTTGTCACATGTCACACAGCCTCAGCCAGCTTCAATCAGCCTTCTCTTACCTAAGACCACATTTCACCAGTTATCTGACTTCTCCAGCATTCTACCTTGCCACCCTCCTGGAGCTGCTGGGTTCACAGCACTAAGCCTTTCTTGCATGACAGACATGAAGCCAGCAAAACCTGCGCACATACACACACACACACACACAGACACACACACACACACACACACACACACACGAGCATATGCATACATATATAGACACACATGCACACACATAAGCATATGCATATATCCATAGACACACAGGCACACACAAGTATACATACATAGACATGGATACGCATGTATATACACATACAATAAACACACATAAATTCATGTATACAGATATAAGCACACAAGCACATACATATACACAAATACTTAAACATATATGCATACACACAGGCATAAGCATGCATATACACACATGCACAGAAATAAACACACATGCACATATGTATATACAAATATATAAACACACACATACACACATGTACATAAACACACATATATTTACTCGTGTACATAAACACATGTGTGCATAAACACAAGTGTGTGTACATATATACATAAACACACATGCACACACACATCACACACATATGTACATAAACACATACACACACACACACACCCCTCACCACCCCCTTGGTCTCAAGCTTCATTGTCTCAGCAAGCACCTTCTGCTTACTCATTCCATCTTGTTTCAGAGATCCAGATATTTCCCAGTTATCTCTGTCTTGATCTCTCTGTTGACTTTTTTAAAGGAAAAATAGCTTTATTCTATCACCTTCCAGAGTATTCAACAGACCAACATTTTAATCTATCTCTGCACTTATTAATCATAGTATGTGGGGGTAGAGGCTTAACCTTCCTAAATCTGTTGGATTAATTTAGTAGCATTCACTTCCTAGGGAAGATGGATCAAAAAAGTGTGACAGGCCTAGAGTCATGACCAGGGTTCAGTGGGATAGAGTTGCCTAGGATGCACAAAGCCAGGTTTTACCCCGGCTCTGCATAAAACTGGCTATGGGGAGCCCAGCACTCAGGAGGTGGAGGCAAGGAAGTCAGGAGTTCAAAGTCATCCTCACTACACAGTGAGTCTCAGGCGGTCAGGGATACCTGACACTCTGTTTCAAAAAAGAAGAGGAGGAAGAAGAAGAGGAGGAGGAGGAGGAGGAGGAGGAAGGCTGGAGAGATGGCTCAGAGGTTGAGAGCACTGACTGTTCTTCCAGAAGTCCTGAGTTCAATTCCCAGCAACCACATGAGGGCTCACAACCATCTGTAATGGGATCTGATGCCCTCTTGTGGCATGCAGGTATATATTATATGTAGCAGTACAGTGTGCAGAATAAATTAATCTTTAAAGGAGGAGGAGGAGGAGGAGGAGGAGGAGGAGGAGGAGGAGGAGGAGGAGGAGGAGGAGGAAAGAATTGGGAAAAGAGAAGTACTGGCCAGGCAATGGTGGCGCACACCTTTAATCCCAGCACTTGGGAGGCAGAGGCAGGCGGATTTCTGAGTTCGAGGCCAGCCTGGTCTACAGAGTGAGTTCCAGGGCAGCTGGGACTACACAGAGAAACCCTGTCTCGAAAAACCAAAAAGAGAGAGAGAGAGAGAGAGAGAGAGAGAGAGAGAGAGAGAGAGGTATTGGGAGTTTGCAGAAAAACTGGAGAGTAGTGAGGGTCCCAGAGGTAACCCGGTGTCTTGCTTGTCACCAAGACGTACGTCCACTTACATTTCTCTTTCAGCTTGTTACACAGAGGGCATCTTTCATCCAGCAAGGCCAACAGAAGGCTCAGCTTCCAAAGCTCTATGTCGACCTTCCCTGTGGTCCTCACCATAGAAAGGACCTTACTGTGAAGACCAGCTCTACCCAGAGCCAGCACTCAGCATCCTGCTTTAGTGTTGGTTTGTGTTTGGCTCTCAACAAGTTCAACAGATCATCCAAGTATCTACAGAACCTGCTGTCTGGTCCACTTCCAGAACTGTATCCCAAAGGTACACTACAAAAAAAAAAAAAGTGTGTAAACAACTATTTACTGCAGTAAAAACAGTGGCTAAAGAGATGGATCCCTGGTTGAGAGCACTGGCTGCTGTTCCACGGATTTGGGTTTGGTTCCCAGCACCACATGGCAGCTCATGACCCTCTGTAACTCCAGGACCAAAGTGACTCTACATTATTTTTAA
Source organism: Rhabdomys pumilio (assembly GCA_030674055.1). Classification (NCBI taxonomy): domain Eukaryota; kingdom Metazoa; phylum Chordata; class Mammalia; order Rodentia; family Muridae; genus Rhabdomys; species Rhabdomys pumilio. The sequence continues at coordinate 40,585,216 of JANHMN010000020.1, forward strand.
GCCAGGTTCTCCCTAAGGACAGAGAGAACAGTGAAATTCTTCAGTCGTTTATCAGTAATCATATTTCTGATGGCAGTATTGATATTATTATGAGTCCAGTGAATGTAGATACAGGAGAAAGAGAAGGAAGTGGAGGAGGAAGAAATGGTGGAGGAGGAGGAGGTGAAGGAGGAGTAGGTGGAAGAGGAGAAGGAGGAGGAGGTGGGGGAGGAGTGAGTGGAAGAGGAGGAAGAGGAGGAGGTGGAGGAGGAGGAGGTGAAGGAGGTAGAGGAGGTAGAGGAGGAGGAGGTGAAGGAGGTGGAGGAGGTAGAGGAGGAGGAGAATGTGGAGGAGGAGGAGGCAGAGGAGCTGGAGGAGGAGGTGGAGGAGGAGGAGGAGCAGGAGGAGGAGGAGGAAAAGGAGGGGAGAGGACTTATGGTTAGATCATTGAAAATCTCCTTTGTGTTCAGTAGATGGGGAATGAGTAGATATAAGCTGTCTTAGCTTTAATCTGTGATCCAAAATCTTAAGACAGCATCATTGTGAACACACAAAAAAATAATTTTACTCCTTTTCATATTCTTTTTAGCTTTTATTCAAAAAATACCCATCAAAATTCACAAAGAACAGTGAGTGCCTATAAAACTTTCAGACATTTTCCCATAACGGTTACTCCCTGTGTCACTCTGGTGACGAGGAAGCCAGGACACTGGCACACAGTGTGGACACACATGTCTGTGTCATTTAGTCACAGGTATAAATTTTTGCAGCCACCACCGCAGTCAGCATAGAATTGTCCCCTCTCCACAGAGCCCCTCCCTCTTGATAACCACTCAAAATCCCCACCACTACCCTCCAGCTAGCCATCCCGAGGCCTGGCCAGCACTGATCTCGTCTCCATCTCTGTAATTTGGTCAAGCACATCACATAAATGGAATTACTATGTGGCCTATTTGTCCACTAATGTCCTTGAAATCCATCGAAGTAGTGGATGGAGGTAATTAATTATTCCCTTGCATGGGGGGGGGGGAGTGGGGGTTGCTTTGATTTAGAAATAGGGTCTCATGAGAGGACGGCTAACTAGCCTCATGCTTGCTTTGTAGCTGAGGGTGACCTTGAGCGGCTGATCCGTCTGACTCCACCTCCCAAGTGCTGAGATGGCAGGTGTGTACCACCATGCCTGGCACTTCTTTGTCCCTCTATATTGATGGGTAATGTTCTGTGGTTTATACATACTCCAGGGTTAGCAGCCATTCATTGAAAACTGTCCTGGTTATTCCTTTTCATTCAAGTACGTATTTATTTTGTTTTCTGTACATGGGTGTTTTGCCTGTGTTCTTTTCTGTTGGTTCTTACAGGTTTTGGCATTAGTCTCTTGTCACAAATGTGTCCTGAAAATATTTTTCTCAAATGTATAGCTGTCTTCCATCCTTTTAACATGGTCTTTCACAGAGTAGAAGACTACATTTTGATGATGTCTATGTTATTGGGTTTTTTTTTCCCCCTTTACGAGCATGCTGTATTTCATCAGTAAGCACTTTTGACAAGATCATAGGTCCCAAGTGACAGGTAGGGACCATTTTATTTTTAATTTTTATTGCATTTTACTTATTACTTTGTGTGTGTGTGTGTGTGTGTGTGTGTGTGTGTGTGTGTGTGTGTACATAAACATACATGCCATGGCACTTGGCAGATGCAGGGAAAACTTCAGGACTTGATTCTCTTCTTCTGCCATGGAGGTCAATCAGATGTGGTGGTTTTCTTAGGCACTGAGCCACCTCAAGGGCCAGGGGACTACCTATTCTGTTCTCCACCTATATGTAAAGTAGAGTTAAGATTTCTGCTTTGAATCCCACTAAGATCAGGGACTAGACAAGGCTGCCCACTCTCTCCCTATCTATTCAATATAGTACTGGAAGTCCTAGCCAGAGCAATTAGACAACAAAAGAAAGTCAAAGGGATACAGATAGGAAAAGAAGAAGTCAAAATTTCACTATTTGCAGATGATATGATAGTATACTTAAGTGATCCTATAAGTCCCACTAGAGAACTCCTAAACCTGATAAACAACTTTAGCAAAGTGGCTGTATATAAAATTAACTCAAACAAATCAGTACCCTTCCTCTACTCAAAAGATAAACAGGCTGAAAAAGAAATTAGGGAAATGACACCCTTCACAATAATCACAAATAATATAAAATATCTTGGAGTGAATCTAACCAAGCAAGTGAAAGATCTGTATGACAACAACTTCAAGTCTCTGAAGAAAGAAATTGAAGAAGATCTCAGAAGATGGAAAGATCTCCCATGTTCCTGGATTGGCAGAATTAACATAGTAAAAATGGCCATCTTGCCGAAAGAAATCTACAGGTTCAATGCAATCCTCATCAAAATTCCAAATCAATTCTTCATAGAGATAGAAAGAGCAATTTGCAAGTTTATTTGGAATAACAAAAAACCCAGGATAGCGAGAACCATTCTCAACAATAAAAGAACTTTTGGAGGAATCACTATCCCTGACCTCAAACTGTACTACAGAGCAGTAGTGATAAAAACTGCATGGTATTGGTACAGAGACAGGCAGGAAGATCAGTGGAATAGAATTGAAGATCCAGAAATGAACCCACACACCTATGGTCACTTGATCTTTGACAAAGGAGCTAAAACCACCCAGTGGAAAAGGACAGCATTTTCAACAAATGGTGCTGGATCAACTGGAGGTCAGCATGTAGAAGAATGCAAATTAATCCATTCTTATTCCCTTGTACAAAGCTCAAGTCCAAGTGGATAAAGGACCTTCACATAAAACCAGATACACTGAAACTAATAGAAGAGAAGGTGGGGAAGACCCTCGAATACTTAGGCACAGGAGAAAAGTTCTTGAACAGAACACCAATGGCTTATGCTCTAAGATCAAGAATTGACAAATGGGACCTCATAAAATTGCAAAGCTTCTGTAAAGCAAAAGACACTGTCAATAAGACAAAACAGCAACCAACAGATTGGGAAAAGATCATTACCAATCCTAGATCTGATAGAGGGCTAATATCCAATATATACAAAGAACTCAAGAAATTAGACTCCAGACAACCAAATAACCCTATTAAAAATGGGGTACAGAGCTAAACAAAGAATTCTCAACTGAGGAAATTCGAAGGGCTGAGAAGCACCTTAAGAAATACTCAACATCCTTAGTCATCAGGGAAATGCAAATCAAAACAACCCTGAGATACCACCTCACACCAGTCAGAATGGCTAAGATAAAAAATTCAAGTGATGGTAGATGCTGGCAAGGATGTGGAGAAAGAGGAACACTCCTCCATTGTTAGTGGGACTGCAAGCTGGTACTCTGGAAATCAGTCTGGCGATTCCTCAGAAAATTGGACATAGAACTACCTGAGGACCCAGCTATACCACTCCCGGGCATATACCCAGAAGATGCTTCAACATATAACAAGGACATATGCTCCGCTATGTTCATAGGAGCCTTATTTATAATAGCCAGAAGCTGGAAAGAACCCAGATGTCCTTCAACAGAGGAATGGATACAAAAAAATGTGGTACATTTACATAATGGAGTACTACTCAGCTATTAAAAATAATGAATTCAAGAAATTCTTAAGTAAACGGATGGAACTAGAAAATATCATCCTGAGTGAGGTAACCCAGTCACAAAAGAACACACATGGTATTTGCTCACTGATAAGCGGGTGTTAGCCTAAAAGCTTGAAATAGCCAAGATTCAACTAACTGACCACATGAAGCTCATGAAGAAGGAAGACCAAGTGTGGATGCCTCGGTCCTTCTTGGAAGGAGTGACAGAATGCTCAAGAGAGCAAATAAGGTGACAAAGTGTGAGACAGAAAGTCAAGGACGGGCCATCGGGAGACCACTCTACCTTGATATCTGTCCCATGTGCAGTCACCAAAGATAGATGCCGATATGGATGTCAGGAAGTGCATGCTGAAAGGAGCCTGATGCAGCTGTCTCCTTGAAGGTCTGCCAGAGTCTGACATATCCAGAGGCAGATGCTCGCAGCTACCCATTGATCTGATCAAGAGTTCCCAATGAAGAAGTTAGAGGACTGATGGAGCTGAAAGGGTTGGTAGCCCCAAGAGGAGAGCAACAGTGCCAGCCAACCAGAGTTCCCTAGGGTCTAAACCACCAGCCTGGGAGCACAAAGGGAAGCACCCATGACTTCAGCTGTATTCTTAGGGGAAGTTGGCCTTGTCCAGCATGGGTGGGAGAGGAGATCCCTGGTCCCATAAAGGCTGAACACCGATACGGGAGGAATTCGAGGGTGGAGAGGGGGAGGGGGGTAGCTGGGGGCACACCCTTGTGGAGGCAGGAGGGGGATGGGATAGGGGGTTCCTGGGTGGTGGGGGGAATGGGATGAGGGGTAAAATCTGAAATGTATTTTAAAGAAATTAAAAAAAGTTTCAAAAAAAAGGATTTCTGCTTTGTTCTTTGGTTTGGATTGGTAATGTTATTGAGTGCTTGTAGCTATCTAGTTTTTTCTAAAACTATTTGCTGAAAACATGATCTGATCCCTTCTTCACTGAATTGCCTTTGAACCCTTCTCATGAATCTGCAAGTGGTGGAAAGACAGCTCAGTTGAGCCATGCACTGCTCTTGGAGAGGACCAGAGTGCAGTTCCCACCACCCCCGGGCAGCACACAACCACCTGTAATTCCAGCCCCGGGGCATCTCAATGTTCTGGCCTCTGCAGGCAGGCACTGCACTCGTGTGCAAATACATGCATGCAGACAGAGGTACATGGAAATTAAAAATAAAATATTTTAAAATAAAATTGAACCAGCACTCTGCGGAGCACCAGTTGATACTACATAGAAGTCTTTTAAAATTAAAGATAGTTTCTGACTTAAAAACAAAAGATGGAGCCAGGCAGTAGTGGCGCACGCCTTTAATCCCAGCACTTGGGAGGCAGAGACAGACGGATTTCTGAGTTCAAGGCCAGCCTGGTCTACAGAGTGAGTCCCAGGACAGCCAGGGCTATACAGAGAAACTCTGTCTTGAGAAGAAAGAAAGAAAGAAAGAAAGAAAGAAAGAAAGAAAGAAAGAAAGAAAGAAAGAAAGAAAGAAAGGAAGGAAAAAAGAAAGAAAGAAAGAAAGAAAGAAAGAAAGAAAGAAAGAAAGAAAGAAAGAAAAATGGAAATAGGAGTACCAAGTCCCTAAAACCTATGGCTGCTAGATCCCAGGGCCAAGGGCAGAGAGGAGGTCTGAGGTCAACATCAACAGCCTTGGAGACTAGTGACCATTCCCGACAAGGCCATTCTGCATTTCCTTGGGTTTGGGTGGCTTAACCTAGTGCTATCTGGTTTTCCTCCAGAGCTACCTGGTCACTCCCTCTCGGCTGCCTTTGCATTTTCAGCCTCCACCCACCAGCTGTTGCTCAGAACTCTAGCCTGGAACTTCCCATGTGGCATGTTCTCCTGGGATTGTCAACAGAAGTCCCAGCTCAAGGACCTTGCTGGCATGGGGACTCCTTCATCTTGTGTTGGTATCATTTCTGCTTACCTATATTCTGGCAGACTAATATCCCTGCTTCCATCCAACCCAAGTTCTTAGCCAGCCGATTCCTACTAAATGTAAAATATCCCATCATTCCTCTCTGCTCCAGCAGAGCCCCACGGCCCATCATGACGTGGTTCACATTTCTTACCATAGGGTTAGATCAGTTCCTTAGCACCGTGTTAAATTCTCCAACAACGAGGCTCCACGCCAGCACTCCGGGCCTACTCCTGCTAACTCCCAGCCCACCTTGTACGATGTAGCCATGCTGAACCCCACCCCCAATGCCTCATACTGTCTTTCCTCATACTGTCCTGCCTCCTTGAACTTCTACCCCATCATCAGACCTTGGCTCACATATCCTGTCCTCCAGACAGCCTTTCCAGATGGCTAGCCAAGACTGGGAACTCCCACCAAGTGTAGCTCAGCATCTTTCCCCTTCTGGAAGTAGTTATGCATTCCTGTGAATGCCAGAAGAGCTTCAAATGAAGCCACAATGCAACCATCACCAAGTTGTCCTCTGTGTCCTCAAGCCAGTCAGTTGTCAGAGACGCACACACAGACGCACATACATACACACAGCCGCGTGCCTCAGTGTCATAGAAACAAACTCCTTGCTGGATCTATTCTGAGACATGCTGAAACCACTCACATCCCATGGGACCAGAGGCACGGTCACTAAAACTATTGCAGATAGGGAAGCTTTTCCGTGAATGAAATATGGTTTTAATTTGCATGATATGTACATTCATAATAATAATTTCTCCATAGGACATGCAATAATAAGTTCTTAATGTTAACCTGGGGCAAAATATCTCAAACAAATTAAATTGGCTCTGTTCCTTGGAATTTCAGTACATCGCATTGTGAATTTTCTGGCCAAAATGATGTAGCATGTAGTTCATTAATATTCTAATTAAAGTTCAAATGAGATCACATCAAGTTGTTGGTTGTCTCCACCATGGAATAAATAAATGCCTTGCCAATAAAAGACATCAACAGACATGGAAAGGCGAGGCTGTCTCCTGTGGAACCTATATATAACCTATAGGATAGCCCTATCAGAAAGTCACAGGGGGCTGAAGGCTGATGTCTCTCATTCCTACCCATTAATGCCCTTTCACCGCAGAGTAGATGTGCTTTGTCTTGGCAGGAGTTCTCGGCACATGCTATGGTTTTTCTTCTACACGCCAACCTGGTGGACCTGATCCACTCACGTGCTCAGCAGACAGGATAATGGTTTACCTTTAGTCACGTGACCGGAGCAAGGCAGAGCTGCTTCAACTGTTCTGAAGGGTTTGTAATCATGGAGGTTGATGAGTCACAGCATCTGATATCTAGGAGAGAACCCCACCAAGAGTAGCCATGATGGCTGACTGTGAGCCCCTCTGTGTAAGCAGAAGACTAAGAACACATAGGAAGGCAAGAACCACAGTGTAATAAGTGTGCACACGTGTGTCTGTGTGCAGCTGTGTACATGAATGTGTGTCTGTATATGGGTATGTGCACCCATATGTGGCTATGTGCCTGTTGCATGTGTGTCTGTGTGTAGCTGTGTGCATGCATGTGTGTCTATGCGCATGCATGTGTATATTGTGCAGCTATGTACATGCATGTGTCTGTGTGTAAGTATGTGCACTCATATGTGGCTATGTGCCTGCATGTGTGTCTGTGTGCAGCTGTGTGCATGTGTATGTGTCTGTGTCCACGTTTGGGGGCCAAACTATAGCGGCCCGCTCTGTTCCACAGGTCTGGGTTTAGCAAGAGAGAGAGTGGGGGGAAGAAGGGGAAGAGCTGCGAAGAATAGAAACAAGTCAGAGGATCTGTAGTAAAGTCTTTACTGTCTCCACCATACACACACCACTACACCTACTACTACTACACCACACACACACACATATACACATACATATACACACACACCAAGGAAAATCCTGGGTATTTATAGACTTTTGCCACGTGCCTTGCAGGTGTGGATATGACGTAAGCCTTGCAGGCGTGGACAGCACGTGCGCCTTACAGGCATATATGGCATAGATAGCACGTGGATAACACGTGCACCGCATGCCTTGTAGGCGTGGATACCATGTGCTCCTTGCAGCTGGGGGCACTTAACAGCAGAACAAGCTATATGGGATATCAGAGTGTGCTTCAGCTGTTGTAGCCCATTGAAAACCAAGTCTCATGTCAGGGTATATGGCTCAAGATGGCTGCAAAGCTGATAGCTGCTTTCTAGCCGCTTTTTGCTTAAAGTCGGCTCCCATCAATGTATATGCCTGTGTCTGTGTGTGGGTATGTGCACCCATATGTGGCTATGTGCCTGCTGCACGTGTGTCTGTGTACAGCTGTGTGCATGCATGTGTGTCTGTGTGCAACTGTGTGCATGCATATGTGTCTGCGTGCAGCTGTGTGCATGCATGTGTGTCTATGTGCATGCATGTGTATATTGTGCAGCTATGTACATGCATGTGTCTGTGTGTGGGTATGTGTACACATATGTGGCTATGTGCCTGCATGTGTGTCTATGTGCAGCTGTGTGCATGCATGTGTGTCTGTGTGTGGTTATATTCACATGTGCAGTGTCCGTGGAGGCCAGAAGGGGGCACTTCCCTAAAGCTAGAGTTACAGATGATTTCAAGCTACCTGACAGGAACTGGGATCCAAGCTCAGGTTTTTTCTACAAGAGAAGTTTGTGCTCTTAACTGCTGAATATCTCTCCAACCCTGTTACCAGACGTCTTCAAATAAACCACCTTTTCCTTAATTGGGGCAGTTTTCTGTTCTCTTACTTTTCAGCAAGTTCTAATATAAAAGGAAGTTCTTGCCTAGGTCATGTGACTTCTCCTGCCAAGTTAGGAGTCAGTCTATGTCCTGGATGAGGGTCAATCGTGTTGTGTGGGAAAGAGTCTCACGAGAAAATGAAAGAGAGGTGGCAGACCACAGGTTTCAGGAACTGAGTCAAGAAAGAGGTCCCATTTGGACTGGGCAAGAGAGCCAGGGCACTCAGGATGAGTGAGAGCAGAGGGCCGACAGGCTAATGCCTCCTGTTGAGGTGACTGGGAAGACTTGGTTGAAAAGGATGTCTGATTCTGGCTCCACACCTATGAATCCAACAGCTGTGAAGCTATTGTGAGTCTTACTAAGGATCACATTTCCAGGACTAGGAAGATGACTCAGTGGGTGAAGGGCTTGTCATACAAGTATAAGGACTTGGGTTTGGATCCCCAGAATTCATGAGAAAAGCCAGACATGGTGACCTGCATCTATAATCCCAGCTGTCCTATAGCAAGATGGAAGCAGGGCTAGGAGAGCTGAACCTTCTGAAGCTTTCAGGCATAATTATTTGTCTAACACAATACAATCCAAGATGAGATAAGCTGATACCTGTATGCTGGGGCATCATGGGAGAAAGACATCAAAAGCCTTTGTTTCCTGTAGTTAGGCCATAGGTTTTTATAAAAGCAGGAATACAGAGGCATGTGTGTGCAAATATGTATATACATGTGTGTATATATATATATATATATATATATATATATATATATATATACATGTATGAAATACATGTGTGTACATATATGTGTAAGCATGTGTGAGTATATGTATGTACATGCATGTGCATATATGTATACATATGTGTGCATGTATATGTACATACACATGTGTGTACATATATGTATATGCATGTGTATGTGTATATATGCATGCATGTATGTATATACATGTGTGTACTTATATGTATATACACATGTATATAAATATGTATATGTGTTGCATATATGTATGTCATGTGTGTGCATGTGTGTATATATGTGGTATATATACATGTGAGATATATATATATGTGTGTGTGTGTGTGTGCGTGTGTGTGCAGTAGTCTGAAATATGAACAGAAGTGTTTGGAGCTGTGCTCTTCATGTTGGGGTGTATATTGCCTTATACACTGAAGAATGTGGGAGCTGTGTGCTCACAACCAATGCTGCAGTGAAGTTTTGTGAGGCCACATGGGTGAGAGACCCAAGAATCACCCCAGACTCTTTACACACTTGATTTTTTAATTTTTAAATATTGCATCTTCAATATCTTTTACTGTTGCCAAATATTCTATGACTCTCCATGGCCATTAAAGACCCCACAAGGAATCACCAACCACAGCATAAGAACTTCAGTTACATCTACTTAATGGAAGAGGGGCTTGTGGTGGTCAGCTGTGGGTTTGCCTCCCACAAACTGTGTGACTGACTGACTCCACCATTGGCACTCATGTCCTCTTCCTAAGCCTGTCTGCTCGATGCTTTACATGGTCTTCATTCATACTAATACACAGGCATGCTTGCCTGTGTGCATACACACACATAGATAGAGCTGGGATGCAGCTTTCACTGTATCCAAGTCCCCAGAGGGAACGAGCCGATTGTGTAAGGGGCAAACAGGCTCACAGCTGTATGAGAAGAAGTACACCATACAGACTTGAGGATGACAGGTAGGAATAGGGGTGTGTGTGTGTGTGTGTGTGTGTGTGTGTGTGTGTGTAAGAGAGAGGAGGGGGTCAGAGGTCAGAAGTTAGCTGTAGCTGTTATTCTATAGAATCTCCACTTTGTGTGTGTGTGTGTGTGTGTGTGTGTGTGTGTGTGTGTGTCTCACCAGGACCTGGGACTTGCCAATTAGGCTTTACTAGCTTGCTGCCCATCAAACCTCTGGGATCCTCTTGTCTCCAGGAATTATAAGTATGCACCAGTTCGGGGGCACTGCTGATTTAATTTCATTACACTTTTATTTGTTTATTGTGCGTGCGCATGCGCATGCATGTGTACGTGTGCCTCTGTGTGCATGTGTCACCATGTACATTCAGAGATCAGAGGACAACTTGTGGCAGCTGGTTCTCTTGTTTCATCACGTGGGGCCCAGGAATTGAACCCGGGTCATCAGGCTTGGCAGCAACCCCCTTTCACACTCAGCCATCTTGTTGGCCCTGGGTTTGGTTTTACAGGGGTTCTGCGGACCAAACTCACACCCTCATGCTTGCAAGGCAAACACTTTTACCGACTGATCCATCTTCCTGGCTCAGCGATGGACTGGGACTGAATCCTGCCAGGAACCTAAAGTGGCACAGATGTGTTGGAGCCTGTGGGACTCAGTGGGAGGAAGCAGCAGGTGTGGATACAACTGAAGTGGACCCCAGCCAGAAACTACACATTCCAGCGCTCAGGCCTGCTCAATTATTGATAAGCATCAATGGGCTCCTGCTTGCAAAGAACTCTTGCCTCCCAGGAAAATTAAATTTATTGGACAGCAATAGCTTCCTTTCCCCAATGTCTTATTAAACAAAGATGTGCAACTACCCCTATTCTGTGCTCGCCCACTGTTCATTCAGCAAACGTGGACTGAAGCGGGCTGGTGTGCCAGGTGCCAGGAGACCATGGGAATGTGGCAGGTAGGACCTTTGACCTCCTCTGTTTTTATGTGTTTCTGTGTGTATTCATGCTCACACACGTGTGGGTGCATGTATGCAGATGTATGTGGAGAACACAGATGGATGCTAGTGTCTCCCGCAATTAATCTCCACCTTATATTCTGAGGCAGGGTCATCATTTTCAATACCCTACATAGCCAGGGCCCTCTGAGACCCATGTCATGTTCGCAGAGATTGCAGACATGTCTTAGCATGTCCATCTGCCATTGGCACACAGGTGCTGGGGATACAAATGCCAACGCTTTCTCAGCTGAGGATCTCCTCATATGTGACCCTTTCATTCTTACCACAAAGACAGGTGCTAACCAAATGACACGAGTAGAGAGCACAGTTTGGAGAGGATGGAGACAGTCATGAGAGAGGAGGACATTTGCATGAAGTGAAGCTTTGGGAGTGACATCTGCTGAAGAGGCGCCTGCCTGCCACAGAACCAGATCCTCAAAACTATCTGACACCCAGGCTCAGACATTTCCTTTAAAAGGTCAGAAGGTAGTTAATGATGGCTATGTGTATGCTCTGTGTGGGCCACAAGGCTGGAGAGCATGCACAAACCTCAGCAGTTTCTCTGCTTCTCTTCCAGGGGGTAGTGATATATATCTCTCTCTCTTTTTTCTCTCTTTCTCTCTTTCTCTCTCTCTCTCTCTCTCTCTCTCTCTCTCTCTCTTTTTCTCTGGTGTGTGTGTGTGTGTGTGTGTGTGTGTATGTTGCCTTAGGGTTTTTATTACTGTGATGAGACACCAGGACCACAGCAACTCTTATATAGGAAAACATTTAATTGAGGCTGGCTTAAGAACACCCAGACAGACAGGATGCTTGGAAAGTGCCTCTCCAGCAATGGTGGAAGCCATTCTGAGCCCCACCCCCACACTGGCTGGGAAGGAAGGCGGGTCCCGGGTGGTAAAACAGGGGAGGAACCACATCTCCAGGGCCAGTGGGGAAATGCCATCCTGACATCCCAAGTCCCGGATGGTAGAAGGAAAACCAGCTTCTACAAGATGTCCTCTGACCTCTATGCTTTCTCTGTGGCACAAGAACACACACGCTTAATAAACAGAAATGTAATTTATAATCGTTTAAAAAGAAACCACACCCAAAGGCTCCCTCAGCAGAGTTCAGTCCTCCCCATGTGCTTCCAAGCTATGCCAGTGACAGCACCAGGGAGAGAGGGCAGTGTCACTTTACAGATGGCCGTCTGTGACGTCTGTAACTTGGCTCTGTCTGACCTCTCTTGCTGAGTCCTGTGCTGGCTCCCCCATCGTGGGTAGGACTCTCAACCTCCCATAAAAAGAAAAAGTGACCTATTTTAAAATTCCTCCAGGGAAAGAGTCGGTGCGTTGCCTTGGCAACCAATTTCGGCTCTTACAGGAGTCCTGCTTGGTTCTTCTCTCAGTCTAACCTACTTCCGCCCTGATGTCATTAACCGGTCTCTTGCCCTGGGAGGGGAGAGGCAGTCTTGAAAACCAGGGCTTCCCAATCTGGAGACAGAACCAGGGATGAGGATGGGGGAGATGGGAGTCCCTTCTTTCCCAGAAGTGGGGATGTTTAGGGGCTGAGCAGCCCCTGGTCTTGCTAATGTGTACTGATTCTGACTGTGGCATCTCTGCACCTCTTACATCCCTTCAGCTGGCCACCCTGACGCTCTAACCCCAGCTTTGGAAGTCTGCCCCACCCCCTCCACCTTCCTCTCCATTCTCCATTTTCCCCAGCCCTGACCCCAGAGGTTTTCCCTCAGCTTTTCTACACACACATGCACCAAAGGAGCCACGGGATCCATACACTCTCCTCAAGCCTCGAGGGTATTCCCAGATGCTGTCTCCTTCTCCATGCCACTGAACACACATCCACGCCCCAGCTTCCACATCTGCCCCACGGAGAGAAGAACCTGACACCAGGGGACAATGAGATGTTAAGGGAACCATGATAAGATGACCATCTTCTGGCCTGGCACTATCTCATAATTAGGTCCACGTGGGCAAAGAGATTATCCGCAGCCCCAGAGTCTGCGCTGCAGGGTGACTAGCAACTCCAGCAGGGAGAAGGCATCACCCTCCCAGGCCAGAGCTTGTGCCCTGTTATTCCTATCTCAAGCCTATAAACAACGTGACCCTACTGTAAGGGAGGTGCCACCCTCTGATGGCCAATCTTGATTGTAAACTTGATTGCCTGAGGGTGGGTCTGTGAGGAGAACACCCTCCTCCAGAGTGACTGGCACCATGACACACCTTCCTGTGGTGACCCAGTTACAAAGCAGTGTTGGGGAAAGCAGCAGTGCCTTTGCCTGCTTGCTTTCACTTCTTGTTGGGATGTGCATCCATCCTGAGACTGTGGGCACTCCTGCCATCCTTCATTCCAAAATAGCAGGACAGAGACGTCTTAGGGTTTCTATTGCTGTGAACAGATACCATGACCACAGCAACTCTTTTTTTTTTTTAAGATTTATTTATTTTCTTTATATAAGTACACTGTAGCTATCTTCAGACGCACCAGAAGAGGGCATCGGATCCCATTACAGATGGTTGTGAGCCACCATGTAGTTGCTGGGAATTGAACTCAGGACCTCTGGAAGAGCAGTCAGTGCTCTTAACCGCTGAGCCATCTCTCCAGCCCCCACAGCAACTCTTATAAAGGAAAACATTTAACTAATGCTGGCTTACAGTTCAGAGGTTTAATCTGTTATCATCATGGCAGGAGCATGGCAGCACGAAGGAAGACACGGTGCTGAAGAAGGAACTGAGAGGTCCGCATCTGGATCAGAGGCATCGGGAAGAGAATGGCACATTGGGCATGGGCTGAGTGTCTAAGACCTCAAAGCCAGCCCCCATTGATCCTTCTAACAAGACCACACCTCCTAATAGTGCCACTCCCTGTGAGCCTGTGGGGGCCATTTTTATTCAACCACCACAATGGACTTAGAAAATATCTTAGTTAGGGTTTCTATTGCTGTGAGGGGATACCATGTTTTTATAATGAAAAACATTTCACTGGGACTGGCTTACAGTCCAGAGGTTTAGTTCATTATTGTCAGGGTGGGAGGCATGGCACCGTGCAGGCAGACATGGTGCTGGAGAAGAAGCTGAGAGTTCCACATCTTGATCCACAGGCAGCAGAAGGAAACTGTGCACCCACTGGGCTTGATCATAAGAAATCTCAAAGCCTGCCTCTTTAGTGACACATTTTCTCCGACAAAGCCACACCTCCTAATAGTGCCACTCCCTATGGTCCACGCATTCAGACACAGGAATCTATGGGGGCTGTACCTATTCAAACCACCATAGAAGGGTTCCCCTTGACTTACGTCTTTATCATTATCATTATCATTAAGAACTGGGCAGGACCAGCAGAGAGCATACATTGAGCAAACTTACAAGTCAACGAGAATGGGCGCTGCTGCCCCTATACTCACAGGGGAATGAGGGGCGGCCACTTTCTCACAGAGACCTTCAGCCATCTTCTGCCCCAGACCCTTCTTAACGGTCAGTGCCTATTCCTTTACAGCCACCAGAACGCGTTCTTTAATGCCATGTCTGCATTTTAAATAACAAATAAATGCTGGTGCCTCTCATCCACCTGCCCAGGGAACCTGGGAGAGTCGGCTGATGGGAAGGAATTTCTAAGCTATTTGTGGGTGCCGGGGCCAGACACACAGCTGTAAATATGGAGAAAGATAAAATGAAGCTCGGGGAAGCCCGGGGCAGAGCAGATTCTGACTGGCTCATAGAGGCTGCCCTGGGTCTCTTAGAGGGTTAACTCCATGTTAGGCTGCTGGGAAAGAGCTTGGCTGCTTGTTAAGTGGGCTTCTGGAAGGCTCTAGAAACCACTCTGACTCAGGAGACCTGGCACTGAAGACTGGCTGGCAGTGGCTGTCCAGAGCTAAGAGCATCTGGACAAAACGCTGTCACCTCTTAAACCTTCGTAGATTTCACACCTCCCTGGCCCAGGCCCATCTTTCTCTCTCTCTCTCTCTCTCTCTCTCTCACACATACATACACACACACACACACACACACACACACACACACACACCCCTCCCCTATAAAACAGAGTAACCAAAAATTTACCTTCTGGTCTTAACGTCTAAGAAACAGCCAGGCTCGCTGAGCGACGGCCCCAGGAATACCTGTGTGCTCCACATTTTCAAGCTAGAGTTAAATTATTTGCTTTGAGCTTGGACAGTCAACCCCACAACTGCCTTTTCTCTTGGCCCTCCTAGAACACAACAGGACAGAGGAATGAAGAACAGTTATGATACCAGGTACTCCGGTGGGAGAGTCTAGGTGCTCAGTGGGGAGGCTGGTGGGGTTTCCCGGAGCAGCTACCAGGGGCAGCAATAGCTGACTCAGCTCATTGCAGATGGAGGGGCTTTTGTTTGTTGACTTTTTCCAACATGGGTCCAGGAAAGGCCAACTGGGATTTGTAACAGCTCATTTTCTCCCTCTGTTACTGTCAGTGCGTTATGTGTCCTTCAAGGACGTTTTACTCCTTCTGTGTGGCCATGGACTCTGCACATAACCTTAGCAAAATGGGACCACTGAGGACATTGATGGGTAGTGCGCACCTTCTCCCCTCAGCCTCCCAGGCAGCGCTACCCATGGTCATATCAGCAGTCAGCTGGTGATCTGAGGAGAAAAGGAGGGGGGAGAAGGGAGAGACAGACGGGGAAAGATTTGTATGTGTGATGGAGAGTAGACAGGGAGGGAGACCAAGCCCTGAGAGCCCATCTCTCCCCCAGCCTGGAGCATCCATCTCTGGGCACACACAACCAAAGCTCCCTGGCCCTTTGATCGGGGACCCCATGCTGGGCCTTGTTCATGAGATTTTTTAAATTCTCTTTCATTTTATTGAGCGGATCCCCTCCACACCTCCATCCCCGAATCAGGTCTTAGAATTATTGGGTCCTTCTTGTCATTGATTTGTTTTTATGACCTTTGTAGTAGATGCAGAACTATTTGGATACAACAAGAAAGAGAGAAAGAAAAAAAGGAAGGGAGGGAAGGAAGGAGGGAGGGAGGGAGGGAGGGAGGGAAGGAGGGAGGAAGGAGACAGAGTCTGAACAGCCTCCCTGTGGAAGGGAGGGCGCATGGGGAAAGTCTCAGGTTGAGAAAAATAAATGAAATAATGACCAGTTGGTGCCCAAGAAAGGAAGTCCAGACAGTGAGATCCAGCCCCTGACTTGTGGGGAGGGACTGGCCATTGATGAGGAGGTAAGGCCCCACCCCCAGGAGCACAGGGTGGGGACAACTCTGTTGACCCCATGCCTGGGTGGATTTGCTCTCGATTGAAAACAGTCATTCATCCATACATGGAAATCTGCATACATGCTGCAGTCTCTGCCCCAGAAGTCATGAGTCCCAGCCCTTCCCTCTCTCTGGCTTGGTTTTGCATTAAGCATTGTGTCTTACGCTCCAGCCCTCACCCCACAACTCACCCTGCTTTTGACATCAAGGAAGAAGAAAAGATTTTATGCCATGGCCCAGCGCTGTGGGAAGAGTCTTATTTGTGGTTTGGGATGCTGAGTGCAACTTTTTCTGCTACTCCAAATATGGAAACTGAGGCACCAATGAGAAGGATGTGCTGGACATTCGAGATAGTTTTTCCCTACAGGAGTGAATGTTCTTCCCAGCTCAGAGCAAAATAAGAAGGGCCCAGGAGTCAGGGGTTAAGACCTGAGATTCCAACTCAGTTGAGGTGTTGCCTGACTGTGTTCTCAGCACATGAAAGGCTGTGGCAAGAAGATCGTAAGTTCAAGACCAACCTGGACTACACAATGAGACACAATGGGATTCCTATAAGACGAGTGACCTGGGTCCTAGATACTTCCCAACTGAGATGCCATGTGTCCTTCCAAGCATGGGCTGTGCCTAGGAAGGAAGCACGTGCCAAAGAAACCAGCACAGCCTGTGTTCCCACTCAATAGAGAAGCCAGCGCAGCATAGCCTGTGCTACACTAGACAGAGAAACCAGAACAGCATAGCCTGTGCTCCCACTGATAGAGAAACCAGCACAGCATAGCCTGTGCTCCCACTAATAGAGAAACCAGCACAGTATAGCCTGTGCTCCCACTGATAGAGAAACCAGTGCTCAGAGCCCGCCCCAAGAAGGTCAAGGGGACACGTTCAGAAGCTGTTACACTTGACCTGCATGAACAGCATCCAGATCTCACTACAGATACCCATGAGGCACCCATACCCAGCTAAGAGAGCCTCACAGACAGCCACAGTTGTTGAACTGGAAATCCTCTGCCTCTTCCTCTTCCAGGGACAGCATCCTAGAGGAACACCCTGATGATGAAGAGGTGGTCCCAGCTGGCCTGGGCAAGGGTTGAATGTGAGGTATAAAAGTGAGTTCAGTTGAGTGGCAGAGTTCTCATTTCTGTGAGCATTCCTCCATTCGGCCCTCAGTTTACCTTTTTGTACACAGGGCCCTTGTATCTCTTTGTCTGAAGGCTTCCCCTGACCACAGGAGCACTTGATACTCACAAGGAAGGACTGGGGAATAATGCCCTGCAAACAGCCTTTCTCCAGTGACATGCAGGTGTTGGTGCATAGATACCTCTAGCACCTGAATTAGGTTAGAATAAGTCCAGGCTCTTGCCTTATACCACCATGCATTATTGCTCCATAAGTTTACCCCTAAGACATTTCATCTTAGTATGGCAATATATATTATCTCTCTGTATCAATGAGTAAAAGTTTAGTAGAAACTTCACTGCAGAACTCTGCCCCAGGTCACGTAGGATGCTGAGGGTCTCATCAGACTATGGTCACCAAAGGCTCAACCAGGACTGATCTATTTTCAAGATGGAGTGCTCACGTATTCGTCGTGAAGCCCCAATTCATCCCGTGTAGACCTTTTCTAGGACTTTGTAAGTATTCTCATTACCAGATAATCCAAGAGGAGGGAGATCAACGTGGAACACAGCACTTACCTCAAAAGTCAGACACTATGTCGACTATCCACTGCTGCATAACAAGAGCAACTTTAGAAGAAGCCATTAACTTCCCCATGCATACAACCCAGCAAGGTAGCCCCTCTACCTGAGACTACTTCCAGCTACTCCCCAGCCCTGGGAGCTCTCTCCAGTCAACTTACCACACATGGTTCAGCCTTGTATGGACCCAGCATGACTGCAAGTCCACCACACCACCTCCCACCATTTTTTTTTTTTTTTTTAGCCCCAGGAGCCATCTCCAGCTGACTAGGAACCTGGCCCAGTGTGGACCTGGTAAGGCAGCCGGTCTCAGTCTCTCCCAAGTCACACAACCCATTGTCCGCCCCACCCCCACCCCCCCCACCCCCCCCACCCCCCGTGGGCTGAGAACACATAGCAAAAGGCACAATCATCTATCTAAGTCCAAATGTTCAGGTCTCACCAGAAAAGCAATAAAAAGAAAACAAAACAAAATAAATCAAAACAACAACAGCAACAAAACCAACAACAAAAAGACAATATGCTCCCCCACCCAGCCCTGTTCCAATCAACAATACAGCAGTAATAGTCTGCTGGGTAAAACAACTTAGATGAAATTCAAGACACAGAATGTGAAAGAACAATTATAAATATGCCCAAAGTTCAAAGAATTCAAGGAAAGTACACAGAAGCAGTTGAGAAAGGGCAGGATAGCCTGACAGGTGCTCAAGAAAACACAGAAAAAGTGAGAAATAAAACAAGAAGGTCGCTGGGTGGTAGTGGCACACGCCTTTAATCCCAGCACTTGGGAGGCAGAGGCAGGCGGATTTCTGAGTTCGAGGCCAGCCTGGTCTACACAGTGAGTTCCAGGACAGCCAGGGCTACACAGAGAAACCCTGTCTTGAAAAAACAAAAACAAAAACAAAAACAAAAACAAAAACAAAAAAGAAGAAGAAGAAGAAGAAAAAGGTCAACTCCGGGTGTGAACAGAGAGTTCAATCGAGAGGCAGAAAAGATGGAGAGAACCCAAACTGAACAGAAGCTAGAAAGGAAGAATTCAATGGATAAAAATCCCAGCAGAAAGCCTCGTGGAGAGAGTCAGAAAAGGGAGCCTCACTGTGAAGACAGACAGGGCAGAGGAGCTGTGTCATTCATCCAAGACAATGCACATCCTTATAAATGTGTGAATGGAACATGCAGAATCTTCGGGACACTGCAGAAAAGCCAAATTTAAATTTAAAAAGAAAAAAAAAAGGCTAAATCTGCAAATTATAGGCATAGAGGAAAGAAAAGAATCACAGCTCAAAGTCATAGAAAATATTTTCAATGGAACCACAGAAAGAAATTTATCAAAACTTGATAAAGAAATGTCCATATAGGTACGGGAATCCCACAGAACACCAAATACAGAAAACTAGGAGGAATCTGCCCCCCCCCCATGACATGTCTACTAAGACCTGGGTAGTTGCTGCCTGTCTAGCCAGCCACTCTATGCTGATATTTCTGTTAGTAGGAAACTCTCTCATGCCAGAGATGATTGCATATTCGGTTATGGTCTGTGCTTTGGTGTTCTTGAAAACTAATCACAACAGAAGTCAGTTAGAACTGCTTTGTATAGTTACTCACAATAAGCATGGACCTGAACCAACTGCCTGGCAGCACTTCCTGTACCTGTGTTTACGCTTTTATGGTTTTGGTCTTTATAAGCTGTCTCTGGGTTGGACCCCAACATAAGAAAGACAACTAAACCAATAAAGAAGCCATTTGGAGTAAAACTTACATTTTGAGTAGTGGTTGAATAAAGTTTAAGTTCTCAAGACCTCCCTGGGAACTGACATACTACTTGGCCAAAAGAGACATGTATGTGGGTAACTGACATCCTGGTTGGCAAATTAAGACATGATTGTTAGACAAGTCTTCTGCCACAGATGACTATCCCAATCAATGGGAACAGGATAAATGTTCAACAAAGACATGATCCTAAGGAAATCACCTATCCCTAAATCCTGATTGGTGAAATAACTTGACACAGATGTTTGCGGGTTTCAGGCTTTAAAGCTCTGTAAGATTCTGGCTGGGCTATCATAATAAGCTCTTGAGTCTGGTCTGGTCTAAGGTCCTGATCGATCAGCAAATGCTCAATAAACTATCTCTGTCAGAGTGAGATTGGTGTTCTCATTCCATTCCTGAAGAAAAGATATTGAAAGCTGCAAGAGAAAAGGGCCAAGTCATGGAGGAAGACCTGTTAGAGTGACAGCCGACTGCTTGACAGAAAACTCAAAGCCAGAAGAGCTTAGAAAGATGTGTTTCAAGTTCTAACAACCACAACTTGGCCTCAGCCAAGACCCATACTCCACAAATGCCTCACCCTGTCATGGAGTAGAATTGCGCTGGGAAAACTGTACGGATGAAATTCAAAAGCAAAACTAAATTCTTTTTTAAAATGTCACTAGCTGTTGGGCAGTGGTGGCGCACGCCTTTAATCCCAGCACTTGGGAGGCAGAGGCAGGTGGATTTCTGAGTTTGAGGCCAGCCTGGTCTACAGAGTGAGTTCCAGGACAGCCAGGGCTACACAGAGAAACCCTATTGCGAAAAAAAACAAAAAAACAAAACAAAACAAAAAAAATGTGCTGCTGGGTGTAGTGGAACATGCTTTTAATCCTAATACCAGGGAAGCAGAGGCAGGAAGAGCTCTGTGAGTTCGAGTCCAGTCTGTCTAGGACTTCCAGGGCTTGTTAAAGAGAGAGAAAAAAATAAACAAACAAACAAACCACAAAACAAAACAAAAACATAGCTTTGGAAAACAAGGACTCCAGGGAAAAAACAAATCACTTGAAACAGCAAGACATCTTCATACAGTTTTTAAAACTCACTTCGGATATGCAGGTACCAAATAAGTGTTGACCTCTAAGAACCCAAAAGAGGCTCAGAAGAGCCGGGCAGTGGTGGCGCACGCCTTTAATCCCAGCACTTGGGAGGCAGAGGCAGGCGGATTTCTGAGTTCGAGGCCAGCCTGGTCTACAGAGTGAGTGCCAGGACAGCCAGGGCTACACAAGAAACTCTGTCTCGAAAAACCGAAAAAAAAAAAAAAAAAAGAAAGAAAAAAAAAAGAGGCTCAGAAGAATGTTGAGGTCTGAGAGTCACTCCACAAACCCACAAACCACACAAACTCCAATCTCAGTCACACAGGGGTAGTTTGTTGAATGGATACCCTAATACTGATGGATAAGGACCCTAACTCAGAATTAGGATCCACAGCCACAAACATCTTTTTCAGTCAGCTTATAAAGGAATAAAATGACAGTGAGCTCATACACAGGTACAGGAAGTGCTGTCCGGTGATCGGTTTTGACTCAGGCCATTTTAGATATAAGAGTTCACACTGATCTTTAATTTAATAGATCCTACATAAACTTTTGTGGAATTCCTTAAGATTAACAAACCTCATACAGAACATAACAGGGGATGTGGTCAGCATGACCCTACCCTGAGTCAAGTTCTCTGTGTCAATGACTGGCAGGCATGTTACACCAATAATATGAATTACTGGCAGGCATGGAACAAACTGGCTACAGCTATGCTGGAGGTTGGGAGGGTTAGATCATAACAGAGAAATGAGAGCTTTCTAGTGCCCACAGTCTTGGACCATAATATTATACCAGCTCAGAATATTATACCCAGAACAACTATCTTTAATTAAGTGAAGGAGAAATAAAAGATTTCCACAATGAAGCAGACTAAAGAAGATCCGACCACTAAACCAGCTCTACAGAAGATACTTTGAGGAATACTTAGGACAGAAGAGACGGATAAACACAACCAAAAAGCCAAAGGGAATAAAGAAACAATAAAGCAAGACATGTCTAAGAAAATTCCACAAAACCACCAAAACGACAGTGATTAATAGACACATTTCAATAATAACTCTCAATGTAAATTATATCAACTAGGCAAAGCTTCGTATCCAGGTGTCCGTCTTCTTGCCTGAGCCCCATCAGGTAAGACTCATCCTCCTCAAAGTTCTCACCGTCATGGGAGAGAATTATTCTGTGACCAAACTGATCAGTTGAAATTCAAAAGCAAAACTAAATAAAACACACACACACACACACACAGACACACACACACACACACAAAACAAACAAACAAACAAAACTTCATTGCTCTGGGAAGCAAGGGACCCCAGGAGTAAATCATTTCACTTGAAACAGTGAGATATCTCAAAGTTTTCAAAACTCAAGGAGGGTTTTCCAGTGCCCAGAATCCTGGATCTATCAGGAGTTAGCTAGTGGAGCTAAAGTCCAAATTAATTACTTAGACTTTTCCAACTTAGAAGTTGGGCCACAGACACACTCATCAGCATGCAAGAGCAATGCCATTCCTGTGGTAAGAAGAGAAGGAACCAGAATAATGAGGACAGCAGATAAAAGGATGCCACAGAGGAGGATCTTAATTGCATCTTAATTGAGTCACACACTTCCTCCTTCATGCAGAACCCATCCTTAAGGTCAAAAAGACAGTGGTGTCTCTGAGGGTGCTTTCCGCCTTCAGCCATGACTGGTCTGCAAGGTCACCCTGTATGGTCTACTAAAACACGTGTATCAATAACTGTTGCCGCAACAATGCTCTGTGAGAAAGCATCCCAAATTCTAGTTATACGCCACCATTGTTATTCGTGTATCTTCAGGTCAGCTGGGAGATGGCTGGCCAACCTGGGCTTGCATTGATGCAACTGAATTTGTGCTTATATCTACTCCACAGTTACTTAGTCCAGGGACCAGACTAAGGAGGAGGTAGCTATCTGAGGGAAAAGTAGCTCTCGAGATACAACAGGAAAGGCAGAAAGACTTGAAGCCCCATAAGACTGAGGCTTGGGATTTACCCATGCTAGCTTCTGCCCAGACATCTCTAGACAAGGTCAAGTCCAGGGAAAGGGGACTTGCACCTCAAGGTCCACATGAGGTAAGACTGGTGGGCATAGTTTGTTAATCATCTTGCTGCTGTGACAAAAATCACTGACCAGGCAACTTAAGGAAGGAAGGGTCAAAGTTGGCTCACAGTCTGAGGATGCAGTCCATCACAGCAGGAAAGGCATGGTGGTGGGAGGATGAGACAAAAGGTTACTTTGTACTCACAGCCAACAGCAGAGAGGTGAATACTAGTCTACATTTGCCTCCTCCTTCTCGTTCCGGCTAGAATCCAGTCTGTAAGGTGGTGCTGCCCACACATATTCAGAGTGGTCTTCCTTCCTCTGTTTAAACTCTCTAGAAACACCCTCATAGCTACATCCGGAACTGTATTGTGGTGTTGATTTTGAATTCTATCAAGTTGACTAAATTAACACCACAAGTTCACACCTTGCCAACTTCACACCCAAACACATTAAGTCGCCACTTTCCACCCCTGCTCCATAAAGTCTCGTTTTCACCGCATAACACAGCACAGTGTCCCTTATTGGGGTCATTAAGAGTTCCAACACTGAACAAAACTCCAAAGTCTCCTTAGAGACTCAGGCGATTTCCAAACTGTGAGTCTCTATTAAATAAAAAGCTACATATTTCCAACCCAAAATGGTACATAGTAAACACTCCACTCCAAAAGGGACAGAGTTTATCAAAGAAAGAACAGAGCAAAGTAAGACTGATAACCTGAGGGGCAAGCAAAGCTCCACAGTTCCTCCTTTGCATTCAGCATCAGGGGCTTGTGAAGAAGTTACACTGTGTCCAGCAGCTCTGGCAGTTTTATAAGCTGAGCTTTGTGAGTCATTATGGCAGGAATTTGGAAGAACAGAAAATTGGGACAGTGGAGTCCCAGCTCATGAGAGTTTGAAGGAAAAAAAAAATAACTCTATTAGGTGCCCAGCCAGATGCCATTCCCATTACATTCTGATCAAGAATGTGACTGTATTCTGTCCATGTCCTGAGAACTTGCTTGAGGCTGAATTTTAAAGTAATGAGTTAATTGTTTTGACAGAGGGAATTCCAAGACAACATAGTAGCATTTGGGCTGTGATGCAGTACTGCTCACTGCCTGTCCTCAGGTTTACTGTGACAGAGACAAGTGACACAGAAGGACATGAAATGTACAGGTGAGGGAAGAGAAAGTGTAAGGAAGTTTGAAGTTTCAGACAAGTAGGAAGGGTATGAAGAAAGCTACAACTGCCAAATGTTTGCCCCATTACAAGGAAGCTTTGCCTGTGCACTGGGCCTTGTTCACAACCCACAACATGAACTG
Source organism: Rhabdomys pumilio (assembly GCA_030674055.1). Taxonomy (NCBI): domain Eukaryota; kingdom Metazoa; phylum Chordata; class Mammalia; order Rodentia; family Muridae; genus Rhabdomys; species Rhabdomys pumilio. Next base: position 40,609,340 of record JANHMN010000020.1, read on the forward strand.
AAGAGATGTCTCATCATCTGGGTGCTTGACTTGCAAACATGAGGACCTGTTCAATCCTGTTCTGGCTAGTTTTCTTGTCAACCTGACACAGGATGGAGGCATCTGGGGAGGAAGATCTGCAGTTCAGGAGTTGCCTCTATCAGTCTGGTCTGAAGGCAAGTCTATGGGACATCTTCTTGATTAATAATGATATAGGAGGGCCCCGTCCACTGTCAGGAGGTGCTCCCCCTGGGAAGGCAGTGCTGGGTTATAAAACAAAGCAAATTGAGCAAGTCATGGAGAACAAGCCAGTTGACAGCAGTCCTCCATGGCTTCTGTTTCAGTTCCTGCCTCCAGGAACCTGCCACCTGCTTTACCTTCCTCTGAAGTAGGACTGTGCTCTATCTGTAAGACAAATAAACATTTCTTCCACAGTTGGTTTGGGTCCATGTGTTAGCACAGCACTAAGAAGCAAACTCACACAGACTCCTAAAACCTACCTAAAGCCTGGTGTGATAACAAGATGGGCTTGTAGACTGACAATCTGGCACTGGAGACCGACATACATGGGGCTTACCGACAGTCAGCCAGTCCAGCCTGAATGCTGAGTCCAAGGCCAATGAGTGCTCAGAAAAAAGCACCTGGTGACTTGGGAGCTCCTGATGAGTCGGAGGTAATCACCACCTCCCTTGTTAACCAGCTTCACTGTGCCCTGTGTTGCTTTTGTTAAAGAAAAACACAAAACAAGGTCGAACAAACAGAAAAGCTTATGACAAGACTCCCATGCCTCATATTTAGTTGAGGAACAGCCAACCGGTCAGAGCACTCTAAAATCGGCATTTCTAGTCAGGCCAATTGGTCCAGACAGCTGAGGCAAGATAGTTCTGAGTTCAAGACCTGCCTGGATCACTGAGAGATAAAGATCTGCCTGCCCCTACATAAAAACCTGGGGTCTGTTTGTTTTGCTTTTCAATGGCTCTTGATGCTACCTGTAAGGTTCAGAGTGCAGGGGGCACCTGCTGAGAGCTCCAGGTTCTGACATCCAACAGCAGAGAATTGGTAGAGACAGACATAGTCTATTAAGAGACTGGAAGTGAGCCAGCGAGCTGAGGGAAGGTTGGAAGGTCAAAGCTTGCATGGATAGGGTTCACTGTGTCTACCTTCTCTCCCACTTTAGGAAATTGCTGGTCTTTCTCATACATGCCCAGTCCCCTATGTCTAGTCCTGGTGGGAGGAGTTTCCTGCCCTCCAGAGAGGTGACTTCTTTTGCATGGCAATCTATGATCTCGATCTCTCTCTCTCTCTCTCTCTCTCTCTCTCTCTCTCTCTCTCTCTCTCTCTCT
>JANHMN010000020.1:40622093-40653372 GCA_030674055.1 Rhabdomys pumilio
CACACACACACACACACACACACACACACACACACACACACACACACACAGACCCAATCTTTAGCCAGTCCCTTCCCCTTCCCCTTCCCTCCTCCTTCCCTCTCCCCTACCACCACCACCTCAAGAGGATGCCTGGACAGATGAGGGAAGACAGCACACACATCTTCTCCTAGACGTTTGCTCGGGGTGATAAATATCTACGGTTTTTATTGCGAATGAGCTCTTTCTTTTCCATTATTTTTTCTAAGCAGTTACTGTCGGACATAGGAAAGGTATTGATTTTTTTCACATTTATTTTGTAGCTGGCTGCCTTACTGAACTCTCGTTATTTCTAATAGTTTTTCAGTTTGAATTTCCCAAAGGGAGGGGGGATTTAAGCAGCACCGACAAGCTTAACAAAATTACACAAAATCTGCCGTCGCTCCTGTCGGTGCTCTGCGGAAGTGTGGAAAGTTAGGACAAGAACACATGTGTTTTACACGTGAACCCTGTTTCTATCCACCCTGGCATCTCAGCATCCTGCTTGCTCACTGCACCCCTGGATATGTCTTCCCACTGCAGCCCTGAGATGGCTTCTCTCCAATAAAGTAAAGACAGCTCTGGAACCCAGACTCAGAGGAGTCCCCCGGGAGGTGCAGCTGGTAGTTCTAATGTCTAGTCTTGTTGGATGGCAGAGTGCCCATTTGGGAAAAGCCCAGAGCAGGAGCCTTCTAAACCTGACTCTGCCTGTCCCTCTGGCTTCCCCTTTTACTATCTCAATTACCCTAATCTAGAAGCTACAGGTGACCCCTCCCCCCAGATGAGCAGTTCTCAGTCTGTGAGTCATGATTCCTTTGGGGGGTTAAAGACCCTTTCACAGGGGTCATTAGAGTAGCAAGATTACAGTTACAAAGTAGCATCCTGAGGGCTACTCTGCAAACATCCCTACAGCCTCAACAGCTACAGAGGTCTGCCGGCCTGCCCTCAACTGTGTTCAGAGGGGCATCATTCAGTCGAGGGCAGTAGTAACTGCAGAGGCTCCCGACTGGTCAGAGGCTGAGCACAAGTGACTGTAACTGCTCAGCCCTAAGTGGTACATATTTATAAACCCAAACACAAAGGTTCAGGGAACACCATAGAAGAGCCGGAGGATGGGGAGAGAGACAAAAATGCTGCCTTCAACGTGACAAGACCGTTGTGTTCATGAGCTCACTGTAGCTATGGCTAACTGCAACCAAAACTCCAGCAGTAATAGAGGAGAAGCTTGCTGGACAGTGGTGGCGTACACCTTTAATCCCAGCACTTGGGAGGCAGAGGCAGGCGGATTTCTGAGTTTGAGGCCAGCCTGGTCTCCAGAGTGAGTTCCAGGACAGCCAGGGCTACACAGAGAAACCCTGTCTCGAAAAACCAAAAAAAAAAAAAAACCAAAAAAAAAAAAAAAAAAAAAAGAGGAGAAGCTTATGAGAACGTACCCCTACCACTGAGTGGGGGGCTATTGGTGGGTGACAGCTCCCCAGGAGGGAGAATCATTCTTTGATAGGTTTCCCATGTTGTAGTAGATGGCCCCTCATCCTTACACAGGTCTAGTCCTTCCAAGATGACTTCCAAGAGCAGAACATGCTCCCACATGTGTGTCATTCTCTTAGTACCTTGAGCCTGGGCATTCTTAGCTGCACACTTTGCTACTGACTCAGAGTTCAAGGCTCTGCCCAGACATCTCTGTGACAGTTCCTGTTGTCTGTCAACTCGATTGCCCAGGACAGAGGTTCTCAACCTTCCTATCATTGAGACCCTTTAATACAGTCCCTCATGTGTTGATCCCCCAACTATAAAAAATACCTCATTGCTACTTCGTAACTGTAATCTTTCTACTGTTATGACCTCTGTGAAAGGGTCATTTGACTCCCCAAAGGAGTCATGACTCACAGATTGAAAACTGCTGACTAGGGGGTCACCTGTACTTTCTAGATTAGGGTAATTGAGGTAGTAAGACCCACTCTAAATAACGACACTACACTTTGTGGACTGGATGAAGTCCTGTACTGGATACAAGGGAGAAAGTGAGCTGGGCACCCGTGTCCATCTCTGCTTCCTGACACGGGTGCACTGTGACAGCCACCTCTGCTCCTGACGTCTTGATAAACTGTGTCCCTTCCTCCCGTAAGCTCCTTCTTCTCAGGTGTTTTGTCACAGCAACTAGAAAGGGAGACAATGTGTCTTCTGACCCCATGTGCAGGTGTGTGCCACCGCCCCCTGCTTTCACCCTCTATACCTGCTTCTCCTTAGGGGGACAACCCTTGGGCTTCTACAGCAGCTTCCACACCTGTGGAGACTGGAAATGTGTTCCTTCAAGACCACTCTTGGGGCTGGAGAGATGGCTCAGTGGTTAAGAGCACTGACTGTTCTTCCAGAGGCCCTGAGTTCAATTCCCAACAACCACATGATGGTTCACAACCAACTGTAATAGGATCATATGCCCCTCTTCTGCTGTACATGAAGACAGCTACCGTGTACTCATATATATATATAATAATGTATATTTTATATATATTATATATAAATAAAATATTTTTAAGAAGACCACTCTTAGTCACACATGGCACATCATTATACTGGAAACAGGCCTTTGCTAGAGCACGAGGCAAATCATAGTCAGCTGATATGGACAGTCTGAAGCAGCCCCACAATCCTACATGGGCAATTAAAACAAAAGTACATTATTATAAAATGTGTGCATTTTTTAAAGAAATTAAAATCTGGAATTTTTAAAATTGTCACTATGTTCCCCCATTCTGTTTTAAGCCATTAATTGTGCTGTGTGTATTGGGAAAATATAAACAGACATTTTCAATGAAATAAGATCTTTTCAGGTCAATGGCCAAGGCTTTTCAGGAGACCTTCCCTGATCTTTCTGTTGGAGCAGCTTTGTCTTTAACGTAGGGAAACAATAGCAGCTGAGCAACCCCATCACCTGTTAAATTGCATCTCTCTTTTTGCATAGGCCATAACTTTAATTTCTCCTTTGAAATCTTTACCTGTAATTCCTGGATACACAATGAATCCTTAGGAAGTCAATCTTCTCACTCCTTCCCACAATCATCCCTACTGTCCCTGAGGGAAAGAACTACGAACTCCAGTAGTTAGTTTATAACATTGAGTTTTGGGGGACAGGGTAAGATGCTTATCTGTAGCCAAGTCTAGAGCAGTTGTCTGCAGTGGTAGGCACTACATCTCCAACACCTAACTTGGGTTTTTCAGCCTCCTTGTTATTTCCTGGCTAGCAAGAGGCAAATGGCTCCTAACTTTTGATGTGGGGCCCCCGAGCTAGGGACCCATTTCATTTCCTGATGGTAAAAAATTGCCTTGAATATCTCTTTTGGATCTGCATTCCTGAACCCAGTGGTGGCCTTTGCTGTGTCATATACACATCCCAGGAAGCTTAAGCATTCTTTGAGATTTAGGAAAACCCATTGCCCCTAGAAATGGTTTGTTCACTCTTCTGGTGCAAAGTACAGTATTTCTTGAAGTTACTGCACCAGAAAATTTGACATGTGAGGCTTCTAGTTTGGTCACGGCCTCTTTACAAATGACTGTATTTATGCAATTGAAGCACCAGACATTTTGATATCTGAGACCTCTAACCATAGCTTGACCTAATATATTCATATGTAATGCTTTAAATAAATAGGTTAGGCCCCCTCAGACTAATGTGCTTGAATGCTTGGACCACAGGGAAGTGACACTATTAGGAGGTATGGCCTTGTTGGAGGAAGTGTGTCACTGTGGGGTGGACTTTGAGGTCCTATGCTCAAGCTCTGCCTAGTGCAAAAGAAGGAGTCTCTTTCCTAGCTGCCTTGAGATCAAGATATAGAACTCTCAGCTCCTTGTCTAGCACCACGTCTGTCTGGCATGCTTCCTGCCATGATGATAATGGACTGAACCTCTGAAACTGTAAGCCAGCCCCAATTAAATGTTTGCCTTTATAAGAGTTCTCTTGGTCATGGTATCTGTTCACAGCAGTAAAACTTTAACTAAAATAGTATGGTAACACACTAGAACCAATATTGGTCGTATCCACTTGTCCATAGGTGCTGCTCCCACTTTTAATGATCTAATAACTTTTTTACATTCAGTATTTGTATTTTCATATCTTGAGATCTCTATTAACACCTTTCTTGCACCAGTGCCTGATATGGGTTTTGTTCACAGTTGAGATGAATCTTTGTAAAAAAAAAAAAAAAAAAAAAAAAAATCAGTGAAGTTATCTCTAGAGCCTTAAGTTATCTTTATAAACAAGGTAGACTTTTTCTCAGACTCCTCAACTTTGTCCCAAACTTAAAGCCACTAAGTGACATTGTTCTATAGCAGTGTCGTCAAACTGAAGTTTGTTTGTGTAACTCAGAGTGCTACCCATCACCCAGCAACTGGTCTTTTACTGCATCCATTCCCCTCTATTTCACTGTTCAGTATTCATGGCTTCTTCCCTCCACTGTAATTCTGGACCAGTGTCTAGTACAGCTATTACCAACTCCTTCCAGTCTTGAGGAATAACTCTACTTCGTGTAGCCCAGTTATTTAGAATTGGTTTCACATAAGGAGAATGCACCCCATATGAAATCATGGCCTCTTAGATATATCATTTCTGTAGGACACCATCTTATCTCGTCATACCCTTGTTCCACACCATTAGCAGGCATATGATATACAACTACAAGAAAGCTAATGGTGATTTAGTAACCCTGAGCTACCCCTCCTCCCACTCTGGCCTCTGATGGTGTGATTGGTTTGAGATCAACCCTTTCTTTTGAAACAGACTGTTTCATCAGATTGTCTTGCTTTTTCAGCTTTTCTCTGTCTGACCTGGCCACCCTCTGCCAGTTTCTTTCTCTCTTTCCTACTGTGGGAAACTCCTGCTTTCAGTCACTGGGACTAGGTCTTATTTTTTTCTTCTCCCTCCCCCGACCCACCCTGTAGCTCCTCACCTCCCCAACACTTCCCACCTCCACCCACAACCTCTCCTCCTAACTCTGCAACCCATTCAGAAATGACAGAGTAGTGTGACCTGCGCCTGCCATTTTGTTTGTTTGTTTGTTTGTTTGTCAAATCCTCTACTTTCATTTGCAATTTTTCTAACTGCTCAAACATTCTCCCAACTTTTTGAATCAGAATATATAAAGAAAAAGAAAACAAAAAACAAAAACAGAAAATCCCCTTTGGGAGCAAAGCAAGAGCTATGCCAGCAGTATCACCTGCAATACTTTTTTTTTGCTGGTATCTTGAAAAAAAAATCCAAGCTTTCATCCTTTGCCATTTTCTCTACAACATTTGAAATCAGATCTCCCATTTTTATCCTTAACTTTTGAACCCCACATTGAGATGCCACTTGTAGCTGGCAATGTTGGATTTTAAGTATCCAAAATCAAGGGACGTGCTCCCCCAGAGAATTCACGGACAGGACTCACTGTAATAACATGAGGTTTATTGATACTGGTGCACCAGAACTTTCTTGTATGCAGACAAAAGAGTCCGGAATTAGAGTTGGGTACCATTTTTATAACAATATTCACAAGGCTCATAAAGGCAGTTATACAATTACTTCTTAAACATCAACCATAAAGGCCAAACTCTAACAGCAGTTCTCAGGCTCAGTTGCTAAGTAACTAACAAAGAAGGTCAGCTTAAGTAGCCTCTATTTACCCAGGTTTTACTGTGTTAAGAGCTAATAAACTCTTATCTTGGGTCTTTCTTCCTCTAGAATGTCTTTGAAATGTGCTTCTCCTGGGATGTGTCCCTGGGGAAGTTAATATTTGAGTTTAAAACCAAAATCAGAACTTTTTATTAATTTTAAGTTTCTACAGCAAAACCATGCCTCTGCTAGAGCATGAGGCAAATCATAGTCAGCCGCTGCAGACACTCCAAAGCAGCCCCACCTCCTTACACCTGGGATTAAAACAAAAAGCACATTATTATAATATTTCTGCATTTTCAAAGAAATCAAAATCTCAGATTTTCAAAAATAATCACATCTCATCCGCTTTTGAGCTGTAGCACTGCAGCTCCTCTGAAGAGTCAGGGTGAAGCCTGCAGAACTGTGGTCCAATCCCCCCACCCCTTCCCAACACCCACATCAATGTCCTAGGGGGCAGCTCCTCAGATCCACATTTACAGGAGATGAAGATCTCGTATGGCCTGGGGAGATAGCTCAGCAAGCTCATAAGTGCAATCTCCAGAATACAAAACAAACAAACAAACAGGAAAAGAAAACAGAAAAGCGGGCATGATGGTGCTTGAGTCTATCTCTGTGCTAGGCTCCATGGGCCATCGAATGACCCTGTCTTAGATAAACAAGGTAGACTATTCTGAGGAATGACACTTGGGTTTGTCCTCTTGATCATACACACACACACAGAGACACACATGCACACACGCACATGCACATACACATGCACAGACACACATACATTGAGAGAAAGAAAGAGTGAAAGAGGAGAGAGGAGAAAAAGAGAGAGAGGATTTGCTCTACTGTCATCCTTTCCACATGTGTCAGGGACAACTAGAAAGTCTGAGAAGAGGACACAGATGACATTGAAAGACCCCCGAGGGGACCATACCTCCAGTCTGGACCTGCGCTCACCCACAGACACACGAGAGACCTCCTTGATGCATTTGCATAAGGTAGTTTAATAGCAAGGGCCCTTGGGTTGAAACCCGTCCCACACAGGAGACAAGGAATTTCGACCCCGAACCCCAGAGGCGGGAGCTATTTATGGGTAGGGGTAGGGAAAGGCAGGAAAGTTTGGCGCAGTTACACACGATTGGTTATTTCAAATATCAGCAACTTGCAGAGGCGGCAGGATGGCTAGTTAGGACTTGTCTGGGCATGCCTTTTTATTTTTCTTTGTGGCCAGGAATGTGTCTTCCTGCTTTGGGCCTACCCCACCCACAGGTGTATTTTCTTCCCTGAGGCTTGAGGAATGTATCGAGGCAGTGAAGGCCCGAAATCCTACATTCAGTTCTGCCTTCCTGGAACTAGTGAGCCTGTATATATTTTATAAAATGGTCTTTATAATTTTTCACTCTACAACATCACAGACTGAGCTACATCCCACCAATTCCACATGCTGGCTTACTCTACTGAGACAAGGCCTATTGGGGGAGGGAGAGGTAATTAAAGCTGAACAAACCAGAAGGAGGGGCCTGACTGAGGGTGTTAGTGTCCATAGAAAGGGATATTGACAACTTAGGTTCTGTTTCCTCAGCCACAGAGAAGGGGGTCACAAGAGGGCTCAAGAAAATAGTGGTCAATCTATAAACTAAAAGAAGCTTCAGAATGGGATCAACCTGTCCTGTTTGAAACTCACAAGTTCCAGCTTCCAAAACAGTGGAAAAACAAGCTTCCCTCCAGCTTGAGTCCTGTGCCTGCTCACGGGCTCACATCCTAGAATGGCCTCTTTTGCATCGATCAAGGCCAGTCACCAGGATTTTGTTTCAGAAAACAGAATATCTGGCTCTGGGGAAAACTCTGTCTTACTCCACTGGAAACAAGATGAAGCCATAGCCCAGAGGCAGGAAGATCAGGAGTTCACGATCCTCCTCAGCTACATAGGGAGTTCGAGGCCAGCCTTAGCTACATAAAACTATGTCTTAAAACAAACAATCCAGCAAGATGGCTCATCAGGTAAAGGAGCCTGCTGCCAAGGCCGTTTGACCCCTAGAAGCCTCTACATGGAAGGAGAGGACCGACTCCTATTAACTGACCTTTGAACTCTGCAGATACACTGTGGCATACACATACCCAATCTATAAATAATGAATAAATAAATAAATGTAATTTTTAAGAAGATTTATTTATTTTATGTGAGTACACTGTTGCTATCTTCAGACACACCAGAAGAGGGCATCCGATCATTGCAGATGGTTGTGAGTCACCACGTGGTTGCTGAGAATTGAACTCAGGACCTCTGGAAGAGCAGTCAGTGCTCTTAACCGATGAGCCATCTCTCCAGCCCTAAATGTAATTAAACTAAAAAAAAAAAAAAAAAAGCCTTTTGGGACCAGGAGTCTTCTGACCCTGGCTACAGATCCTCTACCAGAAAGGAATTCGGCAGACCTCAGATCCACTTGCAAGCAGGAAGATCAAGCATACAGGATAGGAGGGACTCGCCCAGTGTCTTCTGGGAACTGCAGCTGGAGATCCCACTCTGCTCCACTGTCTAGAACTGAAGCCGAAAAGGAGAGGAGCAGGGCTGGAACCCATGGACTACAATAAAGACTTTGAAAAGAGAGTGAAGTACTATCCCAGGGTGTTAAGGAAGAGCAAAAGACAGGGGAAAGTGAGGCAGGGTTGAGACAGCCACCTGCTCTCCCACCTGAGGACCAGCTCATTCTAAAGACCTGGCTGTTTTCAGGCAAAGCAGAAATGGGGGTATGGGGGATGGGGGATGGGAGAACAACTGTGCTCAGCTGCTCAAGATCAAGGTGAGAGGCTTAGGGAGGAGCAATCAGTGCTGAGCTCCCCGAGCATCTATGAGCAGGGCCCCTCCCACCCATCAGCACCAGCTATGAAGCTCACCTGCACAGGTGGGGCTCTTCGTGTCCACACAGGCCTTTGCCTTGGGCAGGAAGCTCCGTGTCTGTTTTGAGCCACCAGCTGCCCAAAGTAGTGGTTTTCCATTCATGGGCAGGCTAGAGCTTCCAGCCTGACCTCGGGAAAGGAGAAAGGAGATTGTTAACCCCACCCCCATACACACACACACACACACACACACACACACACACACACCTCTCTGTGGCCACAGGCCACTAGAGTCAGAGCGTGTCACTTCCCACAGAAGCCGAGAATGGGAGCAGCTGTTACAGGTGGTGACCCTCCTCAAGGCTTCCCTCCCAGCCCCTGGTTTCCTTCCCTCAGAAGCCTGGGGCCACCCCGCAATACAATCTTACAGCCGTAGCTTCACCTTTCAAAGAGAGATAGTTAAAGACATGGGAAGAGCGAGGGAAAGGGGGCAGCTCGGGCTTTGGCAGACTGATTTCTTTTCGTGGGGGCGGGGAGGGGTGGTCTTCCTCTGTTTCACTACCCAGAAACACCAGCAACTGAAAACTGGTTTTGGATTTTGGATTTTTCTCATTTCAGATCAACAAGATTATGTGTTTACAGTCATCTCGAGTCAAATCAAATCTAAACACTAAGAGTTATTGTAGATTCATGGGGTGAAGAAGTGTGGGGGGGAGCTTTGAGTCACATGACTTTTATGCGGCAGAAACTTAATGAGAAACACACCACATTCCCAGAACCCTCTTTCTAGTCTGGGCTCCCGCAGAGATAAAAGGTCACAAGAAGAGAAGGAGGGAGCCGGCAGGAGCCTGTGGAGCCGGGAGGCGCTGTTTGACTGGAAAGTAGGCCCAAATTTCATCCGAGCTGCTATCGGCCGATAGTCTAACTGATTATTTTCTTTGAATGCCAGATGTGAGGAGCCTTCATAAAGGAACCTCAAACATCATCCATTTAAAAACAAATCGACCCAAGCAGTATGCATTGTGGCACAAAAGGGAACTTTGCAATTCCAGACTGTAGGGAAAGCCGAGCAGCCCCGGGGGTGGGGTGGGGAGGCCTGGCTGAGACTGTGCATCCCACTGCTGCCCCCTGCAGGCTTCAAGCCACAGAGCAACAGAGGGAAACGGGCGGCTCGCCCTGGGTCAACAGATGCAGACAGGGCATCTCAGGATGGCTGCAGAGTTCTGGGCTGGGCATCTCAGAAGGCAGAGGGGTGGGCGTCTGCACACGCACAGCCTCATATGATCACTAACTCTGTAAGGTGGAGACCTCAACCGCTTTCACAGAGGAGAGATTGCACGGGTCGGTGAACTGAGGGTCATTATGAAGCTGGCTTATCCAGCCCTCCTCCACACATCAGTGTCTCTTCCGTGGGCCTCTGTCCAAGGATCCCCATCTCAAATCCAGGCTAAGGTCAACGCACCCAGGAGGATCTGACCCGATGCCCATGCAACGTAGACTGAGGAGACTAACCCCACCCCTCCCCCACACATTGTACTTCTGGAGACAGGCTTCATCCTTAACACATCTTAAACTGCCAGGACAGGGCTCAAAAAGACTTGCAGAGCTAAGAACATCAGAGCCACCTCTGATAACCAATGTCCTGCTGGCCTGTATTCGTATTCATGCATGCATGCACGCACGCACGCACGCACGCACACAGTAAGCACGTGCCGCCCTGGCTGTTCATGTCTGCACCCAAGGACTGACTGTATACACTATGGCAGTATGAATCCTGGGTACACTACAAATCACTGGGGGCCAGTGACCTCTAGGGCTGGGCCTGGCAAGGCCCTTCCAAGTGAAGTCAGTGTGAGGCCCGCGGCAGCCAGGCCCGGCTCTGTGCTCTCAGGTCCTGCCTGCTTCCAGAGACACTTTGAATGCGGTTGGTTTAAGACTCGTCACGCCCCTTGAGTATTTCTTCCTTTGCTGAGACGCCCTAAGGAGCCCACTCATCTCCCCAGCCTCATCTCTCAACAGAACTCCTGGTCAGCCTGCTCATTCCCACCTCAAGGCCTTTGCCCCAGGTTTCCCCACCTTCTGTGTTTCCTCTATGGCTGCCTGACCTGTCAGTCAAATTCTTCTCCACACGATGTTCCTCCCTTCCCCCATGCCCCACCCCTGCATTCCTCCAGCGCCCACTGACCTCATCACTGCACCGCTGGCCGCCTTCCTGTCTTCAGTGCTCCTGGAAAGCCTTCAGCAAATATTTGGTCACTGTTCCGCTAATGACTTCGCATGTACAAATAATGCCCAGTGGTCAGGGACTGTTCTTGAGACCCCATCTGTGTGACTGTTTGCTTTGGGATTGTCCCAGATGTTTCCTTCAGTAACACGCCTTCCTCGGGGTTAGAGACAGAGGCTATTTTAGCCCAGTGTTAGTTGGCCATAATGACCTGTGGCCAGTCCAGGGAGGAGGCGAGGCCAACGACTCCACAGGTTTTCCCAAGCACTAGGTTACCAGCCTGTGCTGGCATCTGAGCACCACCTAGTGGCAGGGGTTGGTCATGGCATCCACCTGTGCAGGCCCTTCCACAGCCTTTTAGGAGAAAATGAACACTTGAAAAACACAGCTCATCCGTGCCCCCGCCCTCCGGCTCTGACCCTTTGCCATATGTGCTATAGAACCTGACCTGAGCAGCTCCCTTGGGTGCATCTAGATATCCTGATTACACCAATCTTGCTAACTGTAAACCTGGCCAGGTTGATCCGGGGTATCTCCCTTGTCCCCTTTAAAGCCGGAAGGAATCTAGGATGCACCAAAGGCCAAGTGTAAAGATATGAGCACAGCTGTCCAAAGACCTGAGTTCTAATACTTCTCGCTTTGCCCAAGAATGACATGGGCTTGGGCAAGCCATAGGAGCACGGCACCTGTCCCCCTACCTGTGGCACTAGGAGGAGTCTCCATCTCTGATGCTGCATCATGGTGTAATGAATTTGCTAAGAGAGCACGTGACACTTCTCACCAAGAAGCCAGGGGAAGCCAAGAGGAAGGCAGCATGCTCAGATGCACGTGACGCTCTTCCTTGCCCAGGCTTAAGCCAGAGCTCCTCTCCCTACCTTGCCGCGCCCCCCCCCCCCCCCCCCCCCCACCTCCTGAATTGACCCTCCTCGGGCAGAAGCCTCCCTCAGTCTGCCATCAAGTTGAGCAGCAATCCCCACCACTAGATTCTTTGTTCCTGTGGTTCTTGATGTGTGTGCCCAACACGGGGTCCTGTATGCAGTGGGCAGTCAATCTCCTTTCATGTTGACTCATTCAAATACAAACTGAAGAAAGAGTCCCTCCAAAGCCAGCAAGATGCCCTTCTGTTTTCTCCACAGTCCCGACTGCCTCGGCTTAGCTGCCCTCCTATGAAGTAGAGATGGACTCTGCTCATATGCGGGCTTCTCTGTGTCACCCGCTGACAGAGCATCTGACTCTCAGGTGGACTGGCAGCTGATGAGTTGATGCCCCTTGCCTGGCAGTTAAGGGCACAGAGTGGATTCTGGTGGCTGGAGCTGGGAGATGCTAAGAAATCCCTCTGCTTCTCAGAGCCCTCATGGGAAACCCAGATGCAACAAGAGCCCCCACTCCACCCCGGCTGGGAGCCGTCCTGGTAGAGCCACCTGCCAGAACCTGACCTGTGTTCTCCTACAGTGACTGCTGCAGCTCAGCCAAGCTCTGCTGTGTGGGAACCAGACCAGAGCTGCACAGAGAAGCTGCGAATACAAACAGCGATGCCAGGGTTTAATTATGGACTATTAACATTGCGAAATTGTGAACAGGGCAGAAAAGACGGCTCAGTGGGTAAAGGCACTTGCTGCCAAGCTTGATGATCCGAGTTCAAACCCTGCGACCCACATAGTGAAAGGAGAGAACTCACTCCCAAAAATTATCCTCTGGCCTCTTACAAGGGCAATACCCCCCCCCCCCCCCCCCACACACACACCCACTATTCTTAAATTAAAAACATAAGTAGATAAATAAAAACCGTGAACACTGTGGGAGCCACGCACTGAGCTTCTGTCACGCACCTGTGCCTGACTGGCATCTTCTAAATCAACACAAGACACTAAGTCTCAAGTCTTAGGTTGGGGAGGCTGAAGGACTGGCTGTTCAGATGTTGGAGCTGGAGAAAGGCTGTGAGAAAGACTGAGGAGAACTGGGCAGCCCCCCACTGGGCTCCACCCTCCGATAACTGCATTTGAATGAGCTGGGCAGGTGGGTCCTGGGGGTTATAATTGGCTCTCGCTTTGGGATTCTGTTGATTACTTCGGGGAAAATGGGCTGGGGCTTATTTCGCTTTCCGATCTTGTACCACTTTAATGAAAATTTAGTACCAGCAGCTTCCTGAACCGGAAAGGAAGAAATTGAAAATACGCATCTGTGTATAAGTAAACAGACGTGTGGAATGAATGCATTCTTTTTAGACGAGATGCCCGACTTCTGCTTATGAAAAATGAATAAGGGGCCTTCGGCTTCACACATGAAAGGAAGCACCAGAGGAGACAGTGAGTAACGGAGACAGGATGCCAAGGGTGTGTTTGGGATAACCATGGGAAGTGTGGAAACCATTAAGTTTAAAGTCAAAAGATCTGGGGCCAAGAGATAGCTCAGCAGGTTAAAACCTTCGATGTGAGAATCTAAGTTCAATTCTTAGCCCTCCCTACCCCCAACCCACTAAAAGCAAGCCGGGTGTGGTGGTGCACACCTTTAATCCCGACACTTGGGAGGCAGGGGCAAATGGATCTCTGTACGTTCCAGGTCAGCCTGGTCTACAAAGTGAGTTCCAGGACAGTCAGGGCCGTCTGGAACAGAGAAATGCTGCCTCAGTGGGGATATGTGGTCAGGAAGAATTTAAGCCAGGTATATTAGCATACACCTATAAGCCAAGCTTCTATCTCTTTGTTGAGATAGTAGGCAGAGACTGGAGAATTGCCCAAAAGCTCGATGGACTGCTAGCTTATAGTATATAAGTCAGCAGCAGAAGCAACTGCCTGCAACTCTATAACTCTGGCTCCAGAAAGCAGAGCCCTAATGCATACACAAACACACACACACACACACTCACCATCAACCCAAAGGTATGACTTAAATCCAAGTGACAGGAAGGTGTGTCCAACCTTTTATTGCCACATAACACTATCATCTGCAAAGTTCATGCTATGTTCAAGTAACAGACCATGAACCCTCCAGTTTAAAAAGAAATCCCATTTTTAAGTAAGTTTAGAATTGCTGGGCGGTGGTGTCGCACACCTTTAATCCCAGCACTTGGGAGGCAGAGGCAGGCGGATTTCTGAGTTCGAGGCCAGCCTGGTCTACAGAGTGAGTTCCAGGACAGCCAGGACTACACAGAGAAACCCTGTCTCGAAAAACAAACAAACAAACAAAAAGTAAGTTTAGAGTTTTGGGTTGGGCCGAGTCAATAGCTGTGCTTGGCTCTATGCAGCCACCGTCGGACTGTGGGTTGGACACACTGCACATTACTTTACCTCTTCATGATAGCAACTGCTTCACCCCTGGGAATGATTCCTTTGACTAATGAGAGAGGGAAGAAGGGAGTAAGTGGCCCACTGATGAGCTTCCAGGCTAATGCAAGCACACATGTTCTCTGCCTTCCCACTGTGGCCAGTAACACTCCAGGTTGTGGATCCCATGGCTGGAGTTCGATCATGAAAGCAAGTACAAAGAACACAGGTCCTGCCCAACTCACAACACACATGTAGATGCTTAAGAAATAAACACCAGTTATTTTAATCATTACAATATGGTGGACTGTTAGTCCAGCATCACCCATTCCACCTCCACTGCTAAGTCTGTAAGCCCCAATATACACTTAGAACAATCAAGATGTAGAGGGAATTTTTAAAAAAAGAAAAGCAAATTAATCCAGATACCAAGGCAGGGGGTGGGGGGGGAGTGAGCGGGAGAATGAACTACACAAGGTTGGAGAGACAGCTCAGTGGTTAAGAGTGTTTGATCCTGAGTCCAGACTCCAGACTTCGTGAGTGGCAGCTCACAACTGCCTGTGACTCCAGCTCCCAGAGATCTGACACCCCATTCTGGCCTTCTTAGGCACCTACACACATATGAATAGAAAGCATGCACATGTGTGTGCACACCTGCACACATGATTTAATAAATGAATCTTAAGAGGATGAGATCTGTGCCCTCCTATTTTATTCCCCAGCAGCTGCGTGAGTCAGCAAAGACACTGAATGACTCCCCTGCCGGCATCGCACTTCCGCCCTGTCCTCTACCCCCCTTTTGTATTTCACATATAATACTATGTTGACATGTTGATCATTCTGCGAATTTCCCTCAAGACAAGAATCCTGTCTTTTCATCTATATTTCTCAAATTACAAGGGTAACAAGGACACACAATTAAACCAACAAACAAGACGTAATTCTCTTGGAAGCAAAACAAAACTCTGAACAGGTTGTACAACTGGTTCAAACAGGTTTATCCCTCATTAGTCATCAAGTGAATGCAAATTAAAAAACCACAGTGAGATACAGTTCCAGCAATCAGAAAGGAAAGTCAAAAAGACTGGGAATGACATAGCTGCTCTCTGACTAGATCTGAGGCTGCTCCACAGGAGGGGAAGCCCAGGCCTGATGTTGTGGCCTGGTCTACAGCCAGTGACTCCAGGGGGTCACAAGTCATGGAGGGGAACCGCCTGCTGTTGTTTTACTAAACTACATGGCCTTCTAAATGTTTGTTTTATACTTTAGATCACTGTTACCTCAGTCATGGCCAGAAGAAGCTTCTATGTGCTGTACTTAGCACTTAATCCAGAGACTCACAGCTGCCAATGTGCTGAGAATAAGTGACTGTTGAGGGCTAGCCCTAAATGGAACTCTCTGTCAAACCCTGGAGGAGGCAGCACAAAGAGTGTAGGAGCTGCCTGGTGTGGTATACACAGGCCTCGGGAGGTGCAGAGGCAAATCTCTGTTTCAGGACAGTCTTTTATACAGCAAGTTCCGGGCCAGGCAGGTTATACAGTGATAGCCTATCTCAACATTTAAAAAAAAATTTTTTTAATTGAATAAGATAAAATAAAAAGGAATGTAAGAGCTGGAGGATGGGGAGGAGAGCTAGGAGGAGGGCTGGGAGGAGGGTTGTCCTCTGGACTTGACACTGCATTCATGAGCACACTACAGCTGTGGCTATGGACCAAGAGCAAGCCAAGGGGGTCAGTGGACACTCCACTGGGCAGTACCAGTTAGCCTCAGTGCGCTGAGGGACATGGGAGACAAAGAGAGAGAAGACAGACAGACACAGAGACAGGCACCAGACACAGTGAGAGAAGGTTGGAAGAAAAAGGAGAGGGGTTGAACTGGGGTGCCCAGGAGAGTAAAGGAATGAAAAAGAAAGTTAGGGGTGTATATGACCAAGATACATTGTTTACATGTGCATAGTTATTAAAAAATAAGTAAAAGATATTCTATTAAAAAAAAAAAAAGACCAGAGATGCAGGCTGGTGAACCAAGGCAACCTTCACATCCCCAGAGAGAATGTGAGAATGTTCAGTCACTGAGCACGTAGAAAGGTATACTCACCATGCCATCTCACTATTCTACCCTTAGACCTGTATCCAAGAGGAATGAAATCCCATGCCCCTGTATCTATGCTGGACCACCACCAGTTCTATCACAACACACTGTACAGCTAAGCCCAGTATCTGTTGTTTCACAGTTCTCTCCAGGTAGGTCATGGGTGGAGCCCAGCTGGAGCCTCTGCTTCAGAATGTCCCAGAAGATGGTTAGCTTTGGCAATTTGACACAACCTGGAATCACCTGAGAAGAGAGTATCAATGAGGGACTGTCCACAGCAGGTTGGTCTGTGAGCATGTCCATGGGGGACCATTGTAACTGAGTTAAGTGATGAGGAAAGACCCAGCCCTCAGTGGGTGGCACCATTCCCTAGGCAGGTGACCAGCCTTCTGAGGGTAGCACCATTCCCTAGGCAGGCAATCCTGGACTGTTTGAGAGTAGAAAACTGAGCTAAGAACAACAAGCACACATTCATTTCTCTCTGCTCTTGGATATGGCTGTTTTGTGACCAACTGTTTGTAGTTCCTGCCTTGACTTCCCCACAATGATGGACTGTAACCTAGAATTGTGAGCAGAAATTAAACCCTTTCTCCCTTAAGTTGCTTTTTGTCTGGACACTTTATAACCGAAACAGAAACAATATTAGGACAATCACCAGCAGCACTGAGTGAGGAGGGATTCATTGTAGACATTCATAGGGAAAAAACCTTTTCCAGACTCACAGGATACTGTTGGGATTTGCTTTCTTGAAGACTTTCGGCAGAGGGTCTTGGTGTCTCTCTAGCTATTGACTAAAGGCTACCCAGTTCCATGCCTTGTGGGCTTCTCCAGAGGGTGGCTTGTTTCATCAAAGATTGTAAGAGTCCTTGATGTTCGCTAACAAAGCTGTAGAAACAATGTAACACACTTTCTCTGCACACTGGATACATGCAGTACCTTCAGCAGCCACAAGAGGGCAAAGAATTCCCCAGGAACTAAAGTTACAAAGCTGTTATATAGGAAGTCAAACCAGGGCTTACTGGCTTCAAGAGCAGCCACTGCTTTTAACCACTGAGCCATCTCTCCAGCCACCATAGGAGACTTTTAAATTGTTCAGGATTTTGGTTGTGTTCATTTGCTTTGTGTGAAGACTAATTTAGTGCAGGCATCAGACAGAACCATTCTGATGAAAAGTTTTTCACTTCTGTTGAGACAGGGATAGGATACCACTCACAATGATACAGGGAAAATGTCAGGGGCGCAGAACGGTCAGGAAGACACTGCAGTGAAATTCACAGCCCTTCTGAACATTATTCAAAGATAACGGCCCAGGAGGAGGACTTTGCTCAAAGATGGCTTTGGAACTTTGAGGTATGGACCAGAGACATGGCTCAGTAGAAATTAGGACTTGCCTTTAAGCCTGACAGCATGACTTCAATCCCCTGGGTCCCACAAACTGTTCTCTCATCTCCTCATATGTGCCATAGAATACGTACAAGTGCACATACACACATAAACAAATTAATTGTAATTTGAAAGTACAAGCCTTTCCTGATTATTACATAACCTCTTTAAATACAGAGTATGGGAAGCCTCCCAAGTCCATAGCATCTTTTCTGTACTCCTCCCACAAACACATCGTTCAAACAGCCCCAGAAAGACACTCTGAGCTCATCTTCCTGCTGCAGAAAGAGAAAGGATTTGGGGAAAGGGGTAGGGAGGCTACCACCCAATCTCTGAAGGCCTGACTACCTCAGCCCCACCTGAAGGGCAGGATGCAAAGAAGAGAGCAGAGAGAAAGAGCTGGAGGTGGAAGAAGGCAGACTGTGGAAATGGAAGCTGGCCCTGGGAGGCACATCGCACGCCCAGAGCAAGGGAACACACTGTGGCCAATTTGCATGCTGGGCTCTGTCTACACACTGTTGGAAAAGAAAATTAAAATGGGAAAGAGTTACTACATGAACAAGAAAAGACAGTTTGCGATAGTCCTGGTACCTGGGAGTGAGGCCGGTCTCTTCAGTGAGATTTAACTTCATCAGCGAGAAGGTGAAGGTGCATGAGGAGTGATTTTTCTCTCAGTGCACCACAAACAGATCTCACAATGACCAGTGACCATCATACGTGTCACTGTTGTACTCGGGTGACACTTGGCCCTCCCGAGCTCCTCCTTTTCCCTTCCTGACTACTGTCATTCATGTTTTTCCACACAAAGAAAACTCTTCCTTCTGCTTTACACACACACACATACACACACACACACATACACACACACACACACACACACACACACACATGTCCACATATGAGAAAAATATCTTTGTTTCCCTCTCTATACATATAGGTAAACACACACACATATATGTGTGTGTATGCACATGTCTGTGTGTCTATGTGTGCGTCCATGCACATGTGTGGTATGTATATATGCATATGGAAGCCAGAGATCGACCTTGGGTGTCTCCCGCTATTACTTTCTACCTAATTTTTTTAAAGACACATGTTTATTATTCTTAACTATGTGTCTGTGTGTGGATATGTGCCCGTGAGTGCAGATAATCTTCTTAAGAGCAATACATGCTCTTAACCACTGAGCTCTCTCCGGCCCCTCCAGCTTCAGTCTTTAAATTTATTTTTATGTTATGTACACTGGTGTTCTGACTGCATGCATGTCTGTGTGAGGGTGTCAGGTCCCCTAGAAGGAGAGTTACAGTGACGACTGGCTCTTTACATGGATGACAGATCCGAACTCAGGGCCTCTTGCTTGGTTCAGCAGGCATTTTACCGCCTAAGCCATTCCCAAGGCTCCAATATAACTCTAGGTTTCTTACCTGGGGTAAACATGCAGTCATCATCTTCCTGAGCCCAGCTTATCTCACTTAACATGATGAACTCTGGTTCCATCCATCTTCCTGCAAATGATGTCATTTCATTTGTCTTTAAGACTGAACAACACTCCACTGTGCAGCCTGGGAAATGGCTCAGTGGGTGAGAAAGCACTTGCCACGAAAGCTTGATAACGTCTTCGATCCCCAGACCAGTTTAAGACCACTCTGTTATACATAATGAGTTTCAGGCCAGCCAAAGCTACATGGTGAGACCTAGCATTATCTGTGAACCCAGAACTCCTACTGTGAGACAGGAGACAGCACTCCTACTGTGAGACAGGAGACAGCAAAGAGAAGGATCAGCTGGAAGCTTGCGGACCAGCCAACCTAGAGTTCAGGGCACAGCAACGGAAACAAGAGAAATGAGTAGATAGGTCTACTCACGGTGGGAAATAAGAACTGACTCCCAAAAGCTATTATCTTGTCACCACAGGTGCACTGCAGCACAGGTGTACTACACACAAGTGCACTACAGCACAGGTGCACTACAACATCACAGGTGTACTACAGCACAGGTGCACTACGCACAATTACACACAGGTGCACTACACACAGGTGCACTACAGCACAGGTGCTCTATAGCACAGGTGCACTACAGCACAGGTGCACTAAAACATCACAGGTGCACTACGCATGGGTGCCCAGGCTTACATGTGCATGCACATCACACACACACACACGTAAATAAGTAAATAAATACATAAATATTTTAAAATCATTGCATTGTATATATTTGCCATGCTTTTTAATCATGAATCATGTGGATAGGCATCTAGACTGATTCCATGTCCCGGGCACTGTGAACAGCAGCAAGCGAGCTGTGCAGGGACTTCTGCCCTACACTGACAGAGTCCCTCAGGAGCACACCAAGAAGTGGTACAGCTCGGGCTTCTTACATGCCTCACATTAATTACGCAGGTACGTAGATAGATAAAATGTGCACAAAACACAACACTGCCAGGTGGTGGTGGCACACACATTTAATTCCAGCACTTGAGAGGCAGAGGCAGGCAGATTTCTGAGTTCGAGGCCAGCCTGGTCTATACAGAGTGAGTTCCAGGACAGCCAGGCTACACAGAGAAACCCTGTCTTGAAAAACAAACAAACCTGGGCTGGAGAGATGGCTCAGAAGTTAAGAACACCAGCTGCTCTTCCAAAGGTCCTGAGTTCATTTCCCAGCAACCACATGGTGGCTCAAAACCATCTGTAATAGGATCCCATGCTGTCTTCTAGTGTGTCTGAAGACATCTACAGTGTATTCATATACATAACATAAATAAGTAATTCTTTAAAAAAAAAAAAAAACCTAAACCAAAGTAAGAAAACCAATTCTTCGGTCTTTACTACTTATTAAAGAGAAAGGAATTTGGGTATTAATGAGATGGATCAACTTGTTTCTTTTTTGTTTCCTTGGCTGTGTAGAAGCTCCACCTTCCCCCACCCTCGTCTTCTCCACCCCCAAGACAGGATTTCTATGTATGTATTCCTGGCTCTCCTGGAACTTGCTATGTAGACCAGGCTGACCTGGAACTCACAGAGATCCGCCTGCCTCTGCCTCCTGAGGGCTGGGACCGAAGGCGCGTGCCACCACACCCTGCTGCCACCACATCCTGCTGCCGTGTAGACACTTTTTAATTCCACAAATCTCATGTGTCCACTTGTGCTTCCTGAGCTGATGAACCCCTTCAGGAAGTGCTGCTTCTGTCTGTGCAGTCACTTCCAGACAGAGAGCACAAAGGCTATTTGGAGTTGAAAACACTGTGTCCTAAGAATGGCTGGGTGAATCTTTAATCATAATAAACTCACTTAAGGAGAATGAACACTTCTTAAGGTGTATGGTTCAGAGACACGAGGAGTCCCAGATTAAAATGCCAGAGGAGGGGGGAGCCACCGGTTTTCCGTCCAAGGTCCCAGATGCTCTCCTCATCCATCCCACGTGTGTTTATCAATCAATAGCCAAGCACGGTGTGGTTCAGCCCTCCGTGGTTCCTGGACCTCTGCATCCCAGCTCCACCCCCAACCCCCAGGCTTTGCCCCTCACCTCTACCAGGAATCTCAGCGATCCTGATTCACCCCCTGTCTCAGCCCTCCACCTCCCACCACACTGAGCACCAGACTTCAGAACAATCTTCAGTGGTTCCTTCAGGGTCTGGTAATGTAGGAGGAGGTGGTGGTAGCTTTTGTTTGCTCTTTTGATTTGGCGTTGGGAGATTTTTGTTTTTGTCTTTATTTTAGTTTGTTTGTACAATATAACCTAGAACAGCCTGGAACTCATTCTGTAGCCCAGGTTTGCCTCAAAGTTATGATCCCCCTCTCTAAGTCTCCAGAGTGCTAAGACTATAGGTGTGTGTCACCATCTATTGAAGATCTATTTAGACTCATTATTCTAGAGTCACCTATTTATTAATTTATTAATTTACTTAGGATATAGTAAAATATAGTGAAACCCTATATGGCTGGCCTATAACTCACTATGTAGACCAACCAGGCTAGCCTTGAACTCACAGAGATCTACCTGTCTCTGCCTTCCAAGTGCTGAGATCAAAGATGTGTGCCATACCATGCCTGGCCCTACAGACATATCTGCAAGTGAAATGATATGTTTTCTGAGATTTGAATCAAAGTAACATCTAGGATTACTTCACAACAAATAAAAAAATGTTCATGACTCCATGAACAAATATTACCCACAAAGTTGACTTAAACTAAACATGGGGCTAGGGGTGTGGCTTAGACAGTACCAAGCTCACCTAGGAGGCCCGAAGCCCTGGGGTCAATCCTTAACACCATAGAAACTGCATATCTATAATCCCAGCACCTGAGAGAGGCGGAGGCAGGAGGATCAGAGTTCAAGGCCATCTTCTGCTTCACAGTAAGTTTGAGGGTAGCCTGGGCTATGTGTAAAAACAAGATTAAAACCAAAAAGTTAATTGGTATTTGTAAGTAACTGGATGTAGAACTATCCGGCCAGCACCTAAGAGACTGAGACAGGAGGATTACCCCAACTTTGAGATTAACTCAGGCTACATAGCAGGATCCTGTCTCACTAAAAGCAAGTAAGCAAACAAAACAAAGAGGAGGAAGTGGAGGAGGAGGAAGAGGAGGAGGAGGAAGAGGAAGAAGAGGAGGAGGAAATAGAGGAAGCAAAGCTAAATACTAGCTGGATTGTGGCAGAAGCTTACAGTCTCAACAGGAGGATCAGAGTTCAGGCTATCTAAATTGTTCAAGGGCAGCCTGAGCTATAGGAAATCCTCTCTCAAGGTGGGAAGGAGAGGGGCAGAGGCTTGATGCTAAAGAGACCCCTTTATATGAAGGCTAAGAGCAGACAGAACCAGCCTCTGGAAGAGTAGCCATCTCACAGGGAAACCACCGGAGAACTCAGGAGCTGCCCTCCCTGGTCTTGTTGCAAGGGGGCATGTGTGAACTGCCTGGGATGATGGGAATGATGCCCATTCATCTCGGTAGTGGCTCTCCTGTTAGAAGTCTTCAAAACACCATATGCAGAGAATAGAGAGATGGCTCAGGGAAACAGACACAAGCTTTTCCCACCCAGCAGCTCATGACCATCTGTGGCTCCAGTTCCAGGGGATCTGATGCCCTCTTCTGGTCTCTAGTGGGTACCTACATGCATGTGAGTATACAAGCGTTCACACACACACACACACACACACACACATTGATTTAAAAAAAATGCTTTATGGGGGCTGGAGAGATGGCTCAGTGGTTAAGAGCACTGACTGTTTTTTTTTTTTTTTTTTTTGGTTTTTTGAGTCAGGGTTTCTCTGTATAGCCTTGGCTGTCCTGGAACTCACTCTGTAGACCAGGCTGGCCTTGAACTCAGAAATCCGCCTGCCTCTGCCTCCCAAGTGCTGGGATTA
Organism: Rhabdomys pumilio; assembly: GCA_030674055.1. NCBI lineage: Eukaryota > Metazoa > Chordata > Mammalia > Rodentia > Muridae > Rhabdomys > Rhabdomys pumilio. The sequence continues at coordinate 40,644,908 of JANHMN010000020.1, forward strand.
AAGGCGTGCGTCACCACCGCCTGGCCTGACTGTTCTTCCAAAGGTCCTGAGTTCAATTCCCAACAACCACATGGTGTCTCACTGTCATCTATAATGAGATCTGGTGCCCTCTTCTGGCTTGCAAGCATACATGCAGGCAGAACACTGTATACATAATAAATAGATAAATTTTTTTAAAAAAATGTTTTATTTTAAAATGGGCTTTCAATAGTCCACCAGAGAAAGGGAGAATTTCCTGATCCTGAGAATGGAGGATGGCTGGAGGGTGATCCCAGCCAAGGTCACTGGGGTCTTTCAGAGTCATGGTGACTGAGGACTTGCCAGGATCCAACCTCAGTTTGAATTCCCTCTGTCCTCCTGGTGTTGTTTGTGGCTCAGCTTACAGACACCGGGCAGTGTTCGCCTGGTAGTTTGTCAGTCTACTGGATAAATTGTGTGATGCTAGCTGGCACTCTGCAGCTCTTTGCTGTCAAGAATAATTTAGTAGAACTATAAAACTTGATTCAGCTTCTATCTCATGCTCCAAATGATGTATAGATAGATATGAATCATCTTTATCCACATATTAGGGTGGGGTTCCAGGGAAGAACTGGATGTATCCAGACCATCTCCCATAAAATCACTTATTGGCACCAGCAAGCTGGCTCGGTGTGTAAAGTACCCTCCATGCAAGGTGGATAATTGGAATTCAATCCCCAGCACCCCCGTGAAAAACCAGCAGAGCAGTGTACCACTGTAACCCCAGCGCTCCTGCTATAAGATGTGAGGCAGAGGCAAAAGGATCACTCAGCTCATGTACACAGCACAGGAGCAGAAACATGAGAGACCCTGCCTCAAAAAAGGAGTAAGGAGAGGTCAGACTCCAAAAGCTGTCCTCTGACTTCCATATATGTGCCATGACATAGGTATGCCCCCCAACACACACATAGACCTCTACATGTGACATGATATGTATGCACACACACACACACACACACACACACACTGACATCCATGTATGTGCTATGACATATGTATGCATACATACATACTGACCTCCATATATGTGCCATATGTATGCACACACACACACACAAACACACTGATCTCCACATATGTGCCATGACATATGTATAAACATACACACAGACCTCCACATGTGCCATGACATAATGTATGCATACACACTCTGATATCCATATATGTGCCATGACATATGTACACACACACTGACTTCCATATATGTACCATATGTATGCACACACACACACACACAAACACACTGACCTCCATATATGTGTCATGACATAGGTATGCCCCCCAACATACACACATAGACCTCCACATGTGCCATGACATAATGTATGCACACACACACACACTCTGACATCCATATATGTGCCATGACATATGTGTACACACACACACACACTAACTTCCATATATGTGCCATATGTATGCACACACGCACACACAAAACACACTGATCTCCACATATGTGCCATGACACATGTATACACACACAGACTTCCACATGTGCCATGACATAATGTATGCACACACACACGCACACACACACTGACATCCACATATGTGCCATGACATATGTACATACACACACACACACACACACACACACTGACTTCCATATATGTGCCATATGTATGCACACACATGCATATTAATTACAAAATTAAACATAACTGACAGAAAAGCTTGGTGAATGCATTAACCAAATGGTCACTAACCATCTCATCACTGATGGAATAAACTCACGATGTATGTATGTCTCAGGATATGACACATTAAGACAGATGCTGTATCCAATCATGTTTCTGTGGAATATAATTATAAAAAAAATCCAAAGATGCTTTATAAAGAGAAGAGGCACATTTAACTCATGGTCTGGAGGCTGCTGGTCCAGTCTGTGGTAGGGCCACCTTGGTAATGCAACAGGGCAAATATCACCAGAGCAGGAAGTCATATGAAAGGAAGATTCTCACAATTCTCTCCTTATAACACACACTAACCCCTCCAGGGGGCAGTGTCCGTAGTGACCCCAGTACAGGACTCTGGAATCTAGCTGGAGAGACACAGGCACACCAAAGATACCCCGGAGCAGCGACAGACGCACATCACTTCTGCGAAATATAGAAATAACATCAAATTGGTAATGAGAAGAAAACCTAAGCTTGATAATGGTAGCAGTGAAAAGTTAAAGACAGACTGCAGGCTACTTTGTCCTGTGTAGCTAGTGGGTCAAGCCTGGCCCTCCTGGGCTGACCACAGCCCCACCTCAGCTTCTGGAGCAGAGAGAATGAAGAGTCACTCATAAGGTCTCCAGCGAGGACAAAGGAAACTGTCCTGGAGTGTTCGTGTGTCCAGTCAAACAATCACGACTCTCATCATCTGTTTCTGTGGCGGTGGCTGCCATCTCAAAGGACAACGGTCAATTCAGAAATGAAAGATACCCTGCTTCATTTCACTCCCCTTAGAAATATAATTTTCTCAAAATCTGGGCCAAGGCAAAATAGAGTTGTATGTGATGCCAGAGTACACCTTCTTCTCCAAGGAGGAGAGGCTAAGCTTGTCAATTCCCACACCGTCTGCCCCTCCCCCACTCAGAGTATCTCGCCCACACTGATCACCCCTTCTCCCACACTCAGAGTACCACCATGCATTCATTTGTTTAAAATATATATACTATTAAGTTGTTTCAGTCACTGCTCCTATTCTTTAAAAAAGTTTTATTACATTTTGTTTATTTATATTTATTTATTTTAGTTTTTTGAGACAAGAGTTTCCTTGTATATCCCTGGATGTCTTGGAACTCACTGTGGAGACCAGGCTGGTCTTCAACTTAGACATCTGTCCACCTCTACCTTCTAAATGCTGGGATTATAGGCATGCATTAGCACTGTCCAGCCATTCATTTTATTTCTGTGTGTGTGTGTGTGTGTGTGTGTGTGTATGTGTGTGTGTAAGGGACAACTTGTGGAAGCCAGTTGTCTCTTTCCACCACATGGATCCCAGGAATGAAACTCAGGTCATCAGACTTAACAGCAGGCTCCTTTACCCACTGAGCCATCTCACCAGCCCCCTCTGCCACTAACTTACTTGTGTCACATCGCATCTGAAAATTCCCCTTCTGGGGACACTGTCCATCCAGTTCTGCACGGAAGCCTCAGCCCCAGGAACTTTGGCAAAAACAGTCAGTAGCAAAGTTCAACCTGACCTGCCTACGGCTACAACACCAGCAGAGACAGGCCAAAGGCTTACAGGGAGATGACCGCAATGGACATCAGAGAAAGCTCTGACGTGTTTCCAGTGGCCACTACGGCTGCAGGCAGACTGTGTGCATGCCCATAAAAAGTCTGAAGGGCTTCAAGCAGGACTGGGGGTATCTGTAGGCTCCAAAGGAAGAGACAGAAGCCAAAGCATATTTGCAAACTGCCAGGGGGTCACACCCACATCCCTCATCAAGAATAATTCCCAGCAGCCCACAGGGACATCTCCCCAAGTGGAGTCTGTGAATACCACAGACACCCCAAATCAGAGTTACATCAGAAAACTACGTTTTGTTGTTGTTTTCTGCAAGGAACCCCAGAAACTTTACGGAGATTAAATACACAAATGTAAAGGTTTCTGTCCCCACTGCTTCTGACAAGTGTCTAGATATGAATGAGAGTAAAGAACCGATGGGCTAGCCAGGCAGGGCAGTGGTGGCTCACGCCTTTAATCCCAGCACTTGGAAGGCAGAGGCAGGTGGATTTCTGAGTTCAAGGCCAGCCTGGTCTACAGAGTGAGTTCCAGGACAGCCAAGGCTAGACAGAGAAATCCTGTCTCGAAAAACAAAAAACAATAACAACAACAACAACAAAAGAACCCATGGGCAAGCTGGGCACAGTGGCACACGCCTTCAACTCCAGCACTCCAGAGGCAGAGGCAGGCAGGTCCCTAAGTTCAAGGAGAGCCAGGGCTACACAGAGAGACCCTGTTCCAAGAAAAAAACAAAACAAAACAACAACAACAACAAAGGCTACTTAGCATGAAAAGTAACAAGCACACAGCCATCTTTTTCTGGTCACCACTTACCAGGGCCCTGAGCACAGCAGTATAGATTTCTCTTCAAGGTTAATACCAAGAACAGCTCAAGCCCCACTTCATTAATGTCCAGCAACCTTATGGTCCCATGAGACAGCCCACTTCGTTTCCAAAATGCCACTTTGAACTCAGATTTCTCCCGGTGTAGCTTTGTATGGTTGCCCTACTCCTTCCTCCAGGTTTCCACCAAACTCCTGCAAAAGTCCTCACAGCAGCTACAATAAAGATTAAGACATTCTGTGTATTGATTTACATAAATAAAAGCTGAAGAGAAACAGCCAGACATAAAGAGGAAACCAAAGGGAAGGCCTTTCTATGTAAAGATGTGGCTGGGCACACCAGCTACCACGGGTATAATGCATACACTGACTTCTCACTAGTACTTCCTGAGAGCGTTTGCACTGCACGGGTCCTCAACAAGCTCTGACAGAGGCCACACATCGTCAGCAGTACCAGCACTCATCATACATAATCAGCAATACCAGCATCCCCCATCACCAGCGGCAGTAGCACCCCATACAGTCAATGGTACCAATGCTACACTAAGGAACCTGCACTCGGGGACTGGAGAGATGGCTCAGCAGTTAAAAGCACTTGCTGCTCTTACTGAGCCCCCTGTTCAGTGAACAGCACCCACACCAGACTGTTCACAAGTACCTGTAACTTCAGGTCCAGAGGATTTGACACTCGTTTCTGACCTCTGAGGGTACCTGCATACATGTGGCACACACATGTAGTGCACGCACGCACAGGCTGAAAGATATGGAAAACTTATGAAAAGTATAGAAAGTTTTTATGACCCCCCTAGACCTGAGCCAAAAATGTAGGCCAGCCGGTTCACTGGTTCTACAAAGAAAGCAGAACTAAATGTGAGATTTTTTTCTGTCTTAGAATTCACTGCCCTGGGATAAATTCTGCATTCCGGGAGGAGTACATTATTCCTGAGTCAGAGGACACTTGATGGATTAGCGTTCAGGAGAGGAAGGCAGAGGCTGATTAACATTCCTCAGACCTCAGGGAAGAGAACCCACCTGCAGGTGGGGAAGGCTCAAAGCAAGGAGACACATTCCAGGATGGAGGAGGTAGGGAATGAAAGGAATGGAAACTTTTTGAGACCCCTAGCAGATAGAATGAAGCCAGGCCAGCTATGTTCCAGGAACCTAGCTGACCACAAAATACATAGTTGAACAAGGTTAAATTCTTGAAAAAATATGTAAAGGATGTTTACCTACACCCCCACCCTGGATAATGGGTTGGGACTTTCCATTATTTTTATGGTATGGGCTGGGACTTTTCGCTATTTTTATGATATTCTTCCTTGGTTTCCCCCTCACCCCTCACCCCTTGCCCCCCCATTTGTGGTTTTTTTCCTTTAAATACTCTGTACTCCCCTGCCTCGGGGTCGACACTCCTTGGAGTCTCAACCTCAGCATGCTGATTCTGATCCTGAAATAAACCTCTTGCTCTTGCATCAAGTTCAGTGTCTTGTGAGTTATTTGGTGGCCGTGATATCCCAAGACTTGAGTGAGGGTTTCCCCTCCACGGGGGTCTTTCATGCATGCGTGCACTCACACACAAAACAAATCTGAGAAAACTTGAAGAAAAAGAGAATCTGACATTAAATTCTAAAATGCATGATCAGAAGCTCGCTCTAGTTCTCTGTTCCCACAGGTATTACATTTTTCCCAGCATGCTTCTTCCTGTTTATTAGCATGCCCATGTGTGTGTGTTGGGGGGTGAGGGTTGTACGCGCACGTGTGTGTGTGTAGGGGTGCATTTGTGCCAAGCAGCTCATCTGCCCATTTGAGGTCAGTCGTAACTTGTGAGAGTTGGTTCTCTCTTACTGTGGGATCCCAGGGCACAGAACTCAGGTATATGGCTTGGTGGCAAGCGCCATTTCACTGGCCCCAAGTTGCTTCTAACTCTACAACAGGCCAGGCAGGACAAGTGATTCCATGATTCCCAAACTGACCTGCCAGCTCCCAAGCCCAGCAGACCTACAGTGCAGACACGGCCACCACTGTGTCAGTCTGCAGGAACCACAGGGATCTGTTTTCTACCATCAGTCTGTAAGCGAACTCATTAATGTGAGTTCATGTGGTGCCAGCTGCTTGTGAGAAGGAGCTCAGGGACGTGCTAAGCTAAAGCTGGGGAGGGCAGAGGAGGAATGACAGTTGAGGAAGTCTTCACTGTGGGAGCAAGGCCCAGGGAGATGCGCTAACTGGGCAGATGAGGAGGGTTTTCCAAACAGCAGGAGCAACTGGAAGCAGGGACCAGCAGGGAGAGAGGAGGTACAGTGGCAAGAGCAGTACCTGGCTCCTGCAGAGGAACCTGAGCTAAGTCTGGAGGGAGGCCCTGGGGATCACCCTGAGTGGGCTAAGTCTCCACCAGGTACAGTTTCCGATGCTGGAGAAACACATCTTGCATTCATACAGCTTCATACAGTGTGAACCCTCTGGTGCTGAAGAAAGGCCATGCTTCTCTCCGGGTGTGTATCATCCGATGCTGGGTTAAGGCCCATCGCTGGAACTCAGTTCCTTCCCACACTGCCTGCACTTGTAGGGCCCCTCTCGGAGGTGATTCTTCTCACGGATGATGCAGTCATAGCTGGACCTGAAGGCTTTGTCACACCCTTTACATTTGAAGGACTTTTCTCTCAGTGTGACCCATCCATCATGCTATAGCTTTGAGTTGTATCTAAAGATTTTCCTGCATTCTTTACATTCATAGACCATCTTGCCTCCTTGAAGGATCAGGTTCATTCTGGAACTGAATTGTCTGCCTTGCTGTTGACTCTCACAAAGTGCTGAGAATTGTTTCTGAGCACCACCCAACTAGGCACTCTGCAGGGTGCTATCTCTTCAGAGGCTTCCTGACTGAAAAGAGGCTCTTCTGCCCTCCTTTCAGGACTCAGTATCTAAGCGATGCAAGCACAGGGTGAGAGGCCTTAGCCTAGGAAGAAAGTGGAGCCTGACAAATAATTTCCCTGGCAGGGTGATTTTGAGACATACTTTTGATTTTTGTTTGTTTGTTTGTTTATCTGTTTGTTTTTCGAGACAGGGTTTCTCTGTGTAGTCCTGGCTGTCCTGGATCTCACTCTGTAGACCAGGCTGTCCTCGAACTCAGAAATCCACCTGCCTCTGCCTCCCAAGTGCTGGGATTAAAGGCGTGCGCCACCACCGCCTGGCTGAGACATACTTTTGAAATGACTACAAGATCTGAAAGAAGAAAATGAGAGGGGCTGGAGAGATGGTTCAGTGGGTAAAGGCACCTGTGTTTCCTCCAGAGGACCTGAGTTTAGTTCCTGGAAGCATCAGTATCTCACAACTGCCTGTAACTACAGTGCTAGAAGCATCTGGCTCCTCTTGGCCTCCACCGTCACCCAGACATGTGGTACCCGGACATGTGGCATGTACTTAAAACACACATAAATAATAAGTTTTATTGTTGTTGTTGTTGTTGTTTTGAGAAAGGGTCTCTCTGTGTGACACTGACTGTTCTGGTCTCACTTTGTAGACCAGGCTGGCCTCAAACTCATAGACATCCACCTGCCTCTGGAATTAAAAGCATGTTCCACCACATCTGGCAAAAATAGGTTTCTATAAATTAAAAGAGAAAGAAGATGAGGAATGAAGGTGGGTAATCCGTACTGATGAGTGATGGAGAAAACACTAGGAGCAACCAGGACAGATGTCCAGAGTGTGCCCCCACAGAAGGAACAGAGAGTGTGCTATGGGAGGGGAAATGGGAAGAAAAGCAGGAAACAGGGGTGGGGAGGAAGGGTGAGAGGGGAAGAGAGGTCACCAAGAAACAGCACAGAAACCACCTGAATAGACAGAGAGCTGGACAGAGAGCTGGACAGGATCAAGGCCCAGAAAAGCTAAGAGAAATCAGGGCCTGGAGAAGCAGAGCAAAAGCTGAGGCAGAGGCAGGTCAGCAAGCCAGGAGACTTCAGGCAGAGAAACACAACTCACAGCACCAAGTGATCAAATACTCTCTACAACAAAGGAAATTCTAAGTGATACCCAATAACCTTGTGGTTAATATCGTATACATTGCTTTGGGAGAAAATTAATTTCTCTCGGGAAGGCAGCTGAACAGAAGTTGGCCTGACAGCTGTGAGCCCCTGTGGAGTTCCTGATGAAGCTAGGGTATACAAAATCCCAGCATGCACCAGGAGCAAGGTTGGAATTGCTAGTCTTCAAGAAGGGAAATCCAGGCTGGAAGCAGTCTAAGGGAAACGGGAAATGAGTGTGCAGATGAGGGTGGAGGGACAGTGAGTGTGCAGGTGTGTGGGTGAAGGGTAGGAGGACAGTGAGTGTGCAGAAAGGAAAGGAGGACAGTGAGTGTGCAGGTGTGCATGTGAGGACAGTGAGTGTGCA
>JANHMN010000020.1:40653566-40683566 GCA_030674055.1 Rhabdomys pumilio
GTGTGTGTGCATGTGAGGACAGTGAGTGTGCAGGTGTGTGTGTGTGTGGACAGTGTGTATGCAGGTGTGTGTGCATGTGAGGACAGTGTGTGTGCAGGTGTGTGTGCATGTGAGGACAGTGAGTGTGCAGGTGTGTGTGCATGTGAGGACAATGAGTGTGTAGGTGTGTGTGTGCATGTGAAGACAGTGAGTGTGCAGGTGTGTGTGTGCATGTGAGGACAGTGAGTGTGCAGGTGGGGTAGGAGGACTGTCCTCCACAGTCTCGTCTGTGACAAACACAACGTAGATCTAAACAGTACAGCAGGTGGAGTTTTAAAGCAAACCCACTCTTTCTGCTGCTTACGGCCTAAATGTTATACTCATGCCAGTGACCAAAATCAGCTGGGTCACCAAGGAACACTGTCCTTGACCCCGCTGGAACCCACGCCTTCACCACGCTTTATAAAGCATAAGGTCAGAGGTTGTGAGGACAAAACTGACTTGGGCGCTCCTAGGAGGCCGGCCGCCTTTGAACCCTGCACCAATGGGCAGCTGCAGGACCTGCACATTGTGGACCTGCTCTTCCACACTCGGGTCAAACTCCCTCCCTAGGGCAACACGAATACCTCTGTACAGAGCATCTGGGGCTCACCAGGACTGCAGCCTCTTGGACACTCTGTGGCCCAAGGCGCTTCTCCTCTCTCCAGCTGGGAGACCAGAACAGGTTTGTGAGACAGACATTCACAATGGGTTCCTGAGACTTCTGTCAGCCCACCTCTCTTTGGATGAGCAGAGACATGGACTTCAGAAGACAGCAGCATCAGGGGTCTAACCTGGACTCCATGATGCAACCAGAGAGATATGACCTGGGCCTGGGCCCTGAGAAAGGAAGCTCCCTTAGGAAGGCTGCTTGCTCGGGTGTTTCCCTTGGGGAGCCCTTCCACAATGGTGGACACAATTCTTTACAGAGAACTCCTTGACGTGTCAAAAAGCCTCCCTGCTTTTTGTAACAGAGCCACACCCTTCCGTGAAGTCAGAAACATCTAGGTAGAAACCACCATTACCAGGAATGCCCAGCAACCTAACCACCCCATCCCAAGTTGGGGAGCTAAGTCCTTACTACAGGCATGCATCCAACCCTCAGATCTCAAGAGTTCCCAGAATTCCTGAGGAGGCACCTGGGCTCTGACAAGGCCAGAGAGGCCATGTGGGCATAGTTCTCCAACATCAAATCCCTGTACAGGCCCTCTGTGCAGGCTGCAGGCTGTCCCACTGATTCTGTGTGAGTATACAGCTACATCCTCAAAGGTCACCACCTCCTGAAACAGCAAACTCCCGATCACACTTGAGTGAGGCAGGAGGGGCTCTGAGCTTCTGAGGAGCCCACAACCCCAAGCCCTCCTGAAGAGCAGCCAGCACCACAGCCAGGGACCAATGCACCAGTGTTCTCACCTTCAAGTGTGCAGCCCCAGCTCTGGGCCACCACACTGCCTGGGGTCTCTCACTGCTGTTCCATTCCAATCTACAGCCTCATACCAAGGCAATACTCTCTTCCTGGTAACCATAGCAACCAGAAGGCATCTATTCCTGGATTTACAGATTGCTCCTCAAGGAACGATCACCCTCATATACTCCTGTGTCGCTGGCTTTTCTAAGTAAAAGGCATTGTTTAAATTAATTGTTTGAGAATTTCATACATGCATACCATGTATTTTGATAATATTCACTTCCTGATCCTTTCCTAAATCCTCCCAGACCCACCCCCATGTCTTGTTATGTGTGTGTATCTCCAAGCCCAATCTAATCTGTGCTGCTCATACGTTCACGGTGTGCTTGACTACTAGGGACCACAGCCTTCAAGAAACTGATTCTCCCTCTTCAAGAAAGCACCAACTGTCCATAGCTCCTCAGCTAGGGCCCTGGAGCTCTTGAGCCCCCGCCTCCTCCACGCTAGACTGGCTTGAGACCTTGTGTAAGTTCTATGGAGACCAGCACAGCTGCTGTGAATTCATGACTGCAGTGGTCCTTTCATGTCCAAAAGTGTCTCATCAGAGACTCCTCCCTGACCTCTGATTCTTGAAATCTTTCCACACTCCTCCATGGTGGCTCAAGTCATATTTGTGATAGAAATGACCACTTGTGGCTGAGCACAACACTTATGCCCTGCAGTTTGACCAGCTGTGAGCTTTGGCATTAACCACTGTCCCCCGCACAAAGGACATTTGATACAGTCTGAGCGTTGCACTAATCTGTAGAGATGAGTGGATTTAGAGGGCAATTTGACACCCCCTTTTAAGGGTCACCCCCTGGGCCCTATAAACTCCCAACTGTGGGTCTGTGGCCAAGCACGTGGTACTAGATATGTTTCCTCCTGTGGGAAGAGCCTTAAAGCCAATCAGAAAGCAGTTGGTTACCCCACACAGCATCGGGCTGCTGTTGCACCATGGACTTATCTTGCAATGCTGGTCGTTACTGTAGCTTGGCGTTCACAGCTGAGTAAGATTGCTGGTAACTCCACCCCGCCACTCAGAAGCCTGCATAGTACCTTCTGGTACCATGAAAACCAGCCAGCAGAAAGTCAATACCAACTTGATTTGTTCATGTGCTGTGACCTCGGTGCCACCAACACCAACACCGAGTATTAGTTGGCTGTCATTCACCCTGACTCCACCCATCTGCAGTGTAGGGAATCATCCCTATTCCTTCCTCTCCTCGGTTCTTTTCAGATTCCCCAGCACCAGCCATCTTGTAGAGCAACTGAGCTCTGAAAAGTCAGTGCTTTGCAAACCATATTTTCCTGCTTTCGAGAAAGCTAGCTCTTAGAAGTATGCGTATTCTGGCGCTCTCTCCCTCTCCCCCCCCCCCCCTCTCTCTCTCTCTCTCTCTCTCTCTCTCTCTCTCTCTCTCTCTCTCTCTCTCTCTCTCGGAAGAACATCTCTATAACTGTGGGTCTGACCTCAATGGAGTCACAGAATGAAACGTGAGTCACAAAAGCAACAGTTACCATTTTCTGAGTTCAGTGATCAAAACACTGATTTAAACCAGGTGTGTAGCAAGCCCAAGGTTTTCCCACCTGTGTGGTAATACATGCCTTCACAGCCGCCTCAGCTGTAAACACGGTGTGTGCGCTCTGCATGACAAATTCAAAAGACTCAATTCTCAAAGTGTCTGTGGAAGGCACCCATTGGCTTCAGGTCATGCAAACCTCGTTCCCAGCCCCTCCCGCCCCCCAGAAGATTCAGTGAGTAAAGGTACTTGCTGCTACAACCTGACTACCTGGGTTCCAGCCTTTGAATCCACAGGATGGAAGAGTTGACTCCTGAAAGTTGTCATCTGACCTCCACACACCCGCTGTGGCACACACGTCTGTATACACAAACAAGTGTACAGGGGGGGTGAAAGAAAATGCACACACTGAACACTGGTCTCTTGACGATACATCCACAATGGATGAAGCAAACTCTTCAACAAGTTTTGATTTGTTTCTTTAATTTTAATGGATGGATGTGGTCGATGTCCGTCATACACATGTAGGTCCTCCCAGAGACCAGAAGAGGGCATGAGATTCCCTGGAAGGACCTGGAGTTACAGGTGGTTGTGAAATACTCAGCAGGGATTCTGGGGACCAATCTTTGTTCCTCAGGAAGAGAGCAGGTACTCTAACACGAAGGCGTAGCCCAGGCTGGCTCTCAACTGATATTCCTGCTTCTGCCTTTTCAGCATATCCTACTAGCAATGGACACCACAAGCAGCTCAATAATGAACTTCTAACTTCAGCAAGTGACTCCTGTTTGCAGATACGATCTGAGCTTCCACATCACGGGTCTCCATTCTTCCAGGATCTGCGACATGAGCCTCACCACCCCCAATGTTTATTCCCTCCACCACGGACCACTGGCCATGAACCACAGCCTGGCCAAAGGAGTCCTTCAGCAATTCGGATAACTGACTGCTAGTCTGATGAGGAAGGAAGCTAACTCACCTGAGGCTAAGCGGTTTGGAGCATGACTGGTGTCCCTGACTTCATGTACTGTCTTCTAGCCTTAAATAAGCAGGACCTTAGAAGCCAAGAGAACAGCATGAGTGCGAGGGACCTTGCTCTGTACCACGGAAGCCCCCTGTAGTGCTCGGGTTCCGTATTTCCCACTGTGACACCTCAACCTCCTCGGACACTCCCATCCAAAGCCTTCCTGCCTTCCACGCGGGAGAGGTCTCCACTTTGCAGCGCGATTACAAGGAAGGTGGGTCTGACAGCGAGGGACCGACATCCTTTAAGGACAGAGATTATGCTCCGGGATCCGGGGGTACACCCAGGGGCCCAGTGCATCCTGGGCGCGGGGACCCCCACATCGGATTGTCTGCTCGTGGCAGCCTGGGATCGCAGATCCCACTTCTGACTCAGCACCAGCCGCAGTGAGTCAACGACCTAGTGGCCAGGCCAAGCCCCGACCCGGAAGTGCTAGCATACTCCCACCGCTCTAGGCGTCCCGGAGGCCTCATCTCGGTGATAACACCGCCTCACCACCTAATGGCCCGGCGAAGTAGGAGTTTGATGTGTCTTAGGGCGCCTGCGCATTTTCGAGTTTAAAGGGGCAAACACACAGGCTCCCACGCATCTGCTCTAGCTCTGAGGGGTGTGTGTGTGTGTATAAATTATACAAATTCGCTTGAGCGATTTCTCTGGCACCAATTTTAAATAGCAACATTAACTGGAAAAAAGTCACACCTACACAAATAAAGATTGGTGTGCAGTTTCTCATGATGTGGCCAGAAAATTGGTTTAGCCGGTCAGTTCCCAGCACCAGGTGGCTCAATTCAGCGCCAGCAAATCTAACGCCCCCTTCTGGACTGCCTGACACTGCACTCACAGCATATACCCACACAGACACATAAGTCATCCCAAAAAGTATTTTAATGATGGGTTGGAAGAAAGACCCAGCAGTTAACACTTGTTGCTCTTGCAAAGGTGAGCAACAGCTGGTGGCTCACAATCATCTGTAACTCCTATTCCAAGGAACCACGTCCTCGGACACCACACACTTTGAGATGCAGACCTAACATGCTGGCAAAACTCATTTACATAAAAACAAACCTTTCTTTACAATGATAAAGCAGTAAAAGCTGTAAGGCAGAGAACGTTTATTTCTCACTGGATGAGACGGTACTTACCTGTAATGCCAGCACCTCAAAGGCCTACCTAGGCACGAACCAGAACCCCTACCTCAGACAACTCAATGTTCAAGAAGGAAGGTGTGTGTGGTGGCTGAGGACCTCTGCTGAAGGCTAAAGCAGAAAGTCCTCAGGAGCGAAGCCAGAAAGACAAAGGGAGACCTCATTTTCTGAAAGTTAGCAAGTCCACAGCAGTCCCAAGCTAAAAAAAATTCCTCAGTAGGTAATGTATCCCTGAAAACCAATCACCAAATACCTCACTGCAGTAACCATGCTTTTGAAACTTCTGACTCCCAGGAACCTTTTCTCCATGAGTTCAGTCCCCTCCACCCCCACCCTTACCTCAGGCTATCCCAATAAACCCAGTTCCAGGTGCTAGGTTCTCAACCACCAGCACTGCAGTGCAGTAAGGAATTGGCCCTCCTGCCAGCAGCCAGCCTAGATATGGGCTCTGGTGCAGAAATCACTTCTTGGCAGTCCTTTAATTCCCAGCCTCAGGAAGAAAACTGCTGCTTCCTAACAAATCCCTTGCTAGTTGAAAGCAATACACATTCTACCCCTCCCCACATGCAGATGGGGAATCCTGGATGGCAAGGCTGGAAATCTCCAACTATGTAGTTGAGCGTTGTCTACTTTCCCACAGGCTTTCGCAGGCCACCCTTTAGACTATCTACATTTTACTGTGTAGAGTTCTTCCTGCCAGCAGCGCTGTCAACCCTACTTCTTACAGTGGGGAGGCTGCTACTTAACGAAGCCAGACGTGGTTTTTCTAAATTCTGTAGGGTAAGCTCAGAGCAACCATGTGATGGCTGACTGGAAAATCAATTATCCCATTTGTATGTTTTAATCCCTTCCTCAAAATCCCTAAAGATGAGCCATTCAACAGGTGGCTTATGGAATATGGGACCATCACCTTCCTGATAGCAGAGTGTTTTCAACTTCCTACTCTTTTTTGGTTTTTCAGACAGGGTTTCTCTGTGTAGCCCTGGCTGTCCTGGATCTCACTCTGTAGACCAGGCTGGCCTCGAACTGAACTCAGAAACCCGCCTGCCTCTGCCTCCCAAGTGCTGGGATTAAAGGCATGCACCACCACCGCCCAGCAACTTCCTACTAAGCTAATCCGGACTGGCTAAACTTAAGAACCAGGGTTCTTTCAATCACCACCCACCTCACAACTCCACCTGTCACTTCAGAAGCCTTTCACTGTGCAGCCCTCCGAGTAGCCTCAAACTCGAGCTCACACCCATCTCTGGGAGTAAATGTGTGTGCACCAAGGCCTGGCTCATGCCCCTTTTTTAAAGGCTACTGCTCAAACTACTCCACACTGCACCATTCCCTCAGAGCAGCCTGAATCCTACCCTCAGTCCTCCATCTCACAGGCTAGAGGCAGAGCCCTCAATCACTGTTGGCAATGACAGGATTCCACCTATCCCAGGTTACTGCCAACTTGTATTCCAGTGCCCACCTGTCCAGGTATAAACCGTGGACATCAGACCGAATAGCACCCAGTATGCTGGGAATGTCCACCCCCACTTCTTCCTGTTTTCAGGATTCCACCCTTTTCAAGGACCAAGCTTCTCTCCAATCATCCACTTTCCTAAAAATAGTCAAAGCCTATTTTACAGTCCAAAATTATCAAAATCATGCTGTGAAAAGGGAAGAAATGCCAATGTACCACATGTGTGACAGGCAAGACCAATCCCACTGCATCTTTCAAGAATTACACTAGACTCTGGTTATCAAAATAATGGAATTCTACCTGTTGGGAAAAATATTCATTTGTACAAGGGTTATTGACACTGCTGCACTGTCTGGTTTCGTGTATAAAGGACAGTTGGCTGTGTACTAAGTACTAAGGCCCAGGCAGAGTTTATGTAGCTGATGCAGTCCACAATCCTACCAGTCTACCACCCACTCAGCAACAAGCTTAGAGTTCACACAAGAGATTTAGCATCATGTCAGTCAAAAAGAACCTTTATTCTTTCTCTGTGTAACCTCATGCTTTCTTGCCAGCTGCCTTTGGAGCAGGTGCTTTCTGGGCTGGGGTCTTCTGGCCCTTCTGACCTTTAGCAGGGGGTGCTGCCTTCTGACCTGCAGCCTTTTGTGCAGGAGCCTTCTTGCCTGGTCCTGTCGCCTTCTTGGCTGGGACTTTAGCTTTAGCAGCTGCAGCCGCCGCAGCAGCAATGGCGGCTTTAGCAACAGCTGCCTTTTTGGGAGAAGCTTTCAGGATAGCAGCTCTTTGAAGTTTCTTTACTTCAGTCTTGATTATTCTGTTCCTCTGGAAAAATAAAACACAGGAGAGCATTTACTACAGGTTCACATAAAATATGCCTCATGTCCACTGTTAAAAATTAAACTGCTTCCACACATGTAAATTTAAATGAGGATATTATTTCCAAGACTCAGTCAGGTCATTAAGCCAGATACTTTTACCCCCCGCCCAGGTGTTTTGCTAGCCCAAACCTAACAAATTATAAACACCAATTACATGCACCACCGTGAAATAGGGACTGGGTGCTGTTCCCTCATTACCCTGCATCAAATACAAATGTACACCTGAAAACTTACCATTTTCTTTGCCTTCATGACTTTGAAACGATCAAAGTCTGTCATCTTGGCTTTCTGTTAAAAGAAAAAAAAAACAACTGATTTCTCCCAACCCTTCTCAGCACACTCCCATCCCCCAGGACGCAGAACTTTGTCATTACCCTTTCTCGGGCATCAATTTTCTTGGCCCATCTTGTGGCTGCCCATTTCGTATTGATATCTGCCTTCTCCCATGCCTTCCGTACATACTTCTGGCGGGCACTATGAAGAGCAAAATCACATATTACTCAATCATCAAAAGCTGTTCCTTACACCTGTCATATTGACAATTAACTTGGCCAAGTTTCTTAACCACCAAAACCCTCACTGCTGCTGTGAACCCCAGATTCACCTGTAGTCACTCCAGTTCATGGTGACTATAACTACTCTAGCAACACCCCTGAACTGCACGTCTCACAGACCACCCAGGTTAAATCTCTGTGGTGGATCATTACAGCAGGTGCTTAGTTGTACCAATCACTGCTGATGACAACCACACAGCACGGCAGGACAGTCTTAATCTTCTGCAATCCCTCCCCCCTCCCACCAATTGCTGTTGCCTTTTATTTGGTTTTTCGAGACAGGGTTTCTCTGTGTAGTCCTGGCTGTCCTGGAACTCATTGGTAGACCAGGCTGACCTTGAACTCAGAAATCCGCCTGCCTCTGCCTCCCAAGTGCTGGGATTAAAGGTGTGCGCCACCACTGCCCGGTGCCTTGATTTTTTAAGCTGTAAACACACTTCTTTATGTTAAACACTTTGTAGCCAACACACAAGCCCATCAAATCACACTTTTGCACATTTAAGGCAGGGAGCATGGTAGCACACCCTAACCCCATCACTAAGGGAAGTCCACACAGAAAGACTGCAAATTTGAGGCCAATTTGGGCTACATCAGACAATTTTCACTGAACTTATTGTATGGAAGGAAAAAAAAAGACCCAAACAGAAACTTTCACAATGGCAAAATGATCTGGGCAATTTTAGATAAATACGGTCTGTTGTCTGTATTCTTAAAGGGACTAATAGACTGTGGCAACAAACTGAAAAAACGACTTAAAACTGGGTATTACCTGTGTGGGAACTTGAGGATGAAGTCAGTGAGCTGCATGCATTTGAAAGGCATGGCCTGCCTCCTCACCCGAGTGCAGGGTCCATCCACTAAGGCCTAGAACACAAAACCGAGGAACTCAGACAGGCACCTAGAGTTCAAGATGGCTATAACCTCTACGTAACTTCTAGCCCTTTCAGTACGATTCAAATAAAGCCAATGCACATTCTGTGAACCTAATATCCTAAACACCTCTATTGTGTTTTTTTCAGACAAGACCAAATAGCTCAGGCCGGTGGCAAAGCCCTGGCTCTCCTACCTTATCCTCCCAGAGTCTGAGGTAATAGGAGCCACCACACCACTCCAGGATCTCTAGCAAGCACTGTACCAACAACAGACCTAAACCTCCAGCCCCACTGAAGTCTTTTTTACAGTTTTTTAAAATCACCTGCGGTTGTTTGCCTAGTTTAACTAGTGAACTAATCTTGTAAGATGAGGTAACTCTACCCTGTACTTCAAACCCTGAGAGCTTCCTCAAAAATAAAGATGTAGTCTAAAGATCTCCACCCAAAGACCACTGTAGCCTCCCTGAGTACCATCTGCGGAGCTGTCAACCTTAAGACTGTTATGATTGTAAAATACTCCGTCCCACACGTACCCTGTTTTGATCAATAACATCTACAATTGCGACCAGCTTTCCAGCATGGGGACCAAAGGAAACGTAGGCCACCCGGCCAACCTCCACGTAACGCCTGAACACCTAAAACAGGAAAAGAAACAAGGATTGGCTTTAAATATTCCAAGTCCGCTGCTCACCGTCAACACGGTGCTCTTTGCCGCCCGGGGGCCGAATTTGAACTTAGTAACCAGCATTTTTTAACTTCAAGTGTCCCGTAGACACTTTCCCTGGATTCGCTCTTACCCATGATACTCCACTTTAGTTTTCATATAATTAACTCATTGTTTGGCTGATTCACTCCCCGGTTCACTTATTCCGGAGAAAAAGGACTGAAGGGAACCGCGAGACGCCAGGCCGCCGGGGAGGACCGAAGCAGCAGGCCGCAGAGGCGCCGCCATTCCCGAACCTCAGGCCCGGCCACTCCCGCCACTGCGCACGCGTGGCCCCGGCAGAGCCATCCACGCGAGCCGCGCTCCCGGGGGCCTGGATTCCGCGCCCCGCCACCTCCCTACGCGCAGCCCGGGTTGCGCAGATCCACTCCATGCTGGGGCTCGCCCGCCCGGGGAGGAAGACAAGCATCGAGACGGCCGCGTTCGGAGCCCTCGGCACACACACTCACCATGTTGGCGGCGCTCAGAGAGAAGAGAGAGGGCCCGCCCTGCGTTGCGCATGTGTCGATAGAAGCCCCGCCCCCGACGTCCAGCGTGCCCACCGATTGGTCGACGGGGACGTGCGTGCGTTTACGCATGCTCAGTGGGTAATGACATGGCGGTGCCGGTTCTGTACGGGTTGTTCCTTCTCAGACACGTGCTGTGAGCTTGGCGTTGTAATTTCTCCTTTCTTGTTTGTTTGGGTTCGGGATTTTGGAGTCAGGGTCTCTCAGTGTTGACCTTCCACTCTGTATAGTCCAGGCAGTATCGCTCGCAGCAATGCTCCTGCCTCAGTCTCCCAAATGCTGACATGACAAGGTGGTCACTCCTGAGAACTTTAGGGATAGGAAGGACTCAGAGGCTGATCTTTCTGTCCTACCTGTCTGCAGTCCACTTCCCCTTTCTTCTGTATACGTAAGATGTAAGTATGATACAGCCGAGTGTGCTGGCACTCGCCCTTAATCCCAGCACTTGCGAGGCAGAGGCGGAAGGAAGCAAGTCTGGATTTAAGGCCTCTTGCCCTACCAGAGATACATATTGAGACTCTGTCTTAAATAACAAAGATACAAGTCACTTGGAACAAAAGAAGGTCGCGGTTGGATCCACAATCCCAGATCTTAGAGTTTCATGCTTCCTTTGCAAGCCTTACGTTGAATCCTTTGGGAAGAAATCTCCCTCTCCACCCTCTTATGGTTTTTGTTTTGCATTTAATTATTTACTTGTTTGCCCATCTGTGTTCTGTGAGGGTGCGAGTGCCACTGGGTGTCAGTACTTGTGGGAATTGGTTTTCTGCTTCCACATCGAAGGTCCCTTGGACTAAACTTGGGTTATCAGACCTGGCAGCAAGCACCTTTACCCACTGAGCCAGATCACTGGCCCGAATTATAATTGTTGTCTTAGACATAAAGAAGAGTGACCATAACAGTACTTTTTCTGTTGTTGTTTTGTTAGGTTCAGTTGGTTTTGAGACAGGGTCTCTACGTAACCTTGGCTATCCTAGAACTAGGTATATCAAGCTGGCCCCAAACTCAGATCCACCTGCCTCTGCCTCCCAAGTCCTGCCATTAAAAGCATGGGTGATCATGCCTGGCCCTTTTAATTTTTCTAATAGTACACAGTGGAAACTATAGAGACCCTTACAAGAGAATGGATAATTTTTGGTAGCCTGTAATCAGGAGACTTTGGAACCATGCAGGTGAAATTCACACAGAACCCTAAGAGAAGTAAACAGATGTGAAGAATGTATATGCTTTACAAAAAATTCACAGCTGGCCAAATCTTGAATGTCAGAAGTATGGACTGTGGCTCTGGGAGGTGACTTAGTGGGTAAAACACTTATCAATACGTCAGAACTTCAAATCTCTATCACACACATACATGTGCTATATTCAGTGGTAGCCTGTCTGTAATCCCAGCTCTCAGGAGGCTGAGGGAGTTGGATCCTAGTAACTCACTGACCAAAGAACTGGTCTACTTGGTGAGTTCTAGGTTCAACAACTGTGATGATTTATATATGCTCGGCCCAGGGAGTGATACAATTAGAAGGTATAGCTTTGTTGTAATAGGGGTGTCACTGTGGGTGTGGGCTGTAAGACCCTCATCCTACCTGCCTGGAAGCCAGTATTCCACTAACAGCCTTCAAATGAAGTTGTAGAACTCTCAGCTCCTCCTTCACCATGCCTGCCTGGATGAATGATAATGGACTGAACCTCTGAAACCTGTAAGCCTGCCCCAATTAAATGTTGTCCTTAAAAGAGTTGCCTTGGTCATGGTGTCTGCTCACAGCAGTAAAACCCTAACTAAGACAACAACAGACCTTGTCTTAAAAAAGTGAGGTAAAGAGCTGAAGAGATGGTTTAGTGGTTAAGAGCACAGACTGCTCTTCCAAAGGTCCTGAGTTCAATTCCCAGCAACCACATGGTGGCTCACAACCATCTGTAAAGGGGTCTGATGCCCTCTTCTAGTGTGTCTGGAAATAGGGAAATAGCTATAGTGTACTCATATAAATAAAATAATCTTTTTTTTGTTTGTTTGTTTTTTTTCAAGACAGGGTTTCTCTGTGTAGCCCTGGCTGTCCTGGAACTCACTCTGTAGACCAGGCTGGCCTCGAACTCAGAAATCCACCTGCCTCTGCCTCCCAAGTGCTGGGATTAAAGGCGTGAGCCACCACCGCCTGGCTAAATAAAATAAATCTTTAAAAAAAAAAAAAAAAAAAAAGGTAAGGTGAGGTGAAGTGAAGAGCCATGGAGGAAGACGAATACTGGCTTTTACAGCAGTGCACACACAACCGAGTGTGCACACACATTGAACGTGAGAACAAGCAAACAAAAAGGCACAATAACAAAGCAAACTGGCATCAGTCTTGCTTTTCCGTGATTCAGGCTGCTACAGTGTATCAGAGTTTCTGGTCCTGCTGTCCCTCACCGTGCCTATTCAGTACTGGAGTGTTTGTTTTTGTGCAGACAAAGATCTCAGGATGACACCTGTGTCCTTTTTTCTCCAAGCGTGTATTAACTTAAAAAAATATTAAAGAAAAAAAAGAAAAAAGCTTTTCTCCCTAATAAGAGTTCCCTGTTCGTATTACCAGAGAACTCGGGAATGGTGGGGGGTGGGGGGGGAGGTTGAGACGGTTTAAAATCCAATGGAAGAGTGAACACACTTTGAGAAACTGGGGAAATCCTTCAGTTTACAGGACTAAGTGTGCAGTTGAATTATGTCACCCCATCCCCATCCCTCCTGAGTTCACCTTTACCCCCTAACCTACAGGCATCCAGGGCCCTCCATTGTTTTTACTGGGACACCCTCCACTGATATTGTTGTTTTGTTTTTCAGGACAGGGCTTTGCTGCACAAAGCCCTGGCTTTGTAGAGCAGGCTGGCCTCAAACTCATAAAGATCCACCTGCCTCTGCCTCCCGAGTACTAGAGTTAAAGGCCTTGCCACTACTCTGCTACTCTTACGGTTTGTTTGTTTTGTTTTAAGATTTATTTATTTGTTTATTTATGTGTATGAGTACACCATTGTTCTCTTTGGGTACACCAGAAGAGGGCATCAGAACCCATTAAGATGGTTGTGAGCCACCATGTGGTTGTTGGGAATTGAACTCAGGACTTCTGGAAGAGCAGTCTGAGCCATCTCTCCAGGCCCTCTTTGGGGTTTTAACATTTTGTTTTTCCTCCTGGAGAGACAGGGTACATCTTTGAAGGGCTGTCTCAGAACCCTTGCCAAGAAGCCTCAGGCTGCATCAGGTTTTTTTTTTTTTTTTTTCCTTTTTTGGCTGTCCAGGAACTCACTCTGTAGACCAGGCTAGCCCCGAACTCAGAAATCCGCCTGCCTCTGCCTCCCAAGTGCTGGGATTAAAGGCGTGAGCCACCACCGCCGGCCAGATTAGACTTTTAAGACTTAACAAGCCAGACTGCTTCTCTGGTTGTTGCTTGGGAAAGTTGTAGCCAGAGAGCAAAGCAGGGGAGGGGCTTGGAAAGGATTCTGACAAATACTGAATATCTGTTAGATCCTATGGGAAAATATGTCTCCTGTGCTAGCCAGGTGCAGTAGCAAACACCTGTAATCCCAGTACTCAGGAGGTGGAAGCAGGAAGATTGGGAGACGTTCTCCACCTGTGGTTTTCGACCCCTTTCACAAGGTTTACCTGAGACCATTGAAAAACACAGATATTTATAATTCATAACAGTAGCAAAATAACAGTTACAAAGTAGCAACAAGTGAACAAGGGGGGGGAGGGGTGGTGGTGGTGCACGCCTTTAATCCCAGCACTTGGGAGGCAGAGGCAGGCGGATTTCTGTGTTCGAGGCCAGCCTGGTCTACAGAGAGTTCCTCTGCAACATGAGGAACTATATTAAAGGTTCTCAGCATTAGGAAGGTTGAGAACCTTATGAATTCTAATGTACATATCTGATCTGCAGGATATCTGGTATGCTATGCGTGACTGACAGATTGAGAGCCCCTGCACTAGAGTCTAGTGAGAAGGTAATCAAGATTCCCAATGGCTGTAGTGGTCGTGTCACCTCTAGAATTAGACAGAGCATCACGAGACACTGGGCAGTCCGATCACTGAAGAGGAAGACCAAATTGGCACCGGGAACCAAGATAGCAGCCCCCACGCTCCCTGCTTCCTCAGACCTCTGCCAATGCCCATGAAAAGGCCAGTGAGGGATTGGAGAGATGGCTTAGTGGAGTTTGATCCCCAGTATCCACATCGGGTGGTCCACATCCACCTGAAACTCCAGCCCCAGAGGATCCGGTGCCTTCAGCTGTACATGGACATAAATAAAAACTAGAAAGAAAAGAAAAAGGCTGCCCCCTAGTGTGGAAGCACCCGGAGCACTCTTGGTGATCTCAGCAGTCCTTGTTCCTTATCTGGTCCTATCCCTTGCTTGTTGCGGAGAGCCAGGTGGAAGACTGGGAAGACTGGGAAGACAGCAGGCACCCTGCCCAGCTTGTCACAGGCCTGATGCCCCCAACTTCTGCCAACAGCTGCTCTGTGGATGTACCTCGGGTTTCTTACTCACTAGGGATGGAGGCCTCAGTTTGGCAGACGAAACCTTTGAAGCCTCAAAGAGAAAAAGAAAAACAATATCTGTGTCAGAAGTGAAACCAAGGCTACCCTGGCCCTGACTGATTTCCTTTAAAAATATGTAATCATTTGTGTATGAACAGCTGTACACACCCGTCCACATCTTTGGAAGTTAGAGGTCCATGCTGGGTGCCCTACATAATTGGCTCACAGCAAAAGTCCTCAAAGCAGTGGCCTGCCTTTCCTTCCAGCAACAGCCTATGGTTGTGGTAAAATGCCTCCACAGGAGCTGACAGAAATGATGGTTCCTGTCAAAATGGTGGCACTGCAACATCTTAGTCTCCAAACTTCACAGGAGCCATCACAGGAGCTGTCCATGGCAGTGCATTGCCTTTCCCACCTTGCAGGAACTGCTCCTCAAAAACTGTCCACAGTGGCCACACCTTTTCTGCCTCAGCCTATAGCCTTGGCACAGGAACTATCCCACAGGAGCTGCCCACAGTGGCCTCCCCAGCAGGTCCACACAGATAGTGCCTCAGCCAAAGCCTGCTATGGCTGGAAGGACTTCGAACCCTAACCCATGGACTCAACACAGGGAAAAGGGAGTGAAAAAGGCCATCAATTCCTGAATAGGAAAACCCACCAATCCCTGAGCAGGAAAATCCACTAATTCCTGAGTTCCCCAAATTCAGACTTGAAATCCCACCAGTCCTCAATCTAGAAATCTCTGTCCTATAAAACTCCCAAGAAATCCTATATAAGCCTTGCTGTCTGCTTCTGAGAGCAGAGGGCAGCCATGTCTGGATTCATCCCTCTTTACCCTGGACCCTCTAATAAATCTCTTTCTACCTGTTGTGACTCATCAGAAAAAGCCAAGAAGCGATGAAGAGATGGGAAGGAGTGAGAAAGTGAGGCAGGGCTGAGGCTCCTGAGCTCCTAAACTCGTCTGGGGATACTCTCCCCTGGGAGCTACAATGCCTCTGCTGAGGAGGCTTCCTCTCAGAACTGTGTGGTTCCTAGACTCCCATGTCTCAGGCTATCCGTCCACTGGGATACCTTTTCCCCTCAGAACTGTATGGCTCCTGGGCTTCCAAGTCCCAGGGTACCCTTCCATTTGAACAGAGACACACTCTAATTTGCTTTCTATTGTGCGGAGAGAACACATGACCAAAGACAACTTGAGGAGGAAAGGGTTTCTTTGGCTTACAGCTCACAGTCTACCATGAAGGGAAGTCAGGACAGGAGCTGAACCAGAAGCTGAGAAGGAATGTGGCTTTTTGGCTTGCTCCTCTTGGCTTACTCAGCTGCTTTCTTACATGACCTAGGACCACCTGCCCAGGGGTGAAACAGCCCCTGGTGTGCTTGACCCTCCCACACCAACCACTGACTAATCACTGATTAAGAATATGTTTCACAGACGTGCCTCTTACGGAGGATCCTAGCTGTGTCAAGTAGAAAGAGCAAAACAGCACACTGGGTGCCTTCCTCAGCCACTCTTCATCCCATCTTTTTGAGACAGCCTCTCACTGAACCCAAAGTTTGCCAGTTTAGCTAGGTAAGCTGGCCACTGAGTCCCAGGGGCGCACTTGTCTCTGCCTCCCCAGGCTGACCACTGCAGGCCGTCAATCCTAACTCTTCATGTGTATGATAGGGATCCAAATTCAGGCCTTTACGACATTAAGCACGTTACACATACTCTTTACTAATGTTTTGGAGAGGCGGGGCAAGTGGAATAGTCCCCTTGGAGACTAGGGAAGGTATCCAATCCCCTAAATCTAGAGTTGTGAATAGCTGTGAGCTGGAAACTGGACTCTGGTTCTTTACAAAAACAGTAAGAAAGCACTCAACTGCTAGTCATCTCTTCAGCTCCAAATGAGCCCCATTTCAGACTTATTTTATTTTATTTTTATTTTATGTATATGGGTGTTTGTCTGCATGTGTTTCTGAGCACCAAGTGCAAACAGACTTAGTACCTGCAGTGGCCAGGAGAGGGCATTACATCCCCGAGATGGAACAGGGGTTACAGAAGATTGTGAGCTGCCAAGTGGGTCCTCTGCAAGAGCAGCAAGCACTCACCCACTCCAGCTCCTCTCATAAAATTCCTCATCCTGAGGAGTCCGAGTTTGCTGAAGACTGAAGCAATAAGTGTGAGAAATCCCAAGGAAAAGCTTTCCATCAGAACAGATGCAAAGATGTTCCAGACAAGAGGGACCGAAAATCCTTGCCACCTGAAACACATGTACAAGGTCCTCTCCATGCTGGCCCCGGGGCCAGCGGGCAGTGAGCAGTCCTGCCCAGAGGCCAGTGGGGAGGGCAGGGATCTGAGAAAGGCACTCGGGAAGACTGACAGGCCTGGATAGTGCTGGCTCAACACGTGTTTCTTAGAAGCTTTAAGTTCTGTTATCTGTTGGAAGCAGCTGTTCTGACCCCGCTGTCCAGTGTAAATGGAACAGCCAGCACCTGTATTCTATTAGGAGAACTGGGTCCTGGGAGGCTTTACTGTGGGGAGCTTGAAAGATGAAGAATGAACCAACCAACCAGCAGTGGAATCAAGAGCACGACTCAGCAGTAAGAGTTTTCCTGGGACACATGAGAACTGGGATTCAACCCCCAAACTGCCAAAATGAATACATTTTAAGTCAATCACAGTGGTTCAAGGGGGAAAAACGTCCACGTGTTGTTCTTAAACCTGTGGCTTTTATATTTCCTTGATTTTTATTATTATATCATAAACCCTTTTGGAAAGGAAGCCTTAGATGAAATCCCAAGTTCACTTTTTACAAAATAAAAATATTGTGTCTGAGCTGTATGCAGTGGTGCATGGCTATAAGCCCAGCAAGTGTGCAGTGGTGCATGGCTATAAGTCCAGCAAGCAGCAGGCTGGGGTAAAAGGTGCCAAGAGCTTGAGACTAGCCTGGCACACACAGCAAGCACCAGCCAGAGTGTATGCCACTTTTTTTTTTTTTTTTTTTTGAGGCAAAACGTTCTCAAACTAAACCAAGGGCTGGAGAAGTGGCCTGCTTGGTAAGGAGCTTGCTATGTAAGCATGAGAACCTAGTTCAACTCCTGGAACCCACATAAAGATAGACAGGCAGGCGGGTAGGCAGGCAGGCAGGCAGATGAAAGAAAGAAAGAAAGAAAGAAAGAAAGAAAGAAAGAAAGAAAGAAAGAAAGAAAGAGAAAGAAAGAGAGAAAGAGAGAGAGAGGGTGGGGGTGGGAAGAAAGAAAAGTAAGACAGCTAGGTGTGATCGTATTAGTTTATAATCCCGGAGGGGGGGGGGGGGGGGGGGGGGGGGTGGGGGGTGGGGAGTTGAACAGGTAACTCCCTGGGCCAGATTGGCCAGCCAGCTAGAAATGTAGTGGGCTGACTCAGACCCTCTCTGGCAGTGGGATATTGGTTAGATTAACCTCTTATCGCCTTTCCTCCATGAAGTGGCACTTAAAAGCTCTCTCTGTATGCTGGGTATTGTGGAACACACTTGCAATCCCAGCTACTCTGGAGGGTTAGGTGGAGGAACGGGGCTGGCCTCAGCCACTGTATCAGCATGTCTAGGTCTGTGCTGGAGATCAGATGTGAGCCTGTGAAAAACACCGGCTCAATGTGAGCTGTAGTGGAGAGCCAGGTGTCTTTTCTGAGGTGGTGTGTGTGTGTGTGTATGTGTATGTATATATGTATGTATGTATGTGTGTGTGTGTGTATGTACGTATGTATGTATGTATGTATGTATGTGTGTATTTATGTGTGTGTGTATGTATGTATGTACCTATGTATGTATGTGTGTATGTATTTATGTGTGTGTGTATGTAATAGCTGGGACAGTGTATGGGTATGGGAAAATGTGGCTTTCCGAGTGCGTGGACTCAGCAGGGTTGAGATAATCTGTGGTGTATATAAGACAGGAGGGACCCAGCTGAGTGAGGGTTATCTGACAGAGCTCACTCACAGGGGTGAGAAACACAGACATGTCAAAGGAGACATGGCCTTGGCAAGAGAAGAAGCAGGCAGCTGGCTTTCTAATGACGGCAGCCTGACAACTAGGACCTTGTTAGTTAGCCAGGATCTTCAGCGTGCACGATGCTCTACTCAGTGCTTGTTAGTTTTTAAGTGAATAAGCTGTGGGGCTTCTTGGAGTCAGAGATTGGCATGTTAAATCAAGGTATTTAACTTTTGTTTGTTTGTTTGTTTTTGTTTTTGATTTTTCGAGACAGGGCTTCTCTGTGTAGCCCTGGCTGTCCTGAACTCACTCTTTTGTCAAGGCTGGCCTCGAACTCAGAAATCTGCCTGCCTCTGCCTCCCAAGTGCTGGGATTAAAGGCGTGCGCCACCACTGTCTGGTGATATTTGACTTTTTTTAAAAAAAAAGATTTGTTTTACTTTTATTTAAAATGTATCTGTTAACTTTTATGTGTGTGGGCATTTTGCTTGCGTGTCTGGCTGTGTAGCGAATGCATCCAGTGCTGGAGAAGGCTAGAAGAGAGAATCAGATCCCCCAGAGCCACAAACAGTTGTGAGCTGCCATACTGGTGTGGGGAACTGAATCCAAGTGCCACAGAAGAGAAGCCATTACTCTTAGTCAACCATCTGTCTTTCCAGTCCCTATTTTTATTCCTGACTTATGCATTTTGATGAGTTTGTGCAAGAACCTGTCTCAAAACCAAAACAAAGGCAATGGCCCAGTCAGTCAGTAAAAGACATGCAAGGCTGAAGACCTAAGTTCAGGACCCAGAACTCATGTCGGTCAATAAGTAAATAAAACCTGGAATCCCAGTCCCGAGGAGGCAGTGACAGTGAGAATCTTTCTTCCTTTTAAAAATACCACCTTGTGTCCTTAGGAGAAAGGGCATCATATTTAAGTTAACAAATACACATTGCAAAATAAAAATAAGAGTTTATTTCATATAGAGTCAACAAACAGCCATGAGACGGAGCATTGATTTATAGCTTGTAGCTATTGGACTTGAAGACCCTTCCCATCCCATTTTGGAGGCAAATATTCCCAAAACTGCCTTCTCTTTCCCCAAAGTCAGGATGTGTAGCGGCTATGCAGGGAGGAATATAGGGATATCTTTGGGCAGGATCCTGTATACCTGTGGGAGTGGTGGAAAAAAGCACACGGCATGGTTATAGCCCAAAGGCACCCTGAGCAGGAGCTTTGCTGGGTCAATGAGATTCTCCCCCTATCCCTTGCCACGCCCTAGTACAGTCCACTGGGTGTGATTTACAAGAGGGCACAGCAGGGAGACAGTTACACAAGAATGCCACATGCCAAGTAGCAACCTCATGACCAGAGCTCCAAGTGGGCACTCCAAAATAAGCATAGCTACCGTTTAGGGACTTCTATGTGTCTTTGTGCTTCAGGTTTTGCCTACATGACAGAGGCAAACTGTTCTTGGGACTATGAGTCTTCTTAGGCTGGGCATGTGACTCAGTTGGTCAAATAGTTGCCTAGCCTACATGAAGCCCTGGGGTTCCACCCCCAGAACCTCACAACCCGTAATCCCAGCCCTCAGGAAAAGAGCAGATATCAAGGTTGGTCTTGGCTACATAGTGAGTGGGGCACATGAAACTGTCTCAAACTATCATCTTCCCCACTAAATGCTACAAGCTACCAGACAGGGAGCTTAATGCTTATGAGATTGCTAAAAGAAAGTATTAGTGGCTTTAGATGGGGCTGGACTCCACGAAAAGACAGAAAGGTCTTGCCAAAGAACTACAGGTCAAAAACCACAGGATGAAGTATCTGAGTCAGAGCCATCATGGGCAGCTTGCTAGGAAGAGTACGGAGGGAGAGAAAATGGAAACGGAGCCTGTGGTCAACTCTTCCGCTTTAAATTATATTCTCAACTTCCTCTGGAGTAGATGGAGTGAAGTCCCTGACACCAACTGCCAGTGTTTCCTTGATTCACGAGGAATCAGCAAGCAGATAGAGAGGGTTGCAGAGGCACCGCCCACTGGGTGGTTGAGGGACTTCCGGGATGTGCTCTGGCAGGAACCAGTGGCTGAGAGGCACATGACCTTGGCATTAAGCACAGGACAGGTCCTGGTGGCAGCCACTTCACTCACACTGCCTGGTGTCACTCTGGTGGGTTATGGCAGCCTTGGGCCCCAGGTGCTGCTTGGAAGGCTCAATCAGAATCCACCGCTTGGTCGAAGGCATTCTCCGAGCGCTCCTTTGTCCTGAATGCTGAACATAGATACAAAAGAAATGCCAGGCACAGCAAGGCAATAGCCGTGAAGAAGGCCAGGACTCCCATAAACACCGGTGGCTGTATGGGTAGATGGATCAGGGGACTTCCAGCTGGGATCTGGTTGGTCAAGCTGAGCATGTAGCCTAGGGACCAGGCGATGCTGCTGTTCCCCACCTGTGGAGGAGAGTGGATGGTTCAGTTCTCAGGTAGGACTATAGGGCTAGTTCCAGCCCATACTAGACACCCCAAAAGAGAGCTGTGATCTAAGAAGACCTAACGGTTTGCCTGTGTTCTCACGTTGCACCACAGCTACAAAGAATTGGTCTTCCACTTCAGTACAATCAGGAACTGAGTTCCCCACAAGCCCATTGAAGCTGAGGGTTAAAATGGCCAATCCTAGCAGTGAAAGCATTTCTGTTGTGCAGGGAACAGGCCTGTTTGTAGTTAAAGAAAGAGTTAGAAGGTGTTTACCCAACCTCAAACTGGTTCCTAGGAGCAGGGGGCCAGCCCTAATGGAAAACTTTGAGTTCATTTCTTCTGATAGGTCTATCTTCCTTTTCCTTTTTCCTTCCCTCCTCTCCCCTCTCTTCTCTTCCTCCCCTTTCCCCCTTTTAAAACAAGATCTCATTATGTAAGCCTTCCTAACCTGGAACTCACTATGAAGACCAGACTGGCCTTGAACTCAGAGACCCACCTGCCTCTGGCTGGGATTAAAGGTGTGTGCCAGCACGCCTGGCCCTTCTTCAAGCTGCTTTTTGACTATCATGTTTTGAGGCTGTTTTCTAAGGCATCTCCATATTTTGAGTTAGCAATCTTTATAATGAACCAAACTTATCATCTGTAATCTTCCTCTCAAATAACGCTCTTCTTCAAAATAGTTTAGCTAGACAGTAAATGACAGCACTTGGTTAGCATTGGCTTGATGTTTATTCAGACTGAACTTCTGCGTGCGTGTGTGTGTGTGTGTGTGTGTGTGTGTGTGTGTGTGTGTGTGTGTCCACACATATATGCACACGCTGCTTATGGGCATGCGCATACCACAGTATGCATGTAGATCACAAGACAACTTTCAGTGCAGGTTCTTTCCCCAGCATGTGGATCCTCCAGTGGAACTCAGTCAGGCCTGGAGGCAAGCACCTCTCTCCACTGAGCCATTTAACTGGCCCTTTGCCTGATACTTAGAAAACTTTTTTTATTTTTTTAAACTTTCAGTCTGTCTGTATCCTGATTCTTAAAACTATAAACATTTCTCTTACAAATTATATTAAGTTGGTTGCTTGTTTAACTTCGTTTATTCACTTAATTGTGTTTATTGATTTGCATATTATTATGAGACAGGATCTGATACATCCCAGGCTGGTCATAAATTCACCAGTAGCAGGGGATGACCTTGAACTCCCAATCTTTCTGCTTCCACCTCCTGAGTACTGGGATGACAGGTGTTTACTACCACACCTGGCTAGCACAGGAGACATATTTTTCCATATGATCTAACAGATATTCAGTATTTGTCAGAATCCTTTCCAAGCCCCTCCCCTGCTTTGCTCTCTGGCTACAACAAGCAATAACCAGAGAAGCAGTCTGACTTGTTAAGTCTTAAAAATCTAATCTGAGCAGGGCAGTGGTGGCTCACGCCTTTAATCCCAGCACTTGGGAGGCAGAGGCAGGCGGATTTCTGAGTTCGAGGCCAGCCTGGTCTACAGAGTGAGTTCCAGGACAGCCAAGGCTATACAGAGAAACTCTGTCTCAAAAAACCAAAAAAAAAAAAAAAAAAAAATCTAATCTGACCATGCTCATCTTCCTAACTGAACTGGTAGTTTTTGTTTGCCAGGCTGGCCTAAAACAGGAAACGTACCTGGATGACCTTGAACTCCTGACCCTCTGCCATCCCAGTGCTAGGATTGCAGGGGTGCACTGTGAGGCTCAGTGCAGGACTTCCTGGTTTTTCGGGTTGCTGGGGAAGTAGGGTTCTGCCTGCGGTCGAGTGTATGTTATCCATCTCCCAGGTGAAGCCTGTGACCGACCGACCGGTGACATGCTCACCGATGAGTCTGCATTCCAGTATCTCACTCTAATGACCTCCATTAGTGCTACTTGCAGTATTTATTTCTTTTTTTCCTTTCTCGACTCAAAATGGCAGAAGCGGCTCTCTGTATGTGCGTACACATATGTGTATGGAGGCCAGAGGTCAGCCTCTGGTTTTCCCTTAAGGAGCCATTTATTTTGAGACAGGGTTTCTCACTGAGCCCTGGGCTTACTGGTTAGGCTGCTCTGCTGAGCCCTCAAGCAACAGGGATCCTCCTGTCTCTGCTTCTTGCCCAGAGCTGGGATTGTAGCCACACACTACCATGCCTGACTTTTTCTTACATGGATTCCAGGGATGAAATTCAGGTCCTTATGCTTGTGTGGCGAGCACATAACAAATTGAGCCATCTCCTAAGCTTCCTTTTTTGAGACAGTCTCATGTAGCTCAGGCTGGTCTTGAACTCCAGACCTTCCTGCCTCTGCCTTCTGAGTCCTAGGATCACAGGTATGAGCACTGACTGGCTCTTGTATTTTCCTTGATGGCTACTTTTCATTCTCGCTTTCTGTAGTTTTGGAGTATCTTCTGGGTCTCTCTATCTTCTTAGTTGACTACTGTTTGTAATGATGTGTTCAGTGCCTACATAGAAAATCTTCTGATCTGCTCATGTTCTTATATTTGACCCACTCCCCCGCCCCGGGGTGTGGTGGCATCCCAGCACTCAGAAAGCAGAGACAGGTGGATTTCTGTGGGTTCAAAGCCAGCCTAGTATACATAGATGTTCCAGGCAAGCCGAGGTTACAGGGTGAGACCCTGTCTTAAAAGACTAACATGCAAATAGATGACCATTGGCCAGGAGTGATTTTTTAATAATTAAAGTAAAATTTTAAAAGTTTACATTTGTGTGTGTGTGTGAAGATACATGTGATAGCACCTGTATGGAGGTCCAAAGACAACTTACAGGAGTCAATTGTCTTCCTCCAATGTGGGTTTGGGGAGGGACTCTCATCTTCTGGCTCATTCAGAAGAGCTTTTATCAGCTAAGCCATCTGGTCAGTTCCCAGAAGCCAATTTAAACCAAAGATGTCTCCTCAGTGCAGACTGATACTCGGGGCTGATAGTCTTCCTTCTTACAATGCATTTGGCGGATGACTGCTCTTGTGGAGCAGGGCTTAGCACACAGGCTAACAGTCTGCACCCCAGGGAGTCAGTCTCTCTCTCTCTCTCTCTCTCTCTCTCTCTCTCTCTCTCTCTCCCTCTCTCTCCTCAGATAACTCAGTTGAAAATAGACAGTCCCCAAGCTTAATTCAGAATATTGATCGGATTAATTCAATTTTGCCAAAGCTGGAATTGACAGGGTGGCTCCAGACATCCTGCAGGCTTTACTGCAGCTATTCCTGAACAGAGGACACCCTCTCGGAACGGAGGAACACAGTCCTGGCCAGAGAGACTCACAAGGAGATGTCCTGCCTGAATCAGCTGTCCTTCTGCTTCCTGAACACTTTAGTCACTAGGCAATGCCTGTTTGTCTGTCTGTCTGTCTAGCTAGCTAGCTATCATCTATCTATCCACGTGTCTAATTTATTTATCTGTCTGTCTTTTTCCGGTTGTCTATCTTCTATCTTCCACATATCTGTCATCACCTAATCTATCATCTAACATTCTACCACCTACCTACCTATCAATCTATAAATCTACCACTTATCTACCATCTATTATCTATCTATCCATCTATCTATCTATCTATCTGTCCATCATCTGTCGCCATCCTCTCTCTATTACTTAGACAAGAGGCCCTTCTCCATCTTTAAGTTTTGTCCATCTGTAAACACAGTGATC
This sequence comes from Rhabdomys pumilio, assembly GCA_030674055.1. Taxonomy (NCBI): domain Eukaryota; kingdom Metazoa; phylum Chordata; class Mammalia; order Rodentia; family Muridae; genus Rhabdomys; species Rhabdomys pumilio. Next base: position 40,678,262 of record JANHMN010000020.1, read on the forward strand.
TCTGGCTACTTCAAACAGAAAATTCTTATTTAATCAAAAGGTGCTAATGTGAACCCCTCACACCTTTAAAGCTGTATCTTACATTGTCTTTTGTATAACATGGGGAGTACTTAATTATTCTGTTATAAATTATAAGCCAGGAGTGGTGGTGGGTGCATACCTCTAATCCCTGTACTCACATAGTGAGTTCCAGGCCAGCCTGGGCTACAACAGTGAGGTCCAGGCCAGCCTGATATACCTAGTGAGTTCTAGGCCAGCCTGATCTACATAGTGAGACACTGTCTCAAAAAAAAAAAAAAGAAAGAAAGAAAGAAAAAGCAAAAGGAAGGAAGAAAGAAAGAAGGAAGGAAGGAAGGAAGGAAGGAAGGAAAGAGGAAGGAAGAAAAGAAAATGTGGGCTCAACTTGTAGTTTTGGGGGTATGAAAAGTCTCAGACACTTTTTGTATTTCATGGTCTCACCAAAAAGTTCCTTGGCACTGACTGGGCTCCAGCCCTGGGCTGAAGACTGGCATCTGGCATGCCCAGACAGCCCCACCCTCAGGAGCCTCCCCATTCATCCACTCAATTCCAGCCTTCTTGTCTGCAGCCCTCTGGAAACAACTGCTTTAAATTCTGTCACCTCTTTTCCTGAGGCACTAACAGGTGATCAACAGGATTAGAGCATCCTATAACCTTTGACCTCTCTTCCACAAACCTTCTTCTAGAAGAGAAGACGCTCCATGTTTGGACTTACTTCTTTTTCAAAGCGTATCTGAGGCCAAGTCTCCTCGGTGAACTTGTATCCATTTACGAGCAAGTGGTAGATGTAGTGGGCTGAGAAGCAGTAGGACCGGGCGTATGTCTCATCAAATCTGGGAAGCAGGGACAGGAGCTGGAAAGGGGTTAAAGACACCTGAGAAGGGGAGCAGGCAGGTGCATCTCAAAAGGTTCCTGTGGGAGCCCCCAAGGGCAACAGCAGGGTTTCAAAACCCATCACTCAGGATTTCAAGATGAAAATGACATTAACACGATCGCATAAGAGCCGAGCCTCCTACCCAGTGTTGCGTCAGAATCCAGAAGGTCAGAGGTCATCTACACCATATGCTGCTTCAACCTACTGAGCCTTTTCTCTTTCATTTATTCACTTCAGTTAGGGTCTCACCTAGCCCGTGCTAGCCTTGAACACACATGTGCATGTATACATACATACACTTGTATGTACACACGCTCACCGATGCATCACATATACATTCACACATGCAAGCTAGGACATGATCAAGAACGGAGTCGTGCGGGGGTGGAAAACTCTGCGTGCTTGTGAGAAAACACCAAGAAAACAAGAAAAGAGTCTTGTGGCCTCAGTTTCTTCAGAACTCGGGACTGTTCCTGGAGTGTGTTTCTGTGCTTCTCCCAGGTGTAGCCGATAGGCGTGAGTCTACCTCAGATTTTCTATTACAACTGGCCACTGGTTTTTGTTTATAGCCTCTATGGAATTCGAGGCTTGTCCTTGTGACTGTACACTTTACTCATATGACTCTTGTGAGTCTGAATTGTCCCATGCTCTGAATAAAGTTGGCTATCAGACTTCAGTCTGCCTGATGGATTGGCTCCATTCTCTCAGGTCCCACTGCCTCTAGAGCCAGTAAACACACAAATACATACAGATATACATACAGATACAAATACGTAAATATATGTGCTCATCCATACACACACACACACACACACACACACACACACACACACGCACGCACGCACGCACACGGACTTAAGCACTGCTGTACGGTCTGTCCTGATGCTCAGCCTCTCTTTTCTAATACTGACCTCAATCCAAGTGTGTCTGCAGAAGTCCCAGCTACTGTCATTGAAGGAGGTAAGGGAGAAGCTTCCCGAGAGGTTTAACGCACTGGCTGTGTAATAGAAGCCTGCAAACGCCTGTGAGCAGGACAGAGACAGTGAGTTCTCCAAAGGAGTGTGCTATGGAGCTACCTGGGGAGGGAATAGTGAGAAGCAGGATAGAGAAAGGGAAAGGAGCGGAGAGGCTCTCCTGGAGTGCAGAACCCCCTCTCCATCCCTCCCCTCCACAACTGGTCTTTACTCTTACCACAAATGGCCCTTGAACCTTGGGCTGGTAAATGCCATCAAAGGAACAAGCATCTTGGTCTTGGCAAGCCTTGAAGTCAAACACAGAAGCCACCTTCTCCCTGCACAGCCGTGGGTCACCAGTTCCCGTGAAGGTGACGCTATTACTGGGGTTGTAGATCTCCGGCCTCTGCTTCTCTGTGCACAGGCTGCCAAACACGTGGCCCAAGGTGAAGGTGGCACTATAACCTTGAGGGTAGCAGGGATTGCTGATGTTGGCGTCTGTGGAGGGGCTCTGGAGGAGCGACAGGGAGGTGGGAGATGGGACACTTTCCTTCTGGAAGATTCTCCCCACCACTACCCTGCGATGCCAAGAGAGAGGCCAAGAGCCACCACTGTGTTGTGTGCTGCTGCCAGACATAGAGAACAAGGATCCTAAGAGGTTTGCACTCCACACAGCCCTGTCAAGAACGCGTCAGGGGACTTGGAACAGGCAGACAAATCAAGCACTGACTGACAATAAAAATTATAAAAATTTATTTTAAAATAATTTGGGAAGGGTGAGGAAGATAGCTGTTAGTAAAGTGCTTGCTGCTCATGAGGACCTGTGTGTGTGTGTGTGTGTGTGTGTGTACACAAGCAGGTGAATGTGTGTATATTGTATATGTGTGTGTATGTGTACACAAGCAGGTGAATGTTTGTGTATGTGTGTGTGTACATGAACAGGTGAATGTGTGTGTATGTATGTGTACACAAGCAAGTGAATGTGTGTGTATGTGTGTGTGTGTGTATGTGTATACGAGCAGGTGAATGTGTGTGTGTGTGTATATACATGAGTAGGTGAATGTGTGTGTGTGTGTGTGTGTGTGTGTGTGTGTGTGTGTGTGTACACGAGCAGCTGAATGTGTGTACATACCCGTGGAGGTCAGAGGCCAATGTCAGGTGTTGTTTCTCATGATTTTGTTTTGTTTTGTTTTGTTTTGTTTTTTGAGAAAGGGCCTCATTGTGTAGCCCTGGCTTGCTTTTAAATCACTATGTAGATCAGGGCTGGCCTCATATTCATGGAGACTCTACTTGCCTCTGTGTCATGAATGTTGGGACCAAAGGTGTGTGCTACTTCACCTAGCCTTTTTAAATATTTATTTTATTTCTGTGTATGCATGTGCATGAGTGAGTGTGCACGTGCACACATGCACATGCGAGCATTTGGGTGCTCACAGAAGCCAGAAAAGAACATCAGATCCCCTGGAACTGGAGTTACAGATTGTTGTGAGCCACCATGTGGATGCTGGGAACTGAATTCTCGTCTTCTGAAAGATCAACAAATCTTTTCTTCTCTCCTTTTGGATTTTTCGAGACAGGGTTTCTCTGTGTAGCACCGGCCATCCTGGAACTTGTAGACCAAGCTGGCCCTGAACTCACAGAGATCTGCCTACCTCTGCCTCCCAAGTGTTGGGACCAAAGGCATGTGCCACCAGGCCCAGCCACACTTTGTTTTCTTTTTTTTCTTTCTTTTTTTTTTTTTTGTTTTTGTTTTTGTTTTGTTGTTTTTTTTTTGTTTGTTTGTTTTTGTTTTTGTTTGTTTGTTTTTTTTTTTTTTTGAGACAGGGTTTCTCTGTGTAGCCCTGGCTGTCCTGGAACTCACTCTGTAGACCAGGCTGGCCTCGAACTCAGAAATCCGCCTGCCTCTGCCTCCCAAGTGCTGGGATCAAAGGCGTGCGCCACCACTGCCCGGCTCACACTTTGTTTTCTGAGACAAGTTCTCTCACTGGTCTGGAATTATCCAAGTAGGACAGACTGGCTGGGCAGCCCTAGGGATCTGCCTGCCTCCGCCCCTGCACTTACATTACAGTATACATCACCATGCCTGGCCTTTTCTCATTATATAGCCTTGGCTGGCTTAGAGTTCACTATGTAGACCAGGCTAGCCTCAAACTCACCTTTATCCCCTGCTTCTACCTCATGAGTGCTGGGATTAAAGGTGTTTACCAATATACCCAGTCACGCCTGTCTAGGGACTCGAACTCATGCCCTTAAGCTTAAACAGCAGGCATTTTCCCCACCAAGCTATCACCGCAGCCTGGTCCTCCCTAGATTTTTCTCACTTCCATTTGCTGGAAGTGGTTAACACAACGGGAGGAGGAAAGGGAGACAGGAGGCAAAGGCAAGAAGGAAACCCCAGGATCGCATGAGACTCTCTGGTGTTATTTCTATCCACTTAGCAGATTGGAGTGAGGATAGACGCTCAGGGCAGACGTCTTCCCTGCCCCACCCCCACCCCCCATACCTGCAGAAGCATGGCTAGAAACTTCTTCTCTGCTTCGTTCCGGCCATAGCACTGGAAGCTGTGCGTGTAGAGAGTGTACGTGTAACCATACAGGGACACCTGCATCGTGTCACTGGCGTTAGGCTCCATCTTCTCTTTTGACACAAAGGATATCTGGGTGGAGGCACCACCTAAATCCAGGGCTCCTGTGGTGTCTACTCCGTGAGGATGCATCCACATGTGCCACACGTTCTTCTGCATAGTGGGATAAAGAAATGAGAAGAGAAGCCAAAGACACCATTTCCGCTTGCTGGGGCTCTCCACCCAAGGTCCAGCTGCTACTGCTAGGCAGGGGGACGTGGATACACTCGGGGTTGGTCCTCTCTTATTTTAGGGATTATAAGATGATCTGTGAGATAGCACAAATGCATGCAGCTCATGTGTGTGGAGTGGGCAGGTAGGGAGGTGAAAAAAATTAGAGAGAGCCTGGGTTGTGTGGTGTCCCGCTAGTAGCTCCCTGAAAGAAAATGTGACCCTTGGTAACTGGGTCTAAGGCCTCTAACGCCAAGGGAGGCTAGACAGGTGGAGTTTCATGTGAGATCACCCAAATATTAATCATGCCGATTAATCTGAAAATTCAAAATATACTCATGGGGGCTCAAAAGTCTAGTCTGGAATGTGGTTTGGGTGTCCTCTGCAGGGACTAGACTGTAAGGAGACCTTTGGATACAACGTGAAGAGTGAAGAAGATTCCTCCTTTCTGGGGACTCTGGACAAAGATTGAGGGTTCTGTAATTTCCAGGCAGTCAGAGAGCCTTTTGGAAAAGGCCTCTTTAAGCCACCCTGCTAAACATCCAGATCCCGGTGTTTAATTTTGCTCCTCTCCACATTTCTTACGAATGAGCCACATGGTCCGAGATGTCAAAGCCCTTCCTTGGCTGTTGTCCCCGAGTGCTTCCCCCTGAGCATGGACCTCCA
>JANHMN010000020.1:40688566-40700060 GCA_030674055.1 Rhabdomys pumilio
CCTGTGTTCTCCTACAGTGACTGCTGCAGCTCAGCCAAGCTCTGCTGTGTGGGAACCAGACCAGAGCTGCACAGAGAAGCTGCGAATACAAACAGCGATGCCAGGGTTTAATTATGGACTATTAACACTGCGAAATTGTGAACAGGGCAGAAAAGACGGCTCAGTGGGTAAAGGCACTTGCTGCCAAGCCTGATGATCTGAGTTCAAACCCTGGTAGAAGGAAAGGCTGAGGCAGCATTGCTGCATATTCTAGGTTAGCCTGACCACAGAGTGAGACTTATCTAAAAAAAAAGGGGGGGAGTTATGAAACACCTTAATGGGTAAAATTCTTTCTGGAAAAACCTGAGGACTTGAGTTTGATCCCTGGAACCCATGTTAAGGCAGAAGGAGAGAACCAACTCTACAAAGCTGTCCTTTGACCTCCGCGTGTACACAGGGCATGTGCACCTTCTCATACCATTCATATATGTATGTAAATACATATATGTGTACACATATGTGTATGTGTGTGTGTATGTATTAGACTAAGACGGAGGGCCTTTATATCACACATAGAAAAGCCAAACAATAAAATTATTCGGGTTATAAAGAGGAAGTGAGAGAGGAAAGGCAAACCAGTGGCTCCAGTCTAACTATTGTCTTAACCTCGTGACATTTAATGTCAGATAGCCTGCTCTGTGTGTGGCTTCATAGATTCACGTCTGTGTAGATGTATATATTTATTTAGAGGTAGAATCCTAGTATGTGTCCCAGGCTGGCCTCAAATTCTTGTCCCTCCTGCCTCAGTCTCCCATGTGCTAGGATTGCAGGGGGTACCACCATGCCTAGCTACAGTTGTGTGTTGTTTTTTTTGTAAAGATTTATTTACTGCTCCCCCCAACCTTTCCTTCCACCAGGCGTCCCAGATAGCATGTAGACAGTTCCATTAGATGATCTGTCTCATCTCGAATGGGCATCATCCCTTGTTCTTATCCCTCTTCCGTAACCACAGCGCATCACATTGCAAATTACCATGGACATAACCTTGAAAGTAATCCCTCTCTTCACATACAGTGTCACAAATAGTGAAAAACACTGACATGTGGCCTTGCCCAAGTCATAGATCCTGTATTTTCAGAAAATCAAATCTAAGGCATGACAGTCCTGAGTTTAAATGAGCCATCAAACCTTAAGAAAGTATCCTGGCTTAGGCGGAGAAGATGCTCCTAGCCCTCAAGAGACTGGAGGCCCCATGGAGTTTAGAGATCTGGTAGGGTGGAGTTGGGGGTGGGGACATCCTCGTGGAGACAGGAAATGTGGAACGTGGAATAGTTGGAGGGTGAACCAGGAGGGGAATAAAATCTGGAGTTTAAATAAATTAAATAAATAAATAAGAGGTTGGGAAAAAAAGATTTATTTATTTTTTATCTCATGTGTAAGTGTTTGCCTGCATGTATGTATGTGTACCACATACACACTTGGTGCCCATGAGAGGGTGTCAGGGCCCCTGAAAGTGGAGTTACAGTGTGAGCTGCCATGTGGATGCTGGGAACTGAACCTGTGTCCTCTGCAAGAGCTGCCAGTGCTCTTAACCACTGAGTCATCTCTCCAGCCCCAGTTTTGTTTTTTAAATCAGGGTGCGATTACACTGTACATATGTACACAGGGTTTATGTGCGTTTAGTGCTCTTTCCTTAACCATTTTTCATAAATTTCTCTCTTCCAGTAACGGCTCCAATGTGCCTTTTGTGAAATTCAGAATATTTACTTAAGCACTTCTCTGGTTCTAAACCCACAGGAAAGTTCCAGTTCTCTCCTTTCCAGAGCTATTGCCTGCCCCAGCTCCTGGATCACAGACTCTCCATTCTATTGAACGAGAAAATCAGTAGTGTTGGCTCTTGGACAGATTCTTAATCTCAGCCTTTCAGCTTGATAAATCTGATAGGGATCCTGACAAGACATCCCCTGTGGCAGACAAGGCTGCCATTGTTCAGATCAGTCCCAGGCAGAGACTCCCAGTGAGATTAAAGTGCAGGTAGAAACTGAAGCCAGGCCCTGAAGAGGCCAGGGCCGCTGGAGGAGTAGACGTTTTTTCCTCCTCCCTACTGAGGAGCTGACTGCCACCGCTGTCACTGGTACACACACACACACACACACACACACACACACACACACACACACACACGAGCAAGCTTTCCCAGAGTGTGAAGCTTCAGGGTCCGGGGGGTAAGATTAGAAACAAGGCAGAACAGTCATTCCTTGTAATGCCAACTAGTACTGGGTAGTACTGGGCTTCAACAGTAGCTCCACCATCCAGCACCTGCTCATGGGTGGACAGGACCCAACTCTGCTGCTAACCCACCTCTACTGACATATGTGGTGTTTATGAGTGTGTATACAGGTATGCGTGTCCATGCTGAACACACCAGAGGCTAACACTGGTTTTCTTTCTTCATTACTCTTTATCCTTTAAAAAAAAAAAAAAAAAGACCTATTTTTATTTGTGTGTTCAGGTGTTTTGCCTACATGTAAGTCTGTGTACCATGTACATGCCTGGTACCCATGGAAGCCAGAAAAGGGCAGTGATCCCCTGAAAGTGGGGTTGCAATGGCTATGAGCTGCCATGTGCTGGGACCTAAACTGAACCCCTTGGAAGACTAGCCAGTGCTCCTCACCGCTGAGCCTCTCTCCAGCTGCTCTACCTGGTTTGGGGGACAAGATTTCTCACTGTATCCAGCACTCACCAACGCCAGGCTAGCTGGCTGTCTCCACCTCCCGGAACTGCAGACAGGTTCCATGGCACCAGCACCTCACACTTGTGTGTGCAAAGATCATTTTACTCACCAAAGCGTCTCCCCAGATGCCCACTGTCACTTGCAAAGTAGAATGTATATATATATATACATATATACATATATATATGCATATATATATGCATATATATATGTATATATATAAATTTTTTTTTTTGGTTTTTTTCAAGACAGGGTTTCTCTGTGTAGTCCTGGCTGTCCTGGAACTCACTCTGTAGACCAGGCTGGCCTCGAACTCAGAAATCCGCCTGCCTCTGCCTCCCAAGTGCTGGGATTAAAGGCGTGCGCCACCACTGCCCGGCAGTAGAATATATTTTAACCTATATTTGCACATTATTTGCTTGAATCGCTGGGTACACTGTGGATGTGGTGAAGAGGGACAGAATGAAACTCTTCCAACTCAGCTAGGGAGATGATGGTCACTCACGGTCACCCTCAGCCAAGGGACATCCAGGAGGAACCGCAAGTGACTTTAGAACTCATGGAATTTAGCCTCTGGGTTACCACAGCCACATGGATGAACCTCATGTGGTACGGCTCTGAGAACTACGTGTCCTGAGGACTTTAAACTGTTACGGAGTCCTGCTCTGCTTGCTGCCCTCACACCCCTCTTAATCTAAGAAATAGATGAAAACTTTAAGGGGGTTCCAGCCAGCCCCTCACTGGGCAGTGTCTCTGGCACTCACAATATTAATGCTTGATCTCTTTCAGACATTACTACTGGAGCAGATTAATGATTTAATCACCACCCCAGGAAAGAACTTAGAGATTTAGATTGTCAACAATGGCCATCACCCTTAGGAAACATTTGGAAAGATACAATTTTTAGTGAAGCCAGGTTGAGATCTTTTTACTCCTGCCTCTGATGTCGAACATCTTGGGAACAATTTGAAGTTCAGAAAGGCACACACTCTTATTAGTCAAGCCAGGGACTCTTTACGGTCAGGGAACAAGAACAATGGCAGCACGGGTTGACGTGACTCTCACTGAGGCTGGACTGGTGATGATTGATTTCTTATACCCATTTTTTTGCCCCAATGTAATTTCATCAGAACTGCTGATGAGTAGATGTGTATTCTGAGGATTTTAGGTGGATATGACTGGCTTTTTATATAAAAGTTTGGATTCGTGATTCTTTTAAGATTCTTACAAGATTACTTTTAAAGATAAATAATAAAATAATTACTCCTTTCTTTGTAACCGTAATTTGCTGCCTGCCAGAAAGAGAAACTGGCTGAGAAAAGTACCTTGCTTCCTTACATTTTGTTAATCTGTAACAAGTTGCTTAGTGTTATTTCTTATAAACAATGGAGATCACATTGTTTTTTTTTCATAATCATTCACTAGAAGAAAACTAAAACATAATCACACTTTAATTTCATACTGCTTGAAAGATTTTGCTAGCTCTGGAAGCTATGGGAGAAAGAATAAAGGGAGGGAACTGGAACACTGTTCCTTCGAGCCAGCAACTCTGTGTGTGTGTGTGTGTGTGTGTGTGTGTGTGTGTGTGTGTGTGTGCGCGCGCGTGTTGTGTAAAGCTTGTCTGGTTATATATATAATGGAGCTTGCTCTGTTCACCAATTGTGTGTATATGTCCGTATGTGTACATGTCCGTATGTGTATATGTAAATGCTTGGAGCCTGCTTGCTGGAGCTTTGCTCTAACCATTCTATGTGTGAATGTGTATACGTCTATCTCTAGTTTTGTATGTATGTACACATGTATGTATGTATACATGTATGTATATATTTGTGTATGAAGCTATTGGACTACCTTTTGCTTTATCCACTCAGTGTGTGTGTGTGTGTGTGTGTGTGAGAGAGAGAGAGAGAGAGAGAGAGAGAGAGAGAGAGAGATAGTGTTTTCTCTCTTTCTTTCTCTTTCTCTCCAGCCCCAAGGAGATAAAAGAGTTCATAGTTTTTCCAATGGCCACAGGGAGTGCCAGCCCCAGTAAATTATTCTTTGTTTCATCAGAGAAAAGGCTGCTGAGTAACTTCTCTAGTCACTGGCTGTCATTGGCAGCAGCCCCTGTAGGTATCTGGATCCACCTCCATCAGTGGCTCTAAGTACTGACCCCCAACAGTTTACCCACCACATGGGTGCCAAAGTCGGCCATTGGCAACCCTCTGTTCAGTGTGCGGTCAAAAAGAAGCATGGTTTGAATGTGGTTCTCATGATACATGCAGTATGAACCACCAGGCATAGCCACCAGGCATAGCAGTATATGCCCTTAACCCAGCCCTCAGAAGGCAGAGGCTGGCTAATCTCTGTGAGTTCCAGACCAGCCCAAACTACACAGAGACACTGTCTCAAAAAAAAAAAAAAAAAAAAAAAAAAAAAAAAAAAGGAACAGACCTTCCTTCACTTCCTTCTCCTCCTTCTTTTCCCATGTAGCCCTGGCTATCTTGGAACACACTCTGTAGACCAGGCTGGCCTTGAACTCAGAGATCTGCCTGTTTCTGCCTCTTGAGTGCTGGGATTAAAGGCATACACCACTGCTGCCTGACTAGAACAGTCTTTCACAAGCCTGTGGTCCAACACTTGAATACTGTGTGATCTTCTGCCAAAAAGAGAAGTATAGGTGACAGGTGACAGGTGACAGGTGATAGGTCAGCCATCTTAGATTTCTTTTTAGCACTCACAGACTCCTGGGCAGATGCACACTGGGAACTAACTTTACCAGGTGCTTTAGCAAGCTTTATTGCCTTCATAAGGCTGGTATAATCACCATCTTACTTAACACATGAAAGCAGCTCTGAGATTAAGCCTCATTAACGCTCAGACCTGTCTATACTCAGAGTCTCCAGGCTTTCACAGAGTTTTGTTTTTCACCAGTTTTTTTGGGACACTGTGGGATAACAGGTCTAATATTGTGCGATATACTGCCTTTGTTTGAACAAAAGATCCCCTCAAACTGTACCCACGGAGCATGCAAAGCTGGCTGGAAAGTGAACCAGCTTGTATTAGGAAGGAATCCAGGACTTTTTACGTTGAGAGGAATCAGTCATCCACTTCTTGCCGCCTCAAAATTAGCATAGTATGGGCCACAAGGTGCTGTCACCTAGGCAACCACGAGCAAGGCTCCATGAGGGTTAACAGGACTTTCATCCAGCCTGACTCAGTGATTGTACTTCTGGAAACATCAGTAGAGACAAGTGAACTAAGAAGCCTGTGGTCTTCTACCCAACAGGCCTGAGTAGCTCACAGAGGAAAGCCCATGCCTGAACCAGGACCATCTTCAAAGGTGAACAACCAGTGGCTATAAGGAGAAATGGCACCCACCGGGCTATTGGGAACAGGCGGAGAAGCTTCAAACATAGATGATCATGCTGGGGAAACAGGGAGAAAACCCTCCAAGGGAAGATTTTGGAATTTGTGGTAATAGAGCAGGTGGGAGCCTGAGTGGCAAACGAAAGTGATGACATCATGTTTACTCTCCAGGCTGCGGAGCAGGTCAGACCAGTAACACAAGGAACTGGGGATATTTCTGACCCCGACTGAGGTTTTCTTAATGGCTTGCATCAGGCAAGGTCAGGCAAGTCAAGGCTGGATTTAAAAGCAGGTGTCATACCCTTTTCATGGTGTGGGGGAGTAACAAACCCTGCAGGCGCGGGGGAAGCTGGTGCCTCCTAACCCACAGCCAGCTGCACACAAGCGAACAGGGCTTGCGGCAATGAGAACGTAAATATTACAGAGGCTAAAAGGCTCTCAGTCATTGAACTGCGCTCCTGCAGCTCTTTACCCCGCCCCTGGCATGCCGCAGAAAACCAAAACACGGAGCTCTTAACTCCCTCAGCCAGCTGTCAGTCATTTGTCCCAGCATCTACTGCCCAGAACATCTGTGTGCTCACACTTCGTTCCACTCAAGCAAAATGACCGTCAGAACCAGGCCAATTCCTGTGCCCTGCAACTGTGGCCAGGGCCAACATCTATTTCCAAATGGATTGAAAATCCTTTCTTTCTGTTTCTGTCCCTCTGACAGGATGTAGCCAGCGCTGGTTTTGGCTTCTGGGTGTTGGGATTATAGGTGTACGCAATCTTGTCAGTTGTTTAGCAAATAGTAACGAGACACCCCATAATAATAAAGCAAGTATAAAAACAAGCCAGCAAAATGGTCATTTATTAACGCTAGCATGCATCACACTGTCCTTTTACTTAGTTGGCAGCCCAGTGGTTTTGCTGGCACCAGTATCGTCACAAACGCTTGCGCGATGAATACTGCACCATGACGTCACAATGGTATACGTCATTAGCTGCTCCTGCAAGTAGCTACCGTGTATCCACCTCTCAAGCCAGTGGTGAGATCCAGGCTCTGAGACCCTGACTTCTGAGGATCAGAACCACAGCATGCTCTAGAAGGGGGGCCGGGGGTGGTGTAGTCTCAGACTAGGGCTGTCCCCTCGTCTATAGAGAGAGGCAAACTTGAAGCCCAGTTAGAGCTGGTCCTTTTGAAATATGGGGCTCAGGTGTGAGGCTCTATTTACAGTGTTCTAAGGTGGTCTCAGTTTCCCCTCCCATCCCCCAGTTCTGCAAGGCTTCCTGAATCAGTGCCTGTGCCCAACCCCCTGCCTTGCTGCTTGTGCTCTGGTGCTGGTTGGATTCATTGTCCTCTTGTTAACTTGACACAACTTCCCAGAGTCATCTGGGAAGAGGAAACCTCAGTTGAGGAACTGCCTCCATCAGACTAGCCTGTGGGCACGTCTATTGAGCTTTTTCTCGGTTGTAGACTAAGGTTTGAGAGCCCAGCCCACTGTGGGCAGTGCTACTCATAAGCGGCTGGTCCTGGGGTATATAAGGACAGGCTTATACAAACAAACTGAGGAAATCATCAGGAGCAAGCCATGGGGAGCAAGTCCTGAGGAGAAAGCCAATAAGCAGTGTTCCTCTATGGCTTCTGCTTCAGTTCCTGCCTCCAGGGTCCCATCTTGAGCTCCTTTACTGATTTCCCTTCAGGATAGACTGGAAGCTGAAGTACCACCCCTCTCCAAGCAGCCCTTGGTCATTGTTTTTTTTAATTATAGCAATAGAAAGCACTGTAGGACAGCTCTCACCTGAGGCTGAGCCCCCCCCCCCCCCCCCCCCCATTTAGAACCCAGGGTCAGGAGAAGCTGGAGGAGGGAAGAGAGCCTGGCTGTGAGAAGCTAGGGCTGATTTTAGTTCTAGTCTTGCAACTCACTAGACAAACGTCTGTCTCTTTGCCTGCAAAACAGAGGTCACCAGTGGTGGCTCTGCCATCTCTGCAGTTGACATAAAGACTAAAAGAGACAAATCCCAGTGTGTGAGGGGAAGCGGTGCTCACTGAACTGCAGAGCATATGTAGTGTGAAGACAGGGTACGATCTTAGCTGCAGTCTAGATTATTCATAGTTTGGAGAAAAAGGCAGAGCCTGAACCACAGAAAAACAGCTTCTCTTCCCTCAGCTGATGCCTTGGGCAGAACGGCTCATCACTGGACTATGGTTAAATATAGGTTAACCTTAGGTTAAATACTTTTCCTTTACATTCTTCATAAGAACTGAGTTTTGTTTTTTTTTTTTTTTTTAAAGAAAAAACATTTTATTTTTTATTGCACATGCATGTGTGGTATAGGTGCCTGTGAGTACAGGTAATCTTACAGGCCAAAAGACGGTATCAGATCTTCTGGAGCAGAAGTTATAGGAGGTTGTAGGTGGCCTGACATGGGCTCTGAGGACTGAACTCGGGTCCTCTGCATGAGCAGGAAGCACTCTTTCCCACTGAGATATCTGTCTAGCCACTGAGATTCTTAAGTAAAATATTCCACATTTTTAATCTCAGTACTATTGAGGCAGAGGCAGGTGGATCTCTGGGGATTCAAAACCAGACTGGTTTAAATAGTGCAGAGGTGTGTAATGAGACCATAACTCAAAAACAAACAACCAAACCAAAAAAAAAAAAACATCAGAAGGAAAAGGTCTTATGTCAGTCCTTCAGAATTACCAGACAAAGTCACGGAACCCCAGGTAATGTTACTCCCTTGTTTTCTGAAAATGTCTCTTCCAAACACAACCTTTGAGCAGTTGCTGGTGGCAGGAAGATGAAGAAAAGACGTGAGATCAAGGGAGAGTCACATAACTCAGAGAAGTGACTGGGTTCCTAATGGAGCCTCCTCTAGCTGACAAGACTTCATGCATGGTTAATGAGCCCCAGGCCCAGTGACAACAAAGCAGAGGCTCTGAGTACCTTCCGGAGCCAAAAATACCACTGTTTTATTCTGTAAAAATGTTTGCTATCTGATTTCCAAATTGACTGACGGGCTCAGTGACCATCACTGTCTTTCAAGGCCTAACCCCTGCTCTACCATCCATCTCGGAGTAAAGGCCAGCAGGCAAGCAACAAGGCTACTTGGGGCTGAAGTCAGAGAGGTCTCTGGACCTACATGCTAAGCCCTCAGTAATTTTTGCAGGGGAACTGGAGAGATCACTCACACGCCCTAGATCTAAGAGAAGACCTTAGACCACAAATATGGCTCAAGAAGATTTCTCAACACTCTTAAAAACAGGAACCAGTCTCTCGCTGTTCACTCAGTCAGAGTTTCCAGGAACTTATAAAGTGGTCAGAGTGGGAAGTGAACAAGATCTACAATTCTTGGGTACAGATTCTATTTTGTATCCTATAGCCAGAAGTGAAACAAAGCCACACAGTCCCTGGACAAGGTACCCTTGCTTGATATGCACCCTAAACCTCACAAACCCAGTAGCCCCAGACCTCCTCCTTGGGTCTCTCGCTGCTCTCTTCAGTGAGGCAGGGAGAGTTCCTCCCCTAAGTTGTGGTTTGAGAATGGCTGATGCTGCAGACGGACGAGAGACATTCTGGCTTACCTTCAGCCCTGGAGGGAGAACCTGTGGGTGGTTGATCTGGATGAGTGTAAGTGTCACAAGTACCACAAAGCTCACAAGCAGGATCACCAAGGTGACAATGGCTGGAGTCCTTGAGAGGGCCCTGAAGCCTGCAGTGAGGAGCCAAGCACAGCGACATCTTAAGGTTGATCTCTGACCCCCACACACAGGCCACACGTGCGTGCGCACACACACACACACACACACACACACACACACACACACACACACATCCACGCAAGTAAATTATGTAAATGCAAAATGGAATTTTAAGTGCAGATTGAAAATCTGGGTTTTCTACTAAAGCATGATACAATCCTTTGCTTAATTTCAGTGAAAGAAGTTAGAACCGTGGATCTTAGCGAGTGGAAATGAAACTGTTTCTATGAAGCCATAAAGCAAGTCAACACAGAAGGGAATAGGGAGCACCTGAAGGTCTGGGGAGGGACTTCCGGGGAGGAGAAGGTGGGCATTTTCTACAGTGATTTGTGTGCTCTACATATTAACAGGATTATGGGGGTGACAGTGCCCGCCCGCATTTGTCAAAACTCCACAAGTCCTTCAAAATCCTTTGGGGACAAATTTGAAAAGCAAAGCAAAGCAAAGCAAAGCAAAGCACTTCTTCGGTACAACTCACCTTTTTGGATATTGTAATTCTTGATAATTGCATACTTGCCGGGCCTGGTGGCACCTAGACCTTGGTAGGCAGAGGCAGGTGGATCTCTGTGAGTTCAAGACTAGCCTGGACTACAGAGTGAGTTCTGGGTCAGCTAGGGCTCCATAGTGAGGCCCTGTCTCAAATAGATGAACGGATTCCATACACAATCTTAAAACCTAAGTCTCAGCTTTCAGAAGGTGAGACTAGCCAATTTGGGAGTATAACTTAAGGTCCATCAATTACATGTAGTTTTACAAATATAAAAGCTAGTTAATTGAAGTTGGCTGGCCTTGATACTACTCGCCTACGATTATAGCACTCCAAAGGTAGAGGGCTCAGAGGCAGTGGGATCTGGGGTTCAAGTCCAGCCTCAGCCACATAGAAAATCCAAAGTCAGCCTGGGCTACCTAAGAACCTGCATATTAAAAACAAACAAACAAACAAACAAACAAACAAACCATGTCTAAATAATACTCTTTGTAGAACCTCTGAGGCATGAATACAAAAAAGTACCCAGTGGTTGAAATGTGATATCATAATTGAAGGTAAGAAAATATCAATATTTCTCTTTAAGTTGGCTGTTTAAGTGCAAATTATTTAAAATAAACACTCAACTCTTCAGTTGTCTTCAAGCATTCAGTCCCTCTGGTGGCCCTGCGGATGCAGGATGAGGACCTTCAGCTCATTCCCACCACCCCAACCCTTCCACAGCAATGGATGGATTCAGCCCTGTTCCAGAACATTCCCTCTTCTGACCCTGAAGCCTACGATCTACTTCCTCTTTGTTTCTATGTTGTTGTTTTTTTTTTTTTCCTGGAAGAAAACAAAGGCTGCATGCACCACCGTAATCAAATTAGACACAACCCCATATCCAATTGCATCGCTTTGCTCAGTGCCTGTAAAGCGGACAGAGGAGGGTGGGGTGGCCTGCTCAGAAGAGCCAATTCCTTCTGCCTATTAATGAGGACAAATGATAGATACTTCCTGATATCAAAGGTGGGTACTTAACACCTTCTCCTCCCTTGTGTGTTTGGGGGAGTATGAACAGGTATGAAAGATGATTTGTCAATATTTACCAAAACTCTAAGCTTACCTTAACCTGACCCCAAACTGCACTTCTGGAAACCCACCCCACTTAACCCGTGTGTGTGTGTGTGTGTGTGTGTGTGTGTGTGTGTGTGTGTGTGTG
>JANHMN010000020.1:40700070-40715348 GCA_030674055.1 Rhabdomys pumilio
GTGTGTGTGTGTGTGTGTGTGTGTGTGTGTGTGTGTGTGTGTGTGTGGTGACTCATCCCACAAGAAGCCGTATAGATCTGGAGGAGAGTCTAGCCCTGTGGCATTGACCCTCAGAGCATCAGAGGGGCCTTGGATCACTTCTCTGTGCTTCTGAATAAAAATTCCCCAGCCATCCAGGAACCAGTGAATATGCAAAGATGAGCTCACACCTATTTCAAACCACACTGGTGTCAATCACAGAGGTTTAAGGCATTCCCTCCAGCCCCCTCCCCCCCCCCAACAAGACCTAATAGCGTCAATCTGCTAAATTTAATCTACCTTTGGAAAGAATGTAACTGATTAGCTTGTATGTGGAACGTCACCCTGTCTGTTCAAATTCCAATGTATTTTGGGGGAAATGTGCAATGCAATACAAACCATCTTCTTTAGCACAGCCGCTCTTTCTAAAAGTATAAGTATAAATTGGTCTTTATGTCTTCTAGTCAGACCCTTTTGGAAGCCAAGAATCAGCAGTTTAGGGCATAGCTAAGGAGCCTCTTCAAGGGCAGGGGTGTGTAGAATGTAAGCAGTCTCTTGACCACAGCCAGGGGCTGGCCTCCAGGATTCTCCAGCTTCAGCACTTTCCAAGTCAAAAGCAGTGATTACCTTCAGCAAACACTTACCCAGCAAAAAAAGCTTATTACAAAGTGAACAGACCAGGCGAGGTCTCATTCACGAAGAAATGCAGCCTAGAGCTGTGGAGTAGGGAGGGCTGGGCAAACAGTGTTAATTGCCGGTGCCCTACGGGAGCCTAGAGAGGAGGTGAGGGCTAGCTGCGTGGACGCCCCTTCTCTCCCACCTCCGCAGGAAGAGCTGAGGGAAAAAGTACTGGGGAGCCGCGAAGCCAGGCAGCAGGCAGCCAAGCTGGTCAGGTTTGAAAGTGTGTGGGAAACGAGGGGGTTGCGGGGAAGGGAAGGGAAGGGAAGGGAGGGAGGGAGGGAGGGAGGGAGGGAGGGAGGGAGGGAGGGAGGGAGGGAAGGGGGAGGGAAGAAGAAGAAGAAGAAGAAGAAGAAGAAGAAGAAGAAGAAGAAGAAGGAGGAGGAGGAGGAGGAGGAGGAGGAGGAGGAGACAGAGACAGAGACAGAGACAGAGACAGAGACAGAGACAGAGACAGAGACAGATGGCAGAGGTGGTCCTGTGCAGCCTACCATAGTACTCAGGGCGATCCAACTCTGTCAGGAATCATCCCCACGTCAACAATACATAACACAAACCTTACGCATAGCTAGGTAAGAAAACCACAAGAACCAAAATAATGGATCATACAAACAGGAAAAACCATTTAAGCCAAACATTCGTGTTAGCCCTTGTTTCCAGCGGCTTTGTGGGAAAGCATTACTTTTATCTTAAGAATGCCAAGGGTGAAACTCAGGTGAGCCATGCACTCTCGGAACAAAGATAAACAGCCATTCACAGGAGACACGGATGGAGAGCTGTGAACCAAAGCTGGGATTCTCCCCGGATCTGACAAAACCAGGCTAGCCTAGCATCCAGTGAGCGACACTTACCTGCCTGCTCACATGGCTGGCGGGTCACCACGGTAAACATCTTCTTTCCGGGCTGTAGGGGTGAGAATACAGAATCAGCTTGCGGCTAAACTTGAAAGTGTTAATACTGAACACAACGTCATCTAAATCGAAGCCGCTTTAGAAAGACCGATGGAAGATGGAACTCCAGCCCCAGCGTCCCCTCCCCAATGTAGAGCTGGAAGAGTGGATTGGTTAAAACTTTAGCTAGAGAGCAATTTTGAAAATAAAACCACAAAAGCGTGCGTGAACGCATGTGTGTTTTTTTCTTCTTTTTCTTTTCTCCTGTGCGTCTCCCCACCTGTGAACAGCACAGGGGTAGAGCGAACCCCCTCTTAGGAATATTCACAAGGCTCAGGCTGGGCTGTACTTCAAAGCACACCAGCAAAGCTAGTTCGCACTGGTGTGTGCTGGTGGCTGCCAGCATGCAGTCACCCTAAAGACACCCTGGGTGTCTCCAGCCCCGGCCGAACACCGGTAGACCGCTGTCAGGCCCTTGGGATCAGGGTGGGGACTCGGGAGTTGGCCCGTCCCCTGCATCTGCAGGTCTTGGGATGCTTCGTGACGCGGTGTCTTGTCCCTGCCAGATGACAGTGCCCAGCTCCCAGGGTTTCGGCTCCTGCCTGGGGCCCTCTGCGGGAAGCAGTGCCGAGTCCTTCCCTCCACGCTCCCGGCCTCCCGCAGCCTGCTCCATCCCAACCCTGCGCGCGGATCCAGACCTTACCTGCGCGCTGCGCTCGCTGCGGGTTGCTGAAAAGCGGAGGCGCCTCCGGGGTGCGGGAGGCGCGGGAGTCCGGAAGGCGGAGCGAGGCGGCGTGGGTGGCGCAGCCTGCTGGGGACCGCCTCCGCAAGCGCCGAGGCCAGGACCTCTTCACCTTCCCAGGCTCCTCCCTTCCACTTCACCTAGCCTGTCCTGCACGAAGATGGAGGGGAAAATCATTGCCACGTGGGGGGTAGCCAATCCTTTCTGGCCCTGAATTAGTTACTTCCCTTGTTGCCATGACAAAGTACCTGACAAAAGGGACCTGAAGAAGAAAAGGTGACTCACGGTTATAGGTACTGTCCATGATGGCAGAGAACGTACGTTGGCAGAAGCTTAGACTGCGGTCATATCGCCATCTCCATTCAGGTACCAAAGACCCCAGCCTAAAGCACTGGTACCACCCTCGTTCAAGATGGATCTTCTCAGGCTGGTGAGATGGCTCAGCGGTTAAGAGCACTGACTCTTCTGGAGATCCTGAGTTCGGCTGAGCGAGAGGGAGAAGGGAAGGGGGCGGGGAAATGGGTCTTCCCGCCTCAGTTAAACCCAGCCTAGATACCCAGTCTCAGACGTGCTCCGTAGATGCTGTTAAGCTGACAGGTTTAGTTATCTCAGTGTCCCACCAGGACCCACCTAGATAGCTTCCCACATCTTTATCTTCTAACTTTCTGCGCAGTCCCCTAAACCCAAAGCAGAAGAGGAGGCGATGTGACTTTGCCCCCAGTCCCAAGGGACACCCTGTGTGGTAGTTTGAATAAGTTTGGCCCCATAAATTCATGTACTTGAATGCTCGGCCACAGAGAGTGGCACTATTAGGAGACATGGCCTTGTTGGAGGAAGTGTGTCATTGTGGAGGTGGGGCTTTGAGTTCTTAAATACTCAAACCACACCCAGTGTGAAATACATCCAGTCTCCTTTAAGATCAAGATGTAGAACTTTTGGTTCCTCCAGCACCATGTCCGCCAGCACGTTGCCATGCTTCCCACCATGATAATAATGGACTGAACCTCTGAAACTGTAAGCCAGCTTCAATTAAATGTTTTCTCTCATAAGATATGCGGTGGTCCTCGTGTCTCTTCACAACGGTGAAACCCTAAGACACCCTGCCGGCTGGTCTTCCATCTGTCAAGGCAAATAACCTTTTAAATAGAAAAGATGGACGAGTATCTTTGTCATAATAAGAAAACATGTTGCTGACAGGTATGTATGGGTGCAGGCATCTTTGGAAAACATAATTGTAATGGCTATGTCGTTAGAGGCCATCCGAGGCCCGGGTTAATATCCACAACAGGTTATGAAACCAAGAATAAGTAAAAGCACCAGGCAGTGGTGGCGCATGCCTTTAATCCCAGCACTTGGGAGGCAGAGGCAGGCGGATTTCTGAGTTCCGGGCCAGCCTGGTCTGTAGTGCGCCACGCATGCACACTCTCGCTCAGCCATCAAACGCCAAAAGGCGACGTAGCCCGAGATGTCACATCTGCCGAGTCGCGCAAGCCAATAGAATAGGGACACGCCAACCCAGGGGCTATTTAAGGAAGGCTGTTTCCTCCTTCGGGGTCTTTCCTCTCCTCGGCTTCAATAAAGCTTGCTACAGAAGGATCCTGGCGTCCGTGTGCGTTCTTGCCACACTGGTCTACAGAGTGAGTTCCAGGACAGCCAGGGCTACACAGAGAAACCCTGTCTCAAAACAACAACAACAACAACAAAAAAAAAAAACCTAAAAAAAAAAAAAAGAAAAAGAAAAGATGTAGTATTATTATGCTTATATATTGTTTGTTATATGTTATTACATATGCTTATTATGTGGGGTGTCTGTCGTGTGTGTGTGTGTGTGTGTGTGTGTGTGTGTGTGTGTGTGTGTGTACCATCTGTGTATGGCACCCATGGGGATTCAGAGCCTCTGGAACTAGAGTCACAGGCAATTGTGAGCCTTTGTGTCAGCGCTGGAAGGCTGAAAGGGGAATAGAGCCCAGTACCCTGTTTTGTGTGTTGTTTTGAGACAAGGTTTGCCTATGTAGCCCAGGCTGGCCCTGCACTAGTTCCTGCCTTAGCCTTCTAGTACTGGGGTCACTTTTGGGTCACACACATGCTACAAGGTAACTTTATTTTCCTAGTTTCCATGCCAAACATTTTTGGAGGGAAAAACAGAACTGAAGGCCAGCTAGGACAGGACAGGCCACTCTGAGAGCCACACATGACTCCATGTAGCCCTTTCAATCTCCCTGGGATGAGGGTGTGTGAAGTAGAACACCTAGAATGGGATATGGTGAGTAAGCAAATGGGTCCCGGTTATGTGGGTGCACACTGGAGAACACAGAACTGTGCAGACACACTCTCAAGCCTATCTATGGTGGTGATTCCCAGAGACTCACTTAATGGGGACAGGTGTGATTCCCAGAGACTCACTTAATGGGGACAAATGTGCTTCTTTATTCTGAATATCACTGAGCCAACAGTCAGGACGAAAACAGCTTGGAAGAAGCCAAATAGGTCAGATGACAAAGAAGGACAGCCCAGGGACTGCAGAGACCCAGAGGGCCTCGGAGCCCATTTCTGGTGCAGCCTCTTGGCTCCTCAGAGAGCCCAAAGCTAGAAGCCTGAGTGGGAGGTTGTCCTGTTCTGTTTCCTGTTACTCTGATAACATTCTGACCCAAACCAACTTAGAGAAGGAAAGGGTTTATTTGACTCTACTTCCATGTCACAGGCCATCGGTGAGGGAAGTCAGAGTAGGAACTCAAGCAGGATTTTAGATAGAAATCATGAAGGAAGTCTACTGGACACATGCCTCACAGGCTCATGCTCAGCTAGCTTTCTTATTCAATCCAGGGCAGCCTGCTCAGGGAATGGTGCCACCCACAGTGGGCTGGGCCCTCCGACATCAAGACGATCCCCAATGAAGATATCCACAGGTCAATCTGACCTAGGCAGTTCCTCGATGGAGGCTTTCTTCTCAAATGACTCTAGGTTATGTCAAATTGACAATCAAAGTTACGGAGGATAGTGGTCTTGGACCATCCTACCTTGTGGCTCATCCTACCTTGTAGGCCTGGAAGGAAGGGCTGAGGGCCAAGGCCTGCCTTCTAAAGATCCACCAGTTTGCTCCTGTGCAAGTAGGGCTGAAGTCCCTGTGGGATGAGAGGGCTTTAGGAGAGGAGTTTCCTGCTGGAAAACCTCTGAGCCTAGAGAGAAAAGCCCAAGCCATGGCCCTGTGGTGTGTGTGTGTGTGTGTGTGTGTGTGTGTGTGTGTGTGACTATGTGTATGTGTGACTGTGTGTATATGTGACTGTGTGTATGTATGTGTGTGAGTATGTATGTGTGACTGTGAGTATGTGTGACTGTGTGTATGTATGTGTGTATGTGTGACTGTGTATGTGTGACTATGTGTATGTATGTGTGAGTTTGTGAGTATGTGTGACTGTGAGTATGTATGTGTGTATGTGTGACTGTGTATGTGTGACTATGTGTATGTATGTGTGAGTGTGTGAGTATGTGTGACTGTGTGTGTATGTGACTGTGAGTATGTGTGACTGTGTGTATATGTGTGTGTGTGTATGTGTGTATATGTGACTGAGTATATGTGACTGTGTGTGTGTGTATGTATATATATGTGACTGTGTGTATGTATGTGTGTGAGTGTGTGTGTGAGTATGTGTTGAGACCCACACTGCCCCACGTTTGAGGCTAAGTGTTCTGGTCAAGAGAGAGAGAGTAGAGATGGAGGGGCAAGAGACGAGAAGAATAGAGACAAATCAGAGGATCTGTAGTCAAGACTCGTTTACTGTCTCCACCATACACACACCACTACACCTACTACTACTACTCCACACATATACACGACAAGGAAATTCTGGGTTTTTATAAGCACAAGCAGGATAACACAGGTGAAAACATTTTACCACGTGTACTATGTAGCTGGGGTCACTAAACAGCAAAACAAGCTATGTGGGATAAACAAGATATTTGTTAGAGTGTGTTCAGCTGTTGTAGGCTGTTAAAAACCAAGTCTCTATCAGGGTATATGGCTCCAGATGGCTGCAAAGATGATAGCTGCTTTCTAGCCGCTTTCTGCTAAAAGTCGGCTCCCAACAAGTATGTGTGACTGTGTGGTATGTGTGTATGTGACTGTGAGTATGTGTGATTGTGTGTGACTGTGTGTATGTGTGACTGTGTGTATGTGTGACTGTGTGTATGTATGTGTGTGACTGTGTAAGTGTATGTGTGTAAGTATGTCTGAGTATGTATGTTTTTGAGTGTATATGTGAATGTGTGTGAAGTGTATATGCGTATGATGTGAGTTATGTATGAGTGTGTATTTGTGACTATGTGTATATATGTGTGTGAGTGAGTATGTGTGACTGTATATATATGTATGTGAGTGTGTGTGTGAGTGAGCTATGTATGAGTGTGTGTATGTGTGAGAGTGTATGTGTGAGAGTATGTAAGCGAGTTATGTATAAGTGTGTGTGTGTGTGTGTGTGTGTGTGTGTGTGTGTGTTCACAAGAAGCAGTGTTGGATGGAGACGGGTTCCTGCTGAAGGACTAGTACATGATCTCTGGGAGCAGGAGTGCTGACTACATTATGAGACTTACTTTCTTTGAACACTCTGGAGCACTGGCACATAACACGTGTTATAAGAACCTGGGTCCCTATGCATCCAGGGGAATAGAACAGGAGTCCACTGACTACAGCTGGCACTCCCCCCAGACCCAAGCTGAGAGATCTGCTCTAAGGTGTACATCTGGCAGTAGCAACTCTGATGAGCTGCTGGGAACCGAGGAAGGTTCTTGGGCCTAAATGTATCTAAAAATAGCCGAGACCCATCTGAGCCAACTTTCCTTCTTGCTCGTCTCAGTCTACAAGCCTTTGAGTGTCAGCCTCCTCTGTGAGCATCTTATGATCTCCCCTTATTTCCCTGCAAGCTCTGCTCTGGTTCACACTAAACAAACATCTCTGCAGCTCCCAGACTAGCCCTGTTATTCAGAGGCGCTTCACTGTGCCCCTGAAAGCACGAATACTGTAAGGCACAGATGCACACTGCAGTCCTCACCCTCAGCTCGTGAATACAAGCATGTGAGTACGTAAGCCTTCAGAGCGCCGATCACAGAATGGCACAGGTGTTTTCCTTGCTATCAGGGCATGTTAGAAAGCTTCAGCAATTACACAGGGTTGGGTACAGGAGTCTATTAAGCCGTCTGAAGAGCCCAAACATCGCCATGGCGTTTAGACTATGCCAAGGGAGAGGCTGACGCTGAAACCGCTGGCTCGCCGGGAACGGATCCTAGCGTTCGCTGTGTCTCAAAATAGATTTTTAGATGGATCAGAAGTTGAAACTTAAGAGAAGAATGCAGTGTACTAGGAAAATACAGAAGACTTTTTATCATTGGCGAGGATCCACCTCTTCCAGCATAAGATCAAAGCAAGAACACAAAGCCAATCAACTTGATCCCTGGGGAGGAGAAAGACAATGTGAGAAGGTGTTGGAATGTGATTGCAGAGCCAGGAAGACAGCAGGGGGAGGGGGAGAGGAGAATGAGGGGGAAGGAGGATGGGAGGGGCTGGGAGGTGTGTGTCAGGGACAAAGGTGATGATAAGTCCTGAATTCCATCCCCAGGACTCACAGGGTGGACAGAGAGAATAAATCCTGCATGGTGTTTTTGCCCTCCACACATTTGCTATTGTGAACATCACCTCTCAACACACACAAAATAATTAAAATGTCTTAGCCAAGAGCTCACACTATAGTAGAATTAAGTCCTGTTAAGCTGTAGATTAATAGGAATA
This sequence comes from Rhabdomys pumilio, assembly GCA_030674055.1. Taxonomy (NCBI): domain Eukaryota; kingdom Metazoa; phylum Chordata; class Mammalia; order Rodentia; family Muridae; genus Rhabdomys; species Rhabdomys pumilio. The sequence continues at coordinate 40,708,178 of JANHMN010000020.1, forward strand.
TCAAAAATAGAAAAATAAATGACTTACAATAGCCACATTTTCAAAGAAATGTAAATAGCCAGGAAGTTTGGAAAAGAGGCTCAATTCCTCACTCATATATATGAGTATGCTAAGGAAATATGCAAATGTGTGTCAGTGTGTGAGTGTGTGGGAGTGTGTGTATGAGTGGGTATGCTTGTGTGTATGTGCATGTGTGTGTGAAGAAGTGTGTGCTGTGTAAGTGTATGTGTGACTGTGTGTGTGAGTTAGTGTGGGTGAGTCTGTGTGTGAGAGAGTGAGAGTGTGTGTGTCTTTTGTTTGTCTTTGAGACAGATTTTTACTTACTGTTTAGCACAGGCTGGCCTCAGAACCTTTCCTGTGTTAACCTCCCCCTCTACTCTTGGGATTATAGCTGTGAGTCACCACCCCCAGCTTAAACTCTTAAAGAGAGATTTATTTATTTTATGTATATGAGCACTCTACATGCATGTACCCCTGTGCGCCAGAAGAGGGCATGAGATCCCATTAAAGATGGTTGTGAGCCACCGTGTGGTTCCTGGGAATTGAACTCAGGACCTCTGGAAGAGCAGTCAGTGCTCTTAACAACTCAGCCATCTCTCCAGCTCATTTTTGTTTTTGTTTTTTTTTTAAAGACAAAGTCTCTACAGAATGCTGGCAGTTCAGGAACTCCCTAGGTAGCCAAGCTGGTTTTGAACTAACAGAGATCAACATGCCTCGGGAGTGTTGGCTAAAGGCATGTGCCCCCATGCCTGGTGATAAAATTTCTTTTTAGCAGCATTTTAGAAGGCTGTGTGGTCAGGTGCTTTTGTCTAATTTTGACAAAGCTGTCAAAAACATGCATGAAAGAAAGTGTTTCTGGGAACTGGAATTCTGCATGGAGAGGAACTAACCTAGATACGCCATCCCTTCAAAATGGACCAGAGGACTCAAGGTAAGACCTGGAGCTGAAGTCTATAGAGGGAGGTGGGCAAAGCACCCCAAGTTATAGTATAGGTAAGGATTTTCTGAATAGTCTCTAATAGTAGCAGAAATGATCCTAAGAATTGACAGGAGGGGTAATATAAAATTTGAAAGCTTCTGCACCTCAAAGGAGATAGTCAGCAGAGTGTAAAGGCTGCTGAAGAGTGAGAGGCTTTTGCTAATGGCACATCAGATGGGGACTAAATCCCAGGATAAAGATCTGCAAATGTGCTGTAGAATGGGCTCTGCAAGGAAATGGATGGCGCTGATGATAGCGTGTTAACTGCAATAAGCCAGCCTCAGAGAAACTGAGAAAAAAAACTCAGAAAAATACTGCATGTATTTTTACATATCAGAACCTAGATTTAAAATTATATGTGCATATGTATGTCAGTCTCAAAGCTATAAGGGGACTCGTGAGAGGGGAAAAGGAAACTGGTGGTTTGAATAGGTTTGGCCCCCATTAATTCACATGTTTGAATGTTTTGCCATTGGGAGTGACACTTTAGGAGATGAGGCCTTACTGTGGCCTACTGCCTTAGAGGAAGTATGTCTCTGTTGGGGGTAGGTTTTAGGGTTTCATGTTCAAGCTATAGCCAGTGTCAAACACGCATAGTCTCCTCCTGGCTGCCTTCAGATCAAGATGTAGAACTTATGGCTCCTTCAGCACCGTGTCTGCCTGCACGCTCCCATGCTTCTCACCATGATAATAATAGACTGAACCTCTGAAACTGTAAGCCAGCCCCAATTAAATGTTGTCCTTTATAAGAGTTGTCATGGTCATGGTGTCTCTTCACAGCGTTAAAACCCTGACTAAGACAGAGGCCCCAAGGGAAGTGGAATGTAGGTTAATGGAATTCTTGTTTTTAAGGAAGCCGAGACAGCCCACACTTTTAACCTCAGACTCAGGAGGCAGAGGCAGGTGGATCTCCAAGTTCCAGGACAACCTGGTCTACAGTTAGTTCCAGGACAGCCAGGGCTACATAGAGAAACTTTGTCTCAAAAAGAAAAAAAAAAAAAAAAAGAGAAAGAGAAGGTGAGCTGGAGGGAGGGACTAGGCAGAGAAAAAACAGGAGCCGCTGTCCAGTGGGTGAACAGAGGGAGGGACCAGGCAGAGGAAGAACGAGAGCCACTGTCCAGTGGAGAGGACTCTGGGAAGAAAAAGCATGGAGGTAAAGTGATGTGGCCCTTTCATAAAACCCAGTGTGCCAGCCCAAGACGCTGATAAGAAGAAGAAAGTGGCCTTCCTTGGAGCAGGTGCAGGCACCAGGCCTACAGTGAGCCTCTGTGGGGGAAGTGTCTGTACCCTCTGGAGGCTTCCGGCTACCTGTGTTCCTTGCCTGGGAGTGTTACAAGGCCCCATCCTGCCTCTTTGAGCTTTCGTCCCCTCGTTCAGTCCCTAGAGACCCTCCCCAGTCTCACTCCATTTCTCTTCACATGGACCCCCTCTCTGGCTTCTCCTTGTCCTTGCAGATCTGACTTCTTTTGGGTGCCTCACAGACATCTCACAATTATGTAGTCTCAAACTGAGTGCTTCCTCTGCCCCACAGAGCCATGGACTCCATCAATTTTCTTCAGCTCAGTGGGCAGCACCCATGCACTGGTTACAAGAGCAAACCTGCAACCTCAGGTTAGGTCAGATAATCCTCCCTCCCTATAGTAAACCCCTCATGAATGCTGTACCTGCTGATCTCTGACCCTTCCTCTCCACCGTGGTGGGGTATATGAGTACATTGTAGCTGTCTTCAGACACACCAGAAGAGAGCACCAGATTCCATTACAGATGGTTGTGAGCACCATGTGGTTGCTGGGAATTGAACTCAGGACCTCTAGAAGAGCAGTCAGTGCTCTTAACCGCTGAGCCATCTCCCCAGCCCAGCCCCAGCAAATAGTTTATTATTGCTAAGCAACACTCTTGCTTATTGCAAAGAATATATTTCTTTTTCTTTTTTTCTCTTCACCTTATTTTGTCGTCTTTCACTTGTTTGTTTTGTGTTTATGTTTCCCATGTGAAGTGTATGGAGTCTTCAGCAATAGGTATTACCTTTATATTATGGGGTGCACTGAGGGTCTCAGTAATAGCCAGTTTTGTTTGAGGTCCCCTGGACAACGCTGACAAACAACTCATAAGGATGCTATGCCTGGCACTGGGGTTTTTGTTAGATAGTCTAAGGGGCTTGTTGGGGGGGTCGTTAACACCTAAAGTGGCATAATTTCAAATATATATAAATACATATGTGTGTGTAACATATATGTAATTTTAAGCAAACATAAAGTAATGTGATTCCCTGAAGTTTTTTCAAATATCCTTAGTGTTATTTATCCCTCCCTCTCTCTCTATCCCCCCCCCCAGGTAAGTCTTCCCTACTGTCTTTCCCATTACTCAGTTCATAGCACCTGTGTCCTCCTCGTCCTCTCGTGTTCCCTGCCATTTTAAAGTCTTGTCCAGGTCCGTGATAAAAACCATTATCAAAAGCAACTTGGGGGACGAAAGGATTTATTTCAGCTTACAGGTCACGTCTCCTCCTCCTCCCCTCCGCCCCCGCAAAAGGGACTCCAGAGCAGCTCAAACAGGAACTAAAACAGAAGGCTTGCTTCTTTTGTCTAGCCTTCAGCCAGCTCTCCTGAACAACCTAGAGCACTACCTGTCCAGGAATGGCTCCGCCCACTGTGGGAGGGTCTTTCGATGTCAATTAGGATCAAGAAAACCCCCACCACGGATGTGCCCACGGGCCAATCTGACGTAGATAATGCCCTACAGAGGTTTCCTCGGAAGTCCAAAGCTAACTAGTTCTTTATTTTTCGTAAACTGTGCCACTCTCTCTTGTCTCCCGTAATATCCACCCTTCTCTTCTCGGCTCTGACCACAGAAGTGTCACCCAAGCTCAGTTGCCGGCTGCTTTGTGGTTAGATTGCTAATGGGTATCTGCAGAAAGATGGGTGGAGAAGAGAGAACTTAAAATACTTCCTGCCCCCTCTTGCTCACACTGAGCTGCGTAAACTAGAATAGAGCTTCTCAAACTGGGGGGTTCTGACCCTATGTGTGTGGGGGGGTGTCACATGACTGAATGTAGACGTCATGAAAACTTAGCAACAGTAAAAACTTTCTGAAAGTACGAATATGAATTCGATATCAAGTAAATCCAGCATTACTGACAGCACCTGCCTGTGTTGTGCCACGTGGCGTCAGTCACTGCAACCCTGATTCTGAACAAGGGACACACACATTCCAGGTGCATGCTGTCATACCCTGCAAAGCAGGGAAACACCTCAGATTACACGCATGTGCTGTCAGGGCATAAAACTACGGTTTCAGCGTAGCTCCACCCTGCCTAGGTTTGCTCAGCCAAACCCCGGGAAGTATTGTGTTAAATCATCACCAACTATCTTTAAATTAACCCACTGTTTTATGTGTATGAGTCTTTTGCTTGTGCCTGGTGCCCATGGGGGCCAGATGAGGCAGTCAGATCCCCTAGAATTAGAGTTGCAGACAATTGCCATGTGGGTACTGGGAATTGAATCAGGGTCCTTTGATTCATATTTTTGATTATTCTGTGTTATCGGAGTTTTTACTGCACATATAAAGCTTTTTGCTCGTAGAGAAACATGGTCATTTCTTTATGGAAATAGTGACTTTTAATATTTTTCTACCATTATTCGGTGCAACTTGTTTAGCAGAGAGGATCCTGGGACCCCAAGGACTCCTATTCAAATTCGAAGATAAAAACAAAAACTAATGTTTTGAAATTAATACCATGGAGTTGGAGAGATGATTCGGTGGCTAAGAACACTTGCCTGTTTGGATCCCAGACCCACTGACGGCTCACAACCATCCGTAACTCCGCTTCCTGGTTCTACCACCACTATTCCTCAGCATATAAATATCACATTGGTTTATCTTCAGATTGTATTATGTTTCAATGATACAAGTCCATTTTACTACTATGTAAATTTTCTTCTGTCACTAGTAGATGATAAAATTCATTCATTCGTCTTTCCATTGAAAGCTTGCTGTGCTGAAGGGAGGCATTAGTGTGGAGGATAAAGATGAATTGGATCAGATCTCAAGAGCTGAGGCTGGGAGCCTGGAGAGATGGCTCGATGGGTAAGAGCCCTGGGTGCTCTTTCAGAGAACCCAGATTCAATTCCCAGAATCCACATGGCAGCTCAAAACACTCTTATCTCTAGTCCCAGGAGATCCGATGTCCTCTTCTGGTCTCCTTGGGCACCAGGCACAAACAAAAATTCATGTACATACTACTACTACTACCACACACACCCCCACCACCAAAAATGTTGGTGATGACTTAGGAGACTTCTTCCGGGATTTAGCTGGGTAGGCCAAGACAAAGTGGGACTACGTTGGAACCCTAGTTTTATTCAAGTGTTCTCCTGGCTGGGAGGTTTTTAGAGGAAGCCAACTCTACTTTGGCCAAGGATAGTCTTTGTCAATAACTTTCTCCTCCCAATCTTCCAGCTCAATGATTTTCTCTTCAGCTGTGTCTATGCAGGTACATTTTGGCGGTCTAATGCCATTATCTGCCCAGTGACTTCTAGACAGGGACTGGAGTAGAGTCTGTTGATATATATATATATATATATATATATATATATATATATATATATATATCATATATATGTGTGTGTGTGTGTTGAGATACATATATATGTTGATATACATATATATATGTTGATATACATATATATATGTTGATATATATATATATATATACACACACACACACACACATATATATATATATATATATCTCCAATGTAAGGACCAGTTTGTAATCTGAAACACTACCTGGTTCATGAGATACAGTCCCACCGCTCTAGAACATTCTCTTCTAGCTTCTACAATGGGTGATCTGTGTGTGGGTTACCACCAGTGAGCTGTGCCCAGTCTAAACTTCACAGACGTGTCATGGCACAGCGTGTGTGCTTGAGTGTGGCTGTGCACTCCAGGGAATGGGCGCACACAGGTTGGTGCATGCTTGGCTGCTGCCAGTCTTGTTTGGCCTTCTGCATGGCATACTGCATACAAAGCAATATATAAGCACTAGGAACTGTGAATGGACGTGCTGAGTCACCAGCACTCTGCAGAGACCCAGTCTCAAGGTTTTGGGTAAGGCAACATTGTGAGCTAATTGGCTGTATCTCTTTGTTGCAGGCATTAAAAAAAAAAAAAGTAACAATGCCCTTGTAACTTTAATAACCTCTGTTCTTTGGTGACTTAGGATATTGTTTGGACAGCACTGGCTGCATGACAGCCTCTCTAGGAGGGCATGGACCACAGTGGGTAGCATTGCAATCTCACACTGTGGTGGGTGGAGGCTGCCTCCTGGCTCACCTCCTGGCACTGCAGGCTGCTCTGAGTGGAAACATCAGAAAGAGAAGGAGAATTGCCGCTCATGACCCTGGCAGGAGACGCCTAGCTTTCCCCTTTTGCTCCTCTCTCCCCTTTCATTATAGTTTCCAAAAGTGCCGCTTTGAGCAAAAGAAAAACGCTGACATTCCTCGGGCTTCTCGTCCTCTGTCTGCTGCAGTGGAGGCAGGCAGCATCAGCAAGCATCGCTTCTTCTTCTCCTTTTTTTTTTTTTTTTTTTTTTTTTTTTTTTTTTTTTTTGAGATAGGGTTTCTCTGTGTAGTCCTGGCTGTCCTGGAACTCACTCTGTAGACCAGGCTGGCCTCGAACTCAGAAATCTGCCTGCCTCTGCCTCCCAAGTGCTGGGATTAAAGGTGTGCACCACCACTGCCCAGCGCAAGCATCACTTCTGTTTCTCTCTCTCTCTCCCTCCCTCCCTCCCACATTCCTCCCTATGTGTGTATATGTTGCATGATTGTGGTGTGAGTGTTTGATACATGTATGTGGTGTGTGGTGTGCATGTATGAGAGTGTGTGTGTATGGTGTGCACGTGTGTGTGGTGTGTATGTACGTGGTATGCACATATGTGGTGTATGTGAGTATGTGGTGTTTGTGTGTATGAGAGAGAGTATGTGTGTATGTGTGATGTGGGGTGTGTGCACGTGTGTATGTGTGTGAGTGTGTGGTGTGCATGAATGTGGTGTATGTGAGTGTGTGGTGTTTGTGTGTATGAGATAGAGTGTGTGTGTGTGTGATGTGAGGTATGTGTGCGTGAGTGTGTGTCTGTGTGGTGTGCGCAAATGTCGTGTATGTGAGTGTGTGGTGTGCACGAATGTGGTGTGT
>JANHMN010000020.1:40717121-40727209 GCA_030674055.1 Rhabdomys pumilio
GTGTGTGTGTGTGTGTGTGTGTGTGTGTGTGTGTGTGTGTGTGTGTGAGAGAGAGAGAGAGAGAGAGAGAGAGAGAGAGAGAGAGAGAAAGTGCTCATGTGCACCACGTGCATAAGTCCCTTAAGCACTGAGAAGAGGCCATCAGATCCTCTGGAACTGAAGTTACAGAAAGCGAGGAGCCACCATCCGGGTGCTGTGCACTGATGCTGGGTCCTCTGCAAGAACAACCAGCGCTCATAACACTGAGCTGCCTTCCAGTCCCTTCCCATTTATTCTTATGACAAATACAGGATGTCGTATGACCACATCCAAACGAGGAGGGTGTCTTAGTTAGGGTTTACCGCTGTGAACAGACACCGTGACCAAGACAACTCTAATAAGGACAACATTTATTTGGGGTTGGCTTATGGGTTCAGAGGTTCAGTCCATTATCATCAAGGCAGGAGCATGGCAGCATCCAGGCAGGCATGGTGCAGGAGGAGCTGAGAGTTCTACATCTTCATCTGAAGGCTGTTAGAAGACTGACTTCCAGGCAGCTAGAATGAGGGTCTTACAGCCCATGCTCACAGTGGCACACCTACTCCAAAAAGGCCACACCCACTCCAACAGGGCTACACCTTCTAATAGTGCCACTCCCTGGGCCAAGCACATACAATCTATCATAGAGGGTGCAATTTTTTTCATATTGTATTTTTTTTTAGAAATAAAGATGTTTTTATTAAATCTGTTTATTTGGTTTGTGTGCTTTTGTGTCGCAGCATGTGTATGGGAGCCAGAGGACAACATACCAGAGTCAGTATGTGGGTCCTGGGAAGGAAATTCAGGTCATCGGCCCAGCTGGCAAGGGCATTCACCTGCTGAACCATTTTGCTGACCCCGGTTTTTATATCTTACTGGTCACTTGTTATTGCTGTTTGCCTTGATTAGCGTGGGATGCCCATCATCTATCTGTACCTCTTATTCATTTTATAAATATATCTTCGAAAAGATTGAAAAATAAGTCGTATGTCCAGAAGCTGTCCACCTACAATGGTATTTCAAGGACTTGGCAACTTGTCCAAGATGCCTGGCCCAGACCACACAGCTGTCGCTCCTTCTGGTCTTGGTGACTTTGATAAGACTCTGAAGATGTGGAGGGATGTTTCCTAGCTGGAGACTCCACCTGGGTTTGATAAGTCTACAAGCCTCTTGATTAGAACTTCCATGATTTCGGAGAGTTGGTATGTGTGTGGTAGATGAAGGATCAAAAGCTTATCTCTGGCTGTCTCCTTACTAGTCATTTGTCCCCGACTCTGTCTGTATCTGACTTAACATCCTGTTGACCACGAAACAGACATCAGACTGTAGGTCCTCGGCGAATCACTGACTTCTGTCACACAGGACTAAGATGTTGCTGGTTAGCATGTGAAACCTGGAACACCAGTTGGTTTCCCCACTTTAACTAACTTACCTGAACCCTCAAACCTATGCATTTGATAAATGCCTTGATTGATAACTTGCTTTTATTTAGTGACCATAAAAATAGCTGCTCTCCCCCTCCCTGCCCCCGTGGTGCCATATAGGACACCCTGAATCCACACCCTGGGCCATAATCATCACATTTTTGAAATAAATGATCTCTTATTCCATTTGGAGGAAGAAGCATGTTTTTCTTGGTTTGTTTTGTTTTTTGTTTTGTTTTGTTTTTTGTTTTGTTTTTTGTTTTGCATCAATCCAGGCCAGCAAGCCCTTTGGGTGTCTGCCTGGGATCAAGCACTGCAGACTTGTAGAATGAGCGGCTCATGCCAGCAAGGAAACACAGGACACACTCTGCCTATATCCCTTTACTAGGGCCATTGAAAAAGAGATGGCACCCTCCTGCATGTGCTCCTCCACCCAAGATAGCTGCCCTAGTAAGTGCTCCCTCAAGGGGATGAAAGGGGCTTGCTTGATCCAGCAGATGGACCACAGCAGGTTCCAAGTGTAGACATGCTTAAATGTGCTACTTCAGCAGCAGGGGCTGCAAGTGCACAGTAGGATATGGACAGCACACAGTAGGGACAGCCCAGTATCTTCGCAGTGTAGATTTCCTCACACCTGTCACTACTACAGAGTAAGTCACTACCGTTGGGATTGGTTGCTGTATCCAGATGTGGTTCATTCTGCAACCAGATGTGGCTCATCCTGGTCCAGGGCCACATAAGGAGGACAGGCTGTCTTCTGACACGTGCACTAGGACTAAGTCCCGAGGCCAGGCTCTCCTCTCACCCTTGCTTTCTTAGGGGAGCTATGTTTGTACTTCAGTGTGTTCTGGAAGGCTTGGCTCTTCAGCAGGAACAAGCATGTATGTCTGCCCATGCATGGTTCTTCAATAAGGACTAAGGTGGGAAAGGAGTATTTATTTATTTATTTATTGTGGGTACACTGTAGAGCCACCATGTGGTTCCTGGGAATCGAACTCAGGACCACTAGAAGAGTAGTCAGTGCTCTTAACCACTGAGCCATCTCTCCAGCCCCAGGAGTCTTACTCTTATGCCGTGTTTCCTTTTTTTTGTTTAAAAAAGCTTGAGAATTCATGGAGAGATGGTCAACCGAGTCTCTCCCTAAGGTGCACAGGGCCTTGATCCAGGGTCACAATGGAGTAGATGCTATTTTGCTGATAAAGCTGTGTCTGAAGACCTTACTGCATCCATTAGACATATGCTGTGACGGTTCCCTAGCAACAGCCTGGATTCTGAGCATCTGGCTTGGACAAGTCATCTGTTGCCCGGTAGTGACTAAAGACATCTATTCCAGCTGAATGCTGAATGATTCATCTTAAACAAGAACCAGGAGCTGAGGCTGAGGAGAAAAACACCACCAATGTCTATGGAGAAAATCGAGAGCTCTAGAAAGAGACAATAAAAACATCAGCAACACCAAAAAGTAAACAAAATTTCGGATAATGAAGACCACGTGCACAGCAGAAGGAACGCTCAGATTCTGAGCCCATCCGGAATCTCTGAGCCCATCCCCGAGCTCCTCAGACGGACCTGAAGCCAGAGTGTGCACTGAGGGCGGAGAGGCTCTGAGATAGTCGCGACGATGACGCAGGAAACGCCTCCCTGTGGCGGGTAGCGGGTAGTGACTGCCCGGAGGACAAGGTTGGGAGTCTGTGTCATAGAGAAATGCAAATGTGGACGTGGGAGAAACAATAAGAAAACTGAGGAATCGACTTCAGAACAGTGCCCGTTGTAAAGTTCTAGAAAGAAGCCAAGAAAACAGAAGAACGTCATTTTCAAAGAAGCCAAAACAGAAAGCTTTCAGAATCGGAAGAAAAGGAAAGTTTAGATCTGCCTCATTTGCGAGGCAGAGGCAGGCGGACCTCTGAGTTCTGGGACAGCAGAGTTCTGGTCTACAGAGTGAGTTCTAGAACAGCCAGGACACACAGAGAAACTCTGTCTCAAAAAGAAACAACAAGAGATTGAGTGGGATGGGGGTGGGAGATGTCTCAGTGGGCAAAGCACTTGCCGTGATTGAGATGGGATTCCCAGATCCATGTAAAAATCTGGGCGGGGCAGCACACGCCCGAATTTCCAGAGCTGGGGAGGAGGAGCCAGGAGGATCCATGGAGCTCATTGGCCAGCTGGTCTAGATGAATCAGCTCTGGGTTTAGCCAAAGACCCTGTTTCAGAAAATAAGCTGAAGAGATTAAACACGCCCCATAGATTTTCACTGTTGCAACGTGGTGGTGTTCCAATAACATAATGTGAATATTTTGTAATTATAATATTTTAATAATAATTTATTTTTCAAATCTCTGGAAATCCCAGTTGTCTTTTGGTTCAATGCTTTAAAAAATGCTTTCCCAAGTGCAGGACTGAACCAATCTGTGTTTCCTAAGCTTGTATATGTGTTTCTCCCTGTAAACCCAGAAGAGACGATTAGGATACACTTTCTGCCCTAAGACTGAAGTAAGCAAATTTCATCTGCTCATTCGATTCATCTGAGATTGCTCTTGCAAGAAGAAATGGCAGAGGTTAGCCATGGTGTAATCCTAGCACTTCAGATGTCGAAGCAAGAGAATGAGGAATTCAGGGTCATCCTTGGTTACATACTGCGTTTGAGGCAAACCTGGGCTACATGAGACTCTTTTCAAAACAAAACAAAGAAGAGAGGGAGGGGGTTGCGGTGGGGTTGGGAGACAACACTGTCTCAGTTTACATTCTAACAGGGAAGAATTTGGCACATTTAACAAACATGTATCATGTATGATATTGAAAAAAGTGAATGTCAAAAAAAAAAAAATGGCTCTGAGGCAGGGGTGAATCACTTTGGGGAGATACAAGCAATTAGCCTAGGAAAGCAGAGTGGGTAAACCGGAGGGCCCTTGACATGTTTGTAGGCCTGGAATAGTCAGAAATGAAGCCCATGTAATGAGTCATTTGGAAGGGACCCTTGGGAACGTAAGCAAATAAAACAGGAAATGCCCACAAGGAAGTAAGAAAGCCACAGAAGCACCAGGCACCAGTGAGCAGTACTCGACACGGCCTGGGGACGGCCTGGGATCAAGAAAGCAAAACGCGGCCTGCTGCCAAGGTGACGACAGGGAGGATGTGGGTCACCAGGTGTGAAAGACTGGAACTTTCTGCTAGAGTCTCTAAGACTCATAAACAGAAAGCACTCAGAACATCTGTTGAGGAATGAGAGGCCAAGCTGAAGAGGCAGCCGAGAAGATCCAAAGTAGAAAACGAGGGGCAAGGTGGGCAGGTCCGAGACCTGAGATCTGCTGCCTCTGCCTCCCAAGTGCTGGGATCAAAGGTGTGCACCTCTACCGCCTAGCTACACTTTTTTAAATTAACTTTTATTTTATGTACATTGGTGTTTTGCCTGTATATATGTCTGTGTGAGTGCACTGAATCCCCTGAAACAGGGGTTACAGACAGATGTGAGCTGCCATGTGGGTGCTGGGAATTGAACTAAGGTCCTCTGGAAGAGCAGCCAGGGCTCTTAACCGCTGAGCCTCCTCTCCAGCCCCTAAAATTGGTTTTAAAATCACCTCCCTGTACCAGCTCATTATTCCAGTATTTAATTCCAGAGGGTCCTGTTCTGTTTCCCACTGTCTCCCTCTTGGCTCCTGTCTCTGAAGGCAACATATATATTCATCTTTCTTTTGTGTGCTGTCCCAAAGATAATTAGCTTGTATTGTTTTTTTTTTTAGCAAGGTAACTATTAGTTTGGAAGGAGCTGAAGCAGAAAGAACAGCTGCGGGTGTACGGGTTTACCTGGTCTGAGAAATTAAAAATGTAAGCAACGGTAGCACAGTAAGATAAATCTTGTGGGACGTCTGCATACTCATATTTCCTGAGACCATAGGTTGTCCTCCTGCAGCTGTTTCAGAAGAAGGAGAATTATGCCAATACGTTAGCGGTCAAGAAACTTACAACACTATAACTTCTCTCTTTCAGAGGCATGGGATTCAGATTTTAATTGGTTTGTATTTTAGAGATGGCAAGATACAGTCAAGTCTGATGTGACCATAAACTTCACCACAGACTCTTGTTGCGAAGCTCATGGAAACTCTGCCTGTTATTTACCCAAAGGTTAATTACAGGTAATGGCAAAGGCAAGATGCAGTGTGGGAGGAGCCTGAGCTGTCATTAATCACGGTGAGTTTGATCCAGTGCTGCTAACACTCCTTGGGACTTGGGATCCACTCCAGGTGTTTAAGGGGACTGCAGAGGGGAGAGTCCAGGGTCAGAAGTCAGCCCCTCAAAGCTGCCCTGATTCACTGCACTTGGGTCAAGGAGAACCTTGACCTTCAACCTCTATGAAGGTCACGCCATTTGATGCACCCACAGAGAAGCAGTTCCAGGTTCTGTTAAAATCTGCCATATTCTCACTTGAACATCAAACACCACATCTCAGCACTGGCCCACTGGCAAAGGCAAAAGCATGTCTTAATTCAGGATCTCACTATGTACCCCAACTGGCTTGGAACTTGGCTTGGCCCAGGTTGGCCATGAACTGACTCTCCTCCTGCCTCAGCCTCCCCACTGCTTCGGATCACAGGCAAGCACCATCACACCCCACTTGGCAAGATAATATTTATTTTTCGTGATGTCAGCTAACCTAAGAACTTGACTAAGTCATAAATCTTGGAGCTGGACATGCGTTTATAATTAATCTTTCCCGTCCAGGACTTGAGCTCTGATTTCCCAGAAGCCACATAAAGCCAGATGTGGTAGCACACATCTGTAATCTCATTTCTCCTACAGTGAGATGGGAGAATTCCCGAAAGCCCATGGGTCAGTGAGACTGGTTTATGCAGCAGCAAAGAACAAGGGTGCCCCTCTGCTCGCTTTGTCCATTTTGCTGGTGTTACCATCCCAACTTCAGCCTGCTGGTATGAATGGCCTTGTCATAACATCTAGAATGGTTCTACCTTAAACGAGGGCCCCTCTGTGATGTATGAAATATGTTGATTGCCTTCCTGAAGCTAAGGACAAACCCTCTCTTTTTTTTTTTTTTTTTTTTTTTTTTTTTTTTTTTTTTTTTTTTTTTCGAGATAGAGTTTCTCTGTGTAGCCCTGGCTGTCCTGGAACTCACTCTGTAGACCAGGCTGGCCTCGAACTCAGAAATCCGCCTGCCTCTGCCTCCCAAGTGCTGGGATTAAAGGCGAGTGCCACCACTGCTCAGTAATCACCACACCTTTTAAAACAATTTATTTTTATTCGTTTTTATTCGTGTGTGTTTGTGTGTGTGTGTGTGTGTGTGTATCTGCCACATGTGTGTGTATCTGCCACATGTGTGTGTATCTGCCACATGTGCAGGCACCACGGAGTCAGAAAAGGACATCAGATCCCCTAGAGTTGGACTCACAAATGGTGGTGAGCTCCCCAACATGGGTGCTGGGAATTGAACCTGGGTCTTCTGCAAGAGCGGTACACTCGTTTAACCACTGAGCCATTTCTCCAGCACCTTCTTTTACAGTGCTCTGAAATTTTGATCATGGAACACTAGCCATGAAAACATCAGCTAACAATTCAAAATGATTGAGGCTGTGGTTCTCTGTGGTCCACATCAGGGCTAACTCCTCTTCCTTGAGACAGGAATGGCCCTGATGGTCCATGGCTGGTCTTCCTGGTCTCACTTTGTAGACCAGGCTGTGCAAGAGGCAGAGTTATGTTTTGAGTTTTAATTACTGTGCCTAAGAGATCTACAAACCAAAAATGCCTGTAGCCTGTAAGCCCCTTGTCTAAGGAAAGATGCTTTTCTAGAGGATACTGTTTATGTAAATTAACAAGCCACGTGCTTTAGACTCAACCGCACTGGGATGTGCTGGATCTCCTGTTGGTGGGAAGGTATGGCAAGATACATGCTTGCCCCTGATTGGACCTGGTGTGATATATAACTTTTAAAAGGCCTTTGCCTTTTAAAGTGTCTGAAAAATGTGCCTTGTCACCCCAGAATGGACCTGGACAGAGGCCATCATCCTGGCCAGCATTTAATTAAAGCTTGCTTCAAATTTGGCTCAAAATCTTGGTAGTGATTTTATTCTCATCCAGTGGAATTAGCAGCTGTCCTTGAAGTCAGAGATGGTCTGCTTCTGCCTCTGGGGTTCTGGGACTAAAGGCATGAACCACCACATCTGGCCCCTCTTTTTGTTGGGTCTAGAAGTTGTTTATCATGGAGACCAGGGAAATTCCCTTAATCCCTCTTTTGCTGGGAGCAGTGTTGTTCACTTCTTGAAGGAAAGGGTGCTGAGTTCAGCCCATGCTTCTCCAGCATCTAGGGAGATAAGGACATGTTTCTCTTCTCTTTAATGTCTTAATGCACTGAATTGTAGTAACGGATGTCTTCATACTGAATCACCTTTCCATTTGTGGAATAAACCCACAATGTATTACTATTCTTTTAATCTGCCACTAGATTCAATTTAGTAGGGAATAGGCATCATCCATGGTACTAAGGAGAGGCCATCAATCACTCTCCCAAGTCTCACTGGTCACCTTGGGTGCAGGCTCATAGAGTAGCAGGAGGGTGCCCATTGATTTCAGTCCACAGGACAATGCCTGGAGCACATGGAGACTTGATCATTCAGCCCCAAGTGCCTCCGTAAACCTTAGATTGTCCTTCCAGCCCCGGTTGTGTCTTGTTTCCACGTTGCCCGAGGAGTGACGTAGTTCCACAAGATTTTTGAAGTTATTGTTGTAGTTTCACATGACTGATATATCTTTTAAAAATGTTTCCACATCTGTAATTGTTTCTCCTATGCTTCTAATATATAGGTATTGTTTTCTATTTTGTGTACAAGCTTTTGCCTGCATGCGTGCATGTGGTGCCTGAGAAGGCCAAAACAGGGTGCCAGACCTGGAACTGGAGTTACAGACAGCTGGGAACTGCCATGTGGGTGCTGGGAATTGAACACTGATTCCCTTATCCTCTGGAAAAGCAGCCAGTTCTAACAGCTGAGCCATCCTTCCAGGGTGCGTGTTTCTTCTGACAAACAACCTTTAAGTTTTTTTAATCTTTGGAGAATTAGGGGCTGGAGAGATGGCTTAGCAGTTAAGAGCACTGACTGCTCTTCCAGAGGACCTGAGTTCAATCCCTAGCAACCACATGGTGGCTCACAACCGTCTGTAATGGGATCTGATGCCCTCTTCTGGTGTGTGTCTGAAGACAGTGACAGTGTATTCACATACATTAAAAAAAAAAAAAATGGAGAATTGGTATAGTAACTCAAACTGGGTAATTGATAATAATACTCTTTTTTACAAAGATGTGGATAAAGGTACCAGAAAATCCAGAAGGCTAATAAAAGGAAGTTGTCCTACTCAAACCGATAAATCAACTTAAAAGAGGAGGGGTGGGACAGAGAGGACCCATATTCCCTTTTGAGATCACACTGAGTAATGTAATACCTTCCATTAAGCTCCACATCTTAAAGGTCCTGCCACCTCCCAGTAGTGCCAAGCTGGGGGCCAAGCCTTTATTTACCTCAGGAGCCCCTGGGGCTATTCCCAGAGTGGATTTTATCAGGGACATTAGCACTAACAGGCAAGAAGGAGTGAGGAAGAACAGTGGCCAGAATCTGTAAGCGAGGTCAACAGAGATGTCTCTTCACAAAGCCTCCAGTCTGACAAGGAGCTGCCAGCAGAAGCCAGATGTCTACAGGCAGGGAGGGAGCCATACTGCCGCCCGACTCTCCTCTCTCCTTGCTGGTGCTTTCCTTTAGCCAAACCCAACTGCTGGCTTTGGACAGGATTCCAAGAGCTCGGTGTCCTGAAATTTAGACTACAGTAGCAAAATGAGAGCCGAGTCATGGCTGGATCCACAAAGCCTCTGTCAAAGGAGTCAAGGGAGCTGCAGTTTCCTGCAGCAAAGCCATCTTAAAATAGAGTGAGCCATTGGCTCAGGACCAGCACCATTCAAGCACTCCCCAACCACCATGAGCATCCAGATAGATTACTGATGGAGTGGGCCTGGATGTCTCAGCCCTCTGTTATTCAGTTCCATGCCTTCAGTCCCCCTGATTAATGGCTGTAATTGTCCCTAATTTCATCAGATGTGCTCCCATTTTAGGAAGCAGTAATTTCTGGGTAGATGTGGCTCTCTCTGGCAGCCAGACACCACTGCAGTGCCCAAGGCTTATCCCCTGTCCATTTCTATTGAGCTCTACGCCCTGTTGAGAAAATCTCAGCTGAAAACATGGCTTGAATTTATTGCTATTATTTGTCCATAAAAGGTTGCCAAGGTCCTAGGGAAGACTTAACAGGGTTGTTTAGTGGATAAGAGAGAATCTGTACAACTATGAGGACCTGAGTTCAAATCCATACAGTCCACATAGAAAGCCTGGCATGGTCACGTGATGCACTACGGGAGGTGAAGACAGGAAGACCCGTGGGGCCTTCTCTGGCCTTTGAATATGCATGATTGGGTGCATATACTTGCACGCACATACACACCTTGAAGCCAAGGAAGTGGGATTTTGGAATATTCATGGAATGCAATAGTACTTTGATATCCAATTGTAGTCAAGATCGCTTGTGGAGTCTGGTCAAGAGCTGGTGAGATGGCTTTTGGGGTCTGGTCAAGAGCTGGTGAGGTGGCTTGTGGGGTCTGGTCAA
>JANHMN010000020.1:40727219-40776293 GCA_030674055.1 Rhabdomys pumilio
CAAGAGCTGGTGAGGTGGCTTGTGGGGTCTGGTCAAGAGCTGGTGAGATGGCTTGTGTGGTCTGGTCAAGAGCTGGTGAGATGGCTTTGTTGGTTTGCTAGAGCAACTGGTGCCTCAGCTCGATGATTTCCAAGTTGCCATTGTCTGGAAGATGAATCAGTCATACACTGACAGATACTGTCACTAGGCAAGGGCTGAAGTGAGTCTGTGGTTTAGAACATCTACGGGTGGCTTTCTGTACAGCATGGCCTTTGTCATGTGACCACTTGGCTCCAAGGATGACAAGAAAGAGGGCTAGCTGTGCTCATAAGGGCATGGGAGTTACTCAGCATCACCCACGCCACCATCTGTTGACCGTGACAGCGACAAAAAGACTGGTTAGGGGAGGAGGCACGAAGATGCTGTATTTCTTTTTTTTTTTTTTTTTTTTTTGAGACAAGGTCTCATGTGTCTGAGGCTTGTCTTGAACTATGGAGCACAGAATGACCTAGAGTTTTGATACGTCTGCTTCTACCCCCAAGTGCTAGACTTACAGCTCTGTCCCACCAGGCCAGGCTTCTGCAGTGTTGGGGAGCAAAGCCAGACTAGGCAGGCACTCTGTCAACTGAGCTGCAACACAAGGGGAGATGGACGAGTATCTTTGTCATAATAAGAAAACATACTGCTGACAGGTATGTATGGGGGCAGGCATCTTTGGAAAGCATAACATAATTGTAATGGCTATGTCGTTAGAGGCCATCCGAGGCCCGGGTTAATATCCACAACAGGTTATGAAACCAAGAATAAGTAAAAGCGCCAGGCAGTGGTGGTGCACGCCTTTAATCCCAGCACTTGGGAGGCAGAGGCAGAGGCAGAGGCAGGCGGAGTTCAAGGCCAGCCTGGTCTACAGAGTGAGTTCCAGGACAGCCAGGGCTACACGGAGAAACCCTGTCTCGAAAAAAACAAAAAACAAAACACAAAACAAAACAAAACAAAACACAAATAAAAACAAAAGAAAAAGCACTTATGAGCCAGGCGTGGCAGTCAGGTGGTACTCCGTCCTTGAGACCAGCATTATCTACATAGCAAGACCTAGAACAGCAAGAGCTATAGAATAAGATCTTTCTTTCAAACAACAGCAAAAAACCCCCACAAACCCAGAAACCAAAACAAACAACTCCCCAAACAAACCAAACACAGACCCCAGTATACACAGAACAATCCCAGGTTGAAGGCTTGTGGCTTCTCTCTAGTAGTGAGGTCACAGGGAACTCATGTTTTACTCCTGATTCTTCTAAAATAAAAGAAAATACAAATGCTGAATGAGTGTTGTCTCCTGTCACTTTTACCAAGTTGTCTGCAGAAACATGGCTTTGCTCTAAAGCCCAAGACAGCCTTGAGTTCATAACCCTTCTGTGTCAGGTTTCTAAGTGCTGGGTTACAGGCACACATCACCATTCCCTGCCTGAACCGACGTCTTTTAGAGAAGAGTGCCCCTTCTGCACACAGGATCAAGTGCCTCCTGCCCTTGTGAAAGGCCATCATCACTGTGACAGGGGGACACTCTCTCCTTTCTTTGAGGGACCCTGGTCAACAATGAGTTTTTAATCCGGCTTCACAGTGTTGTAAATTGATTTTAAAACTAGGGGAAGCCCCTTTTAGAGTGGCAGGACTTGAATCTCTCTACATCAGAAGATCTAGAAACGTCGGCCGTGTTTTGCATTTAACCAGCGTCCCCTGCACATTGGCAGCTGTACCCAGAGAGGACGCAGCCTCTCCAGGACACCAAGGCCCCACATGGTTCTGACCTGTATGTACCCCGAATCTACACTGGAGGTTAGTTATCAGGCCACTGGTTGGCTTTGAGCCCCAGCGATATGAGTTCGACATCTTGTGTCTAATAAAGTGAGCTTGCGAGTGTCATTACCATCAAGGTTTGGATTATATCTCCGTGTGGGTTCCGTGGGTTCCTTCTAAAGTACACAATGGGCCTAGGATTTGAGTTCAAGTAGTCATGGGAAAAGCCATTCCCCAAATCCTTTGATAGGAAGGTCAGCATGAGTCAGAGGCAGACAAAGACCGGATTACTAAGAAGGAAGCAGTGAGCACTAATCCTTGGGGCAAAATACAAGAGACAGAAAAATGAAGTTTTGGGGAATCCAGGCTCTTTGTCCACCAGCTGCACAGAGCATCGTCTTCCTCCCACCATGTTCCTATAGACAGAGGAAGGCCCTTTGAGAAGCAGGGAGCTGAGAACACGAATGCCAGGCAGCACCCAGGTGCACGGCAGAAGGGCTCTGGCAGTGTCTGCGGAAAGCTGGTTTTGTCTTGTCTCCCCCATGGCACCTGGCACCGAGGTGACACTTTGTCCATGTGAAGGGTTGGAAGCAGGCTAGTTTCTGATGACTTTCCATGGGAAATGAGACGCGTTAAATGAGTCATTTCATAATTCTAGTTTGTTCAATCTCTCAGTGTTGGGGGTGTATCCCTGGCAGCGCACATCCTGTGCCTGCGGGCAGGCTGCGGTTTCTCCCAGGTGAGCTTCGGTACTTTCAGGACCATCCTCCTCACAATTGGTGATGCTCCTGGGTGTTTTCTGCAGGACTTTGGTGGGGTCCTGGTTGCTGTGGCACTGACTTCTGGGAGCATTTGGTTATAGTAAAGTTTAATAAAAGAGGAAGCTTCAGGAGATGTAGCTTGTCTCCTCCTGGGTTCTCAGTATAGGTGAGTGTTTAGAACCGTTCTGCCCTACGCTTAGCGCCAAACTGTTGTGGCCTGTACTCTGGCTGGCTTGGGGGCCAAAATGTCCCGGCCTGTGTTGCTGTTCCTCCGGTCCACAGAGAGTAGGGGGAAGACGCGAAGAATAATGACAAGCCAGAGGGTCCGTAGTCAAGTCTGGTTACTCCTTTATTCCCCTCTTTGACTCCTCTTGACTCTCTCTCTCTCTCTTTTTTTTTTTTTTTGGTTTTTCGAGACAGGGTTTCTCAGTGTAGCCCTGGCTGTCCTGGAACTCACTCTGTAGACCAGGCTGGCCTTGAACTCAGAAATCCGCCTGCCTTTGCCTCCCAAGTGCTGGGATTAAAGGCGTGCACCACCACTGCCTGGCTCCTCTTGACTCTCTACTAACGCATATTCACTCTTGTTCTTACTCTTCTTAACTGTATTGACTCATATATCTCTTAACCCTATTACAAGGAAATCCTGGGTGTTTATAAGCACACGCAGGAGAACACAGGTGAAAACATTTTACCACGTGCACTATGCAGCTGGGGTCACTAAACAGCAAAACAAGCTATGTGGGATAAACAAGATATTTGTTAGAGTGTGCTCAGCTGTTGTAGGCTGCTGAAAAACCAAGTCTCTATCAGGGTAAATGGCTCCAGATGGCTGCAAAAATGATAGCTGCTTTCTAGCCGCTTTCTGCTTAAAGTCGGCTCCCTACAGCGAGAGTCTGGGAGGGCAGCCCAAGGCGCCGTGCTGGGATCAGACCTTCTTCCTGGGCGTATGTGTGATGGACTGGTTTTTCCCATAGGCTCTTGGGTGGATGCTTTTGTTGTTTGTTTGTTTATTTGTTTGTTTGGGACAGGGTCTCATTGTGTAGCCCTGACTGTTCTGTTCTCTTTATGTAGACCAGGTTGGCCTCAAAACTCACAGAGAGGCCTCTGCCTCTCAAGTGCTGGAATTATCTTCCATTTTAAGACAAGGTTTCATGAAACACAGGCTAGCCTCCCACTTGCTATGTAGTAGAAGATGGCCTTGAACGTCTGGTCCTCCTGTCTACATGGCCTTCCACCTGAGTGCTTGGATTACAAGTCACTATGCCCAGTTTCTGTGGTGCAGGGGAATGGACCTCATGTGCACTAGGGAGGCACTCTACCAACCAAGCTACATCCTCAGCCTCCTTGGACAGCTTTATACACCTTTCTCCCTCTCTTGCGAAGGGAGATGAGATGCTGAGGTATAAAGACAGACACCATAGATAGCATAAGATGGTCAGCATAGAAAGGCTTCTCTGGTTTCTTATTAAATTGGATACCATGATATCCTGGACCTCTCAACCAGCACCAGATCTAGTGGGAAAGACAACAGCCTTGATTTCCACAGGTGGTTTCCCTGCTACAGATGCGGACATGGAAGAGGCGGTCCAATTCCTTCTATAGCTGATGTCAAATGGGACACAGTTCTCAAAATTTGGACCTCCGTGGCCAGTTCATCCAGAGAAGAATCAGGCTGATGAATCTGGAAGTCTGAGTGCAGAGCTGGGTGGAAGGAAGCTAAAGGCCTTTCTCTTTGCAGAGGCTTTTCCCCTTGTCTCCCACATACTTTCCCTGTAAGACGTCAACAAGACGTCCACGGCCTAGCATGTTAGTTAGTGCACGGCTTTAGTTCCAGCACTCTGGAGGCAGAGCCAGGTGGATCCCTATGAAATCAAAGCCAATCTAGTTCTCAGAGTGAGTCCCAGGCCAGCCACAGCTACATAGTGAAACCCTGTCCTCAAAATAAAATCAATTCTTTGAAAGGCTATTTGTTCAGGAGGATTGGTGCTTTTCTTATTTTCGAAACCAAATACACGGCAAGAAGTAACTAACTCAAGGGCCAGTGGGTTTATAAGGATGCGGTTCCATATGTGTCCAGGAGCAGCTTTGTTGCAGCAGGGGCATGTGGCAACTGCTTTCCCACATCTCAGAGAACCAGAAAACAGAGATGAGACAGGAAGCCGGCTATACATCTCAAAGCCCACTCTGCAGCAACCCACATCTTCTACTAAGGCCCTATCTCCCAACCACCCAAACAGCTGAGGATAAAGTGTTCTAACAAGCCTGTGGGGGGACAATTTACAAATCTGGGACAATCTCTTCTAGTCACCTTTATCTATAACCAATGAATATGTACCCCAACATTGACATACCTCACCCCTATTCAGTAGAAAAAAAAAACAATCGAAGCATAAAGGACCACTCAACACTTTCGCCTGTTCTGCTGTTTGTGAAGATGAGATGCCAGGCTTGTATATGCTAAGTCAGCACAGCATATTCTACCACTGAGCTGTAGCCCCAGTATTACTGACTGAGGCTGATAAAATGGAGGGTACTTGTTTTGTTTTGTTTTGTTTTGTTTTGTTTTGTTTTGTTTTGTTTTACACACTGCTAAACTGACTTATTTTCTGCATATAGAGGAGTCACTGAAAGACCAAAAAAAAAACCTCACACGAGGCAAACTGTGAGGTTGAGGTTGACCAGTTGTCTCTTTCCTAGCTCTACACAAGGTCTACTCATATTTTTTCAGAAGTATTGATGAAGATCGTCTGACTGTCCCTGTCATTTTTTCCTTTTCTTTCTTTTATACAGTTTCATTCTCTACCCACAGTAACCAGAGTAGAACTCACTATGTAATCCAGGTTGGCCAGGAACTCACAGCAATTCTCCTGCTCTGATTTCCAATGTGTGGTGATTACAGCTGTGAGCCACTACACTTGCTCTCGTGATTTCCCACAGCTGCATTTAGACAGTCTGTGACTTGTCTATGTTTCCTTCCTCCTTGGGGCCTCCTGCAGATGACAGCAGTGCCTGCTAACTGCCCAATTATTTCTCTGTTTCCAGGCCGAAATCTCTGAGAGCAAGAACACCGCCATTGCTGGGGAATTACATCTGACACTTACAAAATCTAGAGACCTGCTTTTTAAGAGGGATGCAAATGAAAGAATAGGTGTAATAGATCCCAGAATTATAGGGATTTGAACAGGCAAGACCCTGACGACCTACTGTGTGAGGACGAGCCACCCTCTCTGCTGGACTCAAAGTATTGCTGTTGTCTGTGGCCCTGGAATGTGAATTGGAGCCTTATGCATGCAAGACAGGAGCTCTGCTACTAAACTGCCCCCTCCCCTTTAAAATCATTTTTGAGTGTAGAGTTTACTCTGTAGCATGCATCATCTTTTGTCGCGCCCAACTTGTCCAGCAAGCAGACACAACACAGTTGGATTCTTCTCATCAGCCTTTATTGCAGGAACTAATAATAATACTACGGGGGACCCTGTGCAGCCAGAGGGTGCTGCTTATATAGAGAAGCAGATGTTGCCAATGTAAGGATTGGCTAAGGCTACAGTACCTCATTAGCATATGCCCACTCTGGAGGGGCACACACCAGAATCATGCAGATGCATGTGTAGAATACCTGTTTACCAGAAAAATCTGAAGAGGCAGGCAGGCAGTCGGCACCATCTTCTAATGTCGGCTACCGACATCTTTAAACTCATTATCTTCTTGCTTCAGCTGCCCGACTAGCAAGGATTAGCGGCCTGCACTACCAGGCCTGGATGCTGGTAAATTCTTATTTGAATGGTTGGGGTGGAGAGATTACCTGCTACTGTTACAAACCTGGCAGCTATGAGGTCATGCTTTGAAGTGCCCCTCTTTCTCTTCTTTACAGGCGCATCCAACCTTCTCATGATAGAGCAGACATCTTAGGAACCCAAGCACCTCCACCCAGAAGCTGGACCACTAAGAAGAAAGCTTTTCTGTGGCCTGGAGCTGGGCACCTGCCACGGTCCTTTCGTGTGTATGTGTGTGTGTGTGTGTGTGTGTGTGTGTGTGTGTGTGTGTGTATGTGTCTCCAAACATGCACACAGATTTGTATATGGCTATTCTAATTGGCTTTCAAGATCAGGTAGACAAACTTGGCTTCATGGAGCACAGACTTTGCCCCCAGGTTTGGTCACACCAATATGGTACAAATTGACTTTGATTAGTTTACAGTTGGAATACGCTGGTTTTCCATCTGTGCTTCCTGGGGAAGGTCTGTGAGTACATGAGATGCAGAGTCATCCATCCTGCTCTGTTTATACTCACAACAGAGCCAAAAGCGCTGTGCTGCTGCTGCTTCTTCCTCATCCGTGTCTGCATCTGCTTCTTCTTCTTCTTCTGCTGCTGCTTCTGCTTCTTCTAGTAATTTAATTTTACTTTACATGCATTGGTGTGATGGTGTCACATCCCCTGGGACTGGGATTACAGACAGTTGTGAGCTGCCATGTAGGTGCTGGGAATCAAACCTGAGTTCCTCCAGCCCCTGGGATTCATCCTTCCTTCCTTCCTTCCTTCCTTCCTTCCTTCCTTCCTTCCTTCCTTCCCCCCACCCCCGTTCCTGCCTTTATTTCTTTTCCTTTTGACACAGAATTTCTCTGTGTAGCCCTGACTATTTTGTAACTTGCTTTGTAGACCAGGCTGGCCTCAAACTCAGAGGTCTGCCTACCTCTGCCTCCCAAGTCTTGGTGTTAAAGGCGTGTGCCATTATGCCTGACTAGTTTCTCCGCTTTTTTGTTTGCTTGCTTGGTTTTTCAAGACAGGGTTTCTCTGGGTAGCCCTGGCTGTCCTGGAACTCACTTTGTAGACCAGGCTAGTCTCGGACTCAGAGACCCGCCGGACTGCTGGGATTAAAGGCGTGCGCCACCCTGCTTCCGCTCTTTGTCTGCTTTTTGGAAACAAGGAGTGCAGCTCAGTCTGTCCTTGAATTTGAGACTTTCCTATCTCCACTTCCGTTTGGCTTCAAGGGCCTTGTTTGTCATGATATAGAAAAGCTCTATTGCTTCAGGCAGAACGTCTCCTCCAAGGTTCTACAGTTGCAGCTGGGTATTTTTACACTCAGTCCCCAGTGTTTTGAGCTCACCTACATCTCGTGGCTCCTACTGAACACGTGTTAAAGCGAGCCCCTCTCCTTCCTGCAGAGATTCTGGCAGAGATTCTGGCTGTGCGCCTTCTAGACCAGCTTTCACATCCTACCTACATTTTCTAAAGCCATGACCAGGTATGATTCACGACAAGGACTTGGTGCCCCACACATCATGCCAATAACAGTTACTTTGCGGCTAAGTCCAAGCATTCTGAGGAGGTGTACATGGAGATCTTGGCAGTTAGGAAAGGTGTACCCAGGCCCTTAACCAGGTGTGACTTGATTTCTTTCTGGTAGTTAAAATACCCAACAATAGCAACTTAAAGGAGAATATGTTCATTTGGCTCCTGGTTCCAAGGTATGGATTGTGGTGATGTCGGAGCAGCAAGAAGTCAAAGCGGCTAGTCACAGCACATCCACAGTCAATAGTCAAAAGAAATGAAGATGGATACTTGCTGATGTGGCCTAGTGCAAGTTCCTCTGCCCAGGCGACAGTGCCACTCACACCAGGCAGGTCTTCCCACCGTAACCATGGTGACCAAGCCAATTCTTTTCTCTAAGACCAAACGAAAGCAGGCTAATATGAGGAATGCACTGATCATAAATGGGTCCGTAGCGCCACCTATTGGCCACATTTAGAATTACAATTTTTAAACCATAATATAAAATAGACACACCTGTGGATTTGTGGCTCCGTCAGGCCAAGCTGTTTCTGACGCACCTGACAGCAGTATGAGCGAAAAGTAAAAGCAGAAATAATATTTTCAGGGTGGTAAGTCTCAGGTACAGTTTTTAATTCAGTTTTTCACAAGCTATGAAGATTAGATGATATAAACAGATAGACATGATCATAAGCCAACTCCAACTAGTCACCCCCCCCAGCCCACTTCCCCGCCTTACACCTTGAGATTCCCGTTCTGCTTTATTGCAGACCATCAAGTTGATAGTAAACACCGACCGTCCCAGCTGCCCTCATGCTCACACCTCTTGGATTCTAGAGAATTATCCCAACTAAGTCATCTTGATGAGCTTTTGGAAGGACAGTTGTTTGCAACTCAGAAATTAGGCAAGTGGCTGCTTTGAGATGTGTCTCTAGAGATGAGGCTGAGCGCCTTTTTCAGACACAGGGCCCCAGAAAGTGGGGGCTTCTACCCTACCCCAACTTCACCCCCAGCCCCACCACAGGGTGTTTCTAGAATAGATAGATGTCTAGGAGGTAGGTGTACTCCGGGCCTATCGATATGCTTTTCAGAGCAAAGCTTTTGACGTTTTTCTTAAGCACATGGAGTATCTGAGTCTATATCCAGCGTTATTATAACCAGTCAACGACTCTTGTCTTGGGATCTTTTCTCTAAGGCCAATACATATGAAAGCACATGAATCTAGGAAATGGAAAGGCAGGGCATAAATGGGACAATGTCACCTCCTGTTGGCTCCATGCAGGTATTACACCCCCGTCCCCTTTTAAACCAGGGTGCAAAATAGATACACCTGTGGATTTGTGACTCAGCCTGGCAAAGCTGCTCCTGGTACACCAGAAACCGGTAGGAAAGGGACAAGGGAAAGAAATGCTGTCATTAGGCCTGTCGGTGAACAAGCTGCGTTTCAGGTGAAATTGTGGAATTTCACAAGCAGCTGGCGAGGGTGTGAATGTCCCATGGAGCAGAGAGTGGACCACAGAGCCCACGGCCAACAAAGACCACCTTATTTTAACAGTCACAAATTACCATGGACTGCATGGTGATGGAAACATGATGTGTCAAAACCCAGACAGCTGGGCAGGATGGGGTACACCTGTAAAGCCAGCACTTGGGAAGCTGAAGCAGGAGGATCATAAGTCCAAAGCCAGCCTCGAAGTGGGGGTGGGGGTGGGGTGAAGCCCTGTCTTATAACAAGCCTCCAAAACGAAGTGGCGAGGGCTGCTCCTGGGAACTTTGTATCCTTAATCACTTGGGGTGTGGGAGAAGGAAGACTCACCGGACTTGAGAAGTTACAAACTTAATAGAACAGAGAGAAGGGAGAAAACAGCTAGAAGGACAAATGGACAGTAAGAACATTACAGGGAGGGGTAAGAATAGCCCAGCCGCGTGTGGTGGCGCACACCTTTAATCCCAGCACTCGGGAAGCAGAGGCAGATGGATCTCTGTGAGTTCAAGGCCAGCCTGATCTATAAAGTGAGTTCTAGAACAGCAAGAACTATGTAGTGAGACCTTGTCTCAAAATAATAAGTTTTTCAAAAAGACAAAGAAATTGGTGTTTTGAAAAGATTGAAAACTGATAAATCTTTGGAAATACTAATCAATAAAAAGAAAGAAAGGAAGGAAGGGAGAAAAAAAGAAATAGAAAGAAAGAAAAGAAGAAAAAAAACCTGGGCATGGTGATTCACGCCTGTAAGCTATACACAGAAGCCCAACCTGAGCTGAGTAGTTGGACCGTCTCTTAAAACAGTAACAGTGGGGAAAAGACAGAAAAGAACAAAAAACAGGAAGCCCCAGCGTCAAACTGCTCTCTGGCTGCTGTCCTGATGCATATCTGTGTGGAATGCATCCCAGGGATTCAAGGCCTGGTGAAGAGAAACAATTCAGTTCCCACATTGGCTTCGACTCCCACACACCTCTTTAGCCCAAGTTTTCTCCATGGATAACCAGAAAGCTAACTTGAACCAGATGCTGACTGTGACCAATCACCAAGTGGCGAAATCCACACAGAGTACACAGAGGCATGTGACCATATTAAAACATCACCTCCCTTGATTGATATTTGTCCCCAGGTGAAAACTTTCTCTCAGTTCACATCCTCTCCAAGGAAATAGCTCAGCAGAGACTCAGTCCAGCTGGAAGTTAATTCAGCAACACATCTTCTCTGGGGAAGAGATGCAAGCAGCTGACCTGTGGTTAGCCGCCATTTTGGTCAGTGTGGTATTTTCTTTTTAAATATTTAAAATATTTTATGTGTTTTACCTGCATGTATGTGTGTGTACCACGTGCATGCCTGATGCCCTCAGATACTGGAGAGGGTACCAGACCCTCTACCCAGGGGCATTTTGGTCATGAGCCACAACGACCAAGATGCAGCTGCAGTTTCCTTGGTCACCTTATCTAACTCTGGTCTACTGGTTCCCCACGGAGTCCCTGAGGGGGCCATCGTCATCAATAGTGGATGAAGAAACCGAGGCGTGGGAGGTGACTCTCTATTGTACATAGTCAGGAGCCACAGTACCAGGAATTACCAAGGGCTGAGCAGGGCTCCAAGAATCTCCTGGCTAGAAGACCAGTTGTGCCGGAGGGGATAGCATCCTTTGACATTGCCTTTCTGTCTGACACAGGTGGTGCTGTTGTCATGACAATTGCTTGTCAAATGGCTTGGGTCCTGCCCTGACTTGCTACATGGCCTGCCACTTAAAAGAGAACTCTCTCTCTCTCTCTCTCTCTCTCTCTCTCTCTCTCTCTTTCTGAGTACATTGTAGCTTGTCTTCAGCCACACCAATAGATCCTATTATAGATGGTTGTGAGCCACCATGTGGTTGCTGGGAATTGAACTCAGGACTTTTGGAAGAGCAGTCAGTGTTCTTAACCGCTGAGCCGTCTCTCCAGCCCAAGAACATTTTCTCACCGCAAAGTAATTGCATTAGGAATCAAAAGAAGGGTAGTACTCGGTGGGACGTAACAGTGGCATGAAATGGTTTCTGTCCCAGACATGAATCTTTACTGCAATAGTCCTAACTGGCCATCCTATGTGGCTGTCTTCCATGGCTGAGCTAAGCACTTGGTACATAGACTGCACAGACTTGGTACCTCAAATATTTAATGGGGAGAGTCCCCGTGGAAGCACAGGCAAAGACGAGAGGCTAAGGTGTGGTGACCAGAGCACAGGGGTGAGGAGGAGAGTTAAAACCCAGCCTCAGATGAGGTAGGAGAAAAAAGCCTCAGCACTGACATCTTAGGCTTGAGGCACACCGCCATCTACATATGTGCAGCAGACTGGAAGGCACTCCCTCAGTCATGTTAATCTTCTGTTGTTGATTTTTTGTGTACATGTGTTCATGTGTTGGGTGTGCATGCA
This sequence comes from Rhabdomys pumilio, assembly GCA_030674055.1. Taxonomy (NCBI): domain Eukaryota; kingdom Metazoa; phylum Chordata; class Mammalia; order Rodentia; family Muridae; genus Rhabdomys; species Rhabdomys pumilio. Next base: position 40,738,926 of record JANHMN010000020.1, read on the forward strand.
TGCGTCCATGCGTGCATGTGTGTGAAGGCCAGAGGCTGAGGGCAAGCATCTTGCTTGGTTGTGCTTCATCTTATATACACTGAGGCAGGGTCCCTCCCTTGGATGCAGAGCTTGCTGGTCTGGTTAGCCAAGTTTGCTTGAGGGATATTTTGTCTCTGCCTCCTGAGTCCTGGGATTACAGGTGGGCCAACACTCCTACCCACCATCTACGTGGGTGCTAGGGATTTGAACTCTGGTCCTGGTGCTATGTAGCACGCATTTTACCCACCGAGCCATCTCTGCAGACCAAGCATATCAGTTTTGAAGTTCTGGTGACATATGCAAATTGATGTCCAGCGGGGTGGCATCAGAAGAGAATGTGAGATCAGGTGAGGTTTGTTTTTCTTGTGTATGAAAAACTGTCCCTGTCCTTGTGTGGTCAGATGGAGAAATGATAGAGGGAACTGCCTGGAGACCGGGGGATGGCACACAGGACATAAACGGGGTCTGTAAGCAGGTTGAAGGGCACACACAGCATTGTCTGGAGCGAGGCTGAGTGGGAAAATGAGTTTCAAGTATCTTAGAGATGTCTCCATGTCTCCAAGGCATAACACGGAACAAGGGCTGGAGGGAGAAAGTGAAGGAAGAGCTTCTCTCCAGCTTTCAGCTCATCCAGATGAGTCTTCAGTAGTGAGACAGAACAAAGAGTCAGGGCTCCTTTCGCACACAGCCTCACATATGCTGGGCTGGCCTTGAATTCACAACGTGGCAGAGAATAACCCTGAACTTCTGATCTTCCCCTTTCCCCGTTTATGTGGTATTTGTTAAGAGTCAAACCCAGGCCCTTGTGCATGCTAGGCATGAATTCAAGGGGTGGAATGAGTGTAACAGTGCATCTCCGCTGGCCTTTCTGTGGAGAAGGATGGAATCTGATGCCTGTGGAACCAGGTAAGACTAGGCTGTGAGAGCTGAGATCCAATCAACGGTTTTCATTACAAAGCAAGACAAGTGAGAGCTGGTGGGCCAGGGCCTGGCAAACTACAGCTGCCCACAGGGCCTGTTGTTAGGGTTTACTACTCTAGTAAAAAACACCTCTCAAGATTCTTCAGGGGATTCCTGAACCAGGGACCACCTAGTGTGCCACTGCTGAATCCAGATAAACCAACAACTGGAGTGTCATTTCCAGGAGAGGAAGAGCCTGATTCTTATTCTCTGTGAGTTCCCAGATGAGTCTTCCTCTGTATTCTCTCTCTCTCAATCTTTCCCTCCCTCCCTCCCTCTTTCCCTCTCTATCCCTCCCTCCCTCCCTCCCTCTTTCCCTCTCTATCCCTCCCTCCCTCTCTTTCCCTCCCCCCCTCTCTCTCTCTCTCTCTCTCTCTCTCTCTCTCTCTCTCACACACACACACACACACACACACACACACACACACACACACAGCAGCCGTAAATTGGGGAGCACTGTGAGTAGACTGTCCAGGCTCTATTTACTTACTGCCCACAATGCAGGAGCCTCTGGTTTTTCTGGCTTACTCACTCACTAGAGGACATAAGCAAATCTCTCTGTTGACACAGAATTCACTTCCTAGTAGCGTGTACGGTGGCTGTGTACACTCCGAGGATAAGGCTGTATAAACACTATCATTTCTCCCGAGTGACAGAACGTTAAAACTGCTTTTTATGGACTGTAAAAGGGACTGGCTGAGATCAGTGTGGATAACTGCCCGCACGGCTGATGGTAAGTTGATTGTGTTGGCCAGGAGCCATGGTTTTCTAGGTGTCCACAAGAGGGTGCTAGCTGACCACTACTAGCCTTCATCGGTCTCCGTTTGAGTGCATCTTTCCCTGGCACCCAACCTTTCCATTTTAACACTCTTGGTCTACTGTAGTAGACACAAGTGGGCTGCTGGAGACGCACACTGTTCTCCCTGTTGTAAATAAACTACCCCTAGCCTCTAACAATTTGTTCAGACTACATTCTGGTGACTAAGGATGGGGGCCCTTTTCTGACTTCGAGAGATACTGTTTCCATGCAGCTCCTTATAGTATCAGTTGTGGCTGGCATGGACTAAAAATACTACCTCCACTCCTTAGACTGCATGTCTTGCCCAAAGGTCTTCAAGGATGGCTTTCAGGTAATTAGTATATGTAACAGCAAACTGGAGGTAAAAAGTCAGTTTCCTTCCAGAGCATTCTGGAGACCCAAGTTCTTTCTAGGCTAAAACAGGCCACCCTGCAGGGGGCCTCTGAGCACTTAAGACTCCCCGAGAACTTTGAACTTTAGACCTTTCGTACTTTGACAGTGACATAGCTCTGTGATCGCTTGTTTGAGACAGGGTTTCTAGTAGCCCTGGCTGGCCTTGAGCGCCTTCATCCTGTTTCTACCTCTTCAGTGCTCGGATTACAGGCATGTTCCACCACCACACCCAGGTCTGTCTGTAATTGCTTCTTACATGAAGTGTAGGGTACCCTCTAGTCTGAGATGAAGGCAGGAGACTCAGGCTCATGCTGGTGGTGGGTCACAGCAATCAGAATGGCAGCCTAACAGGTGAACCACCCACTCATGTTGAACAGAACTCACCAATCTGCCTCTCACAGGCTTGTCATCCTGTAGTGCCCGGGAACTAGAGCATCCAAGGACAGTTTGGCAACCCTGCTCCCTCTCTGGTGCCAACTCCACTCCAAAATGCTTCCTAGGGGAACACGTGGGGCCTTCCATGTGTGTCCTCTGCCCCACTCTGTATGTCCACTATCCTGATGGAAGACTGACTTATCCAAGCCTCGTCCAATCAGTTTGCTTGCCAAGTTTTTATTGTGCTGCCGCTGAAGGCTGCCCTCACATACCCAGATGCTATGCAGGCATCTCGCCTGATGAACAGATGTGCTGGGGGTGAACTACTGCCTGACATCTGGGCTGTAGGTACACCTTCCTTTGGCTGGAGGGTAGCTGGTGACCCAGAAGCTGAACTGTTCCTCTACTCTGATGGACACTACCCCCTCTCAGGAGAACAGCTTGTCACTAGTCCTACGGTAGGCAGGGCAGGCTGCTTCCTTTGGCTTCTAGAATGCCAGGCTGACAGGCAGAGGAACTTGTCTACTCAAGACTGCCTCAACCAAAGCTCTCTCTTTCTCTCTTTTTTTGGTTTCTCTGTCTAGCCCTGGCTGTCCTAGAACTTACTCTGTAGACCAGGCTGGCCTTGAACTCAGAAATCCCCCTGCCTCTGCCTCCCAAGTGCTGGGATTAAAGGCATGTACCACCACCACCCGGCCAAAGCTCTCCTTTCATAATGGTTTTGCCAAGGTCTTGGTTAACTCAGGGTCCAGGGACAAATTTATTTGCCCCTTGATACTCAGTTTTGTACCCCAAAGCATAAACTACTAGAGAGAATGCAGTCTGTGTCTTTCCACAGGAAGTCTGGGTCTGTCTGTCTGTGTCTCTCGACCTGAGGCAATTAGGCTTGGTTGTCTGGCAGTTTTAACTGAGGTTATCTGATCACTTATCCTGTGACTTAAGTCTGCAGACCCGGTGCATGCAGAAGACAATGAGGAAACTATAGCCTTTTCTTACTCTAACCACCCAACTGCTCTCAGTTCCATGGCTGAGGCCTTCCTTGACTTAACAAGGGCCTGTCTTCTAGGTGTATCCACACAGGAGTCTGGTACTAGCTGAGGCTTCTGCTTCAGTCTCCTCAGCCATGGGGAGAATCAGTCAACAGTAAGATAGCCAAGCTGGGACAGTTTTTAAAAAAGCTGGAAATAGCCAGGCTTGGTGGCATATGCCTTTAATCCCAAACTCAGGAGGCACAGGCAGGTGGATCTGCCTTTGGGGTCAGCCTGGTCTACAGACAGAAACTGTTTTAGGGCAAATATAGTCCTCAGGGGAGGCAGAGAGCAGGATTGGCCTTGTGTAGGATACCTATACTCTGCCACCCCACAAAACTAAGCAGTGTACACTTATGCATGCTTTTCTCTGCTTTGGCTCAATGGTTTCCTGGCATAATTTTTCCACCCAGCAAATCAGTTTGTTAAGACACAGGGACTCAGGATATCTCCTGATCACTTCCCACTAACTGTCCTGAAACGGTCACCCCAGGTTCCAGCTTCCTTGAGTGAGTACACACTGATGCTACAGGGCAGAAGCACCTGGCACTCAACTCCAAGACTAACCCAATGCCTTCCGCTCTGAAGACACACAGCACCACCCACACCTGTAGGGCACTGCCTCTGGCTAAATGCATTTTGTGACAGCAGCCTCTCAGGGATGACAAACAGCTCTCTACTTGTTGTTCCGAAGCAGATGAGCCTGGAGGGTTTCCGGGAAGAGACAGCTCATGTTCCTCCTTACCCTTAGTCAGCAAAGGAAAACAAAGTGCATTGCTGGCTTAGATTAGCGCTCATAAAGGACGCAGACTTTCTTTTTATTGTTAAGCTGCAACACACATGGTTTAATACAACAACAAAAACATTTAACAATTAAGTGAAAATAAAACTAACAACAAACACCCAGAACAAAACCTTTTCCATTGGAAACATGTTAGGATGGACTCGTGCTTCGTTCCCACCTCACCGCGATTTCCTCATGACTCAGGAGCCTACATACCCCGTGTTTTCTGTAGCCATGCAGGTATGAGTGGAAGTCTGAATAATTAAATAAACGCAAAGTCTGTCGTTTACTGTAAAGAATCATCTCCCGAGGCAGCCAAACTGAGTTAGAGAACAAAACCATTTAAGAAACTCGCCACATGTTTGGGTTCATCTCAGAATCCGTGGACCTTCAGCTGCTCCTCCTTGACGATGCCAACCTGTGGAGGAAAACTGCTCAGCAGATCCCACCGCAGCAGCTGACACTCCCCACACACTGCACAGCTGCCCGGGAGCGAGGCACTGTTCCGATCCCCAGGCCAGGAGATCCCCAGGCCTCCTAGCCGCAGCCTGTGCTGTACAAAGCCTTACGTTCTCAGTCAGCGCTGACACTATCTCTACTCCACTACTTCAGGTACGTGAGTGCTGTGCTCTTTACTAAGTAGGAAAGGATCCTGCCTCTTTCAAGGTCACACACAGGGTGCATCCAGCCACTCACCTCCAAGAGAAACTGGCAAATGTTCTTCCTTTGGTCCCCTTGAAGCTGAATAACCTCTCCGTACTCAGGATGTTCAATCACAGTTCCATTACAGGCAAATTTCTATAACACATGAAGTCAAATGCAGAGGTTTTACTTTTGATAGAATAAATGTAGCCACGTCAGTTGACTACATTAAGGAGCAGTGTCCTCCAGGACTAAGGGGCTCTGTAAATACATCTGGAGGCCACATGAAGAAAATTATATGAGGGAATAGCAACAACTCATTGGCTCACATTTCTGAGAATGGGGTAACCCTTACTGAGATGGACAACAAAACAGCTCTCCTGGCCTGAGCTCTGGCGTGCACCCCCTCCTCACGGTCACCTTTTTGAAAGCTTTCACAAGTTTCTTTTTGTCATAATCGTCCGCAATGCCCTGCACAGTGGTCAGCGTCTTCCTGCCGTTCCGCTGCTGGATTCTTATATGAATGTAGTCCTCAGTCCCTGCCGGGAGTAAGTCGTCGCCCTTAGTTGCATCAGCAAAGGGGTCTGTAGAGGGACAGAAAAGTTCCACAGCAGAAAATAAATTACAAAGTAGTATGTGGAAGCGCAGTCCACTCCAGATCCAGACAGACCGCAGTGATGCGCCCTGTGTTCCTGCGTCCTATCTGCAGGTGAGGGTGGGGCTCACTGATACTAAGTTTTTCAAACCTAAGCAGGCCATCTGTGCCGATAATTGAGCTTAAAAAGTACAGAACACCATTGTTGAAGCCACCTTCTAATGAGACAGAAGGCATTTACAAAACCCTAATTTCATATAGCCACCACAAGAACATTTGTCATCTCCACTATTTTGCGACTACAAAAATATTCAAAAACATCCACCCCAATCAGTTAACGTAGTTAACTGAGCCTTATAAAACAATATAAACATATACACGCAATCTCAAGAGGTGTAATTTACAAATGACTGGCAGCAGAGACAACAGGACCACTTCCAAGTCAAATCAGGAGCCTCAAAACCAGCTGGGTCCAGCCCCACCCCCAGCTCCTGCCAGTGGCAGGTCCCTCAGGCACCTCCCCCTCTCTTCCTGGCCGACTGAGTCGCAGATCCCCTAAGTCCTGAGCTTCCCTACTCTCCCAGCAAAGACTGAACAAACATCCCCCGCACCCCAACACATACACACACTCGTGAGTCCTCTGAGAGTCACGGGTCTCGCAGTCGCCCTAAAGCTGTCAGGTTCTCCAACTTCTGAGCCCCACCCCTCTAGTCTCCTTGCAAAGGCCCTGGCCAGCACCGAGGCCACGAGAGAATACCTGAGACTCGCAGCGTCCTGTCAGTGTCAGGTTCCCCGCAATCCCCTAGTCCTAGTCTTTGCAGCCCTGGCAAGTACTGTAGCCCCCTTTTAGGTCTCTGAAGCCCCCGGCCTTTCTGTGTCAAGTCCTCCCAGCCTCTGGCTAGTCTCCCTGAAGCCCTGGCATGTCCCCCAAGTCTCCTGTGAGTCCCCGAGACCCTTGTCCTCCTGCCACTGTCAGGTTCCCCAAGCGCCGGCCGGGCCCGTCTCCTATGGGGTTGCAGGACCGCTTAAGGCCGTATCCGAGTCCCAGGGAGAGGAGTCTCCGGAGCTAGGGTCGCGGGGAGCCCCCGTCGCCATCTTCTGGGCGCCGAGACAAAGCCCAGAGGGACGCGGGCGGCGGCCGGCCACTGGACCTTACCGAAAGATTGGAGGTTCTGGATAGTGGACATGCGACACTAGTGTGAGGCCGGTGAGGGGATAAAATTCCTGCGGGGCCCGCCCGGATCACCGTGTCAGGAGGCTGCAGAGGCGAGAAACGGAAATCAATGAAGCGGCGGAAGCCCCGGGGCACAGGAAGACGCGGAGGCGGCGGTAGAGCGCGAGCAGAAAGGCAGCGCTGCGGCTTCTCGCACAAAATGGCCGGCGCCGCGTATTTAGCTACGCGCGCCGCCGCCACGTGACCACACGCACCGCGCGTCCGCCCCGGATCGCTGAGCTGGGGGGCGAGGAGCGGGCAGGAGCCCATTGCGGGCAGCCGCGGTCCGTCCCGCCCGAGGCGCCGGGTGAAGGCACTTCCGGGTGCAGCGGCGAGAAACGCGCCCCGGGGGCCTGGACTTGCGGCTCGCGGGGGCCGCGCCTCTGTGCCTCCGTCCCCCTCCCCAGCCCCCGGGGTTCCCGAGACCCCTGAGTTTCTCTTGCAGAACCCTTTGTGGGTGTCACCTGGGAATCTCCCTTCCTACAAGCCCCAGGATTCTGATGCTGCAATCTCTACTAAGCTTAACCTGTTTGTCTCTTGGCCTCTAGTCTGCTAGAGGTGTTCCTACCAATCCCGCCCGAGCTCTCTTCTGCGGAGCCTCCTAAGATCCGAGGAAGGTTCTGGCGGGATAGGTGCCTGGTACTAGGTGAGTGTGAGTGAGCAGATAAAGTAACTGTAAAGAGGAACCGTGCGCCCGGCGGTGGTGGCGCACGCCTTTAATCACAGCACTTGGGAGGCAGAGGCAGGCGGATTTCTGAGTTCGAGGCTAGCCTGGTCTACAGAGTGAGTTCCAGGATAGCCAGAGATACACAGAGAAACCCTGTCTCGAAAAACCAAAAAAAAAAAAAAAAAAAAAAGAAAAGAAAAGAAAAAAGAGGAACCGTGCACAGCCATCAGCGGACAGTGAGGGAATCGCCTTACCTATGCAAACCTATGCAGGTGGTTGGCTTTCTAGTCCAAAGTAGTAGACTAAATAGAAGACTTCTTGATCTTTTTGTGGGCCAAGCCTGTCCACCTCGTGTTGAAATAATTTTGGAGGCTTGATGCAAGACATTAGAAGCCATAGATTCATAACATATGTGCCTGTTTAGCAATCCATTCAATAAGATGTAGCAGTAGGTCCAGTCGCTACTATTTCCTTTTTTAAAAGATTTTAGTTTTATGTGGTTGAGTGTATGGACGAGGCCAGAAGAGGGTGTCATATCCCCTGGAACTGGAATTACAGATGGTGATGGTCACCATGGGAACAGAACCCAGGACTTGTGAAAGAACAGCAACTCCTGGGAAGTCTCTCGAGTTCCATTACTATAATTTTAAAAAATCAATAGATATCTGAAGTGTCAAGTGACTGTTTCGGTGACTTCTATTATACAACGTGGCTGCTTCTTCTAATACTTCTATTCGTGGTTGCCTGTTGCTTATAGGGTTGTAAAATATACACTTGTGTGTCCCTCCATCCACTAGTCAAGTTTTAGGAATGTTACTCGGTTTTATTCTTAGTCCTTGGTCTGAAAAACTCTAGATTATGAATTAATAGTCAAGCACCTTCCCCCTTCATGTGGGTTCTGGGGCTGGAACTCAAGTTGTCAGGCTTGTCAGCAAACCTGAGTCACCTCACCAGTCCTTGAGGAGTTATTTTCTGCGATATATTAACACTAATTTCTTTTTTTTTTTTTTTTTTTTTTTTGGTTTTTCGAGACAGGGTTTCTCTATATAGCCTTGGCTGTCCTGGAACTCACTAGGTAGACCAGGCTGGCCTCGAACTCAGAAATCCACCTGCCTCTGCCTCCCAAGTGCTGGGATTAAAGGCATGTGCCACCACCGCCTGGCTGTTCCCTGCTTTCTTACTAGATATATATTACCAGTATGCATTACATGGTTTCTCAGATGGATCCTAGGTGAGTGGGCCAGAGAAGAAAAGTAACAAGAAAAGCTTTGAAATGTCTCTGAAATCTGGAGCCGGAGAGATAGTACAGTCTTGCTGTTCTTTCAGAGGACTGCAGCAGGCCCCAGCACCCAGGAGAAAGCAGCTTTCAAACTGCCTATAACTCCAGCTCCAGGGGGTTGGATACCCTCTTATGGACTCCATAGGCACTTGCACTCACGTGCACATCACACACATGTGAAATCTTCAAGGTCTCATTGTCATTATACCCATTAGTAGAACAAACATATTCCCTCCATTTAGAAGTAAGGCTTGCTGATATCAGCAGTACCCAAGAAGTGACACAAGTCTTAGCCAAGCAAATACAGAAACAGGTTAAAGGCTCTTCTGACTGTCCTCATGGGCTTTGTGTTTAAGCCTGTGGTGCACAGTGCGGACCTACTACTCACGAGCGACACAGAGAGCTCTTGCAGTATAGCTGGTCTAAGTTAAATGCAAAGTAAATAGAAAATAGGCACGGACTTCTAAAGATTTCAGTCCACCTGCTCATTTTTACTTTTAAAAAATGTAGCTACTGGAAAAGTTCACATCATACATAGCTTATATCTTATTTTCATAAGCCAATGTTGTTAGAGATTCAGAGAAACTCAAATATTTATAAAACGAATAAACGGAAATATTTAAAATGGAGCGTGTCTGGCTTTAAGTGGTAGCAGCGTGGGTTAAGGTGGGTCGTTTCCGGCCGTGTCAGAAAGGAGCTTAGATGGGCCACAGGGAATGGCTGACTAAGGAAATGAGGGAAGAGAAAGGTGACAGTCAGAAGGTTGCCAAGGTTAGAGGTAGACTCCAAACCAGGGTCTTAGCGTCCACATAGCAACAGACATGAAAGCAGTCAGAAACCCCACATGTTACAGGGAGAGCACCTACCGGCTGTCCAGCAGGAATAGCTTTGCCTGGCTGCGGGCCACAGGAGCTGTTTTCACTTGGCTCCTCATAAAGGGGACACTATGATGTAGCTACCAACCACCCTGGCAGTCTGCCTGCCTCAGAGACTGTGATGGGATTCACTCAGTTGTGTCTTATGTCTGTTACTCATGGAGGCATGGTATCTGATTAGAGCCCTGGATCCTCAACCATCCAAAGACTTGGCTTCCATACAGAATTTGTGACCACGACACTAGTGACTCAGATGTCTCTCTTCAGTGAATTCAAGACACACATACCCCTGGCTACTGCACTCTGAATTTAACATTGCATTCTGCCAAGGCCAAGCTCCGTACTGGCTGTTCCTGGCCCGGAACTGAGCACACACATACAAGATAAGACTGCAGGCTGGTTACAGAGAAAGACGGGGGTTCTTCTCGTGGGCTCAACACTCCCCTTCGGTTTATCTGCATCTCCTCACATTTGTCAGAAGCCTAAGGATTCTTATCTCATCCTCTTCCCTCTCTCTTTCATAGGGCCACTGCTTCTGCCTCTTTCTTCTCCTCACAGAGTCCCCCAATCCCCAAACCTGTGGCAGGTCTTCTGCTGTCTTGATATTTCCTTCTCAAGGTAGTTAACGAATGCATCTGGCTCCAGATTGGTGAGAACACAAAGAACACTCCACCTTGACAAAAGCATCTGATTGTTTTTTTTTAATTAAAAATTATTTTCATTATTTATTTACTTTTGAAGACATGGTCTAACTGTGTAGCTCTGGCTGTCCTGCAACTCACTCTGTAGACCAGGCTGGTCTCAAACTCACAGAGATCTACCTGCCTCTGCCTCCCAAGTGCTGGGACTAAAGGTGTGCACCACTAAGCCTGGCTTATTGTTATTTTTTTAACCATGTGCATCTCTCTATGTGTGCATGAGTCCAGGGGCCTGAAGAGACAAGAGGAGCCATCAGACCATTCTGGATCTGGAGTTAGGCCTAACGTGGGTGCTAGGAATCAAACTCTGGTCCTCAGGAAGAATGGAGCCTACTCTTTTTTTGTTTCTTTGTTTTTGTCTTTTGAGACAGGGGTTCTCTGTGTAGCCTTGGCTGTTCTGTAACTCACTCTGTAGACCAAGCTGGCCTCAGACTCAGAGATCTGCCTGCCTTTGCCTCCCAAGTGCTGGGATTAAAGGTGTGCACCACTACTCCAAGCTAAACAACTGAACAGTGCCTACTCTTAACCACTGAGCCATTGCCCCAGCCTTAAATCTCCTATTAGTATTATAAAACTTTTCCTTCAAGTCCTAATATCTTCTGGAACGATAATGACCTCCATGAGTTTTAAAATACTTTTGCTGGGAGGCTTAAGGCTATCTACATTAAAAACAAACCAGTCAACTTCCTCTTCTGGCTGTGTACCTCACAATGCATCCTTTGGGTATTTCCTTTCCAGTGATAAGATAATGTGAATCGTGTAAGGGCAAAATGAACATTTGCCTCTAGTTCAGCCTCTAGGACAGTCACTTACCCACTTGGAATTGGGAAGACTCTATGGTCTTTGTGCCTGTACCAGGGAAAAGGAATCAGCATTCCAAAGTGCTGAGCCAAAGTGGTGCCTGTGGGAGAGCAGACACGGAAGTGCCAGAGGGCAGGTGCCCTGTGTCTACTTTGATGGTACCTAGTGTCTTTCACATCTTGTGTTCAATGAGAAAACGGAAGGGTTAAAGCTAGGTTTCCTAGGGAAGCCCTGTTGCCTAGTGGTTAACCATGCTCATCAAACAAACAAACAAGCAAACCAAAACCAACTAAGTTGCCATCTATTTGCCCAAAATACATGGACCAGTGCTTCTGCACAACTGTAGAATCAGGAGACACATGGAAGAGAAAATCAGAACCCATGTCAGCTTGTTTTATTGTTTGAGACACGGTCTTGTTATGTTCCTAAGTTAGCTGTAAACTTCAAGGCTCAAGTGATCCTTTGGACTCTGTCTCCATGGTAGCTGGGACTGCAGATGCATGCCTCAGAGTCCCACTCTGGGCCTTTTTTTCTTCTTTGAAATATATTCTCATTTAGCCCAGGCTGGTCTGGAACCTGGTATATAGCTGAGGATGGTCTTGAACTTCTGATTTTCCCTTCCTCCACTCCCTCAGTGCTGGGTTACAGGTATGTATCACCACGCCATTTACGATGCTAAGGATGGAACCCGGGCTTCTTGCATGGTAGGTGAGCACTCTACCAACTGAGTCCCCAAGGTCAAGATGCTGGCAGCTTTGGTGATCAGACACCAATATGATTCCTTGAAGGCCACAAGTCTTTCAAGGAGGAGGAAATCTTCAACCTCGCATGGCCAATAGGCCAAAGGGAAAACAGGAGAAATGGAGGCTAAACCTTCCTCATGACAAGGTTAGTTCTTTCACAGGACAGAGTCTATATGACTTAAACATTTTCCAACAGTCTCTTCACCCCAACACCATTGCACCCCAACACCATGTAAAGGCAGTACAGTTTCTAGCAGCTGAATTTGGGGTCTGCACCCTAACAATGATGAACATGGTGACTAGTGTATCATGTGGGGGTGTTGGTAGTTTTCTATTCTACAGAGAAAACTTCTATTTAAGGAGCCAGTAATTGTCCTTATTTCATGGAGCTTGTGAGTCTAAAATGAGAGCTTAAACCGAGACAACCTGTAGCATAGAGAGGAGTCTGGGAGTTTGAAAAGTCAAGGGATGCGTGGCTATAATCTTTCATTTTGGTTCACTCTAACGAAATTTTTCTTAGAATCATAGCAACCAATGTGTACAACATGACTGTACTGGAGGGATCAGGAAAAGCAGATACTGAGTAAGAAAGGCAAATAAAACCCTTTACTGTCAGAAATCTGGGGCGCACAGGCAGCCAGGGTAGGTTTCCCCAGGCTGAGGCTGGCCCATTGCCACCCTGTGTCCTGCTCATTCAGCCAGACGCTCAGGTGGACATGTTCCCCGCCCCTCCCGAAGGTTAAATTGTGTCTGCTTGTCACCAGTCTTGACTAGATCTGTTCCTAGAAACTGACAAACTACCTGTTAAAAACAGATGCTCTTGGAATCACTTTGTTCAAGTAGAAGTGCTTTAAATCTGGTGTTTTTTTTTTTGGTTAAATATTTCTAGATGTACAGATTTATTATGAATAAAGCTCAAGGCCATTGAGTAAATCTTGTCTGTATGGTGTGTGTGTGTGTGTGTGTGTGTGTGTGTGTGTGTGTGTGTGTGTACGCCTGTGTGCACACGCTTCTGGAGGCCAGAGGTTGGTGGGGTTGTCCTCAGTCATTCTTTTTTTTTTTTTTGGTTTTTCAAGACAGGGTTTCTCTGTGTAGTCCTGGCTGTGGCTGTCCTGGACCTCACTCTGTAGACCAGGCTGGCCTTGAACTCAGAAATCTGCCTGCCTCTGCCTCCCAAGTGCTGGGATTAAAGGCGTGCGCCACCACTGCCGGTGTCCTCAGTCATTCTTGATCTTAGTTTTTGAGACAGGATCTCTCACCTTACCTTCAGCTAGCCAAGCCAGGCAGTGGTGGCGGCGCACGCCTTTGATCCCAGCACTTGGAAGGCAGAGGCAGGTGAATTTCTAAGTTCAAGGCCAGCCTGGTCTACAGAATGAGTTCCAGGATAGCCAGGGCTACACAGAGAAACCCTGTCTCAAAAAACAAAACAAAACAAAAAACAAAGAAACCTTTCAGCTAGCCTGGCTGGCCACTGAGCCCAGAGACTCCTCCCTGGGCCACCTCTCCCGTGTTGGTATTACAAGCACATGTCAAAGTCCTCTGCTTCTTACATGAACTCTGGAGTCAAAACTTGGGTCCTCATGCTTGTACAGTAAGCCCCTTACCACTAAATCCAGAAAGGCAGCCAGAGAAAATTGTCAACTCCGAAAAGCTGGGATGATCAATACTTGGTTAAGTATGTTAGTGTAACTGTAGGGAGAGCAAGAATTCAGTAAGTCATGACTGGGTTATTTTACAGACATGAAGGTGAGAGGTTCTCCTGAGCTCAGGTTGGGGGTCGGGTATCTCTCCACATGGGAAGGCTTTGGCACACAAAAACAACACTCTTCCAAACAGGAATCCAATGCCATCTCCAAGAATCTCCTTTTACTCATGGAGGTTGGAGGGACTGGAGTTTTTCAGAAGGAAAACAGAGACTGGGTGACATTCAAGGAGACATTGAGAACCCCCACAGGACCCCTTGTCAGCCAGTGAGGGTCAATAGTCAGGTAGCTTCTCTAAAGCTCTATTTACACCCATCTTAGTGCCAAGTCAGGTGGTTTTGTTTCACTGAGATGGAAGCTTTTTTGTTGTTGTTGTTGTTTTCTTTTTGTTTTTCGAGACAGGGTTTCTCTGTGTGGCCCTGGCTGTCCTAGATTTCACTCTGTAGACCAAGCTGGCCTCAAACTCAGAAATCCGCCTGCCTCTGCCTCCCAAGTGCTGGGATTAAAGGCGTGTGCCACCACTGCCTGGCAAGATGGAAGTGTCTTTAATGACGAATGTGAGCATGGTCATATCTGAGGCACTTCACCTCACCTTCTCCAGTGTACTGATAAAAGGAACTGGATCATCTGTCCTCTCATTGGATGCAAAAGCCATTCAATTCTCATTGGTCATTCAGTGTTAGCATCCATTCCATTTCTTCTTCACTGAGGACAGACCCAGGGCCACCACCACACAGTATGAAAGTATAGTATAGGGTCTTATATAGTTTCTGCAAGTGGGCCAACCTCTTCCTTCAGGATAAAGCAGTGTGCTGGTTGGTTTTAACTTCTAACTTGCCACAATATACAATCACTACAGTCCTGCAGAAAGAGAGGAATGGTCTAGATCAATGGGCTTTCATGACTGCTATTTGATGTAGAAGACACACCCCAGATGTGGGTGGCATCACTTCATATGCACCCTGAACTGTGGAAGGATGAGGGAAAGTACCCAGGCACTAGTAAGCACAAAGATCCATTCCCTCTCTCTGTCTTGACACTAGATGTCACGTGGCCAGAAAGCTTCTGACTTTCCTATGGTAATTGACGTAACCTGGAATTGTAAGCCAAATAAATCCTTTGCTCTCCAAGCTGCTTTTGGACAGGGTGTTTCATCACAGCAACAGAGGAATCTAGGACAAGCAGTGACCTCCCAGGCTTGCATTTACACCAATGTTCTCGGCACTGCTCTAGCTCCCCCTGATTCTTTTCTTAGTCCATTTTAACAGGAGCTTTATTATCGATCCTGAGACATTTTTAAACTGAGCCACCAAGCCACCAACTATTTTCTGATGAGATACAATATACTCACATCATACTTTGTCCACCACAGTATGTGTTCCCAGACCAACTGTGCCCTTCGGTCTCAAGAGCACAAGGCTTTGCCCACAACCACAGTAAGAGGCCAGCCTGTGACCAGCCTGTGGGGGCTGTGCGACCCCCTTCTCCCCCCCCCCCCTTTTTTTTTTTTCGAGACAGGGTTTCTCTGTATAGCCCTGGCTGTCCTGGAACTCACTCTGTAGACCAGGCTGGCCTCAAACTCAGAAATCCGCCTGCCTCTGCCTCCCAAGTGCTGGGATTAAAGGTGTGCCCTTATAACCCTCTATGTAACTGACTGCACATGCTTCTTGCTTTGCCAGTTTCTTAGGCTGCTGGATCCACATTTCCTCTCATTTTAATGTGATCCTTCTTTACTGGAAGCACCTTTCTCTGTTAGATGGATTCATGGTGCTGGTGGGACAACCTTACCCAAAATGCATGTTCTTTTTTTACTGCAGTATTTTTATTGATTTATTGGAAATTTATGCAGTATATTGGGTGATATTCTGTCTGTGCTTCTGTGACTTTTCCTGAAACTTAAGTGTAGGGATTGTGTTGTAGACACAACTGGGGCCGGGCAGACCCCTGACAACCCATTGTTCTCTGCGTTTTGAGAAAGTTTCGGCTTTTCTCTCATGATCTAATGGCCTTCATCAGCTACAAAAAGACGCTTCTTTAATGAGAGATGGGAGCTATGCTTTTCTGTGGATATAAGGATAAGTATTCAGAGTGAAGTTAGAAATAGTGTTGGTTTTGGAACATGACAATGGTTGGTTTTCCTCTAGGTTCCACGGCCTCGCTATTACCACGCATCTTGCGCTCCCACGTGAGGTTTAATAATTAAGAAATGGAGACATCTGTAGAACTGAAAGCTGGTAGTCTGTGGCTGGGTTAGCCTCTCAGCTAGCTTCTCTGAGATTGCGTCTCTCCATGTGGCTCTCACTGCTCACTCTCCCTGCTCCATTCCTGTCTTCCCTCTGTCCCGCTGCTTCTGTCTCTCTGCCTGATCATTATGCCAGATCCTTCTGCCCCAGCTCCGGCCGCCAGCTCTTTATTTTATGTATTCTTCCTCATCCAGTTGGCACTGGTGAGGAAGCAACAGACATTTACACATCCTACCAGCCAGGTACCAGGCCCAGCAATTAACAATGGAGAACACAGAGACATAGTTCCTCATAGCTAGTAAATACAATATTTTTGGGTCATTCCAACAACTGCCACGGATAGTTGGCTGGGCTTATGGTACCAGGCAAAAGTTCTATCCAATTGATTGAGCTGTAAGTCCAATTGGATAGCTGTTGGTTACTGCCACAATATGAGTGCCATTGATGCTCCTGGGAAGGTATCTTGCCATGATGGTTGTTGTCATGTTCTGTAGGCATCACAGCTAGGTAGGAGTATTGATCATCTTTCTCCCTTGGCAGTTTTCATAGGACCTTCTGGTAAAATGAGTTTATTTTGGCTTAAAGTTCCAGAATGAACGTCTTTAAGGACAAGGAAGGCATGGTAGCAGGCTGCTGGAGCAGGAAGCAGGAAGATCACATGACACACTGAAAGAGTAAACTGAAAGGGAGGCTATAACCTCTCAAAGGCCATTTCCTTAGTGACGTACTTCCTCCAGCAAGGCTCCATATCCTAAAGGCTCCACAAACCCACCTAAACAGCACCCGAAACCAGGAATGAAGTGAAGGACATGAAACTATGGGGGACATTTCCTATTTAAACATGTAAAAATCCAGAAGTGTTATCCATTCAAAATCACATGGCTGAGAGGCAGAGACAGCTTGACCTCTGGGAGTCATTGCCCAGCCTGCCTGCCCCACCTGGCAAGAATCAAATGATATAGACAGTGTCTTAGAAAATAAGGTGGGCAGTGGTGGCACATGCCTGTAATCCCAGCACTTGGGAGGCAGAGGCAGGTGGGTCTCTGAGTTCGAGGCCAGCCTGGTCTAGAGAATGAATTCCAGGATATCCATGGCTACACAGCAAAGCCCTGTCTCAAAAAAACCTAAGTAAATAAATAAATAAATAAATAAATAAATAAATAAAAATATGGTGGAGAACATCTGAGGAAATAAAATGAAGTTGACCTCTGCTCTCCTAAAACATGTGCACATGCAAATACATACAATGCGCATGTACATAACACATGCAAACACATACAAACACATACATGGATACACACACACACCTTAGACCCAGACATTGTTAAGGAAGGGTAGTAAAGGTACCCAAGCATGTGCCTTTGTAAATAAAGCTGCTTCTCCTTGGAAAATTGGTAGTGAGGAAACGGGTTAAAGGAGAGAAAGTCCAGGCTTCCGTTCTGCTCACATTAATCCCTTAGGATGTTAGGATTTGTAGATAATACTACCTGTATCCCCAGCAGAACCAGGAGACTTTACAGAGCTCCCAGGAGCGGCAGTGGGCTCATGGGCGACACCATTGCTTAATGGTACAGCAGACATTATCCTTTGAAGCATTTTTCTTGGTATCCATAGAAAGAGATTCCATCTGGTTTTTTTTCTTACAGATAATGAAGAGTAAAGACCTCTACCTTCTTAGGAATTATGTGTGCATGTCATAACGACCCAGCCACAAAAGCTGAATCTCGCTTTTCCAAACAAACATTTGTTTTCCATGTAATTGCTGTAATTCTCTGCGGGAACATCGCTGGCCTATTCTCAGAAGAAGCAGATGGAAGGAGGCTGCCTTCACGCACGACGCTCTGAACAGAAGTGGTTTAGTGTAAGCGCAGTGCTGCGACTCATAGCTGGGTGTTGAGAAGTGAGCAAAGGCTGTGGTAAGCCCATGGTCTTTAGTCACACAGAAGACAATTTAGAAGTCCTCACAGTATGAATTAAGAAGCAGAGAAGATCTGAGGGGATGGCTTGGTAGGTAGGAGCTCTGAATGCTTCTTCAGAGAACCCAAGTTTAGTTTCCAGGGTCCTATAACTCCAGTCCCAGTGGATTCGACATTCTATTCTGGTCTCCATGGGCACCTGCATGCACTTGGACATACACAGATACATACATGTTCACTAATACAAGTGAAATAAATCTAAAATGGTATAAAAGAGTAAGAAGATGGTTCCGTGGGTAAAGTACCTCCACAAGCACACACACATACATTCGAGCACACACACACACACACACACACACACACACACACACACACGCATCTGCCTGTGCATGCTCTCCCCCTGCCATGTGCAGTTTCCTTAGCTTCCCTCCCGTTCTGTGATAAAACACCATAACACAGCCTCCTCTTGTGATGTTCTTCCTCCATCCAGGTCCTACCATCTTCCCAAATGGCACTGCCTGTCAAGGACCATGTGGGGAGCCTGTGAGGGAACTTCTTCTTAACCAACACACACACACACACACACACACACACACACACACACACACACACACCCCACAGGGGCCCAGATCCTCAGTCCTTTTCTTTTCTTTCTCATGTGTACTCTCTCAGTGACCTAGTTGTGTGAAAATGTTGGACTCTAAGTATCCAAAACCAAGGGACGTGCTCTCACAGAGAACTCATAGGCAGGATTCGTTGTAATAACATGAGGTTTATTGATACTGGTGCACCAGGACTCCCCTGTGTGCAGGCAAAAAAGAGCCCTGAATCAGAGTTGAGGCCGTTTATATACCAATATTCACAAGGCTCATAAAAGCAGTTTTACTTCTTAATCAATAACTACAAAGGCTGATTTTAACGTCTGTTCTCAAGCTTGGTTTCTTTCCCAGTCTCTGTCCCAATTTACATCTGTATCTCAGTCCCAATTTACATCTGTATCTCGCTCCTGGAGAATTCTTTTAAGTGACTGTTTACCCAGGTCTTTTATTGCCTCTATCTTGAGTCCTTTGTTCTTTTGAAATGTTAGTTCAAGTCCCTGGGATGCTCCCCAGGGGCAGCTAACACTTGAGTGTAAATTGAAACTCTAAACTTAAGAATCTTTCATGTTGAGACCTAAAATTTCATTTTTACAATTTATTCTCACATTACTTTAGTGTCGCTCATGGATCTTCAACGCAGAGCAGCTCTCTCTCATCACCTCTCTCTCCCAGGGTAGACCCAGCTTTTTCCTAGGCCTGTCATCCTCCCAAATCTCAGTTCAAACACGTCAGAAAAGGAAATCATTACCTTTCCATTCTGCAGGTAGAACGGATGTGTTCTCTGTGGTACTGGCCAGGCATCTGAGCATACCTCCTTACACCTTATTAATAATTAATTTTTTTAACTGAACCATGACATCTGTCAAAACTCTCATTCTGCCCCTTGTGCTAGTTACTCTTGTGTTGCTGTGAATGACCAGACCTATTTTGGCCCACAGTTTCCGAGCGTTTGTTTATAATTGCTTAGCACCATGTACTTGGGCACCATGTGGTGGATGTGTGAGGAAGAAGATAGAAAGAAGAAAGAGAGGGCGCAAGGGGTGAGAAGTAAGGATCTGCCTTAGGGATCTTCTTCCTCCAGCTATACTCCACCTCCCAAAGCTTCTACAACCTTCCAAAAATACCACCAGCTACAGAAGACGGAGGTGTTTTGTTACAGTAGCAAGAATAGCCCCAGAAGTGCGTGTGTTTCTCTCTTCTCTGGTGCCCTGTCCCTCAGTGGGCTCGCCACTATTGACAGTACCTGATTTCTCTGATGTCTTTGTATCACAGTATGAAATGTTGGCACTTCCTGAGACTGTAACCAGGAGTAAAGGCTGGAACCCCTGTGCATCGACATGATTCCATAGGAATCTGGAAAGGCTCAGGGCTCCACCAGAAGTAGAACTTGGGGTGTCAACCACAACAGATTTGAATCTGGATTTTGAGTGGCTTGGAGCCTACACACACACACACACACACACACACACACACACACACACACCCCGTGAGAATAAAATTTGAAAGCATCTTGAAACAGACATGCCCCCTCCAGGGGCAAGGTGACCAAAAGAAAAATAAAAAGACATGCCCCAGACAAGTCCTAACTAGCCCAAGTGAGTAATGGGCCATCCAGTGTTTACTTCCCTCTCCCTCCCTTTCTGGGAGGTCCGAATAACTAGTCATGATGCCAGCTCACACGTAGCTGCCTCTGCAAGTTGCTGATATTTGAAATAGTCAATCGTGTGTAACCGTGCCAAACTTTCCCGCCTTTCCCTACCCCTACCCATAAATAGCCCAAGCCTCTGGGGTTGGGGGTCGGATCCTCTATCTCCTGCCTGAGATATGTTCCGGCCCAAGGGCCCTTGCCATTAAACTACCTTATGCATCAAGGAGATCTCTTGTGTGTCCATGGGTGAGCACCGGTCCATGGTTATTTATTTATTTATTTATTTATTTATTTATTTATTTATTTATTTAGGTTTTTCCGAGACAGGGCTTCGCTGTGTAGCCTTGGCTGTCCTGGAACTCACTCTGTAGACCAGGCTGTCCTTGAACTCAGAAATCCACCTGCCTCTGCCTCCCAAGTGCTGGGATTAAAGGCGTGCGCCACCACCACCCGGCTTCCATCTTATTTTTAAACACAGCGTTTTCTTAAAAAACGTATATGCCTGTAGGCTTAGTGTATGTGTGTGCTCCAGGTATATGCAGGTTCCTGTGAAGCTCAGAAGAGGGTGAAGGGCTTTCTAGAAATGGAGTTTCAGGGGGTCGTGAGACTCTTAACTATGGAGCCACCTCTCCAGCCCTTCTTCCTTCTTTTTGAGATGGAGTAGGATAGACAGCCAACAAACCCCAGGGACCTGTCTCTACCTCACCAGCGCTGGGGATACAGGCATGTACCATCATGCTTGTGTGTGTTTTTTTTTTTTATTTATGAATGCTGGAGATCAAACCCAGATCCTCATGCTTGTATGGAGAGCATTTTACCCGCAGAGTTACCTTCACTACCTCAGGCAATTTGTTACAGTAATGGAAAAAAAAAAACCAGACCATCTTAGAGTCATTCATTCTTAATTCCAGAAGGCCCTGGGAGATGGCTGCTCCCTTGTTCTGCATGGCTGTCAGTCTAGTTACAAGGCCAGAAGTAACCAGAGGCTAGAGCCAAAGTCACCACAGTCCACCCCATTTCCCACACTCTCTCTAATGTCTGCAAAGGACAGTGGAATCCAGTCCCTTAAGATCTGGGGCCAGGCTGGGCGGTGGTGGCGCACACCTTTAATCCCAGCACTTGGGAGGCAGAGGCAGGCAGATTTCTGAGTTCAAGGCTAGCCTGGTCTACAGAGTGAGTTCCAGGACAGCCCGGGTCACACAGAGAAACCCTGTCTTGAAAAACCAAAAAAAAAAAAAAAAAAAAAAAAGATCTGGGGCCAGTGCAAGAAAAAGCTGTATGAACAAACGTAAGTGAGCAATCTCAAATCTCAGGACTCCTCAGAGAAGAAAGAGCGGAAAATCACTAAAGAGCCACCGGAAGAACAGATCATTTCCTGAGGCCCCTGAAGAACTCTGTAGAACCTGATGCTCTAACTGTAGCCAGCAGCACTGACACAGCCCAGGAGCTGGTTACAGCTGGTCAGAGCCTGGCATCTCAGGTCTCACCTGAGACCTGAAATCAGAATGTTTGACCACGAGTTTTCCTTTAGTCCTTCATCTTTACCAGACAACTCTGAGAGGAAACATATTTCCTGCCTTGTATTTAAAGACTTAGTTTGTGCGGAGCAGACCCTTTTGATATCTCCTTTGAAATTCCCAAAGCATGAAGCGGATATTCAAGTTTCCCGGCCTCCTGGAAAGCCTCATAAAGTATAGTCCTGTTTACCTATGCTTTACCAGGATCCCAGCTCAGTCATTGAGACAACAGGCTCACACGGCCAACTGTTCTGCAAAATGCAAATTTCGTACGGGAAACACTTCCCCTGGGAGAAAACAGAGCGGCTGTCAGGGAGAGCTATTTTTAAAGGGGCCAAATGCTCCAGCAAGGCAGTGATTTATCAAAAATCTCAATGACAAGGCTTTGGGAGGAAAGGGTTTATTTTATCTCACAGCTTACCGGCCATCTCAAAGGGAAGTCAGGGCTCAAGGCAGGAACCTGGAGGGAGGAATGGAAGAAGCTAAGGGCTGTTCACTGCGTCCTCATGGTTTGCTCAGTTTTTTTTCTTTCTTTCTTTTCTTTCTTTCTTTTTTTTTTTTTTTTGGTTTTTCGAGACAGGGTTTCTCTGTGTAGCCTTGGCTGTCCTGGAACTCACTCTGTAGACCAGGCTGGCCTCGAACTCAGAAATCCACCTGCCTCTGCCTCCCAAGTGCCGGGATTAAAGGCGTGCGCCACCACCGCCCGGCTCAGTTTTCTTTCTTATATAACCTAGGACCACCAGCCTTGGTGGGCTCTGCCTGTCCCCATCAATCACTAATCAAAAGAATGCCCCATAGCCATGCCTGCAGGCTATCTTACGGAGGTGTTTTCTCAGCTGAGGTTTCTTCTTCCCAGATGACCCTAGCTAGCTTGGGTCAAGAAGGCAGAGAATCAACCAGCATACAGGAGTTGCCAGGACAAAGGCAAGACCCATTCAAGAGGAGAGCTAGAGGGGCTGATGAAGTTCCCTAGAGGAGGGAATCCTTGTCAACATCTGTCTTCCTTCTTTTTCTAAGTCTGTCTGTCTGTCTGTCTGTCTGTCTGTCTGTCTGTCTGTCCATATGTGTGTATAAGGAAGCTGGAGGGCAGCCACAGGTGTCATCCTTCGGAATTGCATCTGTATCTTCTGAGGCACATCTCTCATTGGCCTAAGGCTCACCAATAAAGCTATGCTGGCTGGCCATGAGTCCCAGGAAAGCTTCTCGTTTCCAGCCTCCCAGAGCTGGATTACAAACATGCCTCCATTCCTGGCATTTCATGTGTGTTCTGAGGACTCGAATCCTAGTATTCATAAGATGCTCTGCCAGTCGGATCAGCGCCATCCTTCAGCCCTGTCCGTGTCTTAACCACTGCTGACATTCTGCTATATTCTCATATATTAGGAAGCCAGGCATGATGACATATACCTATAATCTCAATGGACAGAAGGCGGCAGACCTCTGTCAGGTAAAGTCAGTCTGATCTACGTAGTGAGTGCCAGGCCAGGCAGGGCTGCACAGTGAGATGCTGTCTCAGGTAAAAACCTCATTTCACCGGGACGGAGATGACCCATGATCTAATCCAGGAGATTTTCCCAGCCTGGGAAGCACCGTGCTGTTCCCCAGTACAGGCTAACACCCTTGGGCTCTTCATCTTCCTCATACTAAATGGTGTTGCTGTGACCTTCCTCACCATTGTAAAGATTCATTGATGGTGGTATGAGGACATTTAGTGACAGATCTTGCCTTCCCTATGACACTTATCAATGGACTCCTTGCCTACCTTTGTCCCATGCCTATATTTGAAACCATAAACCCAAGACCCTCCAAATCCCTTGGGCTTGCATTTGCGGATGTCTGTCCTACCTGCACGGGTGACAAACTGGGTTCTCGTGTATTCTCTGTCACTGTGGTAAACACCATGACCCCAAACGCATCCTGGTTTATTTGGCTTACATGTCCCAATTGCAGTCAATCAGTGAGGGAAGTCAGGGCAGGAACCGTGGATCGGAGCTATTCACTGGCCTGCTCTCCATTGCTTGCTTGGCCTGCTTTCTTATACCACCCAGGACCACCTGATCAGCAGAGGCACTGTCCACAGTGGGCTGAGCCCCTCCCACATCACCCACTAATCAAAAGGATTCCCCCTCAGGTCAATTTGATAGGGTCATATCTCTCTCTCTCTCTCTCTCTCTCTCTCTCTCTCTCTCTCTCTCTCTCTCTCTTTCCTTCCCTCCCTCCCTCCCTTCCCCTCCCCAGGATTTCTCTGTGTAGCTCTGGCTGTCCTTGAACTCAGAGATCTGCCTGCCTCTGCCTCCTGAGTGCTAGGATTAAAGGCATGTGCCACCACCACCCGGCTGCCAATTCTCAATTGACTTTCTTTCTTTCCAGACAACTCTCGTTTGTGGCAAGCTGACAACACACCTAACCAGCAGACACTGGGTGTGGTTTGGCAGAACCGGTGCCCCGCAGCTCCACTCCAGTAGCATCCGCCCTGTAGGTAAGCTTTTGTAGAATGCTCTTGGCTCCGAGTCATCAGCATTGCCTCCGGCAACATCTAAGGCACCTAATTTAACCACGTGCTTTGTGACATTGTTTTCATTGGCACTGTTATGTCCCAGGTGCCAGTAAGCTTTTGAAGTCAGATGGGCCCCTTCCATTTCCTCTCCACTAATGGTTTTAAAAGCATCATTCAGTATTATCACTCCAGCCAGGACACTGGGATGCTGCTGGAGATGTAAATGAGAAGCACCAGGTGGGGCTGGTTTGGACAAGCACCCCAGGTGATGCTCAGCACATCTGAGAGTTTCCGATGCATGACTTTTCCTCAGATTGGGTAATGACAAGCCCAAGACACAATGTCACCCAGATCCAGCTTGGTGACTCAGTGAGTTTATTGAGGACACTTGTTGGAACATGGGTGAGGAGTTACTTATCGAGACGCATCACATCATGGGTGACAGCTGAGAAAACTGTATTTCTGGAGTCCTTGACACACTACCTGTAGGCTCTACAGATGAGCCTCTATTCTCTCAGCAACAGTTTACAGCTGGCGAAACCTTAGAGGGGACACATGAGTCTTATAAGTTTCTCACAAGGCTTTCTGTCCTTCCAGAAAGGCTCAACCTTGAGGAAACAGCTATATTACTGCAGTGCTCTGGACTGAGGAGACTGTTGGCTTTTGTATTTTCATACACTTGTTTATTTCAGATTAGGAGAGGGTTTCTACTACCATTTGTGAATGGCAGGAGTGTCCTGGGCATACCAGGATGTGACAACCTAAGCCTGCAAAATGGTGGGAGAAGTGACTATTCACAGTAGCTATAGAGGCAGCCAAGGGACTCCCCACTTACGTCTGAATTAACCCCCAGGGTCTAACCAACTCAGGGTACTTATTCTCAGTAATGTGAGCAGTCTGGGGAAGACCATTTTTTTTTTTTTTTTTGCTGTGGGTGTCACCCTGTACAATGTATGATGCTTGGCACTACCCCTGCTATGAGTAACAGAATCTTCTGGCAGCATTAGCCAATGCATCCACACGTGCTTGGGAAGTGGGTGTGTCAGCAAAATACTTGTGCAGGTGTGAGGATCTGAGTCCAGATTCCCAACACCCAAGTAAGAAAAGCAAAAAGCCAGTGTGTAGGTATACACCTCTAATCCCAGCACTGGGGACACAGAGAGACAGGTAAGTAGATTTCCTGGAGCTTGCTGGTCAACCAGTCTAGCCAAATCAGGTAGTTCCAGGTTCACTGGGAAACGCTACCTCAAAAAGTAAGGTGGGAAGTGGTTGCTGAAGACACTGACCTCTGACCTCCACATGCAGGCATAGGTACATACACATGCTAGTGTGCATGAGTGCATGCACATACATCTATACATATAAATATGTATCGTAGAAAGAGAGATGGAGAGACAGAGAGACCAGACGTCATCTAAATATCTGGAAGGTAGGGGCAAGGGCAAAATCAGAACCGACCTCCTCACCTTCAGAGCTTGCTGGTTCTACCTCCAGAGAGGATGGGTTGTTGGGTAACTGCCTTATTTTATTAGAGAAAGAGACCGACTTGGTGAAATACTTTTGTGTAGTAAAACTAGAAAGTAGGCAGGCATGGAGACTCCTAGACTCTTCTCACCAAAATAAGCGAATAATCGAATAAATACATAAGTAAATAAATAAATAAATAAATACCACACACACTCAGACTGTTTTCATAGGTGACTTTACTGCTTGGCCGTGGTCATTTCTCTTGACAGTGATTCTTGGCCGGGTGTGTGAGACATGAAGGCATTGAGAAGCCATCAGAGATCATACCCTTCCTATCCTCATTTTCTTAAACCATCAAAATATTTCATTTATAAAAATTAATCTAAATATAAATATTGACACTAAAGATCAAAATCACTGATGACAAAATAATTTCTGGAACTATAGCATGTTTATGGTTTAAATAGTAAATTAAATCTTTGTACTTATTTGGCACAAGGAAACCTTTTATAAAAGTTCAAATGCCATAGAACAGGCTTTTTCTTCATTGTTGTTGTTGTTGTTGTTGTTATTATTATTTTTTTTTTTGCAAGGCTTACACAGTACACGCTTTGTCAAAAGAAAACTGAGTATTTTAACACTGTTAGCACAAAGGCAGCCTCGTGCCTCCTAAGGAAAAACGTCCCGTTTGGAAGTCAGATCTTTTTGTTGTGTTTTTTTTAACTTTGTTTTAGCGTGAACCACATCCACTGGATAAAACACCAAAGGTTTACTGTTTCCATGGAGTCCTTTCTCTGGGGTGACACATACATCAGCAGGAGCATTATGGGAAGACACAAGGACCCCCATTAGCAGCATTGACACAGAACACAGGGAGGGCAGTTCAATCAAGTCTGGAGATGCACAGGAGAACCAGAGAACTCGGAAGTGAAGACAGGGCTAGGCTTCTGGGGGTGGGGGGCATTCCAGTTAGAACCAGCTCACACATATGGCTTCAGCAAGTTCACCAATCTGACCTTTAGCTATGGATTCTAGAGAACCGTAAGAGAGAGAGACACTAGACAAAACTGGGCACACCATGTCCTCCAGAGCCAGCACCTAGTGGTCACTCCTGTGCCTCCCTCCTTTGCCCTCTCCCCACCACACCTTGTGATTTAGAAAATTCCAGAAGCGAACATCAAAAACATGCTGCAGGTACCCAGCCAGTCCAGCACAGGGTCAGTCCTACTTGTGTGCATAAACACACTTTAGACACTCATGCACTTATTCCAGCCCCTGCCCTGCAGCAGACAGTGAACTTGGGGCGACAATCACCTCTGTGTCCCTCACAGTCCATCCACAATCCTTTTCTCTAAGGGTGTTTGTCGATCACCTTCATCATAGCCATCGTTCTGAATCTTGTTGAATTTGGCAGGAGATCTCTTTTGGAGGACGGAATACTTGTCTTGTGTCGTTCTATTTTACAAGAGCCCGTTCATGACCAAGCCACATCACATTGACTCTGAGCAGTGTCCTTAAGTTAGACTAACAGTGACATCATCCCTTAGGCTCCTCTCCCCCTGAGTAAATCCATGCAAGAACCCCAAATTCAGAATGAGACGTGGTGTCAGAGAGACCCGGGTATGGCATTGGTGGATCAGAGCTTTTCATTGTACGGGGAGTACAGAGGCATGGGGCTGGGGGCTGGGAGCCTAGCTGGAGGTGGCCAAGCATTTCCAAATGAGACTGTTTCTAGAGCCCCCTGCTCTTAGCATCTGTTAGGAGGTGACAAGCACAACTAAGTGATGGTAATGACTGCCACCTTCCTAGCCCCCAGCTCCTCTCCAGCCGTTTTCTGTAGGATGAACTGTTGGTGGGGGATTCAAGGGTTTAAAAACACACAGGGCTGGTAAAGACAGCACACGGGAGCAAATTAAACAGGCACAATGCATCTTCTGAACACAGAGCTCTGCTATGGGAAGCCAGCGTCTGGATATTGGGTCTCAGATTCCCTTGGAAGCCTAAGGCAGAGAGTGGGTGAGACCTCAGTGTTGCCGACTGAGACCCTGGGTGAGGTATCAGGACAGCCCGGTGCAGCGGTCCTGATACCCCCAGGTCCTTGCCTCAGTGGAAATCCACACAGTACTCGATGGCTGTTGGGTCAAGGCACTGTCGTGTACGGCCGGAGGCAGTGGGTCACTGGCTGTGTGTGGAGTTCCATGCTTTAGTACATCACAGCTGACTCCAGAGCAGGCTCCTGAGGGAGAGAAGCAAGATGAACAGGTGTCACCAGCTCCTGACAAACCTAACTGGTTGTGTCTGGCAGCATGGTCACAGGGAATGACTGGACATTTTTCTCCCTCCTGGGATGTACTGAGGTTTTCTGTAGGGAGCCGACTTTAAGCAGAAATCGGCTAGAAAGCAGCTATCATCTTTGCAGCCATCTGGAACCA
Source organism: Rhabdomys pumilio (assembly GCA_030674055.1). NCBI lineage: Eukaryota > Metazoa > Chordata > Mammalia > Rodentia > Muridae > Rhabdomys > Rhabdomys pumilio. Next base: position 40,766,821 of record JANHMN010000020.1, read on the forward strand.
TTTACCCTGATAGAGACTTGGTTTTCAGCAGCCTACAACAGCTGAGCACACTCTAACAAACATCTTGTTTATCCCACATAGCTTGTTTTGCTGTTTAGTGAACCCAGCTGCATACTGCACGTGGTAAAATGTCTTCAGCTGTGTTCTCCTGCGTGTGCTTATAAATACCCAAGATTTCCTTGTACTAGGGTGAATGAGAATCAATAGGAGTTAAGAATAAATATACAGTCAATAGGGTTAAGAAGAATATATATATATATATATATATATATATATATATACAGTCAATATAGTCAAGAGTGAATATGAGTCGGGTGAATATGCGCCAGTAGAGAGACAATAAAGGAGAATTGAGACTTGACTCCAGAACCTCTGTCTTGTCTCCATTCTTCGAGACCCTGACCCCTTAACCAGAAAAGCAGATCGGTCCCCAACAGTTTTCCAGGTAAGCTCAGATAAAGATGCGTGTTTGAAAATGGCCTGCTGATTCTTAGGAAGCAGGCCTTCTGTTATGTGTGGTTGGATGTTTTCTCTTATGCATAGTTGGATATTTAAGCATCTTAACCAAACTCTAATGTTCACATTACAGACTCACAAACAAACTGGCATTTGTTTCTGGAAAGGTTGGTAAGGGAGCTCTCAACCGACCAATCAAACCCAGCAAAGTGGTTTTCCACCCTCAAGGCAGGCTCCAGACTTGCCTACCTCAGCCAAATGAAAACACCCTCCACCTTCTGTCTCTGAAATCTACTTTTTTTCTGAAAGTATTGCTGCCCGACTTTTGGTATTTTAGTACATATGCTAATTTTTTTTCTTAAAATGAAGAAAATATTTTTTATGTGTATGGCTATTTTGCCTGTATGTATGTCTGTGTACAGACTTGTACCCATTGAGGCCAGAAGAGAGTGTCATATCTCCTGGAATTGGAATTACAGATGGTTGTAAACCACCATGTGGGTGCTGGGAACCAAACTCAGGTCTGCTGGAAGAGTGGCCAGTGCACTTAACCCCTGGGCCATCTTCCTAGCATCCCGTGCCTTTGGTTTTTAACCATTTCTTCTTATTTTAAGGCGATTTATATACTTACTTACTTGCTTTTGAGGTGCCAGGGATTGAGCTTAGGGCCCCATGCTTGGTCAGCAGTGTTCTGAGCCACACTACCAGCTCTCTTGGGTCTTTTTTATTTCACTAAAAATAACTTTTTGCAAAGAAACCTGTATAACACGTGCACACAGCATCTCCTCAGAGCTGGAAGGCCTCACTCTGTCCAGTTTTGTGGGGGTTGAGGGTGAAAAGGACCCGTGTTCGCATGCTATGCTACTTCTCCAGCTGGTAGCGCTCTGCAAGGCTGGATGAAGTAGGTCACACTGGGGGCTTAGGGCTATGGACTCCTTCCTCCTCAGCCTGGCCCACTCTGCTTTCTGACTCTCTGGAATGTGACTGAGCCACCTTAGGCTCCTGGCCGGGTCACCTTTTGCAGAGGATACTCCTGTACCATGGACACTGCCATGCCTTCCCAGCTATAAAACGGAGCTGAGGTAAATTCTTGCTCTCTTTAGCTGCTTCTGAGCAGGTATTTAGTCACAGCGATGAGCCCATGAGCCATGGGCCCTTGTGACCCATGCATATTCTGTTGCTATGGAAGTCGATTTAACCCTCTCATGGATGACCCACATCTTCCCTGGCCTAGCAAGATAACTAGACGTTGAAAGGTCAAGGGTCACAGCTGACCAGTGAATGAAAAATGATGAGAAACTGGAGTCCTCGTCATACTCAAGACAGTAACATATGGTTCAAAGGCTAGACCCTACATTATGCATTTGTCTGATGCTTCTGTACTCAGAACGGACCAGGAGAGGAGTGATGAAGAAGGGTGAGGTTGGTGGTGACGACACTGTAGCAGCTGGGTAATCTGTGTAATTCTTCTGGCCAGTCTCACAGTCTGCCATCAGCATGGCATGTAGTGTGGACGGCCATGTCAGATCTCTCTTCTAATGCACTGTTCTGAGTGCTCTCTGAAATTCCTACGCATATATTGCTGTGCACTGTTTCGAGATAGTGTCTTGCAGACCTGGTGTTCACCGTGTAGTCCAGGCTGGTCTTGAGTTTGTAGCACCTTGTCAGTCTTTCTCATGTTGAGACTGCAGATGTAAGTCACCATAACTTAGCTGCAAGTTGTTCTTATACTAATCAACAAATTGAGTATTTAACTTAAAGAATTTGTGTGTGTGTGTGTGTGTGTGTGTGTAGTATGTGTATGGTGTGTGACTGTGTATGTATATATGATGTATGCATGTGTGTGGGCACATGCATGTGTGTGTATATAGTGTGTGCGCGCACATGTGCATATATGTATATAGTACATGCACATGTGCATGTGTGTTAGTGTGTGTATGGTGTGTGAGTGTGTGTATGTGTTTGTATGGTGTGGGAGAGTATGTATGTGTGTAAATAGTATGTGTGGGAATGTGCATGTGTGTATGGTATGGGAGTATGTTTATATGTGTATATGGTGTGTGTGTGTATGAATAGTGTGTGTGTGTGTGTGTGTGTGTGTGTGCATGAGCACTTGTATATGTGTATATGTATGTATGTGAGTGTGTATGTGTGTGTATGGTGTGTGGGTATGTGTATGTGAGTATAAGGTGTGTGAGTGCATGTGAGTGTGTGTCTACCTATGGTGCGTGTGTGTGCACATGCAGACATGTATGTGTGTATATGGTGTGTGTGAGCATGCATGTGTGCATATGATGTGTGAGTGTATGTGGTATGTGCATATGCATGCTGTGTGTGCATGTATGTGTATGGTATGCACATGTGTGTGGTATGTGTGCATGTGCGTGTATATGTACAATGTGTGAGTGTGTGTGTGCACGTGCACGTGCTCGTGCACATGTATGAGTGTATTTACATGAGTGGAGGTCAGAGGACTTTCAGGAGTTTGTTCTCTTTCCACTGTGGGGATCTAGAGACCAAACCAGGTCGTTAGGTGTTCTTTTACTCCTGTGCTGGACAGTTTTATATCAACTTGACACAAGCTAGAGTCTTCTGAGAGGAGGGAGCCTCAACTGAGAAAATACCTCTTGAGATTCTGCTGTAGGCAAGCCTGTAGGGCATTTTCTTAGTAGTGATTGATGAGGAGGGCCCTGACCATTGTGGGTGGTGCCATCCCTGGGCTGGTGGTCATGGGTTCTATAACAAAGCAGGCTGAGCAAGCCATGGGGAGCAAGCCAGTAAGCAGCCCCCTCCATGGCCTCTGCATCAGCTCCTGCCTCCAGGATCCTGCCCTGTTTGAGTTTCTGCCTGTGTTTCCCTCAGTGGACTGTGACTCAGGATATATAAGCCACATAACTCTTTTCTCCTCAAGTTGCTTTTTTTTGGTCATGGTGTTTCATCATAGCAATAGTAAACCTAACTAAGACACCCTGTGAGCCATGTCGCTGGCAACAGTGTCTTACTGTGTGACTGTGGCTCAATGGGACCTCACCATGCAGCCCTGACTGGGCCCCAACTTGCAGCAATCCTCCTGCCTTAGGTCCTTTATAACGAGATTCCAGATATGATGGACCCGACTATCAATTGTTGTTTCTGTAGTGAATTCTCCCTCATCCCTCCCTGTGTGATTCCCAGAGTCTGAAACATCACCCTATGCCAGGTTCCTTGTCACATTTAGGGGAAACTGCTGACTCTGCTTAGGAAAAGGCATTTGTGGCTAACAGAAACTTACAAGCACATATGGACCATTCCAGAGTAAAAGCCCTTACATATCCACCAGGCCTGGCACTCTTTCATTTCTCTCTGATTACAGCTGGTTCCTAAAAAGAGCTACATAGAGATATAGCTGAAATGACGGACTCAGGTTAAAGAGGTCAGCAATGCCACACAGTGTGGCACACACCTTCTCCAGACACCTTTCCCGAAACTAAGGCAGGTCAGGAAGCCAGAGAGGAAAACTGCCTCTTGGGGCTCTGCTGGGGCAAAAGGAAGGGAGGGAGGGAGGGAGGGAGGGAGGAAGGAAAAGCCTGCAGGGTGGAGGGAACCATCATGTGATGTAATGGGCACAGAGATACTTACCATCAAGTCCTTGGTGTTATCGGTACTTGTCGTGGGCCTGTTTGTGGAGGAGCCATGGAGAAGGAAGTTGCGGTTGAATGTCTTAATGGGCGTCCCGGAAGATGCTTCAATTTTTTCAGCTAAAAAGGAAACAAAGAATAAGAATTAGGTGCCAGCGAGATGCCCAGTCGGGAGGATTTGGCCTCATTTTCTCGAAGGAGAAGCTCGGAAATGAAAGCACCCTGACCTGGCACCCACACTTTCTTTGCCTTGACCTGTCCTCAACACTTCCTGGATCTCCTCATAAACTGTCTCATACTCATCTGGGAGCCAAGGTTTGCTTCTGAGGAGACCCAAGTTGAGACAGGTAAGAACATCTGGAGAGATGGCTCAGGAGGTAGGAAGGCTTGCCATGCCTGAGTTGGGATCCCAGTACCATGTAAAATAGTTTGTAACCCAGGAGGGCTGCTGGGGTGATTGGCCACCAGTCTAGCTCCATATACACACACTCACACACACGCATACTACTCACACACATGCAATCTCTCTCTCACACACAAACCATACAATGTACCCTCACACTCATATACACACTCAAACATTGGACACATACATCAACACACTACATACATATATGCACAGTCTCATACACAAACTTGAACATACATTCAAACCCCCTACTCGTGCACACAATCAGAAACTTAGACTCATACATGTACACAAACACATATATATACACACTCAAAATACTCAGAAACACACTTCTACCCATATACTCACTTTCACAGCCTGACACTCAAAGTGGCAGAGACTCTCACATTACCACACTGGCAAATCACACTCACACAATACTCACACACACTGACACACAAAATATTCATACTTATGCACATTCCCTCACTCATACACACACTGTTACACACCAAGTCCATGCCCACACTTAGACACACACCACATGCACACCTGATACACACCCACATACCTCCACACTCATGAGGCCCACACACTTAAACACACACTCTCACCTATATACAGTCACACACAGCTCCACAAACTCACACTCATACACATTTACAAGACACAAGCACACAGTCTCACGCACTCACAGACTCATTCACCCCACACACGTTCAAACACATTCACAAGGCATGTACTCACACATGGACACACTCAAACACTCTCAGACTCACATGCACAACCATTTCCCACACACACACACTCACACCTCATACTCTCTTACACACCATACATACACACTCAGACTCTCACACACATTCGCCCTCACACATTCACATATGAACATCCCACACACCTACAGTACTTTCACAATACACTAAGATGATCACACACACACACACAATCATACACTTCATATACTCCACTACAGACACATCAACACAGGCAATCACTTATATCTTATCCCACGCTCACATACGTACCCACACTCAGTTGCTCACTGAACCTCACACCTTCACATGTACACTCACACCAGCCTCACATCCTCATATACACACGTACCACACTGCCTCATACACATACTCTCACTAACATAACTCACCTGTGCACACTCACACCCTCATACTCCCAGACTCCCACACTTTCACACATACACTTGCTCACACAGGCACACTGACATACACACTGTTTTCACACCCGTTTGGGGTTGGTCTGGTGCTGCCTTGGATCCAAATGCTAAATACTGGCCCCCAAGATCTGGCTGTCTCCAACGAGGAGATCCTCACATACCAAGCGATGCCATGTAAACCACGCTCCCTGGTTTAATGTTAACTGGCTAATAAAAGGCTAGAGCTTGTGATTGGTCAGTAGAGAGAAAAAGGCGGGGCGTGAGGACTGAGTGAAGGGTCACAGGTAGGGACCATGAGGGAAAAGAAGGAGGCCATGAGAAGGCAAGAGGCTGCCATGAAAAAGCATGGTCCATGAGCACATGGCCAGGAGAAATAGCAAGTAGCAAGGGACATATATGGCTGAGATGTTAAATTAGAACAGCTCAAACCTGCCCACCTGCCCAATCTAGACTTACAGCTTGTAAATAAAATACCAGAATTGCATGTCTTTTAGGTGGGCTAGCTAGAATATTAGAATCTGTTTTACACACACCCACTTGTGCTCACTTGTCCTCATGCACGCTCTCTCTCTCTCACACACACACTCACAAGTAAGACACATTAGCATAATCCTTGAGGAGAGTGCACACTGGATCTGGCCCTCACACTTCCTCACACTCAGGACCCTGGGTTCTCCCAACAGTCCCAGCTTGGTGTTTTAAGTGCGACACACCTTTCACAGGAGGGGCAGGTAGTTTCCTTCTTTGCTGCCTCGACGTGTCTATAGTTTGTACCTACAAAGAAACATGGCTGTTAGTACAGGTGTCTAGATCTTGGACATTTGGAACTTCCCAGACCATGCAAGATTCTAATGGGGCCGTGAAAGGCAGACACACCTGACTCCTTTGCTTCTGATCCCGTCTTCTTGTGAGACGCACACATGGCGCTATGTTTAAGCCAGCAATCGTCAGGGCTGAAATGCGGCTCTCAATGTCAGAGATCTTCATGCAACAGAAAGACAGGCTCAGTAAATACAGAAAGGAAGAATGCTGGCTTAAAACGTTACGGACTATAAAGAAGGAATGAGCCTGCTTTCATGGCTGTTCATCCATTCACTCATTTCTCTTTTTCTTTTTGAGACAGGGTCTCATGTAGCCCAGGTTGGCCTGAAACTTGCTAGATAGCTGAGGAGGACCTTGAACTCCCAATCCTCCTGCCTCCATCTCCTAAGTGCTGGAATTACAGGTGTGTGTCACAACGCCTGGCTTTTTCATTCATTTAAATTCTACCTGTGACTGGTCTATCCAGTGCAATAAGGAAAAGATGAAATGCAGGAAAGGCATACATTTATGTTTCTGGTTTTACAGCTCTAGAGTATGTCAACAGCCCCATTAGAGTATGTACAGAGACAAATCGAAGGCCTGGAGCACTATGGGAAAGCTAGTCCAGAGCCACCTAGGTCTGAGTGAAGTCTATTAGGGCTAGGATAAGGTTTCAGTTTGTTCTGAAAAGGAACTGGTCCTCATGGAAATGCTACTGAGGCAATAAAAACGTCAAAAACGAGACCGGCATCGGTGTTATAGTGGCATGGTTGGCAGAGAGTAACCACCACTTCATGAGTGGATTTAAGGTCTGCACCACAGGATGGAACTCATGCCTGGTTCTGTAAACCTGGCCAGACACCCATGGCTGGAGAGGAATTCCCAGGCCCCAGGAATGAGTCTGTTATTGTTTTGCCAAATGGACACAGCTTCAAACTGCCTTCTGAACGCGTTATCTTTTTATATCCACAGCTTAATGCGACTTCCATTTCCCATCAAAGAAGCTTCTGTAGTGATCATTGGTTCATACGAGACTCACACCTGGCCATGGTGCAGAAGCAAGGGTGAGAGGAGTTTAAGAGCGATCTCTGGCATGCTTATCTTAGGAGACAGCCTCTCTCACTGGCTTGGAACTAGACAGTTTAGTTAGGCTGCTTGGCCAGCGATCAGCCTGCCTCTATCTCCGTAGTAGTTAAGATTACAAGCTTTTTTCCCCCCTGTTTTTAAAATGTGGAATCTGGGGATGGAAATCAGGCCCCCGTGCTTGCAAGGCAAGTACTTTACCAACGGTACCTGGCCGGGATGCTGTTTTAAGATGTTAAGAACAGTCCCCTTGGCCAGCTTTCTACATGGGTGCTGAGATCTGAACTTGGGCCCTCAGGTTTGAGGCAAGCACCTTACTGGTTGAACCATCTCTTCAGCGCTTAGGATAGGTCTTAAAGGAAGCCCAAGACAGATGACATAGATCTAAGATCTGGTACAGGAGGGAGACGTCTATTTTAGAAGAGGTTTGTGGGCTGGAGAGATGAATCGCTGGTTAACAGCACTTGTTGCTCTTCCGAGGACCTGAGTTTTAACTCCAGCACCCACAAGGTGGTTCATAGCCATCCACAATTTCAGTTCCATGGGATCCAGTGATTTCTCTTGACCATGATGCACATGATACATATACATACATCCAAGAAAAAAACCACACATATTAAAAGCAAATTAAAGAAAGAAAAGGTCTGATCCAGTCCTTTGCTATAGAAGGCCAACTCTGCAAGCCCACTGGAGATGACAGTCCTTGGTAGGCACCATGACTTTGAAATGGATCTATGAAGTGGGAGCTTCCTATTTCAACCTGAACAGAGAGGAGGGGGCTCACCTGGAGTTCTGCGTGGTGCACCTGGGCTGCAGCTGCAGCCACCTGGTCCTCCAGATCTTCCAGCTCTGTCTCACCTGTGCTACTGTGGATGCAGCGAGCAGCATCTTCCAGCTCACTCAGCTGGCCCTCCAGCCCGTACACAGTGCCCGCTGCCAGGTACACCTGCAGAGAGAGCACAGCTCTGAGCCTAGTGGACTGGGACTGGCCAGGTTCTTTGAAGGGGCACCAGAAAGCTGGGCTCAATACAAGGGGAGACCTGAGAACCGCCCCCCCCAACTTATCAACACTCTTCACATTAGGATGGGGGAAGGAAGCCTTTAACATCTCTCCTCCCCTCCAAGCACTGAAATATTCACGACAGGATTGTTCTGGAATCATTTACATGAAATGGCCTGTCTAAGAACTGCAACAGACAAACATTAGCGGTTAAATTAGAAGTGGTGGTGACGGGATGTGCCTACCATCAGCCATTTTTACCAGGGCTATATCTACACCAAGCTATTATTTATACTTCCAACCTTCCAACCCTGTTATCTTTTAATGTTCCCTTTTTTTCTTAAAAAAATGTATTTATTTTTATCATAGTCAAGACAAACCAACAAAAACCAGATCCGAGCCCCAAGCACAGTCGGAAGGCTCATGTTTTTACTTTGTGTTTTTCTGAAAATCTGTTTTCCTGGCTCTGTGGGAAAGGGACACAGAGGTCTGCCACTGAGCACAGCTGAATAAGAACCTACCACCAAAGTGAAGGGGCTTGAAGGGCGGGAGGAGGGAGCAGTGGTGACATGCTCATTGACCCAGGAATCAAGGCAGGAGATTCATATGACTTATTTTAAACTTAGTTTAAAATCTCATTTATTTGTGTGTGTTAGGTATGTACGCATGTGTGTGTATGTATGTGTATATGTGTGTGTAGGTCAGGGGATGGCTTTCACGAGTCAGTTTTCTCCTTTTCTCCTTTCACCATGTGGGTCCAAGGGGATTGAACTCATATTGTCAGGCTTGGTGACAAGCCTCTTCATCCACTGAGTCATCTTGCTGGCCCACAACTTAACTCTTTGAATGTTCAGGTGACTCTAAAGATAGACACTGTCATAACCACTGTGCTAATGATGACAATGTCTTATGTCCCAGGAAAGCCCAGAGCCATACCTACCTCTCCCTCCC